>OY998263.1:46029150-46734150 GCA_963922045.1 Persicaria maculosa | reverse complement strand
TCATCTTAATGTTGTTTGGAAAAACAAAGCAAATCTTATTTGGTTTGTTATGCTTGCTTGATGAAATCAAACCTTGTTTGCATTGTGTTAGCTTGCTCATTGTGTTGCAAACCTATTTATTGAACACATTTCATCCCTCCTTCGCAGCCACTACCTACTGATTTTTTAGCCTAAATTGCACCCCCTTTGTATATTTGAGCGCCATTGCACGATATTGATACATGAGAATAAGATAAGGGGTTGAACCTTGTAAAACTTGGTAAAACACTTATTCTTAGTAAAAAAAAAGCTCATTGTGTCGATCGTTCATAATTGTTTCGGGTGTTTGTTTAGCCATAATTCTATTCATTGAGTCTCTAGTCGCACCTAGAATCTGCGTGTTTGGTATTAAGATCAGCCCTTGTTGTCGTTGTGCTCTTTAAAGTTTGCTAATCTTGTGGTTGATTATTGACTCTACCAAGGCAAATTTGAAGCTAGGTTGCAACATTCGAAGAGGAGTGAAACACTTGTGAGGCTGATTTTTGTTTTCACTAACCTAAGAAGTTTGTTAGTATATTTTAGAATGTCTAACGCAGATCCTCCACCTTCGGACCATTCTAATGGAAGCAGGTCCGAGCCAATATCTCCGGAGTTGTTCAACATGCTTAAAACCATGGCGGACAACATTGGCCAGCTCACGGCTCGAATGGTGGCTTTGGAGACACGTACACCACCCCAATATGTGCCAAACGAGCCCCACCAAGAGCGGGAGCAACCCTTCACAACCCCGCCAATTGGCCCTCAACAAGGCCCGGTTCCCCCACGAGAAGGTAGACGTTTTGGTCCTAATAATGATCCTCCTTTACATGATTATCGCAGGCCTCCAAGAAGGCAATATGACTACTTTGAAGAGCAAGAGGAGGATTGGGAACCACCCCGAGGCCCTAGATACCAACAACGGAGAGCTCGTGAACAAGAGCAAGATGGAATAGGCAAAATAAAGGTCAAAATTCCAACTTTTGAAGGGAAGTGTGATGCCGACCTTTATTTGGATTGGGAGACAAAAATTGAGCAAATTTGGAGCTGCCATAATTTTTCGGAGGAGAAAAAGGTACAACTCACAACCCTTGAATTTACCGGTTATGCACTGATTTGGTGGGATACTCTTGTGAAAGAAAGGAGGCGAGTTCTAGATCCAGCCGTGGTCACTTGGGACCAAATGAAGGCCTTGATGAGGTCTCGATTCATTCCTCAACACCACACCCGGGAGCTAAGACAAAGGTTGGAAAATTTGAAGCAAGGCTCCATGAGTGCGGAGGAAACATACAATGCCATGCAAGTGGCAATGGTAAGAGTCAATGTGGTTGAGGACGACGAAGCCACAACTGTGAGGTACCTAAGAGTTCTCAACCCTTCCCTAGCTAACGAAGTAGATTGCTATCCTTATGAGTCTATGACAGATTTGCTACACCTAGCAATCAAAGTGGAAAGAAAGCTCAAAGCTAGGAATCAAGGAGGAAGGACCTCGAATGACTACCCTGCTACCTCATGGAAAGCACCAACTCAAAGCCGAGGGTACCAGCCCTATGGGAGGGAAGCGGTGCAAGGAAAAGAAAAGGGAGCCAACTTCAATAATCAAGGAGAGCAAGGTGGTCATCGCAAAGGCTACCCAACAAATGCACCTTCATCATCATTTCGGCCATCTAATGGGGTTTCTGCAGCCCCACAAGGGAGTAACTCTAACCCCTCTTCTAGAACTAGAGATATTGTGTGCTTTAAGTGTCAAGGAAGGGGTCATATGATGAAAGATTGTCCTAACAAGAAAACTCTCATGATTAATCATTTAGGGCAATATGAATCTGAATCTGATTGTGATGATAATGTTGTGTGTGATGATGATGTGAATTTGCATGCTTGTGATCATAATAATGATGATGGGATTGAGTTTGAACATGGTGAATCTTTGATTGTTAGAAGAGCTTTACATGCTATGCCTTCTTGTGATGATAACCAAAGAGAAAACTTGTTCCATACTCGTTGTCTCGTTAAGAAAAAGGTGTGCAACATGATAATAGATGGAGGAAGTTGTTGTAATCTTGCTAGCATTGAAATGGTTCAAAAATTACAACTTCCAACATTAAGTAACCCTAGACCCTACAAATTACATTGGATGAATGGTTGTGGTGAATTGAAAGTGAACAAGCAAGTTAAGGTTGCCATAACACTAGGACATTATGAGGATAGTGTTTTATGTGATGTAGTGCCTATGCAAGCTTGTCATATTCTTTTGGGTCGTCCATGACAATATGATAGGAAGGTCATTCATGATGGTTTCACTAATCGTCATTCTTTTGTGTTTAAGGGGAAGAATGTTGTTCTCAAGCCCATGACCCCAACCCAAGTTGTCGATGAGTATGAGAAGAAACGGGGAAAGGGGGAGAAGAAGGGGCAGGAGGAAACCGAGTGTCCGCAGCCCAAGACCACACCACACCCATCATCATCTAGTGAGCAAAGCCAACCTAAGGGAGTGTGGGAGAATAAGGGAGTTCTTCTAGCCTCTAAGCAAGACCTTAAGGAGTACCTTGACCCCAAGACCACTCTTATGTTGTTATGTAAGGAGCTTGCTTTGTTGAGTGATGATCTTAAGGCTACCCTACCTAAGAGGATTTTGGGGCTACTTAAGGAGTTTAAGGATGTGTTTCCCAAAGACATTCCAGCCGGTCTACCACCTATTAGAGGCATTGAGCACCAAATAGACCTTGTTCCGGGAGCCACCTTACCTAACCGCCCAGTCTATAGGATGAACCCTAAGGAAACCCAAGAGATCCAATCCCAAGTGCAAGAATTGTTGGATAAGGGTTATATGAGGGAGAGCCTTAGTCCATGTGCTGTTCCCGTACTTCTAGTGCCAAAGAAGGATGATTCGTGGAGGATATGTGTGGATTGTCGAGCCATCAACAACATCACGGTGAAGTACCGCCACCCAATACCCCGCTTAGATGACATGTTAGATGAGTTACATGGAGCCACTACCTTTTCTAAGATTGATCTAAAGAGTGGGTACCATCAAATTCGTATGAGGGAGGGGGATGAGTGGAAAATAGCCTTTAAGACCAAGTTCGGTCTTTATGAGTGGTTGGTTATGCCCTTTAGGCTTACCAACGACCCTAGCACTTTCATGCGTCTTATGAATTATGTTCTTAGGCATTTCATAGGAAAATTTGTTGTGGTTTATTTTGATGATATACTTGTGTATAGTAGATCCCTAGAAGAACATGAGTTACACTTACGAGAAGTGCTATCTACTCTTCGTCATGAGCACCTTTATGCTAATTTGGAGAAATGTGAGCTTTGCACTAATTGTGTTACTTTTCTTGGTTTTATGGTCAGCTCACATGGATTGAAGGTGGATGAGAGCAAGATCAAAGCAATCCAAGAATGGCCTACTCCTACATCAATTGGCCATGTTCGGAGCTTCCTTGGATTAGCTAGCTTCTATCGCCGGTTCGTGAGGGATTTCAGCACCATTCCAGCCCCTCTAACCGAGATTACCAAGAAGCATCACCCATTCACATGGGAAAAGGCCCAAGAGAAGGCGTTCAACGCCCTAAAGGAGCATCTCACGCAGGCCCCAGTCTTAGCACTTCCGGATTTCAACCGGCCCTTCGAAGTGGAGTGTGATGCATCGGGCATAGGCATTGGTGGAGTTCTCATGCAAGAAGGTAAGCCCATTGCCTATTTTTCAGAAAAATTGAAAGGAGCTTGTCTTAATTACTCTACTTATGATAAAGAGTTGTATGCATTATTTAGAGTTCTTAAGACATGGCAACATTATCATTGGCCTAGGGAGTTTATTTTGCACACTGATCATGAGTCCTTAAAGCATTTTAAGAGCCAAGACAAGTTGGATAGGAGGCATGGTCGTTGGATGGTGTTTATAGAAACATTCCCTTATGTCATTAAGTATAAGAAAGGAAAAGATAATGTTGTGGCAGATGCCCTTTCGAGGAGATACATGTTGTTGTCTACATTAGACTCAAGGATCTTAGGCTTTGCATATATTAAGGAGCTTTATGTAGATGACCCTGATTTTGGACAGATTTACAATCATTGTGTGGCTAAAGGATCGTTAGATAAGTACTACTTGTTTGATGGATTTCTTTCCAAGATTGATAAGGTTTGCATTCCCCGTTGTTCACTTAGGCTCTTGTTGGTTGAGGAAGTCCATAGAGGCGGATTGATGGGCCATTTTGGGAGGGATAAGACCTATCATATGCTACACACACATTTCTTTTGGCCTCGCATGCTTCGAGACGTAGAACATTTGGTTAAGAGATGTGTTGATTGTTTGAAGGCTAAGTCTAGGTTACAACCCCACGGCTTGTATTGTCCATTACCCATTCCTGCAGCCCCTTGGGAGGACATATCCATGAACTTTATTGTTGGGTTACCTAGGACTAAGAAGGGAAGGTATTCGATCTTTGTGGTTGTTGATCGTTTCTCTAAGATGGCTCACTTTATCGCTTGCCATAAGACCGATGATGCCTCTAACGTAGCTAACCTTTTTTAGAGAGATTGTTAGGCTTCATGGAGTACCTAAGACTATAGTGAGCGATCGGGATGTGAAATTTCATAGCCACTTTTGGAGGACTCTTTGGGGTAAACTAGGGACGAAGTTGCTGTTTTCCACCTCTAGTCACCCACAAACTGATGGGCAAACGGAGGTAACCAATATGACCCTTACTACCATCCTTAGGGCCATCATTAGGAACAATTTGAGGTTGTGGAAGGATGCTTTGCCTCATGTGGAGTTTGCTTATAACCGGACTGTGCATTCATCTACTAAGCTTACACCATTTGAGTGTGTTTATGGTACTAACCCACTAACCCCTTTGGATCTTACCCCATGTCCCATGAGGGAGAAAGAAGACTTTGATGCAGGAAAACAAGTTGAGTTCATTCAGGAGCTTCATGAGCGTACTCGTGTCCGGCTAATTCAAAAGACCGAAGAGAATGCCCAACCAGCAAACAAGGGGCGTCGCAAGATGATTTTTCAGCCCGGTGATCTAGTTTGGGTGCATTTGCGAAAGGAGCGCTTTCCCAACAAGCGCAAGTCTAAGCTCGCTCCTCGAGGAGATAGTCCATTCAAGGTTTTGCAACGATTCGGGGACAATGCCTACCAGATTGATCTACCTGGTGACTATGGAGTTAGTGCAACGTTCAATGTCGCCGATCTCACCCCCTACCTAGCTGAGGATGAAGACATGGATTCGAGGTCGAATCCTTTCCAAGAAGGGGAGAATGATGGAGGACCATCCCAAGAACCATCCAATGCACCTCATTTCGGAGATGGACCTATCACAAGGTCCCGAGCTAAGAAGATAAGAGAGGAACTTAACACCTTCATCATTCACCATATGAAGTTGGTGCTACCAAGCGAGCTCGAGGGTGACATCATCACATTGCTTGAAACCGCACCATTCTCGGGTTCGACAAAGGGTGATTCAGCCACCACCCATACTTAGCCTTTTATTTGCTTCCTTGTTTTGGACTTAGAGTTTTGGGCCATTGTTTGGGTTTAGTAGAACTTGTGTTTTGGGCCTTGCTTTTGGGCTGATTTTCTCTCCTATTTAAGGCTTGTAAACTCTCATTTGAAGGAGACACTTTTGAATCTTGTTTATGAAAACCTAGTTTGTTTCACTCTCCAAAGGTGAGAGCTTCATGCCTTGTGTGCATGTGTGTTGCATCTAGTTCGGTTGTACTTGGTTTTGTCAATTTCCCGAAGATTGGTGATTCCGAGATGAGCACGAACCTCCTCCTTGTGCTTCCATGGTCAACCATGGTTGTGTAAGGTTGTATAGGGTTGGTTTTGGTGTCATTCAAGTTGGTTCTTGGTGCATTGTCCCAATGGGTCTTCTTGTTGTTCATCAAGGTTGATTCCTCCTATCTTTCCCTTTCATTTTCCTTTATTTTATTCTGTTTTTCCTTTTCACTTGCTCAAGCCTTGCTCCCAAGGTTCAACCTTCCTTTGCTGCATTTTTCTTGACTCACTTTGCCACTTCTTGTGTTCTTGTGAGTCCGAGTCCCCAACGTCAAGAAGGTCGGGAAATCAGCGGCTAACCCCGCATCAAAAAGGTTGGTCCATTTTGCAAGTAATTATTCGCTAAGTTGATAGTAATTATTCGCTAATTTCAACAAACATGGCCCAAAGATTTGACATTAATAGAACAAAACTAGAAAAAATATAGATCTGAACACAAAGATTTGACATTGACAATAGAGATCAAATAGAAGAAGAAAAATTGAACGAATACATAAAATCTACGAATACTCGATCAATTTACGAATAATTTACCTTAAAACACTGATTTGCTCGATTAATTTAATCAACAACCAATAATCGACATTTCAACTGTTGCAATTAGGTCCCAATTCCACACAATTCCGTAACTTTTCAGGCAAAACAAATATATTCATCAAATCAAGCAAAAAATCAACTACAATCTTACACATCCCTTTCACGACCGTTGGTGGTTGTGCAGGCCGGTGGTCCTCTCGACGCTGTAACAATTTGTTGGTCGGTGTTTGTCCCTGAAAGTCTCGCCATTGCAGTTGCTCGGTGTATGTCATCGTTGATTTCTACCGCCTCGTCATCTTATAATAGCCCATGGTCATCTTCAAGCTTCAATTGCCAACGGTTCCCCTTTCTTTCAATCTACGGCGAGGTTAGCTAGGGTTCGTGAGATTGGCAGCCGAGTTCTTCCTCTACAATTGCCAATCACCTCATTCCTGGCCTCCAGATCCCGAACCTCCATCGCCAATCACCTCTGCCTCCGCAATCGCCTCCACTTGGGCTCGAGATGTTCTTCGTCCATGGCCTCCGCAATCGCCTACGCCATTCCAAACTGTCCCTCATCCTTGGGCTCGAGATGTTCTTCCTCTACAATCGCCTCCGCCTCCGCCTCTGCAAATCGACATCACCAATCGCCGCAAATTGCCATCGCCATCGCAGTTCTTCCTCTCAACATGGTCGACAAATCGGGGATTTAGTTTAGGGTTATATTGTAGACTCTCACGCGCTACGGGTGGGTGGGCTTTTTTCATTTCCATTTAAATTACATTTAAATTAATATATTAGAATAATCTGGGCCATCCATCTTTCCTCAATCAAGAGCTGAGATTTGTTAACACAAAACACTATAATGCTTGTTAACATTTGATCAATCCTATATATATATATATATATATATATATATATATATATAGGGTGTGGTTCTGGTGTTCACAACCCTTAGAGTGTACCTTGTTCACAATTATGGACCGTTGATCAAAAGAAATGAAAGGTTGTGATTAAAAGTAGTTTTTCTTTTTTTTTTCCTATAAATATGCGGGTCCCACGTGAAAAAAATCCCACAGTTCATGTTGCCACTCCCTTCCTGCGCGTGTGAATTAACCTCCCCCCACAATTTTTTTAATTTATTTTTGTTTTTGATTAGGAAAAAAATTCAGGGGAGAAAACTCTACCCAAAGGCATCCTTTCGGATGAGGTCGAGAAGACCAGGATTGTTTTGAATATTAGTACCCCAGGCAGAGTGGCAAAGGTGTGCAACCTTGTCAGCCACTCTATTGCCTATACGAGGTACATGGAGGAAAGAAAACTCCCCCCACAATGCATAGCCCACGTTTGGATTTTTTGTAACGCTATTTTTCTTAAAGTTGATTTGTTTTTAATCCTGATTTCCCTTCAAATATGTTGGATATTGTTTACACTGACTTGGTTGTTGAATAAATAGATCATTTTTCTTCAAAAAAAATCCTGATTTCGTTTATTTTAAAATTTATCAATTTAATCGATAATATTTTATATGCTACCAAATGATATTATCTTATATTTTTTCATCTCGTTTAGATGAAAAATTACCAATTCCACGGAATAATTTGTCAAATGCTAGCGAATAATGTTTTTTTTGTTCATCAATTTCAAATAAAAGAATAGTACCGAATAATATTATCTTATATCATCCCGTTTAGATGAAAAATTACTAATTCCACTGAATAATTGTCACATGCTACTGAATAATGTTTTTTTTTTGTTCATCAATTTCAGATAAAAGAATACTACCGAATAATATTATCTTATATCACCCCATTTAGATAAAAAAATTACTAATTCCACTGAATAATTTGTCAAATTCTAAAAAATAATATTTTTTTGTTCATTAATTTCAGATAAAAGAATACTACCGAATAATATTATCTTATATTTCACCAAATAATATTTTACATTTCACCGAATAATATTATTTGTCAAACCGAAGAATCCATTACCGATGAATAATAAGTCAGATTTCACTGAATAATTTACCAGATTTTTCTGAATAATTTACCAATTCATTACCACTAGTAACCGAAATTCGACATATACGTCTGAATAATTTACTACTAATTAATCAAATTATGCATCTCATAAATCATACACTAAACTCACCACATACCTCCGAATAATTCTTCATTTTCCCCGAATAATACGGAATTCACATGTTAATTAAACAACAACCTTCCCGATTTCACCGATACCTAACACTAACACAAACCCAAACCTCAAACACCCACCCACCCCACACGCACTGAAGTGAACGAACCCACCACCACCCCCACTCCCCTCCCCCACCCCACCTCCCCACCCCCAACCCCCAACCCACAGAAAACAAAAAGAAAAAAAAAAGTTAAACGCAGGTGAAATCAAAGGAGGAGCGAGATCGATCGGAAAGGAGACGCAGATACCATCGTATTCGGCTTCGGCAACGGCGTCCAACAACAACCTCGGATGCTGAGAACTTCCCCGGATTCCCCGAGGGCGTCGGTGGGATTGAGATCACTGACCGTCGTATCATCATCGGCGGGGATTCAACAATCAAGATCCTTCATCGCCAACTTCGCAGGATCGTCGCCGTCAACTTCGCAGAATCAACAATCGTCGTCGCCGCCGTCCTCCACTCCTCAGCATCCCCTTAATTCGCTGGCCTCCCGGAGCGCACCCCGCATTGCCGCCGAGCATAAACCGCCACCCACACAACCGCGGATGTGAATTGGAGCAGAAGCCTCCACCCTCCTTATCGGAATCCTCGTCGATGTGGTCGAGCAGCGAGAGTATCTCCGGATGGTCATCGGCGGCGTCTGAATTGGAGGTAGTTGTCATGAGAAGAAATTGATTGCCCTGGACTTGAGAGAGGGTTTTATTCAATCTCTTCAAAACGCGCTTCAGGATGAAATCGGGCCTTCTTTTCCAGTTTTTTTTAAAACCCTCCATCAACATGGCGCAATCCTAGTCATTCATTTTCTATGGATCAACGGTCTAAATTTGTGAACAAGGTACACCGTAAGAGTTGTGAACAAAAGATCCATACTATATATATATGTATGTATGTATTACGGATCAAATGGTAGCAACTCTCAACATACTATATATATATGTATTAACAAATAATGATCGTTGATTGAATGAAGATGGAAGGTTGTGATTAATCAAGGATTTTAATAATTTATTTTGAATAAAAAAGTGGGACACAGGGGGATTACTACTCCACTCTCACAATGGGTGGGCGTGGGATGCACATCAGCCATGTAACTGCTCAAATCCAGACAGGAGCAAATCGTGAGAAACGTTTAATTTTTTTTATTTTTATGCCAATTTACATTAAACATTCATCAACCATATTCGGCAAATTATGATTATTCATCAAAGTTTTTGAACTTCATAATTTTCCAAGTATTCATCAATATTCGGCACAATTTATCAAATATTCATCACAGTCACTCAATTATTCATCAAAACCATTTTCCAAGATTCGTGAAAAGCGTGTGATGCACCTTTGCAATTTTCATTATACATTCATCAACATATTCGGCAAATTATGATTATTCATCAAAGTTTTTGAACTTCACAATTTTCAAAGTAGTCATCAATATTCGGAAAAAAGTATCAAATATATTCATCACAATCACTCAGTTATTTATGAATATTTTTGTTAAAATTATCAAATATTCATCACACTCACTCAAATATTCATTACAGTCACTCAATTATTCGTCAACATTTATCAAAATAATCATCATAGTCACTCAATTATTCATTAGACGACGCTCTATTCCTCAGATGAATTCGGTATGTGTGGCCTTCAGATCCACCCACAGCAGCTTCGCTGGAGGTTCTCCTTCAATCCGCGCCGCCTTACATAGTCGGAAATAGGTGCTGCGCCGCTCGGAGGGACGAGTTTCACTGGAATTTCCGTCTGGAGAGAATCGGAGAAGACGGTGGCACCCGGTCGTTTTCGCACCGTATGGTAGGGCTCACACCGATCGTTCTTTATACTCTTTAGGGTTTCTAGAAAAGGGATTTTGATTTGTGAGTCTAAGCGCATGTGGAAAAGGTTAATGCGTGTTTTTTAATTTTAATATTATATTTAATTAAAAGTGGGGAATAATCTTATCCATCCACTTTCACTCAATCTATGGTTGAGATCTATTAACACAAAACACATTAAGAGTTTCCTATATACTTGACTCTCTCTCTCTCTCTCTCTCTCTCTCTCTCTCTCTCTCTCTCTCTCTATATATATATATATATATATATATATATATATATATATATATATATATATATAGTGTAGTTCTTGTGTTCACAACCCTTATAGTGTACCTTGTACATAAATATTAGCCATTGATCTTAGTGGATCAAAGGACCTATATTATGCCACGTGTCCGGTTGATTTAAAAAAAAATAACTCAATCTTCAACCAAAAGTGTGGGGAGTGAGGCGCTTATGACAAAGAGGCAAATTAAAACCCTAAGAGCCTAGTGTTCTTCCTCACCGCCTTTTCAAAGTGATCCCCAAAATCTCCATCCATCTCCATTCAAGGTGGTCCTTCGTCCTCACCCTATCCCCGAAGCACCGACGACGACGAAGCTCCTATACGTGGCAATTCCGACAGCGATTGTTGTAAGTTGTGTACCTCTTCGGCTCTCCGACTGGTAGATCGATTCGATGTCTGGAGACCGGCGGCAACCCGAACTGAAGAGGAGGGAAGTCCAATCGGTCGTGCAACCAGTCGAATCGAACTAGGTGGTCGATTCCGGCCACGGGCTGAGTGAGGTCGGTGTTTTGGAATTGATTTGTGTCTCCTCTCTCCTGGGATCTGGCAGTTCATTTGGTGGTGGTGCGACGGTATGTGGTGGCGGCGGCGGTGTCCGACTCTCGAAGGTGGGTGATCGGAGGCGGTAGCGAAGATCGGAGGCGGAGGCAGTCTCCTGTGCACTTTGTTATTTCTCAATTTATTGTTCATTTAATTATTTTTTTCTCCATTACAGAGCCAAGAAATTTTTTAGAATAATTTTTTTTATTTGGGTTTTTTTGATGTACCTCATAAAAATAAGAATTTCCCTTAATAATCCATCAATTATCGTTCAATATACCCGTTAAATTGACCGATTTAATCGAATAATTCTAAAAATTTACTTAATCACAACGGTTATGCAATTATTCGTCGATTCTATATACCTCGTAAATATAAGAATTCCACTGAATAATCTCCTAATTATCGTTCAATGTGAGTGTAAAATCGATCGATTCTATCGAATTATTCTAAAAAGTTACTTATTCACAATGGTTATGCAATTATTCATCGTTTCTGTGTACCTCATAAAAATAAGAATTTCATGGAATAATCTCCCAATTATAAAATATTATCGAATAATTGACCAACAAATTACCACTAGTGACCAAAATTCGATATATACGTCTGAATAATTGACAAATAATGAACGCGTTAAATCGAACGATTCAACCAAATACTTCTAAAAATTTTACGCAATTATTCGTCGCTTATGTGTACCTCACAAAAATAAGAATTCCACCGAATAATCTCCCAAATGACGTTCAATGTGCGCGTTAAATCGAACGATTCAATCGAATAATTCTAAAAAATTACTTATGAATAACAGTTATGCAATTATTCGTCGTTTCTGTGTACCTTGTAAAAATAAAAATTTCACTGAAAAATCTCCCATTTATCGTTCAGTGTTCGCGTTAACTCGAGCGATTTAATCGAAACCGTTCGTTTATCGTATATCAACCAATGGTGCAAAGTAAAAAAAAAATCGGAAAGATAAAAATCTTTTGAAGATAAGCGATTGATTTTTTTAGGTTGATATTTTTCCGATCTAATTCAACAATACTACGTATAAAACTAATTCTCAAAAACGCGTCCCCTAATTCCACCAGAAAGGATTGCGGGTGGGCACCCGAAAAGGTTTTATACTTCCGTGCCTTGAAAACGGAAGTGTAAGTGGAAGATTAATTTATGCCTTCCATTTTTGAAAAACGAGAGTTATAATTTAAGTTGTACTTCCATTTTTGAAAAACGAGAGTACAACTTTTAGTTTTACCTTCCGTTTTAAAAAAAAAGGGAGTTATAAAATTGGGTGTCCTTTCGTATTTCAAAAATGGAAGTACAATTTTAATTATATCTCCCATTTTTCAAACACGGGAGTACAACTATTTTATGCCTCCCATTTTCTAAATACGGGAGTACAATTTTTAAAGTATTTTGAAAAAACAAACGAGAGTTTGATTTTAACTTTTTTTTTAAAAAAAAATTAGAAACACCCATAACCTTAATAAATAAGTTGTAACTGTTACAGTTGCGTGTTTTGTTAATAAATTATATTTTAGTATATAATATAAGAATAAGTGTACTCTTCTTTACATATTGTTTAATATTTTTTTACTTATTTATCCAATAAAGAGTAAATAACCTAATATATTGCATAAGTTACATTTTGATATCCTTTAATATAATATTTTATAAATATTTGATTTTGTTTATAAAAATTTGTTAATATAATTAATAAAAAATAAAATAATAATAGAAAATAAATAATAACTAAAATATAATAAAATCCTTAAAATTTAATTAGTTACATTTTGATAATGATTTGTGATACTTTACAATGACATATATATTGATTCGAACAAACTCAACCAAAATTATGTGGAGATGTTGCATTGGGGTCATATCTTGCATCTCGTTCTTCTTGATGCTCGCCCTTGTGTTATAAATTTGTTGTCTCGTGCTGAAATTCTCCTTGAAAGTATTTTTCAATGTCGCGAGAAGAGGAATTGGCTTTACCCCTCCAATTGTCAAATCTTTCACTAGTTGTATCTTCTTATTCGTCAATTGTCACACCATCTGATGACCTTGTAGTCTAGGAGGCAGTTTATGGTTATGCATACACACTCCACTCTTAGCCACCATACTTTACTTTCGGCTTCCCAACCATACAACAAAAATGGACAATTTTTTTTTAGACTTTCCATCCCATGGGATTATTACTTATTTTCTTCTTACGATTTCGATTTTCTCCATATTTTTCACATCCAAAATATACTGAGTCATATTGGGTTGCAGAGCTATTCCAAGATTTTACAATTGTGAGAACAAAGTTGTTCACAAAAGCAATCTGCCTAGCCCATTCTAACATCGATTTTCAATCCGTCCAGTAATAATTATTTGCAAAACAAGGCGAATAATCAAATTCAACAATGTTCATTCTATCAAACTGAAACAATTGAAATAACGTTGAAAATAATCAAATTTCACGAATTGAATCAATATTATCATTAAATTCTACTATAAAAGTTCATAAATACCTAAATATTATTGTTGAATCCTTCATTACCATTGGATGCGTGGTTTGCCATAGAGTTCGGCGCAACTAGGGCAAAATACCGATTATGGAGCAAATTCGTCATATTCATACCCTTTTTTGACGGAAAAATAAAATAAAATAAAAGCATGCCCTTCCGTTTTCTAAATACGGAAGGCAAACAACTATTTTGAACTTCCGTATTTAAAAAACGGAAGGCAAAAGGTAGATTTGTGATTTCGGTTTTTAAAAACGGAAGGCAAAAGTAGTTTTTCCCTCTCGTGTTTTAAAAACGGAAGGTATAAAGTTGATTTGACCTTCCGTTTTTTAATCACGAAAGTTATGTATTATATTTTCGAAAAAAAATAATTAATATAGAACAACTTCCGTTTTCAAAACAAGGAAGTGTATTTTGTTTTTGGGTGCCCCACCAAAAATTTTGTGGTGCAGTTAACAACCCCCCTAAAAAGGTGTTCTTGCAAACTTGCAATTTAAAAAAAAATGCGGGTCCCACATGTACCCTTCTTCTTCCCCTTGTTGTGCACTCACGCACTACAAAAGAGAGCAGTGATATGTAATGCGCGGGGCCCGCTCATTTTAATTAAGAAAAAAAGGAAAAAACAACTTTTAATCTAGGCCACCCATTTCAATACGATCAATTGTCCAGATTTGTGTATAAGGTACACCCTAAGGCTTGTGAACAAAAGATTCATACTATATATATATATATATATATATATATATATATATATAGGGTAGGGTTCGGGTGAGAAGTACCCGACCCGGTATGAAAGAAAGAAGCAATATGATTGGTCGAATAAATTAATAATGCAACGTAAATAAAAAGAAAAAGAAGAAGAGGCGTTTGGGGATGGATGTGCCCAAAATCTCATCTGTCTCTCTCAAATCCAGCTGAATCAAATCCATCTATTAACCTTCCTCCTCTATTCTCGCATGGCCGGCCGCTCCCTCCATTCTCATTCTCTGTCTCTCCCACTGATCTCCTTCCTTGGTGTTAGGCAAAAGTTGTTAAAGGAACAATCTCACATAACACATTTTAATTTGAATTTCTTTATAAAGTTCGACCCTTATTTGTACTTCCTCACAATCTCAAATTATACAAATATTGTAAAAGAACAAGGATTTGTATTTGTTTGTGGTTTGGACGGCACCCGTGGATGAGGGATGCCTACGTACCTTCATGGGAAGGATCAAGTCCAACGCAGTTCGAAGATATAAGGTTTCTGTATTTGGGGTCGGTTTGGGTAGATTTTGTGTCTAGTTTGGCATATGGTAAGGTGTTTGGATTTGATTTGGTTTAGACGTGGTGTCTGGTTTGAGTTTGGTTATGTGTTTGGGTGTATGTGTTTAGATTTATGTGTTTGAGTTTCAACTCGATAGAGTATCGGGTTTGATTTGTTTTCTTTGAGAATTATGATTGGACCCGGATATGGGTTTCCTATGTATCTGTGATGACGGAATCAAATCACTCGTAGTTCAAAGGTGATACGGGGTTAGCCGTAGGATATGGCCCGATCTTCGACAATCAAACAAGACTCAATAAAGAAACAAGATTGACGCATCAAGAAGATAAAGAATCGACCAAGAAACTCAAGATCGACCAAGAAAATAGAAAAGACTTGACAAGGATTTCAAGAACAAACCTTTACTCGAAATTGACCAAAGAAAGGAACAAGAACAAGACTCGAAAATAATGAAAGACTCGAAATTGATATAAAGACACGACCAATAAGGACTGAGTCGATCTATATAGAACAAGATAAAGACCCCAGGCCTCCGTAGAGGGTAGGAACTAATACCAATGACTATATAACCCGCCTCTACAACCCTACACAACCAAGCGGACAACTTGGAGGTACAAGGAGGGGGCTCGTGGATACCATGATCACCAAGTCTTGCGAAGTTGATGAACACAAAGCACACCAAGCTGAGACATAAACCAATTTGCAATCGATGAGCTCTGCTTCTAATCAATCGTCTTTCACTCGATGTGTTTCACACAAATCTGAGAGTTTTCTGTTCAATAAGTTCCAATTGATCTACATGGATGAATCGGCAATATATAGGCCATACAAGGCTGTTGGGCCGATTCTAATGATAAAAGAAGATAAAAGAACTACTTAAAGAAATTAATAAAATAACCTCTAATGTTTCCTAAAGTAACTTAAATAAGAAAAGTTACTAAAAACAGAAAGAAACATAGTTGTTCCAAGACTTAACAATCGGCAATCCTAATGGCTAAGGAGGTTCGGCCTCTTGGATCCCAATGCACATGTAAGTCTTCAATGTAGGCTCTGGGAGTTGAACCGTGCTCGAGAACAAAGCATGGCTCACAAATAGGAGTGAGTCTCTCTAAAGCTTCTTAGCTCGGGCTCGAGTCATAGGTCATTCTCTTAATATGATTGGCGTGTCTGGAGTTGTAGAAGATGGTCCCGCATCAACCTCCCCTTCTTGGAAAGGATTCGACCACGAATCCAAGTCCTCGTCCACAACAAAGTAAGGAATGAGATCCGCGACGTTGAAGGTTGCGCTCACGCCATAAGTTCCAGGAAGCTCCAGCTTGTAGGCATTCTCACCAACTCGTTGCAGAACCTTGAAAGGTCCATCTCCTCGTGGTGTGAGCTTGCTCTTCCGCTCATTTGGAAACCTCTCCTTCTGTAGGTGCACCCACACAAGATCCCCAGGCTGGAACACGACCAAACGGCGCCCCTTGTTGGCCTTATTGGCGTTGTATTCAGCCTTTTGCATAAGCTTCTAACGCGTCCGTTCATGTAGCTCCTTAACGAACTTGACATGCTTACCTGCTTCAAATGATTCTTTCTCTCTCATAGGATATGGAGTAAGATCAAAAGGGGTTAGTAGATTAACACCATAGACACATTCAAATGGAGTGATTTTCGTTGAGGAATGCATAGTCCTATAATAAGCAAACTCCACATGAGGTAAGGCTTCTTCCCAAAGTTTTATATTTTTCCTAATAATGGCTCTTAGGACGGTTGTAAGGGTTCTATTAGTCACTTCAGTTTGGACATCAGTTTGGGGGTGGCTAGAAGTAGAGAATAGAAATCTAGTTCCCAATTTATTCCATAATGTACGCCAAAAATGACTTAAGAATTTAACGTCCCTATCAGTAACAATTGTTTTAGGCACACCATGCAACCTAACTACTTCTTTAAAGAACAGATTAGCAACATTAGTACCATCATCAGTTTTATGACATGCAATGAAGTGAGCCATTTTAGAGAATCTATCAACCACTACAAATATAGAATCCCTCCCCTTCTTAGTTCTGGGCAACCTAACTATAAAATCCATAGAAATATCTTCCCAAGGGGCTGAGGGTGTGGGTAGTGGCGTATAGAGTCCATGGGGGCATAAGCTTAGAATTGGCATTTAAACAATCAATGCATCTTTTATGGCAAAGTTCTACATCCCTAAGCATATGTGGCCAATAAAGTGTGTTTTTAATGTATGATAAGTCTTATCTCTTCCAAAATGTCCCATTAAACCACCACTATGTGCTTCATTAACAAATAATAATCGAAGAGAACATCTAGGAATACACACTTGATCCTTTCGAAATAAGAAACCATCATAGATATATAAAAGTTGTCGATTGGTCCTGTTTCTTTACGTTTTCGAAAGTGGTTCCCAAAATCTAAATCACTCTCATACAATTCCTTAATATAAATAAAGCCTAAGACTCTAGAATCCAAAGTGGTTAAAAAAACATGTCTTCTAGATAAAGCATCAGCTACCACATTGTCTTTGCCCTTTTTATATTTAATCAAATAAGGAAATGTTTCAATAAACTCCATCCATCCATGTCTCCTATCAAGTTTATCTTGGCTTTTAAAATGTTTCAAAGATTCTTGATCAGTCCTAAGTATAAACTCACTAGGCCATAGGTAATGGGACCAAGTCTTAAGAACTCTATACAATGCATACAACTCTTTGTCATAAGTAGAGTAATTAAGACAAACACCTTTCGATTTCTCAGAAAAGAATGCAATAGGCTTACCTTCCCTCATGAGAACTCCACCAATTCCAACTCCGCTAGTGTCACACTCGACCTCGAATGGCCGAGAGAAGTTGGGTAGTGCGAGTAGAGGGGCGTGAGTGAGCTTCTCTTTGGGCTTGTCGAAAGCTTCCTCCCGAGCTGCTCCCCACTTGAACTCGCACCGCTTCTTTGTGAGCTCCGTAAGAGGGGTTGAGATGGTGCTGAAGTCACGGACGAACCGCCGGTAAAAGCTCGCTAGTCCTTGGAAGCTGCGCACTTGTCCTATGTTGGTGGATGTCAGCCAATCTTGAATGACCTTGATCTTTGCCTCATCAACACGCAGTTTATTGGAGCTCACTACAAATCCAAGAAAAGACACTTGATCATTACATAATTCACATTTCTTTAAATTAGCATACAAGAGTTCTATTCTTAATGTATTAAGTACTTCCTTAAGATGTTCTTTATGTTCATTAGGAGATTTGCTATAAATAAGAATATCATCAAAATAAACAACAAGAAATTTCCCTATAAAGTTCCTAAGCACATGATTCATTAAGCGCATAAAAGTACTTGGAGCAATGTTAAACCAAAAGGCATAACCAACCACTCATATAAACCAAACTTAGTCTTAAATGCTGTTTTTTATTCATCGCCTTCCTTCATTCTAATCTGATGATAGCCACTTTTTAGATCAATTATCGAAAATATGGAAGCACCATGTAATTCATCTAGCATATCATCTAAGCGTGGAATAGGATGACAATATTTAACAGTGATGTTATTAATAGCCCTACAATTTACACACATTCTCCATGATCCATCTTTCTTAGGGACTAATAACACAGGCACAACACAAGGACTTAAGCTTTCTCTAATGTATCCCTTATCCAACAGTTCCTAGACTTGTGATTGAACCTCTTGGGTCTTAGTGGGATTCATACGATAGGCTGGCCTATTAGGCAAAGAAACCCCTAGAATAAGATCAATTTGATGATCAATTCCACGAATAGGGGGTAGACCTGCTGGGATGTCATCGGGGAACACATCCTTATACTCTTCAAGAAGAGATAGGATGTGAGGAGGGAGGATAGCTCTAAGCTCCTCACTCAACATATTCAATCCTTTGCATAGGAGCATGAGGGTTGTTTCTCCATCCACAAACTCGTCTAAATATGCACTTTTGGAAGCCAATAGCACACCCTTAGGCCGAGATTGTGAACCCACTTGGCTCGACTGAGCTTCCTTATCTAACTCACCTTTACTTACCTTGCGCTTCTCAATCTCATCAGCCACTTGTGTAGGCGTCATAGGCATGAGAATGACATTCTTCCCCTGAAAAGTAAAGGAGTAACGGTTAGTAAATCCATCATGTAAGACCTTATGATCAGATTGCCAAGGACGACCTAATAAAATATGACATGCTTGCATAGGAACAATATCACATAAAACACCATCTTCATAATGTCCTAATTTGATATGAACTTTAACTTGCCTATTCACTTTCAAGTTTCCACAATCATTCATCCAATGCAATTTATAAGGTCTAGGGTGTTGAACAGTAGAAAGTTTCAATTTATCAACCATTTCTTGACTAGCTAAGTTACAACAACTTCCTCCATCAATGATTACATTAACAACCTTTCCTTTAACTAAACAACGAGTATGAAACAAGTTTTCACGTTGATTGTCATCACAGGGAGTAGGAACAACACTTAAAACTCTTCTAACAATCAAAGATTCACCATGTTCATATTCAACACAATCATCATCATCATAAGCTAAAAGGTTAAGGTTTTGATCATCATTGTCATTAGTATGCTCATCATGTTCATCACAATAATTTTCAGATTCATAATCTCCTAGGTGATTAATCATGAGAGTTTTCTTATTAGGGCAATCCTTCATATAATGACCTCTACCTTGGCATTTAAAACAAACAATATCTCTAGATCTAGTGGTAGAAGGGTTAGGATTACTCCCTTTGGGGCAAGTAGATACCCCAGACGAATCTCGTCCGTACATAGGCGCCTTTCCTTTGTCGACGGACTGTTGAGGGGATTGGCTATCACTCATTCCTTGGGGCTAGTTCGGCCTACCTTGGGGCGGCTGGGGCCAAGCTTGGCGCCACCCTTGTTGTTGCATATTTGAATTCCGACCACCTTGGCTCCCATATCTTGCTCCTCTTTCTACCTTTATCGCTAAATGTAAAAGCTCAATAGGCGTAGAATAAGGAAAATAATCAATTTCATGAGCTAAGGTGGGGTGCAATATTATAAGAAACCTAGCATTTGTATCTTCATCAGGCTCAACTACATTAGCTCTAGCCAGGGTTTCTTGCATTGCATTAAATGTTTCCTCAACAGTTTTGCTACCTTGTTTTAAGTTTTCTAGACGTTGTCTAAGTTCTCTAGCATAGTGTTGGGGAACAAATCTTCTCCCCATTAGTGCTTTTAATTGATCCCAAGAAGCGATAGGCGCATCAAGGGCTCTTCTTCTTTCTTTGACTAGCACAGTGATCTTCATTTTATTTGTGAATGAGACCAATCATATAAGTAACAAATGAAGCTTCTTTACTAGAGCAAGCAACTTAAACTTCACTAGCTCCTTAAAAAAAAATCTAAAAGAAAAGCTTTATGTTTGAAATTTGAAAATCATATACGGATGCTCATCATAAAGGAAAAGCTTTATGCTTCAATACCATAACTCCTTTCCCAATATATAGATGGATAGTAGATTATTACAGTTCATTGCCTTAAACTGAAATACTACCTTTATAATTAGATGGTACACTAGCAAATGATTACAATGGGCTAACTGGATCTCCTAAAGATCCCATCACATTACTAGAAGAATCTCTACATTCACTTAGAGTTGATTCGGAAGAAAAACCATCCCTCATAAATCCTCTATCTCCTGATTGACTCCAACCTTTGCATCAATCAGTAACAGATAAAGGATCGTCCAAAGAGGCAAAGGCAGATTTTAGCACTGCTTTCACATCAGAATGCAGCAAACTAATCGAATGCTTGACCAACAAATATTAATATCAAATAAGATCAAATCCAACAGTTCTATCCGGAATCAATTTATCAACCATACATCAAGCATCAATAATCAGACAATATCAACAATGCACACAATTCCCTTTTTACATTCTCATTCGTGCAGTTAGCAGACAAAGACTCAATATTCCAAACCAAAAACTCAAAGAATCACCTTGATAATCACAAAATCCTCACAATAAAACCCACAATCACACACTTCATACCCGAATTTCTAAAATTTATCAAATTCGAAAAACCCTAGAAATTTGGGTATTTAGGGAAAGTTACCTTAAGGTTTCAAACGAGGAAGGAGGAGGACTGTGGCTGGGCAGCGTCGGTGATCGGTTGGTGTGATCGGAAGTAGTGGTGGGGGTGGATGCTGAGAAGATCGATGCGATTAAGAGAAGCGAGAGTAGTTGTGGGGCTGTGCTGGTACGGTGGTGGGGCTGTAGCCGGCTATTCCGGCGGAATCGGTGAGCGGCGATAACCGGTGGTGGATTCGGCGGCCGGTGTTGTAGTGTTGGCTGGCGAAGGGAGGAGACGGGAGGAGGAGGCTCGCAAACCTCAAGCTGTTCTTTCGTGTGTGTTATCGGAAGCAGGAGGCTCACAAATTATCCCAAAATTTTGCTCTAGGGATGAAGCGCCAATTTTCCCGCTATTGGAACCGCTACCTATGACTTACAAAAATCGCTACATTTACATAATTATTTCCTGATTTTATTTTGTAAATTGAAAATGTCGTAAATGCTAACAAAAAACTCAGTTTTAATATGAGTTAGTTTTTAAGAAATTAGAAAATTCGTCTTAGTTTTTAGGAAATTAGAAAATTCGTCTGCTATTTTTTAAATTATAAAATTTCAACTCAATTAAATTATGAAATACCACATAATAAATATTATTTACATTTGAAAAATGCTATAAAAACTCTCAAAATTATTTTAATATGCTTAAAATAAAAATATTTTTAAATCAAACTACGTAAATGACATACCAATCAATTTAACTAAATTAAAACTCTTTAAAATAAACTTATAAAATTTTAATTAAATTTAAAATTTGATAAAAATAAATAGATAAACAAAGTCTATTGAATATTTTTTATTAAGATCTAAAATTTAGACCATGACGGTAAAGAGATTTGGAGGAAAAAAAAGATAAGTAGCAGACAAGAGCACTTGATGAAAATTAGAAATTTATAACCACTTGACTTATTTTTTCTGATTTCTTTTGTTCATTTTAAATGTAGCTTACCAAAAATGTTACCATAGCTTAAAAAAATATTGCATTCATATCAACTGATGCACTAAGTGTTACCTTAGAAAAAAAATGTTGCAAACCCCTGTTACAATAGATAAACATGTTGCACAACTATTACAGTAAGTGTTACCTTAGAGAAAAAAATGTTGCAAGCACCTGTTACAATAAATAAGTATGTTTCACTTGACTATTACATAGCACAATTGTTGCATTAATTGTTGCAATAGCTCAAATGCTACAATCAAATGTTGCCATAAGTCATTTTTGTAGTAGTGTTGTATGACATGCTATCTGTAACGGCCCGGAATTATGATTCCTGGGTTACGTTTCGATGGATGAAACCCCTCGTTAGGATCTTGTGCCCCGAGTACAGGTTGAAGGTTTGAAATTCTACTCTAACGTTTTCAAGTGGGATTTCATACCCAAAATTCGAAAGGATCGTTGGAATCCCCGGGGAAGTCCCCTGTACCTGTCATAAGTCTAAGCGTGGAAAACCAACAGTCTTGCAAATAGTAGAATCAAGGTGTAATACAAGAGGGTGTCACGACAGAGCCGGGTCAAAACCAAATCAATAAGCGTATTTATCGAAATCTAAGGTTAGACCATTTCTTTGCAATCGCCCAAGAGAGTTCCCACATTACAGAAGCAAGGAACAATCATGCTGCAAAACAAACCTAAAAAAAAATGTATGTGGGGTGGTGTCAGATCGAAGCCCTACGCAATATAATCCCAAACAAGCAGACACATACACACGCTAGTCCTAATAAAGATGCTTCAAGATGCAAGGTGAAATATTAACACACTAACATGCTCCTAAGATCAAGTGCGTAAATATAATAAGGCCTTAGCACCGAATACCAAGTGGTACATCCCTCTCCAACCTCCACCTCCTTCCGATAGGGCGGAGACTGGCCAGCTCGTGAATGCATTCCATTATAATCGGGCAGAACGCATGCCCAACCCGTATCCACAATAAAGCCCGATGGGACTGGGCCGTCCTATAACCCTAGCAAAGACTCTAGTTACTTCACAAATAACGACCGTTTTGTTTACAAAAGCAATGAGTAAACGAATGCTCAATCATGAATGCAATCCTAGGAGGATACTACATGACATGCTTTATTATGAATGCAAGCACCTAGTATGCACATGGATACAAGAAGGGAGATCTCTTTTCGAATTTGAGTGAGCTCATATAGGAACTCACCTGGAAGCGCAGAACAGCAAAGGGCAACAACTAGATATATAGAAAGCCAACATGTCACAGATGATCACCTAACACATATATAAGTAATATAAATAAGTCTACTTCTAATGTTACTTAAAACATATAATATCACACACAAGTCATCAATTTTATTCACCAAGTTAGACAAGGTAAGTCATTTCCCAAGATTTCCCAAAACTCTTTTAAAACCTCAAGTTAGATCAAATCACCATTCAAAACGCTTTCTCAAATCATCCAAAAATCCATATATAAAACATTACCCTTTCATCAAATTATTTTATTATTATTTCAAGACATATCCGACAAGGTTAGTATATTTCCAAAATCCTCTTTTTAGTTTTATTAAATCAATTCTCCATTTATCAAAACAATTTTCAACCTTGAAAATCTTTTCCAAATTCCTTTCTTTTTAAAATTCAAGTCCACAAATTTTGGTCTAAATCTCAACAATAATAATATTTAATATGGTATATCTCATTTACTTAATATTTTCATCAAATATATTTATAAGTCTTTAAAATCCTTTTTCTTTTCCCATTTACTTTTAAAATATTCGGATCCCCTTTTATTAAAACCCCAAATCTGAATCAGTTATAAGAAAATGGGCCTAAATTCATTTTTGTTTTTAAAACAACACTCTGGCCCACAAAAGTTAGGCCCAAAGGAACTCCCAACACCATTCACTTCAAATCATCCGAATCTGATGTGGATAAAAAAAAAAAGGAAGGGTCCCACGGTGATGTGGCAGATGACGTGGCGATAGGGGCCCACTAGGCCTTCTTCTTCCCGTTCTGACCGAATGAAAGAAAGAGAGAGCAGAGCTTTCTGCGTTTGAAGAAATTGAATGGGGAAGAGGAGGAAGAAGAACCTTGCAGGCGGTGGCCTTGCCACGCCCGGTCACCCGCTCTCTCTCTCGGCAACCATCGCACACTCCCGACCCCAAAGACATTCAAAACGGAAACAGGGAAGTGGAGAAGGTTCGAAGGCTCACCGAGGGGCGTCGACTCGCCGGAACTTCGTCGGAGATCGATTCGGCTCGCCGGAGTTGGGCTGCTCCTTGCTCGGCCTAGGATGAAGGAAAACGTCTCAAAGGTGCGATTTTAAGACATTTGGAAGCAGAAAGGAGAAGAAGGCGACTTTACCGAATTCGAACGGAAACAGGGGGAAGACAGCTTGGCGGTGGTGCTCGGGCAGCGCTCGAAGGCGCCTAGGGAGGTGCTCGGGTGCAGAGGCGAGCGTTCGGACAGGGTATGCTCAGTGGGTGCTCGGGGATGCTCGGCCGGTGCTCAGAGGCGCTCGGAGGTGCTCAGCGTGGTTGCTCGTGGTGGTGGAAGGGTGGTGGCGCAGTAGTGACGGTGGGGTGGGGCTCAATCCCTCTTTGGCAAGTTGAAGGAGGAAGAAGGGGGAGTTTGGTCTTTGGGTTGAAATTGAAATGGGGGAAGAATGAGCTGGGTTTTGCCTCTATTTTTTTTTCTTGTTTGAAGAGATGAAGAGGTTGGTCTTCGACCATTTCAGAAAATGCAGTTGTTTGGCTTTTTGCCACAATTGGGGAAACAGAGGTTGTGTGTGAGCATGGTCAAAATGTACAACAATCAGATGAAGATAAGGGAGAATGGGGGATTGAAATTGGGATGGGGAGAGAGATTACGATAAAAGAGGAGGGAAGGACACCAATATCGGCTCCAAAATCCGAATCTCAAAAATACCCGAAAATAAATTCCGAAACCCGCTATTTGATCTTATCTTGCCCCGATCATAATAAATTTTAAATCTTTCAACCCGAATTTAATATTGAAATCCGAACATCATTTTTCAAATTCTTGGTGTATGAAAGCGGAATAAAACCTATTTTGCATAAATTTCAAAATTTGACCGGAACCCGCTTTAAGAGTTTCGAGTTCGATTAATTAAATTGACGATGAGTTTTCCTTGAAATATCCGATTTAAATTCATTTTTCCAAAAATTAAGATTTTAAAATCCGGGCCTTTACATCATCCACCTCTAAAAACAAGTCTCGTCCCCGAGACTAAAATCACTTCAAAGCAAGAGGATGAAGTTTTAAAAATGCGAGCTCAAGGACCATATCCAAGGATCTTGTAATCATCTCGATTGCGTCTTCCGGAATTCTCAAAACATCCTAGTCACGGTCGTGACCTCTCCAATTGGTCTTGACAAGTATGCAATAAGCGCCCCTATCACATCCTCGCTTCGACTTTTCGGAAGTACCACAACTCTAAAAGCTCTACAATGTAATCACTAGGTCTTAGCAAGCACCCTAAAAGCGCCCTCATAAAATGCTTGTATCTACTTCGTGAAGTGTCATTGAGTTTCCCGGGTTTGAAAAGTTTCAAAGGGGATTTCGCAATTGAAAAAGATTGGCCTCAAAATCATTGAAATTTTCGATCACGTTCGGTCTATCAAAATCCAAGTTAGTCTTTTTCAAAATCGTTCAAAACCTTTCAAAATCAAGCAAAACCTCTCGACTTCTAAACCATCCAAAGATTTTCATAATCCAAGTTAGTCGTTTCCAAACTCTTTCAAAACCCTTTAAATCCCAAGTTGGTCAAGCAAATTCAGAACTCAAGAGGTGGAATCATCCACCTCTAAGGGATAATCCCGTATTCTCTTTCTAGGTTCCAATATCAAAAGCAATTCCAATATACGAATCTCTAGCCATTACCAGAATCGATATAACCAAGACATGCCACCTCATAACCAACTAACCACCAAGATTAGCCACGCCAAAACCATAACATGAATATCAATCCATTAACATTGCCACATACCAGTATATTAGAACCTCAACACTCAACATTAGCATTTCATGTTCTAGGTGTCAACCAAATAAGAATGCATCAAACAAGAATGTAATTTTTAAAAGGGCAGCACACAGACACATCAAGCCTCAACCTTAGCAAATCACATTAGCATGGTTTCCTTCTTACCACTACCAACATAGCAGAATTTGTCACAAATGGGTGTCAATCCACATAATGGCAACAAGTCAGCAAAACAAAATACATTTCAACAAGATTCGACAACCCAAGATAGTAGCCATTTTCATAGCCAAGGCCTAGCTAAAAATCAAATTTTGAAATAGCAGTGAATAGCAATGTCAACACAATCACGTTTTCGCAATTTAAGTTCAAGTGGTGAACATAGAATCTTTCATGCCCTCATGGTTCAACAATAGCAAGTTCTCACAACATAGCAATCATAAAATATTATCACGGCAACATTTAACTTAACAAGACATCGGATACCATTATATAAGGATAACATGCACGTTATACTATGGATCCTACATGATACTATCACTTAGCTTTCAAGTATTTCACATCGGTATAATGTAACATGGTTTCACACTATGTTTATACATAATTACTACACATTGCCTCAAAACAGTATCATGTCATAAATCCTAAGATACCATCATGCTTAGCAAGTGTTGCAGAATATCAGGTATTGACACAGCAAGTCAAATTATCATATTACATCATGCTAATAATAATTCGAGCAAAGGTAATATTATGCCAACATCGCAATATCATACCGTCACATATTATCGGGGCACATAATATCATTATTACCAACACAAATCAGGATTTCAGCAAGTATAATTCACATTCCATGAGTAAAAGAATTCAGGCAAGGCCTAACGACACAGAACACCAATCATGTCACAAGTTCAGTCACATAGGAACACAAAGCACTAAAATTCGTAATCATAAGTAGAAGTCAACCAAGTAACATCCACCACCAGTAGATCATTCAAAGAATCAATATGTCAGTTCTAGGACCTGGGGTTTACGGGCCCATCGTGCTTCCGTTGTGCCGCCCCCGTGCTATTTGGCTAAACGTGTTCTTTTCTACGCCATCGTTCGTCAAGGTATTGCAAGCAACTTTTTAGTTAGCAGAGATAGGGGAGAGACAAGGAGGACAACCCGAACTCCCCTAGGACCAAACACCGGTCAACAGATGATGACACGACGAAAAACAAGATCCCAACCCAAGGAGTATGGTGCCCTTATGGAACTCTATGAGGTTACGAGTGCAGCAAGCAAAACACATACCAATCGTGGAGTAAACTAGTCACATCACTGAACACTAACACGTACCTACCTTGATGAAAATGTTAACAAATAGGGGCAACCAGAAGCATGATCGAGTTCTGCATGGGGCATAAGAGACTAGCTAGCAACTTTTCATTTCATATATCAGACAAGCTTGATATGTATAAGAGACATGTATACACGGATGCAACAATAGATTTGTGCGACATAAAGCTTATGCAGGATCTAGTAAACAACACAGAGCATTACACGTAGGGAAAATTGTTCATGACATGTACACATAGGGAGGTCATAATCAGTGTGGAATCATATATAGACCTATCGAGATGTTTTATATCAGTCGGACTAGTACCATGAAAGGATCATATAAAGCCGTATAGAAATCATGTCATGCAACACAACGTTCTTATGATAAGGTAAGTGCGGGATGTCAGCATATAATGGGCTATGGTTGGAAAGCAGTCCTAAATGATACTAGTAATATATTATCAAGGAATGATCGCAATCAAGGATAATCATTGAGGAATAATTTAACACCAAAATCACATGTCGTGTATGTTTGCATCTATCTTGTCGTATGGTATAACACATAACGAGACACTCAATTGCTAATTAACACATATCCCACCAAAATATGAATTTATCCAATTAAGCATCGAAAAGGCATCATGTGATGAAGACAACAATTCAGATGAGAACACTCATAAGCATGCCACTAATCATACTTAGCATGAGACAACTCTATGGAGGCATAGCATTTTAACTGGATAACAATACTGAACATGCTTAGATAGTCACAAGATCATGCAAAGAGGGTATAACAAGGCTATCACAACCTATGACAAGAGTGGATGCATGAGATGCAAGTTGAGGATGTGATCGTACAAGTCATATCTCTATAGGCATAGATTTTACGAGGTACTACATGACAGTCACAGATGTATATGAATAAACTACGTCGAGCAACTCCACATAATAGTGGGACAAGTCATAGAAGTTTAAGAAGGACTACTATTGCACCCAAACATTAGCACATATAAAAGAAATATAAGCGATTGTGATGAAGGAGTCACACGCATATCATAGTGCGCAACAGGACAATGCTCCTAAGGTGTCATGCTTCAAAAAGGTGGTATGCTACATTATATATGCAAGGGTAATCATGCGAGTGCCTTATAGCTATCATGATGTGTGTGTGGTGACGAGAGGGTTTCTCGACCAAATAAATTTATAGTCAAGACCCTCGCTATAGTATAGGGGAGTCAGGTTCGTCCTCAGGAGAGAAGTCAGCGGTTCTAGGTTTAGTGTGTTTTGGGGTTCAGGGATAGCGGGAAGAGGTGATGAGGGTTGTTGTCGACGTCGGCTAAGAGTTGGTCGATGTCGAGGGATGGAGAGAGAATGGTGGTTTGATATTGAGTAGAATATGTGCCGAATAAAAATAATAAAATAAAACAAATAAAGATGCAAACTTCCAAGGTTAGGGATCACCGCAACAATAAACATATGTTTAGATTATAAATCACATAAAGATGCATGCTTTATATCAAATAACTTTCGTTATTAACAAATAGGAATATAGAGACTTTCACATAAACCCTAATTGTTACTACCCTTTTCTTAATTAGGATCAACCAACTTTCGCAAGCAAAGCCTAATTACTATCCAATTCATAATAAGATCACATTCGCTTCAATATCATGAATAAGGAATTTCCTTAACTCTTGCAAAGGATTAAGCACATAGGTAGATGATGATAAAGACATAAAAATTCATGGATTTATAAATCAAACACACATATCTATGTTGAGATTACCCCAACCCTAGAAGAAGGAAATTAGAAACAAGACATAATGAAAGAAGTTAACTTTAACATAAAATAAAACTTAAACTTACAACCGTTCGTCTCCTTCCTTCTTCTTCTCTCTAGCCTCCTCCTCCTCTCTCTCTCTCTCTCTCTCTCTCTCTCTCTCTCTCTCTCTCTCTCTCTCTCTCTCTCTCTCTCTCTCTCTCTCTCCTCTCTCGCCTTCTCTCTTCTTCTCCACTCTCCTCTCCCGCCTTCTCTCTTTCTCCTCTCTCCTTGCGCCCTAAGACGACTTTGCTTGAATGAATGAAAATCAGCCCCCTAGTGCTTTATTTATAGGCTTCATTCCCTAGCTATTCTAGGAAAGAAAACTATCTCTATATCTAATTATATCTATCTTTTATCTAAAGATAAAACATGTAAATAAATAATTAAATCAACTAGAACTATATCTAATGTGGATAAAATATCTTCTCCCTTGACTTGATAGCTCTTGATATATGTGGATAGAATTTGGTCTCGAAAATATCACCATCGGCTTCGGGATAGAAACTTAACAAGATAATCGGATAGCTCGGAATCCGCCACTGAGACGTCCTCGATATCGAGTAGGTGTCCTCAAACTTTGACTAGTGTTTTCTTCGTCTTGTGCTCAACAACTCCATATCGGCCAACAGGACACTTGTCGACTTGAGTTGTCCTCGATATCAAATAATTTCCTCGATATCGAGTAACATGTTCGGCTTCCCAGTGCTCAGCTTCGTCGATCTCGGCTCTGGACATGGAAATCGACTTGGGTGCTTACTCGATATCGAGTAAAAGTCGTCGATATCGAGTAACATCTTCAGCTCCCGGCTTCTCTTGTTGATTTCTGGGGTCTTTACTCGATCTGGGTTACTCGATACCTAGTAAAACAACTCGATATCGACTAAGTCTCTCAACTTTCTGCTCTGTTCTTGAAACGTATTTTCCCGAGTCCTCGTTCGCCGGATTGACGCATATGACCATGCGTTGGAAAGCTCTTTCCGAGGGCTACAACTTTCATGAAGACATCAAAGCTTGATTCAGAATGATGAATACCGAAAAATGGCCTTTTCTCCAGCTGCACCATTCTTAGCTTCTCCATGACTTTCCTTTAAGCTCCAAAATGCGTCCGATTTCTGCGAAATATAACAAAAACTTGTGTAGACCTCCATATATTGCCAAATAAGTGTAAACTACACAAATTATGTATTATTCTAACTCAAATGTATGAAATGCATGCAGAAATCGATATAAAAGTAAGTGTAAAAGATGACAAATTAGGCTCACAACAAACACCCATACTTAAGCTTGCTTGTCCTCAATCAATACTTTTAATTGTCATTCAGGGGAAGAAATCAAAAACTCTCAACATCTTAGATTCATTCTTATATAACCCTGCAATCAATTACCATCATCGAAAAGGTACTTGTGCCACAAATCCATACATGTGCAAATAAAAGCAACATCTACTCACAAAAGGAGGGTTACAAAAACAATTCATGTAACAAAGCATTAATAATCAACAGGACTTCAATTGAAGCTCAATAAGGAGTAGATTTGGTAAAAGGCTAAATGTGGGCAATTTTTGGCAATGTGGTACTAATAATCCGGGGAAATGGAGTATTTCCAAACTTCATACCACATTCCTTCTTCATAAGATTTCCCACCTTTCATAATGCTTTTATCAACAATAATCCTTTTACCTCTCTAACCTCGGCACTGCCTTCTCGCGAGTCGCAAACATGGGTGTCATGAATGGCCCCGGATATTTCGTGCTTTGGACTCCTCACCTGTGTGTCCCATCTCACTGAACTATTATCTTAGCAGGGTCGATCTACCTTTATCTCCTGAGGTGACCGGATTTTTTCTCACTCATTAAATTTTCCATATATTTCAAACCTTCCTTCCGAACTCCAAATAATGATAACAACAACACAAACACCATATAACATCTCCATAATGTAACATCATTCTCAACATAATCCCCGGATAGGAAATAAGGTAAAAAATGGCAATATTTAGAACATGTGGAGCAAATGTATGAAATAAGGCATAATAGGGATTTTGTGATGCATAAGCATAGGTAAGGCTAGGATTTGACAACATGTGAGCATCATATGGAAATATAAAGTCCTTCATCCTTTTATCTTGCAATATGTCAAACGCAACTTCAAATTTTACCTCCTTTCATGGTTTTCAATAAAATATGCACTTCATTGTGACTTCCCTTTACTAGGCAATTTCATGCTATATCTCTAATGAATCCAATTTTGTATCGTCGAGTTCAATTAAAGCTTCCATGACATTTATCAAAAATTTCAATGGGGGTCATTTTTTCTTTAAACTTTGGAAAACATGCACGTAAGCATATAAATCAATAATGAATTCCAGAATAGCCATATATAAGCAATTCAAGAAATAAACCTTAAAAATGCACATATAATGTTAAATAAAACCAAATATGCATAAAGTAAGCCCTTCCCCCACCCCATACTTAAACATTACAGTGTCCTCACTGTATAAAAACAAGGGTAAAGAAAGAAACTCACTAGACAGATGTGCAGATCGTCGGGAATCGAGTGCTATGCTCTGTGCCGAGTCTGATTTAGTTTACTTCTATCCCCATGGACCTGAAAAAATGTAGAAGAGAAATACCTACAATCGAAAAACTAAAAGTTCAAAACCAAAAACAAACAAAAGCAACAATGTCCAAAAAGTCCCAAAAATAAATGTCTATTTACAAGCTCTAGATTTTATAGTCGCTAGGCCGACTTTCTCCATTAAGCATTAGCCTGGCTCATCTTTGTCTGGAGGTATAGGTGGATCTGGTGGTTCCTCCGGTGGTGGGAAGCGTGGGATGTCATCCGGGGGCATCATGTGGAGAAGCTTAAACCTCCCCAAGTGAACGCTCCATGGCTTCACCCATTCATCTTCCTGGGCTCCAGCTGGCATGCATAAAGGAAGATATAATGAAAATATACATACCTCTATTGTAGGAGGAAATTGAGTATGCAAATTAAAATATAAATAAATTACAGCAAACCAAATTTAGGCCCACGCAAATAATTACAAGACTTCCTCCTGATGCAGTAGTGGGAAGTCAGGATCGATCCACGAGGAAGCGTGTCAGCGGATCCTAGACAGCGGAGAAATCTCACGGACAGAAGTCGACCAAGGTTGTCGATCTCGACTAGGGTTAGTCGACAGAAGATCGGACAGTCGAATAGCGCAGCAGCAGGCACATGCCTTAGTCGATCTCGACTAGTCTTACTCGAGATCGAGTAGAGTCGTCTTGGTCGAGTTGGCTTTCTCGATCACCTGCACACAGAAGCTACGGCGATTCTGGAATCGAAGATCAGTAACTCGAGATCGAGTAAGGCAGAAAACTAAAACGAAATAAAGTAAATGCAAAGGCTTTGGGATTCGAAAATAAACTGTATGTAAAAGACTTCCAAGAATGGGGTTTGCAACAACGATAACCAAACATGCATAAGGCAAGAATAAAACAGATAATCATGTAACTTGCATCAAAGGACTAAGCTTTCGCCTTTTCCAACAATTAGACAACTCTTTCAAGAAACCCTAATTGTCTCTACCGATTTTATGTTTACAATCCAAGTTGTTAGCATGGACCTCCATTAGATGTTAATAAACACATAACAAGTAGTAGATGCTCAAAACTTGATAAAAGTCGAATCTTTACCTCAAACATGCATGGCTATCGTTGGGCTCGCCCCTACCCTAGAAGTGGGTGGACTACTCGGGCTTCATCGCAACCTCAGACATCATTGATTGAAAGGAAATAACTTGCATTAAACTAAATTCAAAGCCTTTACAATCCCGGCGATCCAACTCTCGTTGAATGCCAAAACCCTAAAACCTTCGAACTCCTAAATCGTCTCTGTGAACTACTTCTCTAACTCTGAATTGAATTGGATGATTCCTAAAATCAGCCCCATTGGATTTATTTATAGCCTTCTATTCCTTGCTATTCAATGATAGAAATCTCTATCTATATCTAAGGATAAAACATTAATAAAAGAAACATAAATCTTTAAAAGGAAAATATATCTAAAAGCCTAAAATATCTTCCAAGTGGATAAATCTTCTCCTCCATGATGGATCTTGATAGAATCAGATAGAACTCGGCAATCTTCGGCTCCAAGGAATCCAAAACCGTGTCAGACTTCTCAAACCGCGTTACGCGCTTCCGGACAACTTTCCTCGATCTCGAGTAGATTTACTCGATCTCGAGTAACTCGGACGTCGACTTCAGCTTGGCTCGGCGTCTCGGGTAGCTGGTTCTCGACATGCTCGGGTGTGTGCTCTCAGGTTTCCTCGATCTCGAGTATATTACTCGATCTCGAGTAGTGGCGTAGATCATGGCTTGGCCTGGTGATGTCGAGCAGCTGGTCCTTGACATTGGCTCGGGTGTGTGCTTCTGAAGTCTTCGATATCGAGAAGTTTCCTCGATCTCGAGTAGAGTGTAACCCGGCATGTCTTCGTCTTCGGCTTCTCTGGTCAGGTCGTCTTCCTCGATTCCGGGCATGACTTTGGGTCTTGTCGATATGGAGTAAAGTACTCGATATCGAGTAACTCTCTAGAGTCGGGTAGCTCTGCCTTCAGTTCCTCGATCTGGCCCGTCCTCGACCAGGCACTGCTCGGACACTTTTGGTCGATATCGAGTAAATCTCTCAGCTTTCTGCTCTGTTCTTAAAACGCACTTTCCCGAGTCCTCGTTCGTCGGATTGACGCATATGACCATGCGTTGGAAAGCTCTTTCCGAGGGCTACAACTCTCATGAAGACATCAAAGCTTGATTCAGAATGATGAATGCCGAAAAATTGCCTTTTCTCTTGCTGCACCGTTCTTAGCTTCTCCATGACTTTCCTTTAAGCTCCAAAGTGCGTCCGATTTCTACGAAATATAACAAAAACTTGTGTAGACCTCCATAATTGGCAAATAAGTGTAAACTACACAGATTCTGTACTATTCTAACCCAAATGTATGAAATACATGCAGAAATCGTTATAAAAGTAAGTGTAAAACATGGCAATTTAGGCTCACAACAACCTCATCATCATACCTCTTCCGCTTCATTGGTTGATTTGTTTGCTCGTCTCCACCACAGCAAAACGGTGGAGTGGGAAGAGATATTTCCACCTCATCATGCGGAGCTTCATGCCACTTTGACAGGACCCCATACTTGAACAAAAACATCGATTGCTCAAAATTGTCAGGAATGGCCTTCACCATATAGGGTAAAAGCGACCTTGAAGCACCATGGGCAACGATGTCCGGATTTTGCGTTAGTGTCTCTTCTTCTTCTTGGGATCCTTCCAAAGATTCTTCAAAGATAGATAGCGAAATCGAAATAGAGGAAGGACATACCTGGGTTTCTTTGGTATAGACGATTTCGGCTAGTGTTTCTGGATCAGTTCCTCCAAAATGTGTATATGTCGAGTCCAGGTAGTCGATGTCGACTGGCTCATAGAAGGGGACATTGTCGAACCAACTTGTCATTGTTGATGTGGGAGATTTAGCGTAATGTTCCCATCTACGCAACACAAGCTTAGCTTCTGCCTGCATCGCACGCTCTGCTTCCTGTTCCCTTCCTGCTCTCTCAGTGGCGAGAACAACATCCTTGGCGGCTAGTTCCCTCTGGAGCCTCTCAATCAGCTGTTCTTGTGTTTCTACAGCCGCCATGACTCTTTTTAGCTTAGCGTGGATGTGTAAGAGGCGTTCCGGATCGTCTAAGCCGTCAAACTCAGGTGGTTGACCAGAACGGCGCATACACCTGTAAAGTAACTCAGAAAAAACGTGAGAACTAACTACCTAAGGCGCGAATGATAGCTTCCCCGGCAACGGCGCCAATTTGACGAGAGGGTTTCTCGACCAAATAAATTTATAGTCAAGACCCCCGCTATAGTATAGGGGAGTCAGGTTCGTCCTCAGGAGAGAAGTCAGCGGTTCTAGGTTTAGTGTGTTTTGGGGTTCAGGGATAGCGGGAAGAGGTGATGAGGGTTGTTGTCGACGTCGGCTAAGAGTTGGTCGATGTCGAGGGATTGAGAGAGAATGGTGGTTTGATATCGAGTAGAATATGTGCCGAATAAAAATAATAAAATAAAACAAATAAAGATGCAAACTTCCAAGGTTAGGGATCACCGCAACAATAAACATATGTTTAGATTAGAAATCACATAAAGATGCATGCTTTATATCAAATAAATTTCGTTATTAACAAATAAGAATATAGAGGCTTTTACATAAACCCTAATTGTTACTACCCTTTTCTTAATTAGGATCAACCAACTTTCGCAAGCAAAGCCTAATTACTATCCAATTCATAATAAGATCACTTTCGCTTCAATATCATGAATAAGGAATTTCCTTAACTCTTGCAAAGGATTAACCACATAGGTAGATGATGATAAAGACATAAAAATTCATGGATTTATAAATCAAACACACATATCTATGTTGGGATCACCCCAACCCTAGAAGAAGGAAATTAGAAACAAGACATAATGAAAGAAATTAACTTTAACATAAAATAAAACTTAAACTTACAACCATTCGTCTCCTTCCTTCTCCTTCTCTCTAGCCTCCTCCTTCTCTCTCTCTCTCTCTCTCTCTCTCTCTCTCTCTCTCTCTCTCTCGCCTTCTCTCTTCTTCTCCTCTCTCCTCTCTCGCCTTCTCTCTTTCTCCTCTCTCCCTGCGCCCTAAGACGACTTTGCTTGAATGAATGAAAATCAGCCCCCTAGTGCTTTATTTATAGGCTTCATTCCCTAGATATTATAGGAAAGAAAACTATATCTATATCTAATTCTATCTATCTTTTATCTAAAGATAAAACATGGAAATAAATAATTAAATCAACTAGAACTATATCTAATGTAGATAAAATATCTTCTCCCTTGACTTGATAGCTCTAGATAGATGTGGATAGAATTTGGTCTCGAAAATATCACCATCGGCTTCGGGATAGAAACTTAACAAGATATTCGAATAGCTCGGAATCCGCCACTGAGACGTCCTCGATATCGAGTAGGTGTCCTCAAACTTTGACTAGCGTTTTCTTCGTCTTGTGCTCAGCAACTCCTATCGGCCAACAGGACACTTGTCGACTTGGGTTGTCCTCTATATCGAGTAATTTCCTCGATAACGAGTAACATGTTCGGCTTCCCAGTGCTCAGCTTCGTCGATCTCGGCTCTGGACATGGAAATTGACTTGGGTGCTTACTCGATATCGAGTGAAAGTCATCGATATCGAGTAACATCTTCAGCTCTCGACTTCTCTTGTCGATTTCTGGGGTCTTTACTCGATCTGGGTTACTCGATATCGAGTAAAACAACTCGATATCGACTAAGTCTCTCAGCTTTCTGCTCTATTCTTGAAACGCATTTTCCCGCGTCCTCGTTCGTCGGATTGACGCATATCACCATACGTTGGAAAGCTCTTTCCGAGGGCTACAACTTTCATGAAGACATCAAAGCTTGATTCAGAATGATGAATACCGAAAAATGGTCTTTTCTCCAGCTGCACCATTCTTAGCTTCTCCATGACTTTCCTTTAAGCTCCAAAATGCGTCCGATTTCTGTGAAATATAACAAAAACTTGTGTAGACCTCCATATATTGCCAAATAAGTGTAAACTACACAAATTATGTATTATTCTAACCCAAATGTATGAAATGCATGCAGAAATCGATATAAAAGTAAGTGTAAAACTTGGCAAATTAGGCTCACAACATGTGGTCATGCGAGGTGCCAGATTATTCATTTGTGGAAGCCTTAAGAATGCCGGGGGCATGCAGAAACAACATCGAGTGATGAGATGATAGGCACACATTGATAATCATCTAATGCTTAACATGCGTCGAAAATAGGCACTAACTCTACAATTGAGTCTATCAATTCCTAAACAGTTAAAAAGATCGCACATTAGAGATGTTGGAAAGAATACAAGACTTTGCAAAGTCTATACCACGAAAGAGCACATCATAATGCATGTAGGGCATGAATACACACAAGCCATAATTCCTGGGTCCTAAGATATACTTTAACACGATAAGATGCATGGCTATGCAGCATAGGTTACATGTTCATTTGAAAACTAGCACGAATGCATTTAAGGGGTCAACCAATCATAACGTGAACATATGAGGACAAGGAGGGAATATGGCGGAAACGGCAACATGAGCTTAAGATAGTACGACTTCATATGAATACAAAGCATGCAGTACACAGGTATAGATTGACACTATACAACCAGGGCATGTATTTAACATAAGGATGTGTCAAGTCACATCATGATCCTACATGATGCTAGTAGTACATGATAAGACATGGGTATCTTTACAGAGTGAACAAGAGAACATCACAGACGATATATTATAATCAAGCTATGAATGAACTGTCATAGGAGTACATGGAATGGTACAACAACTATCTCATCATAGGACAATCATATTAACGTGATGCAGCAAGCATGACAATTTACCACTTACTGAGTCATATTGGAATTCATAAGCCTTATAGGATACTTCCAGCACATATCGAACATGAGTACAATCAATGTACTTTGATTAGACTCACCCTAGCATTCAGGTGTCATTTACATGCGAAAACATGATACTAACTCATAATGCGTACATACGTTCATTCGATTAGCACAACAGTTTGCAAAGAGCAAAATAAGCCACATCGTAATGACCTAGAAGCATGACAGACATGTAGAGGAGTATAACATGGGTCTAAAGCAAGATAGCTAGGCATGGATAGGATGATAGACAATTACGGGTCCAGGCAAATATCTAAACGGCACATGCACAAAATATCAAGTCATACGTTCAGGGAAACACGTGAGGATAACACTGAGCAGGAGAAAACATCACGGAAATCAGGAAGGTAAGCATATGGTTTAGTGGTCATAAAGGCACAAGGAGTAGCAAGAGTTAAACTAATATGCTAAGGGTCACACTATCATGATCCTAATCCAGGAGAGAGAGTGTAAACATCATGCGAGTTCGTAACTTGCGACATATGCATTCAATCCATCATTAGTCCATCATTAGTATGACGATGCAGGGAACCAATGAAGTCAGGTTACGCATGCCCCTAGGGGTATGACAGAAATACAATGAAGCACGACATGAGCCCTAAACAAGGTGGCCAAGCACGGATATATAATGGAATACAACCACAAATACACATTAAGGATCATCATCATAATATATGCTAGGAATACTACATCATGTCGAGTCAAGCATATACGAAACAAGGAATTTTAGTGGTGTGTGCTCGTGCGGCGTGTCAAGTCATATATTCATAAAAGTATGTGAGAAGCATGGCGACCATCATGACATTATAGTTGGGTAAGCATGCTAGAACTTAGGCATCATATGAAGCAGGTTGAACATCAATTTGTAACACACACTTATCAAGTAAAGAATTCATTCTATCAAGATATCAAAATGGAATGATCACACACTACCATGAGCATATGTGCAGAGGGGACATCAATCATGCAGTTTCCTACATATGACACATATATTCATGCACTAGTTTGACAATGCGATGTACTAAGTATATTATGCTGGGATGATATGGGCAATGAAAGGTAACACGAACCTAAGCAATGGCTAAACATGGACATCCAGGCATGTAGGCATAAATTCACACTAACAATCAATCTGCAGGTGTAGGGGGTAGTACATATAGAATCATGCAATCATGGACAGAGCAATTAAGATAACCCTACAAAGATCTACAAGGGCGACTCTGACTCACTCCCAGAATCCCCATGACTTGTTTCCCATGGAATATTCGTGTGACTCTTGAGTAGGCTATCAAATGGATCAAGTAAACATCGTAGTCCAATACAACCTCAAATGTGGTTATTCCTCCCGATTTCCCGTATATCACACCTACAGTGCAAGAAAAGCTCAATAAGGACAATTAGTGGGGTCGAGAAAAGAAGACCGAAGAAGGAAGTAGTCAGGCTTAAGAGATCAAAGGCAATCCTACAAGGACTGAGATCCCGACTCTATAATGGCAGAAGGTCTCCCTGCTATTCTATTCACATTAACACATTATTCACAGTCAGAATTATCAACCAGTCTCCAATTTAAGCAAACAGCACAGAACAATCAACAATCAAGCTATCCTAAGGTCGCCCTTCGAGGGGCGACTGACCGGAGGGGCAAAACCTCACGATCTCTACCTAACTCGCCACTCCAACCACTACGGCGCAATCCCTTGGACTCTTGGAGTCCTGTAGGCCCATCTGTAAAGAACAAGCTATATTTTGCCTACCCGTTCCCAACTACATCCAATAGGGATGGTCTAGCGCCTTTACTACCCCTTCGTTTCCCTTAGTTATTTCCAATCTATTTCTTAGTCCAAGTTCATATTTAGTCCGATTGAGTTAGCCATATTAAATTCATTTTGCCCTTTCCAAAACATTTTGAAAAACCATCTAAAAACATTGGGCCATTTTCAAAACCACTTCAACCTATCATACTCGGTTTGCACAACAACCTCGCTTTGATACCAACTTTGTAACGGCCCGGAATTATGATTCCCGGGTTACGTTTCGAGGGATGAAACCCCTCGTTAGGATCTTGCGCCCCGAGTACAGGTCGAAGGTTTGAAATTCTACTCTAACGTTTTCAAGTGGGATTTCATACCCAAAATTCGAAAGGATCGTTGGAATCCCCGGGGAAGTCCCCTGTACCTATCATAAGTCTAAGCGTGGAAAACCAGTAGTCATGCAAATAGTAGAATCAAAGTGTAATACAAGAGGGTGTCACGGCAGAGCCTGGTCAAAACCAAATCAATAAGCGTATTTATCGAAATCTAAGGTTAGACCATTTCTTTGCAATCGCCCAAGAGAGTCCCCACATTACAGAAGCAAGGAACAATCATGATGCAAAACAAACCTAAAAAAAATGTATGCGGGGCGGTGTCAGATCGAAGCCCTACGCAATATAATCCCAAACAAGCAGACACATACACACGCTAGTCCTAATAAAGATGTTTCTAGATGCAAGGTGAAATATTAACACACTAACATGTTCCTAAGATCAAGTGCGTAAATATAATAAGGCCTAAGCACCGAATACCAAGTGGTAAACCCCTCTCCTACCTCCACCCTGTTCCGATAGGGCAAAGACTGGCCAGCTCGAGAATGTATTCCATTATAATCGGGCAGCACGCATGCCCAACCTGTATCCACAATAAAGCCCGTAGGCAGCAAATAATATAAGGAAGTTCCATGACTGGATTGACTCAGGACAAGACCCGATGTAACTGGGTCGTCCTATAACACTAGCAAAGACTCTAGTTACTTCACAGATAACGGTCGTTCTGTTTACAAAAGCAATGAGTAAACGAATGCTCAATCATGAGTGCAATCCTAGCAGGATACTACATTGCATGCTTTATTATGAATGCAATCACCTAGTATGCACATGGCTACAAGTAGGGAGATCTCTTTTCGAATCTATGTGAGCTCATATAGGAACTCACCTGGAAGTGCAGAACAGCAAAGGGCAACAACTAGGTATATAGAAAGCCAACATGTCACAGATGATCACCTAACACATATATAAGTAATATAAATAAGTCTACTTCTAATGTTACTTAAAACATATAATATCACACACAAGTCATCAATTTTATTCACCAAGTTAGGCAAGGTAAGTCGTTTCCCAAGATTTCCCAAAACTCTTTTAAAACCTCAAGTTAGATCAAATCACCATTCAAAACGCTTTCTCAAATCATCCAAAAATCAATATATAAAACATTACCCTTTCATCAACTTATTTTATTATTATTTCAAGACAAATCCGACAAGGTTAGTATATTTCCTAAATCCTCTTAAGGTTATTATATCTCCATTTATGAAAACACTTTTCAACCTTGAAAACCTTTTCCAAATTCCTTTCTTTTTAAAAATCAAGTCCACAAATATTGGTCTAAATCTCAACAATAATAATATTTAATATGGTATATCTCATTTACTTAATATTTTCATAAAAATATATTTATAAGTCTTTAAAATCCTTTTTCTTTTCCCATTTACTTTTAAAATTTTCGGATCCCCTTTTATCAAAACCCCAAATCTGAATCAGTTATAAGAAAATGGGCCTAAATTCATTTTTGTTTTTAAAACAACACTCCGGCCCACAAAAGATAGGCCCAAATGAACTCCCAACACCATTCACTTCAAATCATCTGAATCTGATGTGGATAAAAAAAAGAGGAAGGGTCCGACGGTGATGTGGCAGATGACGTGGCGACAGGGCCCACTAGGCCTTCTTCTTCCCGTTCTGACCGAATGAAAGAAAGAGAGAGCAGAGCTCTCTGCGTTTGAAGAAATCGAAGGAGAAAGAGGCGGAAGAAGGACCTCGCCGGCGGTGGCCTTGCCACGCCCGGTCACCCGCTCTCTCTCCCGGAAACCATCGCACACCCCCGACCCCAAAGACATTCAAAACGGAAACAGGGAAGTAGAGAAGGTTCGAAGGCTCACCGAGGGGCGTCGACTCGCCGAAACTTCGTCGGAGATCGATTCGGCTCGCCGGAGTTGGGTTGCTCCTTGCTCGGCCTAGGATGAAGGAAAACGTCTCAAAGGTGCGATTTTAAGACATTTGGAAGCGGAAAAAAGAGAGGAAGGCGACTTTACCAGATTCGAACGAAAACAGGGGGAAGGCAGCTCGGCGGTGGTGCTCGGGCAGCGCTCGAAGGCGCTCAGGGAGGTGCTCGGGTGCAGAGGCGAGCGTTCGGACAGGGTATGCTCAGTGGGTGCTCGGGGATGCTCGACCGGTGCTCAGAGGCGCTCGGAGGTGCTCAACGCGGCTGCTCGTGGTGGTGGAACGGTGGTGGCGCAGTGGTGACGGTGGGGTGGGGCTCAATCCCGCTTCGGCAAGTTCAAGGAGGAAGAAGGGAGAGTTTGGTCTTTGGGTTGAAATTGAAATGGGGGAAGAATGAGTTGGGTTTTGCCTCTCTTTTTTTTTCTTGTTTGAAGACATGAATAGGTTGGTCTTCGACTATTTCAGAAAATGCAATTGTTTGGCTTTTTGCCACAATTGCGGAAACAAAGGTTGTGTGTGAGTATGGTCAAAATGAACAGCAATCAGATGAAGATAAGGGAGAATGGGGGATTGAAATTGGGATGGGGAGAGAGATTACGACAAAAGAGGAGGGAAGGACACCAATATCGGTTCCAAAATCCGAATCTCAAAAATACTCGAAAATAAATTCCGAAACCCGCTATTTGATCTTATCTTGCCCCGATCATAATAAATTTTAAATCTTTCAACCTGAATTTAATATTGAAATACGAACATCATTTTTGAAATTCTCGGTGTATGAAAGTGGAATAAAACCTATTTTGCATAAATTTCAAAATTTGACCGGAACCCTCTTTAAGAGTTTCAAGTTCGATTAATTAAATTGACGATGAGTTTTCCTTGAAATATTCGACTTAAATTCATTTTTCCGAAAATTAAGATTTTAAAATCCGGGCCTTTACACTATCGAGTTTCCTACGTAGCTCATTAAGAGTATCAAATCTACACAGTTCTTGAAAAGGACATATTTGAATTTGGTGGAACTTGGTTTTGATTTTTGGTGCGACCAATATTCGACAAGCGAAAGCTTTGTATCGAGTCAGAGTGAACATTAGATTTGATGGAAATTTGATGTTTGGGTCAATTGAACTGAACGAGGGAAAGCTTTGTATTAAGTTCGAGAGGACACTTTGAATTTGAGGGAGATTTGATTTTTGGGACGACAGAACTCAACGAGAATTTGACTCGGGTCAAGTTTCCTACGTAGCTCGTCAAGAGCTTCAAGTCATGACATAGTTCTCGACGAACAACTTCATTTGATTTTGGGGCATGTGATTCAATCCGATATATATTTGTTTTTATCGGATTTCCTACGTACTTCGTAAAGAGCATCAAATCTTAATGTAGTTCTACACGAACTGATTCTGATTGATTGACTTAACTTCATTTGGAACCGAAGGACGTCTTTTTAAAATTTGCGATTGGACTCGACGAGTCTTGGCTTGACATCGAGTGTCCTACATATCCGACGACTCAGAATCAATTCTTATGTAGTTCTTATGGAACAAATTTAATTTGGTTTTGGCAATTAAATTCGATGAGCTTTAACTTTGTATCAAGTGTCCTACGTACTCTTTCAAAGGGATCAAATTACCCGTAGTTCCCCCGGTGCTTTGGCATTTGAAATTGCCTTAATTTGTACGCAATCAAAATAATTTTCACATCTTGGAATGTTCTTGTATTGGTTGTATGAGTGACTCAGCTTTGTTTCATGGATCAGCCTCGGGTTCCTCCTCTTTGGAAACAGTGGTGGAGCTGGGGGGTGCTCGAGCACCCCCGGCTCGGAAAATAAATACAAAAAATTGATTTTTTTTGCATATATTTAGTATTTTTAAGATAATATAATACCTTTAAATGATATTTGAAACAGAAGTGTTATCTAGCTCAAGTGGTAAGGGAAGGAAGGGAAAAGTAAAGAAATTAAAAGGTCTTGGGTTTAAATCCCACCTCTGTAACTTTTTATTTGTTTTTCTTTATCATTAATTCTTCTTAATTTCTCTTTATATTTTTTGTTGAGGGATTGGTAGTAAATGACCTTTGCTCCGGTCAAGTTTGCTAGCCTAACCCACTATCCACAACAATTGCAAAGGTTAACCCCCCCCCCCCCAAAAAAAAGAAATTGCAAAGTTTCCGGTTAAAAGGGGTTGAAAATAACCGGGACAGAGGAGAGAGAAAGTAAAGGAGAAGAGAGAGAGGAAGCGAGGTGGAGAGAGAGAGGCAGCGAGGAAGTTATTGTGGAGAGAGAGAGAGGAAGCGGGGGAAGTTAAAGTGGATAGACAGAGAGGAAGAGTGAGAGAGGAAGCAGTTTAATTTGAAAATTGTCGAGTCCAACTGCCTCTCACGGCTTACAAAAGAGGAAGAGAGAGCGAGGGCAACAGTTGCTTATGCAAACCTGAGGAAAACAAGAAGAGAAGGAAGAAGAAGAAGAGGAAGAAGACGACAGAGCGAGAGAGGAAAAGAAGAAGCCAACCCGAGGAAGAAGACGACAGAGCAGGAGAGGAGACGAAGAGGCCCATTTTGAAGTAAATAAACCCTCACAATGTCAATTAAATACGTTTTGCTTGGATTCGTAGGGGAGGAACCGATTTGAAGAACCTAAACTGGTTTTAATTGTGTGAAAATGGAAAGACGGGGTCGAATGGGTTGACAGTGCGCAATATCGCCCTATCATGTAGGAAGTAACCGGCGTCAAGTTTAAAACAAAGGGTGGAAAGTTTGGGAACTGGGGTTTGCGCATCTAGGAGAGAAGGGAATTTTTGGGAATGGGAAAATTGGGCAACTGTCATGTCGAATCCAACTTATCAGGAGCAGGGTGAGTGTAGATACGTTCAGTTTTGGGGGGAATTGGGCGAAATGGGGCGTATGATTGTAGATACGTTCAGTTTTGGGTGACTGTAGATACGTTCAGTTTTAGGGAAAATGTTAGAAAGGGTGAAACGTTTATGGGGAATCGACATTATCTGGAATAGGGTGACTTTTGTGCAATTGGAGATGTACAGATTGAATAAGTATATTGTCATGTATTCACAAGTATATGTCATGTGTACCTGTGTTTGTGTCATGTTACATTTGATATTGATATGAAGGGAACCGTGGGTTGGGGGAGACGAATTGATTTGTAAAATACTGAATTTTGGTCTCCCATTATGCAGGATATCTGGCAAATATTAAAAATGTCGCAGCGAAGTGTAAAGAAGATTGTAGACCGTAGAGCTCAAACCTCTGGCGCGGTAAGATGACTTTCGTTCGAGTAATGTAAGTTGTGATTGTTGTGCTGCAGTGTGGTTGACATGTGGAAGTCTGTGCAGGCTGTGTACGCCATCGAGAAAGACAGACACTTCAAAGCAAAAATTAACCAACACTCCCGGATGCAGCTCCTAGTAAACATTGGCAATCGGTTGAGCGAGTCCCATTGGAAGCTCCTGACGGACAGCCCGTTGGGGGGCGTTGCAAGACTTGGTACAAGGGTCCAGTTCTCGGGACATCTTGTACACTACGTTCTCCAACGACAATTGAAGACGAAGAAGGAGAATGAAACGTGGTACAAGATCCATGATGCGGTCGTGAGGTTCTCAATAGCTGAGTTCGCCCTTGTCACCGGTCTCAACTGTGGCTATGGCGAAGAGCCCGAGGACGACGCGGCATTCAAGAAGGCAGTGTTTGATTTCTTTAGAGTTTCAAAGTTAAAGATGTCCGAGTTCGAGATGCAGTTCCGTGTGGCAATGGCATCTGAGAAATCGTCAACCAGAAAGTTCAAATTTGTTCTGCTGATGCTGGTCGAGGGAGTATTGTTCGGGAGGGAACCCAAAAAATACATTCACGGGTGGGTGGTCAACCTTTTCGGTGACATTTACAGGTTCCTAGCATTTCCGTGGGGTCGGCTTTGCTACGAGATAACGAACGAGTTCCTGAACCGTGCAATCGAGAGGAAGCTCCAAGGGGATGAGGGCAGCTCCAATTCACGCCCGGCCTATTGCCTACTGGGTTTCCCTCTCGCCTTCCAGGTTCGTACACAAATCTCACTGAAAGCCGTATACACGTTTACTAGGCGTCCAATATTTATTGACTGGACAGGGAGTGAATATTTACTGGACAACATTTGTTTGCAGCTATGGGTGTACGAAGCCCTCCCTCCAATGGCCGGCCCATTCGTGAACGTCATAGATGAGAAGCTGTACCCTAGGTGTCTGTGATACGAGTTTAGAGACCCGAACCTCGAGTATGCCTCCATCGACACCCGACTGCAGGAGGCGAAGGAGCTCGGGCACTTCAATGACCATGCAGCCGTGAGGGCTCTTCTACTCCCCGATGAAGTGGAGGGAGCTACCCATTTGTACCGCGATGCCCGAAACACTCACGAAAAGCGGGAGAACTTCTTCGACAACATAGTCCGGGCGTTCGTATTCGCAAATGTCAAACCCCCACCAAAGAAACAACCAAAGGGAGCATGTGGGTTAACGCAAGAATCAGGGGAGGGCACGCAGACACAAGCTACCCTATTAGAGATTTAGTCACGGTTGCTGGCAAAGATGGATGACATGTTGAGGAGTATAACCGCGGAGGTAGCCTCAAAGATGGCCACGCTTGAGGGGGCGATTGAAAACATGAAGAGGGAACTGAGGTGGAAGGGGACTAGGGTGTCGGAGGAGCAAGAGGAAGTTCTAGGAAATGAGGTAAGGTTCTCCTGGTATCAGATCAGAATCATCATGTCATTTTATGTTACTGTCATGTTGTTCATATTGGATGTCCTGTGCATGTTAGTACATGATATGCCAATTCCAGTATATGTCAATTTACTCAGATATCATGTGCTTAGGTTCAGGGATCAGTGAAGGACAAGGATTAGGGCAAGGAGGACGAGGAGAAGGACAATGACAAGGGCAAGGACAAGGGCAAGGAGGAGAGACAGCACACGAAGGAGGACAAGGTCAAGGCCAAGGCCAAGGCCATAGAGGTTTGCACATGAGACTGTTATGTTAAGATATAACTGATGTCCTGACAATTGTTTTTTACTGTCATGTTAAACGCACCATGGGCTGCAAGTTGCAGGAGGAGTTGGTGGCACCCGGTGCCTCCGAGGTTGAGGCTGAGTCTGAGGTGCCCCTTCTACGGCCGAGAAGAAGCATCCGTCATGTCGTATTCACTGTCTTCTATGTTGCTACTCTCTCCTACTATCTTTTAAATGTTTCCTCCTGTGTTGTATTTGATTAATGCAAGTGAATCTGTCTCTGAGATATTGTGTCCAGTATATTTCAATTTCTGTCATGTCGTATTCATGTTGTGTCCAGTTACAACTACGCGATTACTAGTCGGCCCATGAATTCACCTCCACCAACTTTATTCTTATTCCATGGTTTTTCTCTTCAACTTAACATGTAATTATAAGTATGTTTATGCCCCCTCACTGTCACTCTTATCCATTCGATTCCAATATGGGTAAAGCATACTAGTGTCGACCGGAGATAAATAAATCATGGCATCCAAATATGGGTAAATATTATAATTGGGCACACATAAAACAATATGTCATTATAGCGAATCTTCTTCTCCCATAAATCTTCTCCATTCGATAATGGTAGTAAATGACCTGTGTTTTTCATAGTTACAATCGTGTCCAGTGAAATACAATATGTGACATGTGTATCTAATGTGATCCTTCAAATAAACCCCCCGGACCCTTCCTTCTTCAATTGATTTTCTCTTTAACTTATAATTTAGTTGAAATAATCTTTTCCCCCCTCGCTGACACTCTCACTGATCTCTCTGTCCTGTCAGCCTGCACTTTTCTATTTAACTCCTCTCTCTCTCTCTCTCTCTCTCTCTCTCTCTCTCTCTCTCTCTCTGTCATCTGCCACTGCAACAGCTACTTTTTCCCTCCTCTCTCACTTGTCTTTGCTTTTCAGGAGTATACATGTTTGCACCATCCAATGTTCCAAACCTGCGTTCTTTCACCGTGTTCAGTAGATTCTTGTAGGGGACGATTCGGATCACTAAGGCCGACTTTCGTCCCTGCTCGACGGGTGGGTCTTGCAGTCAAGCTCCCTTCTGCCTTTGCAAGAGCGGAGCTCTACCAACTGAGCTATATCCCCCCGAGCCGGGTGGAGCATAAACCGAGATGAAGTGCAACTGTACCCTACAGGGTGACCTGCTGCTGGCTACGCTTGGCAAGCGGATATCCGCTTTTTAGCAATTTTTTTCCGGATTGGGTTACTCATGCAAAGCTTTCGGATAATAGGGTCATTTTAGCAAAAGGCCCTTTTTTGTTTCTATCAACCATTTCATTAAAAAATGTCATATTTATGTTTAAATTATATATTAAACCTTTTCTTTCAATGTTGGTTTAAAAATAATTCTTCACCATTTTTTTCTATATTTTGGTTACTCTCAAGTATTTAAATACAAAAAAATCACAATTTTAATGTTTTTTTAATATTTTTTTTACAAAATCTTCTTATCAAGTATCGTGAAATATTTTTATCACCGCCCTGCCCGAAATCCTGGCTCCGCCACTGTTTGGAAACAATATCACCTGGGATGTGGAATGACATTTGACCTCAACATATATATAGTATATATATAGTGTTGATTTGATTTTCGATCATTTTGGATCATCTCGATCACTCCATAACCAGGACTAAGGTTGTCAATCACTTCCACTATATTCCCCCGTCACCTCGGAGCCTTCCCAGCAAGAACTGTCGCAGCAGCTCCTTGGAAAAATACCCAAAGCATTGTTGAAAAATATGCGGGAAAATGTGGCCGATAGTGGAGTTTTGGCCTTCTCTACTGTTATTACAGAGCGCCGTCTTTATTGATTCCTTTTCTTTTGCATATTCCTTGTGATGTCCTCTATCGATTACAATTTTTTTTTGCTTATAGACGCCTTGAGCTGAACGCCATAGGGCCTCAAATTGGGCTGCTAGACACCTCTTGGTATGTATAGATACATTCTGGGCTACTCAGAATAATGCCTGCAATGTGGCTGCTAAGCAGCTTTTTGCTTCGTTTGTGACCACATACCTGTTTCTGTCACTCCCTTTACATGGCGTTCGAGGCTGCATGGACCAACCGCTGCAGATATTTATTGGCTTTAAGCTGTAGATGGCCTGGCATAAAGTTGGAAATTTGAGTTGGGGGCACAAAGAGATCATCGTCGGGTGCTTAACAAGCGCACAAAAATGTCATGTTGTGCAGGAATCATCGAAACTTGGCCGAGAGGCCAACTTCTGACATCAGATGGGGCTAACATAGAGCTCCGTTTCTGCTTCAGTTTCTCCTCACATACTCCTTGCATTACCTTCTTTTGGTCCTAACTCATAATACACTTGGATACCCTTCGAATTATTTGAACCATGGCCCGGAGTTTGACTGTTTGAGCAGTTTTTTGCCTCTACGCAGCTATCATTTTGAGCGTGCTTTTGTTGCTTTTTTTGTTGGGTACTAGGGGCTTCTTCGACCGATCTTTGGGGGAAGCTGTTGGAATTTGGTAGTGGATGGCATGGCATAGGCTTGAGAACTTGGGTCGCAGGCATGTCAGGACCATCAGTGACCGATCAAGAGTCGTGGAAGGATGCCTTGCTGGCCAAGTATTATGCCCCTGCTTGAGCTGCATTTGATTATCATCTTGGCGTCATATGGGTGGTTGTTGAGCAGCGGGAGAGTGTAGGAATCCTTGTGCAGCTGTTGGGGATCACTAAGGGAGCTCCGTTGTGAGTCCCCAACTTCCGAGATTAAGCTTTTGGCGTTGTTGATAAGCTCTTTGTGTGGTAGCATGATGGTGGTGGTGGTGGTGGTGATGAAAATTCAGAAGGCTCCGTGGCTGCTCCTTTCTCAATGTGAGTGCTCGGAGATTTTGTTAATCACATCCCATCTTTCCTAATTTGGGCAGATCATGCTCCCACACAATAGACGGTCATATTGTTCCCGAGTCAGCTTGCCATCGTTGCTAACCCATCGAATTGAAAGAGAGATGAAATTGAATGTTTGGAGCCCTCTACGGGTCTTTGATGTAGAAGGAGAAATAGAACGTTTCAAGCCAGACTATGATTCTTCAATATAGAAGGTGAAACAGAATGTTTCAAGCCAAACTACGGTCTTCGAGGTAGAAGGCGAAACGGAATGTTTCACGCCAAACTACGGTCTTTGAGATCGGATCCTACCTGCCTTCATTGTAGCGGCTATGGGCCTCGTCACCTCTTCCGTCTTCACGACATCGGCTACAACCAAGAGCCAATGGAGTTGAATCTGCAGAAAATGCCAATCCAATCGAAAACAATACGCTGAACCTCTTGGATTGCCGGGCAGCTGAACCAAAGATGCTCCTCATTTTCTTCAGATCCTCTACAAAGTACACAATCTGCTGCTTCAAGCCCTATCCAATGCTTCACTTTAGCTCCCGTCTGTAACCTCATTCTGGTAGCCAGCCACACTATGAATGCCCACTGCTTGCTTTGTAGTCTTCCACATATTAGTACGTTCACCCCAATCGACCTCCTCTACTCCAGTTCTATTAAGGTGGTACACCTTGGCACAAGATAGTCCTCCTTCTAGTTGGAAATATGGATCCACGCTTCGTTCTGTAATATTGTCTTCACCTAGAGCTTCCTTTAGATTGTTTCTGATGGCTATAATCTGTCTCCATATTCCAGTTTCATGACTTCTTAGAGTCATTTCCCATACGTCTCCATCTCGAATGGGGTTGCTGTTAAACCCCCTATACCATAGGCTCTGCTTGTGCAGGACAAATTCTCCAAACAGCTTAGCAAGAATACTCTTGTTCCATGACAGCAGCTCATGTATATCCAGTCCCCCTTCCTTGAATGGTTTTGTTGCCTCTTCCCAAGGAACCAGGCATTTCCTCCCTTCCCGGTGGGATGAAATGTCGTGTGTTTCACCTTGTCAAAGATAAAGATTCCAAAACTAATACACCAACTAGTAAACTAGTATAGCAGATAAGTAAGGGGTCGAACCCACAGAGAGAATACCTTTCCTGTCTACTCAAATTGCTATCAAAGTAATGAAATTGAAGGTAATTGAGATGATCAAAGTAACCAAATAAATTAAAAGTAGGAATGATGATTGATTGATAACAATAGGGATGAAATAGTTTCACCTACAAATTCTCAACAATGGTTGGTTTATTGATCATTGACCCTCTTTCTAGTTGTTCTAATTATTTGGATTAATCCGACTTTGGTTTATATGGATTGACACTCTTCGCAGAGATGACAATCCCTTACCTCTATAGGCAAAACCCTAACCTTGCAGGATTCAACATACAAACAGCACAAATTCCCAATGTTCTAGGCAGAATATTAGTCGCCCATTACCCTACACAATCAAGATCATCCTCGCGGAATTACTTGTTTGTGGTTGCTACAAAAGGCACAATTACTCTCGCGAAACAATTGAAACCCTAGCACGATACAATTCTATCAAGGACGCGAATTAAAGTAGAATTCAACAACACAAAATCAACGCAAAGGTAATGAATTAATCATTGGAATAACATTGAATTCAAGTCTCACAAATCAATGAACATTGTCTCTAAATTGTAGGCGACACTAAAAAGGTTTAGTGAATCATGCCAAAGTAGAAAATCTCCATTCTTCTCTCCATAGTTTTCTAATGAATGAATAATGAAAAGAATAGTCTATGTAGGCACAAAACCGGCCCTTGTAAACCCTAGTAAAAGATAGATAAAAGTTCCCCTAAAAATAAACTCGGGCCGCGTATCGCATAATCCGGATCTGAGAGGACGGCGGGCGCCGTGGAAATGGCGGCGGGCGCCGTCCATACAACCTGATAGCATCGATATACTGAACTTGTAACGCCCTTTCCAAAGTCATCATTTGTCCGATTGTCGCATAACACGATGCAATTCTTTCTCAACTTTTTGTCTCAAACCGCAAAGTCCAAATAGGAGCTTGACTAATAGGTGTTGAAGTCAACTAATTCCTCAAATCATGAAAAGCTTTCTTACAATTATCATCAAACACAAAGGACATATCTTTCTTAAGCAATTCACATAATGGGGAGGTTATTTCAGAAAAATCCTTAATAAACCTCCTATAAAATCCTGCATGGTCTAAGAAAGAACGAATCTCACGCACATTAGTAGGATAAGGTAAAGACTGAATCAAATCTATCTTAGCTTTATCTACCTCAATGCCTTTCTTGGACACGATCTGACCAAGAACAATCCCTTGTTCAACCATAAAATTGCACTTTTCAGAATTCAAGACCAAATTGGTTTCAACATATCTCTTAAGCACTAGTGACAAATGATGCACACAAGAATCAAAATCATTCCTATGAACAGTGAAATCATCCATAAACACTTCAATGAAATGCTCAACATATTCAGAAAATATACTCATCATGCATCTTTGAAATGTACCAGGCGCATTGCATAATCCAAAAGGCATTATACTATAAGCAAAAGAACCAAAATGACATGTAAAAGTGGTTTTCTCCTGGTCCTCAAGTGCAATAGGAATTTGAAAGTATCCAGAAGAACCTTCCAAAAAGCAATAATAGGACCGGCCGGTAAGGCGCTCAAGCAGTTGATCAATAAAAGGCAAGGGAAAGTGGTCCTTACGTGTTGCATCATTAAGTTTGCGAAAGGCAATGCAAACTCTCCAACCAGTTTGTACCCTCATAGATACCATCTCACCTTCCTGGTTCTCATAGACTATGATACTCCCTTCTTAGGAACTACTTGTGTCGGACTTATCCATTGACTATCAGAAATAAGATAAATTATACCTGCCTGAAGGAGCTTCAAGACTTCATTTTTGACGACCTCCATCATAGGGGGATTCAGCCGTCGCTGAGGTGGTCTTACCGGCTTCGAATCATCCTCCATGACTATGCGACGCATACACAATGTCAGACTGATTCCTTTGATATCAGCAATGGTCCATCCCAAGGCAGTGCGATGTTCCCTAAGGACATCCACTAACCTTTGTTCCTGGTCAAAAGTAAGCTTGTTAGAAATAATCATAGGAAGTGTATTACCCTCTCCCAAAAATGCATACTTCAAATGATTAGGGAGGGGTTTCAATTCGACTTCAGGCGCCTGAATGACAAAGGGCAGAAGTTTCTCACAAGAAGGATTCAATGGTTCAGTTTTATAGCAAGGGGACCAATTCCCTGAATTTGCATCCATAGCCACAGACAAGTCATGCAGATTGTTAGGCAAAGAATAATCAAGAGATAACTCCCCCAAAGGGGATTCCAAAACAACTTGTAGTTGGTCAGAACGATCAATACTCATGATACCCTTAGTGCAAATATCAACAACATCAACTAAATTCAAAGAATATGCAGCAGATTTCCCATCAGAGATCAAAAATTAAGCCTTTTTCCCATTATCTTCCACAGTTAAAGACCCAGCTAAACAATCAATTTTCGCTTTAGCAGTTCGCAAGAAAGGTCTACCTAGTATGATGAGTGTCTCAGGTATACCAAGGCCGATATCAATCACATAAAAATCAGCAGGAAAAATCAAATCATCAACCATAATCAACACATCTTCAACTACCCCCCTAGGGTGGAGTTGAGAGCGATCAGCAAGCTCTATAACAACCCTAGTATCATTCAGAGGACCCAGACCCAATTCATCATATAATTTGTACGATATCACATTAATAGATGCACCAAGATCAAGCATGGCAGTTTTAAATTTAACTTCACCAATCGTACAAGGAAGAGTATACATACCTGGGTCTCCGAATTTTTCAGGCAACCGTTTTTCAAAAACCAATGACAAATTTTCTTTTTGTTCTGTACCTTCTTTTTCTTTCTCCCGTTGTGTTCGTTTGGTTGTGCACACTTCTCGAATGAATTTTGCATCACGAGGAACAAATTACACTAGATTAAGGGGAGGAATATTTACCTGGCGTTTGGTGAATGTGCCGAATACCTCTTTCTCATTTTCCCACTTGCGATCAAGATTCAAGGCATGAAGAAGGGGTGGTACGGGTCTTGAAACCTCAGAAGACCACTCCTCCAATGATTTCCAAATCGTCAAAAACCGGTTTCGTCACTAGAGGGGGCGGCGGGCGCCGTGGTGGGGGGCGGCGGCTGCCGTTCCAACACTGAGCCTTCGTCTCTTTTTTCTCTTCTTTTCCCACATCAATCACCTCCTTAGGCCTCTCTTCTAAACTTTTATTGGAAAAATTCTGATCATTACCTCCAAGAACCATAGCCATAGAGTCTCCTCCGGACAAATCCTTTCTCCAATTTCTCAATTTGAGTTCTTGTAGCTCTCTAGCCATCAGGCTTCTTAGAATGTCATCTCTGGGTGAATTTTCTTGAGAGGACTCTTGGGGTAATTCAGGGACAGAGCTCCCTATAGCGTCGACCTCTTCAATTCCATCCTTTCTGTCTTTGAGTGGCGGTTGCATCTGAGATATATGAGTAGCCATGTTCTTCACAATCTCTGTCAACTTAATAACTTCTTCTCTGCAGCCCCTTTCAGAGTTATCCAAACTATGAATTTCCTCGATTCCTTGAGATTTTCTATATTGCCGAGAAGCAGTAATAACCCATCAAAGATTTGCATATCCTCTTCAGAGGTCTTGTCTAGAATATCTCCTCCACTAGCAGCGTTGATGAGGGTGCGCTCATGATCAAGTAGACCTTCATAAAGATAGAGAATCAAATCCTCCTCTAGTATACCATGTTGAGGACAACATGCCTTGAGTTTCCTAAATCTCACAATGTAATCATATAGACTCTCCTTAGGGGATTGCTCTATGCTTGACAATTGCTTCTTCAGCTTGCTTAAACGCGTAGCAAGGAAGTATTTTTGCAGAGAAGCCTTCTTCAGGCCTACCCATGTAGTGATGCTTCCTGATAGCAAGTAGTGAAGCCAATCGCTTGTTGTGTCTTTCAGGGTGAACGGAAACAATCTCAGCATAAGTTGATCATCAGTAAATCCTTGAGGTCTGATTCTGTCACATACACTAATAAACTCCATTATATGCTTGTTGGGTTCATCTCTAGACACTCCACGGAAGATCTGAAAAATTGACGAGCAATCAAATTTGTATCAAAATTTGGAGCCCCCAGGGAGTTCAGAAAGTTTGATTGCAAGACTCTGCGAATTCAAATCAGGTTTCTTTAATTTTCTCAATGTCCTCTTGAGTTGGGGATTACTTGTTTCAGACATCGCTGCCTATCAAGAACTTCAACAAAGAGTGATTAGTAACCAATGTGTGATCCACCGAGGTGAATCACACTATAGATAGCAATAAAAGTAAACAAAGAAAATAAAGTAATTCTCCCTGGCAACGGCACCAAAATTTGGTGGGATGAAATGTTGTGTATTTCACATCGCCAAAGATAAATATTCCTAAATTAATACACCAACTAGTAACTAGTATAGCGGATAAGTAACGGGTCGAACCCACGGAGAGAATACCTTTCCTGTATACTCAAATTGCTATCAAAGTAAGGAAATTGACGGTAATTGAGATGATCAAAGTAACCAAATAAATTAAAAGTAGGAATGATGATTGATTGATAACAATAGGGATGAAATCGTTTCACCTACAAATTTGCAACAATGGTTGGTTTATTGATCCTTGACCCTCTTTCTAGTTATTCTAATTATTTGGATTAATCGGACTTTGGTTTATGTGGATTGACACTCTTCGCAGAGATGACAATCCCTTACATCTATAGGCAAAACCATAACCTTGCAGGATTCAACATACAAACAGCACAAATTCCCATTGTTCTAGGCAAAATGGTCACCCAAACTGTCATTACCCTACACAATCAAGATCATCCTCGCGGAATTACTTGCTTGTGGTTGCTACAAAAGGCACAATTACTCTCGCGAAACAATTGAAACCCTAGCACGATGCAATTCTATCAAGGACGCGAATCAAAGTAGAATTCAACAACACAAAATCAGCGCAAAGGTAATGAATTAATCATTGGAATAACATTGAATTCAAGTCTCACAAATCAACGAACCATGTCTCTAAATTGTAGGCGAAACTAAAAAGGTTTAGTGAATCATACCAAAGTAGAAAACCTCCATTCTTCTCTACATAGTTGTCTAATGAATGAATAATGAAAAGAATAGTCTATATAGGCACAAAACTGGCCCTTGAAAACCCTAGAAAAGGATAGATAAAAGTTCCCATAAAAATAAACTCGGGCCGCGTATCGCATAATCCGGATCTGAGAGGATGGCGGGCGCCGTGAAAATGGCGGCGGGCGCCGTCCGTACAACATGACAGCATCGACAGACTAAACTTGTAATGCACTTTTCGGAGTCATCGTTCATCCGATTGACGGATATAAATATGTGTTGGAAAGCTCTTTTCAAGCACTACAATTCTCATGAAAACCCTCAAAAGCTAGTTCCAACTTCTCAGAACCTCAAATATGGGATTTCTCCAAGTTCTCCATTTCCTCTCTCGTTCCTTAGCTCTTCTTTTGTCCATTTGTTCCAAGTTTTCTCCACCTTTCGAGTCCGAATCATAAGACCTACAAATAAACACTAAAAACCGTAGATTCCAAACTTCGAATACCATATGACCAAGAATATGAATTAGCCATAAAACACACGAGAAACATACTCTAAATGCATCTAAAACCATCTATAATGCCTATCTAAAATATGCATTATCACTTCCATATTACTGTTCCACAAGAATCTCTTGCGCATACCCTCTATTTTTTCTATTACTCCTTTCGGCAGCAATAGAACCTGACTCCAGATGTTGTGCACACCCGCAAACACTTACATGAGGAGCTACTGCCTGCCAGCATATGAGAGTTTCCTAGTTGTCCAAGAGTGAATTTGCCCACCAAACTCTGTGATACAGCATTGAAAATTCATGTACTCTGATATTTCTGCTTTGCAATGGAAACTCGAGGTATTTGACTGGAAATGTCCCCTTCTCAAATCCCAACTCTTGCACAATTTCCCTCTCCTTGTCCTCTGTAACCCCTGCTAGAAAAACCGTGCTCTTCTCATTGTTCACCCTTAAACCAGACATAGCAAAAATCTCGTCCAAGCATTGCTTTATAATTCTGATAGATTGATGATCAACTCTACAAAAGACCAACAGGTCATCAGCAAAGGCCAAATGCACCAACTTCATCTCCTTGCATTTAGGGTGATAACGAAACATTGGATTCTTAGTAGCCTCTTGAAGCTTCCTACTAAGCATTTCCAAGTAGAGAACAAAAAGATAAGGCGAGACAGGGTCACCCTAACGGAGCCCTCTTTTCCCCGGAAAGAAACCATTAGGTTCTCCATTAATCAAAACTGAAAACGACGGAGTAGAGACACATTTCATGATCAAGTCCATCAGCTTACTCGGAAACCCAAGCTGCATCAATGTAGCTCTCACAAAATCCCAACTTAGGTAGTCGTAGGCTTTTTTTAAATCCACCTTTATGGTACATCTGCGTTACACTCGTTTAGAACCATAGCCACTGAGCACTTGAGAAAGAAGCAAGAGATGAACAAGAAGCAAGAGATGATTGGGCAAACAACCCTGAATTAGATAGGCTGATGCGTAATGTGGATGTTGCAATTGCAAAGAAGCAAGAGATAAACAAGTTACGCCTAGCTGATCCTTGTTGGAATTTCGGGCTTACTCCACATGAGAAAGAAGTCACATTTTCCAAAGTATTTAAAACAATTGAAAAGTTATTTCCTCCTGTCTCTTCGGAAGATATATCTTCTATTTTTCAGGATCTCCCTGAGGTACAACCTTTGGGTGCAGTGGACCCTGTGGGTGCAGTGAATCCTATTCACAACAATCCTCTTCAAAATTTAGCTACTACTGCTGCTGCATGTCAAACTTTAGATAATACTGTAAGTTTTAACATTAAACATTCAATCAGTAAAAAATAAACAATCTTCTAACATAAGTATTTTTAATTATTCAGGGAGCTGCAAGAGTTGATTATGATAATCAACCATTAAACATTGATCCAATTTCTAGTGTCCCACTTGAAGTTGACACCTCTAAGGTATTTTTTATAATATGTATAATCATATTCTTTTTTTTAATATTTATTACTCTCTATTTTAACTATATATTGATTTCAATTATTATTTAATTAAAATATAGGGTCTTGTTGTAGTCTCTTCAACAGTGAAGAAGAAAAATATTTTGAAGATTCCAATCCCGAATGTTTGTAGAAACAGAAATATTATTGACATGGAAATTGTTAATGATAAAAGGAGAACGAAGAGGAAAATGTTTGGAATGAAAGTAAAGTATGGGGTAATATGGATTTCACCATATAATTCATCTCAAACAAATATTGAAAGTAGTACTGCTACTGATCAAAATTCTGTTAAAAAAGGATTTGTGAAGAGGGGGAAGCTTAAAAGGTTTGAAATAATATACTTTGACATGTTTTAAATTCATGTTTATTTATGCTTAAATGTTTGATTAATTTTGTTAAAGGTGGACAAAAATATAAAGGTTGATGCTGAAAGGAGGGAGCAACCATCAAGAGATGTTATTCCTTCAAAAGAAATGAGAAGCCCATACTATGATAGGTTTGTAAACCCTACCGCCAGGAAGCCTGTCGTTGCTATCAAGCTCTACCATTATGTTTTGAATGAGGAAAATGACCTAATGTAAGTTTATCTTTCATTATCAACTTATGATTGGTTGTTATTCACTTACCTAAGTATGATTCACTGGGGATGGTTCACTTGATATATGATTAACTGGGTGTGGTTCAATAAGAGAGTTTGGTTCACTTGGTGTGGTTCACTAGTATTGGTTTAGTGCGTTTGATTCACTTGGTGTGGTTCACTCAGAGAGTTTGGTTCACTTGGGGGGGGGGGGGGGGGTTCACTGGTAGTAGTTTACTGACTATGTGGTTCAATGAGGTGTGGTTCACTCAGAGAGTTTGATTCACTTTGTGTGGTTCACTGGTAGTGGTTTACTGTTTTTGATTCACTTGGAGTGGTTCAGTGAGTGTGGTTCACTCAGAGAGTTTTGGTTCTCTTGGGGGGTTCACTGGTAGTGGTTTATTAACTGTGTGTGATTCACTGGGGTGTGGTTCACTGCTAATGTTTTTTTGCAGTGTTTGGTTCACTTTGAGACATTTGTTTTGATTCAATTACCTAATTTTGGTTTGATTCAGTGTTTGTTCGGATTTGTTTTATTTTTTATAACAGGAAAGTGATGTTTAGATACAAAGGTGTCCCTGACCCTCTATGTACATTTCAGTCACTTCTATACGATGTGTATGTGGACACAGCAATTATAGATGCATGGGCAATAGTGTTTAATTGTGCAGAACAACATTTTGGATATAGTTCGATCATGAGATATTTTCTTCCTTGCACTCTATGTGTATGTTTTATGTATAAGTATTTTGTTTTTAACTTTAAAATCTTCTAATGTTGTTTTTTTTTTAAATATATTGTATCTTAAAATTATTTGATGTGTTATAATGCCATTGCAGTTGGGCACAGTTGTTCATACATCTGAGGGTAACATTGAACAGAAATATGCTGGATTTTGAGAGAAATTTGAACAATTTGTTAATTTGACATGCCTTAAAAATCTTGTTGAAGTTGATTTGGTATATTTATTTATTTATTTAATAAATTTTAATTTTTCTTATTTTATTTATATGTTAAATATATTTCAAATAATTTCCATTTAATTGTGCAGATTTTGTTCCCAATTCTTGCATCTGAACATTTCTATATTATATCTTTCAATTTCAAGACAAAGGAAGTCTTTGTAATCGACAACATGGTACTCACAGTTAGTTTTGTAAGCAAATATGACAACATTTCAAGAGTTGCTGTAAGTTTTTATAGTTTTGTTTTTTCATTTACTTTTATTTAATAATCCCTCCGTCCAATAATACATGGGTTTCTAGAGGTGAGTTTTTGTCCAACAATAGATGGGCTTTATGTTTTCTAGGTAGGAAATTGTAATGATTTGTATTGAGTTGTGTGTTGTTGACTTTTTCAAATAATTTGATTGGTTAGTGTATCGGGTGTTAAAAAAAATAAAATTTATAAAAAAAAAAGGTAGTGCAATGATGAAGTTTTTTTAAAAGTGAAGTGTTTTATTAAAACTTGTGCAAAAGGCTAAAAGCCCATGTATTTTAGGACGGAGGTAGTAGTTATCATTTCTTTGGAGCTAATTTTTTTTCTTCTTTTTAAACAAGGTTAATTTTCTGATCCGGGCACTGGATCAAATGAAGCTTAACAAGAAAACTAATCTTGTTAGAAAATCAAAACCATCTAGTATGAAGTTATCATGGGCGACCACTGAAAATGTTGTTGATTGCGGTATCTTCTATATGCGGCACATGGAGACATTTATGGGGACTAATGGACCTGATTGGCAGCCATTTACAAAGAATCCATCAAAAACTCTTCTCACTTTTCGGGAACTTTATATGCTTGCCCTTGTCGATTCCCTAGTAAATTGTAAAGGCCAAATATATTTTAATATTATTTTATTATTATTTTGACTAAATAAATTATTATTTTATTTGATATGTAAAAATGGGAGAAAAATCGTCCTCGAGCACAAGTTTGATTTTAAAGTTATTCTGGCATCGTTTGAAATAATTGATTTTGACGGATTTTAACTCCGCCTTTAAGCTTCGAGATTGAGAAATTAATTTGATTTTGATCATTTGCAAATAAGTTGTAAATTTTGATTGGAATTTTAAATTATTTCATAAAGTTGGTATTAATGGGTTTCGTGTTTCGGATTTCGGGATTTAAATTTGGGCAATTTGAACAACTATACACATTTTTTTATGGGTTTGCAAAAAAGCCATTTTTTGTATTATTTGCAAAAGTAACTTGGTTGCTATTAGTGCAAATAAAAAGAGGGAAGGGCAATGCCGGTTGCAGGTTCTCACGAGGAGAGAGAGAGAGAGAGAGAGAGAGAGAAGACATGAGTTTTGGTGGGGAAATTTGGCTCCAAAAAGAGGAGAGAGAGGAGGGTAATGATTGCCTATGGGAAAAGGTGATGGGAAAGGGGTTTCCCTCCATTTGCAAAGTATAATAGGAGAGGAGGAGAGAGGACATCAGTTTCTTCCTCCCATGGACAAGAGAGCTGGAGAAGAAGGTCACCATTGGAGAACAACTCATCGGCATTAAGGTCCAGTTGCAGAGCACGTGTCGGGCGCATTCTTTGTTCCTGTCAGTGTTAGTTAACTTCCGTATCACCGAGGTTTCTGAGAAACCCTAATTCTCAGGTGCAATGGGTAGGCTTCTCTCCTGTTTCTCCTCATGTTTCGCGAAGAGTAGATACCCATTAACAATGGTGTTGATCTGACTTTTCATTTGCAGGGGAAAACGCCAAAGTATGTGTCACTCTCATCTTCAACGGTCGTTGGTTGTTCGATGGTGTCGGGTGGGTGTATTCTGGTGAAACCGAGCGGAAGAATGTTATCATTGAAGAGGGCATCGACTTCGCCTCTCTGAATCAACTGATGAGGCTCAAGGTCGGCCATGATTGTTCATATGAAGATTGGCGGTTGTCTTACATGCCAAAGGCGGAAGAAGCGGGTCATCCGATAACGATAGGTGATGATGACGACCTTGAGGCTTTTAAGTTTCTGAACTCGAAGTCTGGGGAACATCCATGGCCCATGGCGATATATCTTGGTCCAGTGGGAAAAGAGAGCCTTCAAGTACCACAACCCGACGTCGGGGAAGAATGCTTGAGTGGGCCTCGTAACTCCAAAAAGGTGGACGACCTGGAGGCAGAAGGTACATCACAACCAAACCCTATGTTTGTAGATGTTCGGTTATATGTAGGAGGAGGGGTTAGCGAGTCAACAGGGAAGAGCAACGATATAAGGCTGAAAAACAAGGTTGACACGAGGTTTCGAAGGGGTGACAAGGATATATGTGCAGGTGACAAAGGTAAGGGTCCGGAGGTGATCCTCTTGGGTGAGGTGATAGGGAAGAGCCAGGAGCACGCAAGTGACAGGGGGTTTGGAACTGGTGACAAGCATATGTGTGGAGGTGACAAGGTTGAAGGTCCGGAGTTGATCCACTTAGGTGAGGTGACAGGGAAGAGCCAAGATCACGCTACTGACAAGGGTTTTGGAACTGGTGACAGGCTTATGTATGAAGGTGACAAGGGTAAATGTCCGGAGTTGATCCACTTGGGTGAGGTGATAGGGAAGAGATAGGAGGACGCTACTGACAAGGGGTTTGGAACTAGTGACAAGCTTAAGCGTGTAGGTGACAAGGGTAAAGGTCCGGAATTGATCCAGTTGGGTGAGGTGATAGGGAAGAGCCAGGAGCACGCAACTGACAAGGGGTTTAGAACTGGTGACAGGAACATTCATGAGGGTGACAGGTGTGAGGGTCTAGATGTTATCCACTTGAGTGACACGGACTTCTCCTCCGATGACACGGTAAAACATCAAGGTGACATTTATAAGGGGTTGGATGTCATATCCATAAGCAGTCGGGAGGAGGATGAGGACTTCGATGCCGGAGTGAGGCGGGAAGAAGTTTGGGATGATTTTGACTGGCAGGATTTGGAGGAAGACCCGGGTATGAGGGTGTCGACGGAGGGGGACGAAGTTGAGGATGAGGTGATGAGGGAACTTGAAGATTGGGTTCCTAGGTCCAGCACATCCCCACCTACGATGGAGAACGTTGAAGGTATGGTGGACAGAGCAACGCCTCGGACCCAGGATCCACGACGCAACCTGACAGAACTTTCGGAGGGACAATTGTTCGCCTCGAAGGCTGAAGTGTAGAGTCGCCTTAAGTGGAATGCAGTGGAGAAGTGCTTCGAGTTTGTAGTGAAGAGGTCGTGTAAATCGACATATTTAGTTGGTTGTGTGGACATCAAGTGCATGTGGATGTTAAGGGCGTCGACTTACCAGTGCACGACTATGTGGTCCATCCGACAGTATGTCCAGGAGCCTGAAAAGGTAAATATAGAGATAAGGTGGTAAACACCAAAAATACAAAAGATGAGACCAAAACAAGGATCTCATGTAAAAGGGAACCGTATACCCAAAATGGCCCCTATACCCTCCAAAAAGCCTCTAAAACATCAAACTATATCTAGCACTCCATAAACCCCAACAACACAAACTGCACTAACTGCACAACCCCAGAATCACTATGTACCCACAAGCCTGCACTTCCACATATAGTTTGCTTGCGACTTGCACTTCCACAAAGCAGAAATACGGGACTTGCAGCTATCTATAATGAGAGAAGCATATACATTCGGATCAAATTTTTCATCTCCAAAAATCACTTTGTTTCTAGCTAACCAAGTGAAGTAAACTAGAGCCTGAAGCACTAACAATTTCGCCTGAAACTGTAGTGTCTTCTTCTTCGTCTTCGACTCACATGCGAACCAGTCTAGCCAATGCGTAAGAGTCTGAAATCTGCATCCAGTGCCCACCCAGATCATAACTCGCTCTAGTACAAGCATAATAGCCGGACAGCTGAACCAAAGATGGTCAACCGTTTCCTCCTCCTGATTACAAAGGACGCACACAGCCGCGTCAGCTCCCTTCCAATGCTTAACCCTGTGACCCGTCTGAAGCCGGTTTCTGGCAGCAAGCCAGACAATGAACGCCCACTTCTTACATTGAAGCTTCTTCCAGATCATTTCACCCCACATAACTTCCGGGCCCTTATCACGCAGCAACTCATAGAGTTTAGAGAAAGAGATACCTCCTTTGGAATTCAGAACTGGGTCAAGAGAGAGATGGGAGTGATTATCATCATGGATTACCCTCTTGACATCATCTCGGGTATACAGAATACTCTTCCATAACCAGCTGTCATCCACCATAACTGACATGTGACCTGAGCATGATGCACAACCATAACTGACATGCTATGTCGAACATGATTACTCTTTGCTCTCTCTCTCTATTACTCTTTGCCCATTATTCATTCATCCCAAATCACCTCTAATCACCCAAGAATGACATCATCCTCAATCCCTGACCCCAGCCACGAAATCAGACCCAAATCGGAACTAAAACTCCACAAAACCCTAATCTGTGCAAGTCGAAACAAGACCGACACTTCCCCTTTTTAAGAGGGCCCCCTCAGCCATCTCTTGGCATCTAAAGGCACTCTTGAAGCTCTACAACCTGGTGGAAAGAATCATCAATTATTGATCCCGAATCGATCGAAAATCAGCCTTGAATCGAGTCCTTGGAGAACAAACTTGCAAGATTGGGCCAACACTTGTGGTTCGGAAATCACCACACATCAACTGGTATTCAGATTCAGGTTAATGCAAGTTCTTTAAGTTTTTGATTCATTTATTGAGTGATTTTTCTTCCAATCTGAATTTTTCTCCCTAAAGACTAAAATTGGCACTTTTTGAGTGATTCCTTACTTGGATCTATAACTTGGAAGATTTTGAGTTCTTAGTTGCAAGTTTTATTGCTTTTATTTTGCTATATATCATGCCTATGATTGAGTTCTTGGATGATTGTTTATTGATGATCTTGCACCACAAAAGACCCCTACTTCTCCAATTTGATTAGCTTCTGCCCTAAATTTTTCATTTCGCTTCCTTTTAGATCATCGTAGCATTTTATTTTTATTTTTATTTCTTCAATTAGCTGCTACTGTCGAACCTACTGCAGTCCCAAGAGCTGTTCAACATTCTTTAAAAAAAAATCCAAAAAGTGGAATTCAAATACAAAAAAAAAAAAAATCAGCGTTCTTGCTTTTGTTGAGTTAGTAACTCATTTCCATTGCTTCATTGTCCCCTTGCATCTATTGCATCCTTTGCTACTTGATTGATGATCTATTAGGTTTTAAGCATCACAAAGAACCCTTGTTTGTGTGATTTTGTGCCGTGCCGACACCGAGGCCTTGGTCACACCCATTTCTCTCCGAACCGTGTTGCAACCGTCGGATAAAAGTCGACGGAGTGTGTGCACTTCTTAACCCTTGTGATTGCACTATTTTTGTTCATTAGTTGCTGATTTTTGGAGCTTCACATTGTAGTAGTTATTGCATTCTATTATTCTTTGCAATTTCCCATTCTAGCCGCTTGTCATCGATTGCATCTCCTTGCTTACTCTTGTTAGGCTTTATTTTGCATGGTGCTTTGATATCTTGCTACTTTCATCATTGCAAAGTTCTGTGTCCAAGGAGGATAATTTGGGTTAGTGCCTTGTTTTATTGAGTTTTCAACACTTGAATCACTCATAGAATCAAAGGCTTGCATTGCTTGTTTCCTACCATAGTTGTCCGGACTACTCGTGCTTGGCTTTTGCATTTTCTAGGACCATGGCTGACGATTCAAACACCCGGACAAATGCTGATTTGATAAAATCCATAACTTCCATCAAGGAAGATCATCGCAACGAGGCAATCGCCCTTGAGACTCGGTTACAAAAACTTATGATGACCGAGAATGCTAAGCTCGCTATGAACTTACGAGCCCAAATGGATGAAAAGATTCGGGAGGCTCAAATGAGTAAGCCATCATCTTCATCTCCTCCCCGAAGAGACGGGAAAACACCCCTCGACGACTCGTCCCACTTCAAACCTAGAGGCCCGCGTCCTAACCCTTTTCCGAGCGAGTTTGAGGATGAACTAGGATCCTTTGCAGCTCCAAACGACCAGCGAGAGGCTTCTAAACCTCCACCTCAACGAGCCTCGTATCAACGTTCGAATGACCCTCCTCTTCGTACTACACCGGTCTTCGATGATTGGGAGGAACAACGGAATGCAGAGGTTGAGATACCCTTATTGGAGGACCCGTTCCAAGAGTATGATGCCTTTGCGGAGGACTACCCGGCTCCCAACTTTGGCCGTCCCAATCCACACCGACACAATGGAGCAACCCAATGCTAAGACGTTAAGGTAAAGTTGGAAACTTTTGACGGCGCCAATGATCCGGAGGCCTACTTGCTTTGGGAGACCCACACGGACTACGTCCTTGATCACCTCCGTTATGACGAGACGGAAAAACTTGAGGTAGTTACTCTTCACCTTACAGGCATAGCCCGTTCGTGGTGGTTCCGAACTCGGGACATGAGAAGGCGTCAGGGCAAACAACCGGTGGAGACATGGCCTCAACTACGCTACCTTTTACATCGAAGGCATGTCCCCGAGGAGTATGTGGAATCTATGAGGTTGAAGTTAGCCACTCTTCGCCAAGGAACGAGGACACCCATGGAGTTTCGTGATGAGATTGAAAGGGTGTCTCACCAAGCTAACGTGTACCTCACCGATCGCGCCCTTTGTCGCCAGTTTCTTGCGGGGTTGAACGTCGCCATTCGAAACCCCTTAGCCATTCATGGTTTTAGGGATATCAACACCCTATGTCACAAGGCTCAGCTCCTATATGAACAACACCAACAATCGGCAAGATCCGGCCAAACTCCATACGGTCGTAGGTTTGTACCCGCTCCGAATGCTTTGAACCGTTCTACTTGGCCCTCTAACTCTGTTTTGCAGCCCAAGGGAGTCTCCGACTCACCTAAATCAGGTTTTCAGGTTCAAACTAGGAGGGTTGCTGCACCATCTCCTCAAACGAACACTCGTGAGCAACAATGTTTTACTTGCAATAGTCCGGACCACATTGCCCGGAATTGCCCACAACGAAAGAAGGTGTTGCTCAATGACATGGGTGATTACTACTACGAGGAGCAGGCCATCCATTCTACCCATGGTCCAGTCGAAGTGGAGGAGCCCACGGAGTTCGCTCGTGAGGACGGCGTTGCGATTGACCCCGATACCTTTGATGATGCTCTTTGCCTAGTCAATCGACATGTCCTCACCTTACAAGAAGCTCCCGCGACTGATCAAAGGGAGAACATTTTCCACACTAAGTGTGTGGTTCGTGAGGCCACCCTCACCGTCATCATCGATGGTGGAAGCTGCTGCAATTTGATCAACGAGAAGGTGGTCGAATACCTCCACCTAGCCACCAGTCCTCGAGCCACACACTACGACTTGAACGGTATTTCGGATGGCAATTCTGAAACGATGGTAACTCGCCAATGCTTGGTCTCCTTTAAAATCGGTTCTTATTGTGATCAAGTATGGTGTGATGTGGTAAGGATGGAGTGTAGTCATATATTGCTAGGACGCCCTTGGCTATATGATAGGCATGTTCTGCATGATGGTCGTTTGAACACTTACTCTTTTAGATTCGATGGGAGAAGTGTTACTCTATTACCTTTGTCTCCTCAAGCTGTTTTGAAGGAACAAGTGCGAAAACGACAACAACAGGATGCGGACACCACTAATGCTAAGGAGACATCGGCCGCCCTCGTACAACCCCCGCAGCAGGCCCCAAAGCTTGCTTCGGCCAATTTGAAAGGTTCCGTGGAGAATCGGGCACTTGCTACTCAGCACTTACAAGTTGCGCGGGATACACATCGACCATATATCCTTTTACTTCGAAAGGAAGTTCTTGTCAATTCCATTGATTTGAATATGGTCCCTGCCCCTATCTCTCGCTTATTGCAGGATTACTTAGATGTGATGCCCGATGAGCTCCCACATGGTTTGTCGCCTGTCCGAGGGATTGAGCACCAGATCGACTTCGTGCCCGGTGCTTCCTTGCCAAACCGAGCCACATATCGAGCGAGCCCCGAGGAAACGAAGGAATTGCAGCGACAAGTCTCCGAACTAATGGAGAAGGGTTACGTTCAAGAAAGCCTCAGCCCCTGTGCAGTACCAGTGATATTAGTGCCCAAGAAGGATGTATCTTGGAGGATGTGCGTGGATTGTCGCGCTATCAACCAAATAACAGTCAAGTATCGTCATCCCATCCCTCGCTTAGATGATATGCTTGATAAACTTCATGGTGCTTGTTTATTTTCAAAAATCGACCTTAGGAGTGGCTATCACCAGATTAGAATGAAACAAGGGGATGAATGGAAAACGGCTTTTAAAACTAAACATGGCTTATATGAATGGCTTGTAATGCCTTTTGGATTAACTAATGCACCATCCACTTTCATGAGGCTTATGAACCATGTTCTTCGCAAATACTTAGGCAAATTCGTTGTGGTCTACTTTGATGATATCTTAATCTATAGTAAGACCCTTGATGAGCATGTTCAACACTTGAAAGCTGTTTTTGATTGTCTTCGAAAGGAGAAACTCTATGCTAATGTGGACAAATGTGTGTTTTCTTCGGAATCTACCACCTTCCTTGGTTTTGTTGTGTCTAGGGGTGGCTTGAAGGTGGATACTGAGAAGGTTCGAGCAATTGAGGAGTGGCCGCAGCCAAGAACACCTACCCATGTCCGATCGATTCTAGGCCTTGCGGGATTCTATCGACGCTTCGTCAAGGACTTTAGCGTCATTGCTGGCCCACTCCATGAGCTTACCAAGAAGGATGTGGCATTTTGCTGGAATGACGCCCATCAAAGGGCAGTCGACGCCCTCAAGGACCGCCTCACCCATGCCCCAGTGCTTCAGCTCCCGGACTTCTCCAAACCCTTTGAGCTCGAGTGTGATGCATCCAACATCGGGATTGGAGGCGTCCTACTTTAGGATAGGCGGCCGATTGCCTACTTTAGCGAGAAATTGGGCCCCGTGGAACTCAATTATACCACCTACGACAAGGAGTTGCTGGCCCTCATCCGTTGCCTTCGCACTTGGCAACACTACTTATGGCCTAAGGAGTTCATCATCCATTCGAACCACGAAGCACTCAAGTATCTCAAAGGCCAGACGATGTTGAGTAGGTGCCTTGCAAGGTGGGTGGAATTTTTGGAGACCTTATCCTATATGGTACAACAGAAGAAAGGAAAGGATAACGTGGTAACCGATGCCCTATCACGCAGGTATGTTCTCTTGAACCACTGTGATGCACATATTCTCGGCTTTGCTTTACTTAAGGAACTCTATGAGCATGACCCCTTCTTTGGACCAATTTTTGCTAGATGTCTATCCAAAGGTGAATTTGAGTCATATTTTGTGGATAATGGTTATTTGTTTAGATCGGTAAGCTGTGTATCCCAACATCATCTGTTAGGAAGCTACTCACATTAGAGGTTCATGAATCTAGAGGCCATGGCCGCCTAGAGAAGACCCTAGCTGGTTTGAAAGAACACTATTTTTGGCCTAAGATGACTAACTATGTGCTGCATTTTGTCAAAAGTTGTGTTATTTGTGCTAGGGCTAAGTCTAAACTCAACCCCCATGGCTTGTACACGCCTTTACCCATTCCCGTAGCCCCTTAGGAGGATGTGTTTATGGATTTCATTGTGGGCTTACCTAGGACTTCTAGGGGACATGACTCAATTTTTGTGGTGGTGGATAGATTTTCGAAAATGACTCACTTTATTTCTTGTCACAAGACCGATGATGCTATACATGTTGCTAGCTTGTTCTTCAAGGATATAGTTAGGTTACATGGTGTTCCTATGACTATTGTGTCGGATCGTGACCCAAAATTTGTGAGTTGTTTTTGGAAAACATTATGGTCCAAATTGGGTACTAAATTGCTTTTCTCGACCTCTTGCCACCCACAAACGGATGGGCAAACTGAGGTTACTAATAGGACCCTAGGGGCTCTCCTAAGGGTCGTTTTGCGTACTAACCTTCAGAGGTGGGAAGACTACCTACCATTTGTGGAGTTTGCTTATAATAGGTCTCTTCACTCGGCTACTAAGAGGACTCCGTTCGAGGTGGTGTATGGCCGGAACCCCCTTACCCCGGTGGACTTGACGCCAAAGCCATTCAAGGAAAAGGAGCACTTGGATGCAGCCAAGCATGCCGAGTTCATCAAACAACTCCATGACCGAATGAGGGCACAATTGGAGAGGAAAGCAGCCCAACACAAGGCGGGCAAGGACAAGCACCGGCGGGATGTCCAATTCGACGTCGGCGACCTTGTGTGGTTGCACTTGAGGAAGGAAAGATTCCCACAGCATCGAAAGTCGAAGCTCGATCCCTGGGGAGATGGTCCTTTTCGAGTTGTCCAGAAGATGGGTCCAAACGCGTACAAACTCGACCTCCCTACGGACAAGTATGGAGTCCACACTACTTTCAATGTTGCTGATTTGTCCTTGTTTGTTCCGAAAGACACTTCCGACGACGATTCGAGGACTAATCGTGATCAAGTGGAGGAGAATGATGGCGCCAAATGTCCCATGGCTCCGAATGACATGGAAGACAAAATGAGGGTGCCATTTGACGGCCCGATTACTAGAGCACGGGCCAAGATGATCCACGATGCAACTCAGGCCCTTCTTGCTCGAATTGGTGCTACTTTAGAGGTTGGGCTAAGACCTACATGGGTCACATGGCTTCAAGTCCAAAAGAACAAGCCCAAGTGATCAATTTGAAGCCCATTCAAGAAAGATGAAGACAAAGCCCAAAGCACCAAAGAACAAGTGATCAAGTTAAGGCCCATTCAAGCATAAATGGAGCCAAAGGCCCACCAAAACTCCAAGCCCCATGGGATGGACGAAATTACTCCCTCTCATATAGATATTTTGTTCATTTGATTCCTGTATTTAAGGATGGCTGATGGAAGAGTCTAGTCATTAAGCCTAGTTTTAAAGGGAGTCTTTAAGGAGGGGGTTAGGAAGTGAAAGAGGCCCTCTTTTACTACATGAGGTCAGCCTATAGCCTATGTACTATATATAGGCTCATTTTGTATTGGAAAAATCAAGTTGAATTGAGTTGAAGCACTTGGCTAAGTGTCTTCAAGTTCAACCCCAAACCGTTCTTGTTTCTCTTGCTCTCTCTCTCTCTCTATTACTCTTTGCCCATTATTCATTCATCCCAAATCACCTCTAATCACCCATGAATGACATCATCCTCAATCCCTGACCCCAGCCACGAAATCAGACCCAAATCGGAACTAAAACACCACAAAACCCTAATCTGTGCAAGTCGAAACAAGCCCGACACTTCCCCCTTTTTAAGAGGGCCCCCTCGTCCATCTCTTGGCATCTAAAGGCACTCTTGAAGCTCTACAACCTGGTGGAAAGAATCATCAAGTATTGATCCCGAATCGATCGAAAATCAGCCTTGAATCGAGTCCTTGGAGAACAAACTTGCAAGATTGGGCCAACACTTGTGGTTCGGAAATCACCACACATCAGACTCACAGGCTTCCTCGGGCTCGAGTAGTGGGATACACATCAACTCGATCTCGAGTAGTGGTGTTGATCAAGGCTTGGCCTGGTGACGTCGAGTAGCTATTCCTCGGACTGGCTCGGACGTGTACTCCTGGGGTTCTCGATCTCGAGCAAATACCTCGATCTCGAGTAAGGTTCTGGATCGGGTTTCTTCGTCCTCAGCTTCTCGACATGGTCTGTCCTCGACCAGGCACTGATCGGACACTTTTGGTCGATATCTAGTAAATGTACTCGATATCGAGTAAATCTCTCAGCTTTCTGCTCTGTTCTTAAAACGCATTTTCCCGAGTCCTCGTTTGTCGGATTGACGCATATGACCATGCGTTGGAAAGCTCTTTTCGAGGGCTACAACTTTCATGAAGACATCAAAGCTTGATTCAGAATGATGAGTACCGAAAAATGGCCTTTTCTCCAGCTGCACCATTCTTAGCTTCTTCATGACTTTCCCTTACGCTTCAAAGTGCGTCCGATTTTTGCGAAATATAACAAAACCTTGTGTAGACCTCCATATGTTGAAAATAAACATAAACTACACATATTTTGTATTATTTTAACCCAAATGTATGAAATATATGCAGAAAACGATATAAAAGTAACTATAAAACATGGCAAATTAGGCTCACAACAAACACCCCATACTTAAGCTTGCTTGTCCTCAAGCAATACTTTTAATTGCCATTCAGGGGAAGAAATCAAAACTCTCAACATCATAGATTCATTGCCATATGTCCCTGCAATCAATTACCATCCTCGAAAAGGTACTAATGTCACGAATACATACATGTGCAATTTAAAAAACAACATCTACTCACAAAAGAAGGGTTATGCCAAAACAATTCATATGTGACAAAGCATTAATAATCAAGAGGACTTTAATTTATGCTCAAATAAGGAGTAGATTGGTAAAAGGCTAAAGGTAGAGAATAAGGTAGAGAATGGCAATATTTAGGTCATGTGGAGCAATAATATGAAATAAGGCGTAATATGGCTTTTGTGTAATGCATAAGCATAGGTAAGGCTAGGAATAACAATGTGGAAATATAAAGTCCTCCATCCTTTTATCATGCAACATGTCAAAAGCAACATCAAATTTACCTCCTTTCATGGTTTTCATCAAAATATGCACTTCATTGTGACTTCCCTTTACTAGGCAATTTCATGCTATATCTCTAATGAATCCAATTTTGCATCTTCGAGTTCAATTTAGCTTCCATGACATTAATCAAAAATTTTCAATGGGGGTCATTTTTCTTTAAACTTTGGAAAACATGCATGTAAGCATATAAATCAATAATGAATTCCAAAATAGCCATGTATAAGCAATTCAAGAAATAATGCACAAATATGGTCAAATATGGACAAAGTAAGCCCTTCCCCCACCCCATACTTAAACATTACAGTGTCCTCACTGTATAAAAATAAGGGTAAAGAAAGAAACTCACTAGACAGGTGTGCAGGGCTTCATAATATCGAGTGTAAATGCCTGGGCCGAGTCCGATTTAGCTTGCTTCTATCCCCATGGACCTGATAAATATAGAAGAGAAATACCCACAATAGAAAAACTAAAAGTTCAAAACCAAAAACAAACAAAAACAACAATGTCCAAAAGTCCCAAAAAATAAATGTCTATTTACAAGCTCTAGATTTTATAGTCGCTAGGCCGACTTCTCGTTTAAGCATTAGCCTGGCTCATCTTTGTTTGGAGGTATAGGTGGATCTGGTGGTTCCTCCGGTAGTGGGAAGCGTGGGATGTCATCCGGGGGCATCAGGTGGAGAAGCTTAAACTCCCCCGAGTAAACGCTCCATGGCTTCACCCATTCATCTTCCTGGGCTCCAGCTGGCATGCATAAAGGAAATTTGCATACCTCATCATCATACCTCTTCCGCTTCACTAGTGGATTTGTTTGCACATCTCCACCACAACAAAATGGTGGAGTAGGAAGAGATATTTCCACCTCATCTTGTGGAGCTTCATGCCACTTTGCGAGGACCCCATACTTGAATATGAATACCGGTTGCTCAAAATTGTCAGGAATGGCCTTCACCTTATAGGGTAAAAGCGACCTTGAAGCACCATGGGCAACGACGTCCGGATTTTGTGTTGGTTGCTCTTCTTCTTCTTGGGATCCTTCCAAAGATTCTTCAAAGATAGATAGCGAAATCGAAATAGAGGAAGGACCTACCTGGATTTCTGTGGTACAATCGTTTTCGGCTAGTGTTTCTGGATCCGTTTCTCCAGAATGTGTATATGCCGAGTCCAGGTAGTCGCTGTCGACTGGCTCATAGAAGGGGACATTGTCGAACCAACTTGTCATTGTTGATTTGGGCGATTTAGCGTAATGTTCCCATCTACGCAACACAAGCTTAGCTTCTGCCTGTTCCCTTCCTGCTCTCTCAGCAGCGAGAGCAGTATCCCTGGCGGCTAGTTCTGCCCTAAGCCTCTGTATCAGCTGTTCTGGTCTTTCTGCGGCCGCCATGGCTCTTTTCAGTTTAGAATGGATGTGTAGGACACGTTCCGGATCATCTAAGGTGTCAAACTCAGGTGGTTGACCAGAACGGCGCATGCACCTGCAAAGTAACTCAGAGTAAACGTGAGATCTAACTACCTAAGGCGCGAATGATTGCTTCCCCGGCAACGGCGCCAATTTGTTGTTAGGAGGAAATCGAGTATGCAAAATTAAATATAAATAATCACAGCAAACCAGATTCCGTCCCTTGCAAATAATAACAAGACTTCCTCCCGATGTAGTAGTGGGAAGTCAGGATCGATCCACGAGGAAGCGTGTCAGCGGATCCTAGGCAGCGGAGAAATCTCACAGAAGTGGTCGACAACAGGGGTCCTAGATCTCGAGTACAGTTGCTCGACAGAAGATCGAACAGTCGAACAGCGCAGCAGCAACTCGGCAGTTTTGGTCGATCTCGACAAAGGCTTACTCGAGATCGAGTAGGGTCGTCGACGTCGGGTTGGCTCTTGTCGATCACCTGCACACAGAAGCTACGGCGATGCTGGATCGAGAATCAGTAACTCGAGATCGAGGAGTGCTAGTCGATCTCGAGGAAGGACAGAAACTAAAAAACGAAATAAAATAAAGACAAATGCTTTGGGATTCGAAATGAACTGTATGTAAAAGGCTTCCAAGATTGGGGTTTGCAACAACGATAACCAAGCATGCATAAGGCAGAAATAAAACAGATAATCATGTGAATTGCATCAAAGGACTAAGCTTTCGCCTTTTCCAACAATTAGACAACTATTTCAAGAAACCCTAATTGTCTCTACCGATTTTATGTTTACAATCCAAGTTGTTAGCATGGACCTCCATTAAATGGGTAATAAACACATAACAAGTAGTAGATGCTCAAAACATGATAAAAGTCAGATCTTTACCTCAGGCACGCATGGCTATCGTCGGGCTCGCCCCAACCCTAGAAGTGGGTGGACTACTCGCGCTTCATCGCAACCTCAGACATTGATTGATGAAAAGAAACTAATTGCATTAAATCAAATAGAGCTTACAACCAAAGGAAGTCAATTCCGCTCTCGCTTCACCAACTCCTCTTGGCCACTCACTCTCTCTCTCTCTCCTACTACCAATTGTTGTCTGATTGAATTTGAATAATATCAGCCCCCTAAGGCTTTATTTATAGGCTTCTAACCCTTGCTAATCAAGGATAGAAATCTCTATCTATATCTAAAACTATATCTAAAAGCTTAAAAGATAAATAAATGGAATAACATAATTAAATCTAAAAAGGGAATTATATCTAAAAGTCTTCAAGTGTCTTCATGTGGATAGATATTGATAAATCTCGGATAGACTCGGCAATCTTCGGCTCCAAGTAATCCCAATCCGAGTAGGACTGCCCAAACCGTGTTACGCGTCTCCGGAAGATTTCATCGATCTCGAGGAGTTTTCCTCGATCTCGAGTAACTTCGGACGTCGACTTCAGCTTCAGCGGCGTCTCGGCTAACTGGTGCTCGATATGCTCGGACACGGACTCACAGGCTTCCTCGATCTCGAGTAGTCAACTCGATCTCGAGTTGTGGTGTTGATCAAGGCTTGGCCTGGTGACGTCGAGTAGCTCTTCCTCGGACTGGCTCGGACGTGTACTCCTGGGGTTCTCGATCTCGAGCAAATACCTCGATCTCGAGTAAGGTTCTGGATCGGGTTGCTTCGTCCTCAGCTTCTCGACATGGTCTGTCCTCGACCAGGCACTGCTCGGACACTTTTGGTCGATATCGAGTAAATGTACTCGATATCGAGTAAATCTCTCAGCTTTCTGCTCTGTTCTTAAAACGCACTTTCCCGAGTCCTCGTTTGTCGGATTGACGCATATGACCATGCGTTGGAAAGGTCTTTTTGAGGGCTACAACTTTCATGAAGACATCAAAGCTTGATTCAGAATGATGAGTACCGAAAAATGGCCTTTTCTCCAGCTGCACCATTCTTAGCTTCTTCATGACTTTCCTTTACGCTTCAAAGTGTGTCCGATTTCTGCGAAATATAACAAAAACTTTTGTAGACCTCCATATATTGCAAATAAAAGTAACTATAAAACATGGCAAATTAGGCTCACAACAGTATAATGGGAAGAAAACCAAAAAAACATGAGTCTGGTGAAGTCAGGGTTCATACACCCACTCTCCGCCATATGAATGGACCCCGTCATATCAGCACAAAGTCAAGTAGTGGATCGGGTACCTGAAACTATACCACCAAGTCAGGCCAAGAGTCCGCTCTCGAGTCCTTTGACCGCGCTGAGGACATATAATATGCCTATACTTAGAATAAAGGATGCCTACATGCAGTACTGAAATCTTAACCACACTATCATGCTCCTAATTCATGTATGCAGAATATTAAGGAAGGCCTTAACAAAAAATACCAAGCGGAATATCCCTCTTTTTCCACCACCCCTCTTCCAGATAGGGTGGAGACTGGCCAGTTCGATACTATAGCATGTCAAATTTCATCATCATATCGTATCTCATCCTCAGGTCGATAATCGCTCCATAGTGGTCCATGAAATCCATACCCAGAATGAGATCATCCATCCTCAATAGCATTACAATAAGGTCAGTTGGCCACTCACGGTCACCTATATGGATGGGGCAACCTAAAATCTCCCGACTCGTCCAAACCTTTGCCCCGTCCGCTAGACCAATAGTAAGGGGTAAACCACTCGTGTAGCTCAGGCTCAGCCTAGCAACGCACGCCTCTGCTATGAAGCAGTGAGTAGCACCAGTGTCAAACAATATAGACAAGCACGCATCATGGAAATGTATAGTACTTGCGGAAGTAGGGGCAGTACGGTCATCAGCTCTCATCTGGAACACGCGGGGCGGTCGTCAGCTTCTCCTTTAGAAGCTCAAAGCTGGCCTGATATTCCACACCCCACTCAAAAGGAACATCCTTCTTCAGCAGCTGCGTCATCGGCCTACCACTGCTCGAGAAACCCTAGACGAATCTCTTGTAGTAACTGGCCAATCCTAGAAACGAGTGGATGTCCTTGACGTTCTTGGGCACCTCCCAAGCAACGATAGCATCAATCTTCACCGGATCCACGACAACTCCCTCAGCTGAAATCACATGGCCTAAGAAAGCCACCTCTGCGAGCCTGAACTCGGACTTGCTGTATTTCCCATACAGCTGATGCTTCCTCAGCGTCTCGAGGACAATCCTCAAATGCTCCTCGTGCTCTTCTCTACTCCTCGAGTAGACTAAAATGTCATCTATGAACACGACAACGAATCTGTCCAGGTAGTCAATGAACACGCGGTTCATGAGCTCCATGAAAGCAGCTGGTGCATTGGTCAACCCAAACGGCATGACCACGAACTCGTAGTGACCATAGCGGGTCCTAAAAGCGGTCTTCTGCACATCCTCTAGCTTCACTCTCAGCTAGTGATAACCGGACCTCAAATCAATCTTCGAGAAGACAATGGCGCCTTGCAGCTGATGCAACAGGTCGTCAATCCTGGGAAGGGGATAACGGTTCTTCACCGTCGCACGGTTCAGCTCCCTATAATCGATGCATAGCCTCAATAACCCGTCTTGCTTCTTGACGAACAACATTGGTGCTCCCCAAGGTGATGCACTAGGCCTGATGTAACCCTTCTCGGCTAGCTCCTCCAACTGAGCCTTCAGCTCCGCCATCTCCGTCGGTGCCATGCGGTAAGGAACTCGTGAAATAGGTCTGGTGCCTGAGTCTAGCTCGATCCCAAAGTCAACCTCTCTCGTCGGGGGAAGTCCCGGTAGCTCCTCTGGAAACACATATACGATGTCTCAGAAAATAGGGACATCTGACAAGCTGGGTTGTGTGCGATCCACCTCTAAAGCGTAACACCAATACCCGATGCATCCCTGATCTAGAAGCCTGGCGGCTCTGACTGCGCTAATGAGCGCCCCATTCCCCTTGGGGTCGCTCCCCCAAACCTGGTACTCACTCTCGCCAACTGCCAAGATGGACATTGTCCTCGTCCTCAACCCAGTGACGAAGTCCATCGAGATATTTGTACACTTCCACGCGGGAACTGGAAGCGAGCTGACAAGTCCTCCCGGTCTCTGGTGTTCAATCTGAACCTGCTTGCAAACCTGACATCTGGCTACAAAACCTGTGATGTCTGCTCGCATCCTTTGCCACCAATAATATCTCATCAAATCATGATACTCCTTATTCTGTCCCTTGGGGGCAAACCTAAGCGATTGGCCACCTCGCCAACTCTATCCAGAATCTCAAACGGGCCAATATACCTCGGACTCAACTTTCCTTTTATCCCAAACTGTCGGACTCCTCTGGTAGGCGAAACTCGAAGCCACACATGCGAACCTACCTCGAACTCAATCTCTATCCTCCGCCTGTCTGCATACTTCTTCTGGAGATCCTGAGCGACTATCATGTGCTCACGGATGCGTCCTGCCTTATCAATGGTCTGTCTAACTAGGTCCGGTAAAGATGAAACCGTGTCCGCATGCTCATCCCAACAAACTGGCGACTTGCATCGCCTCCCATACAGAGCCTCATATGGAGCCATCTCGATCGACGTATGGTAGCTGTTGTTGTATGAAAACTCCACCAATGGTAGGTGTCTAACCCAACGGTCTCCCCACTCCAAAACACATGATCGCAGCATATCCTCCAAGGTCTGAATCGTTCTCTCACTCTGGCCATCTGTCTGAGGATGAAATGTTGTACTGAAATGCAGTCTAGTACCTAGGCTCTCCTGAACCTGGTGCCAAAACCTCGAGGTAAAACGTCCATCTCTGTCAGATACGATCCTCTCACGTACTCCATGAAGTCTCACGATTAGGCAAATGAACTCCTCAGCTAACCGCGATGCTGGCCATGTCTCCTGAATCGGAATAAAGTGAGCCGACTTGGTCAACCTATTGACCACGACCCAAATGGCGTTGAATCCTCTGACATCTCGCCTCAGCCCAGTGACGAAGTCCATCGAGATATCTGTCCACTTCCACGCGGAAGACTGATAAGAGTATTCAGGCTAGTTATGGGGATGTCATAGATGAGTTACTCGCGTCCTATGTCGAGCCGAGTGTAGATATTTCCCTTACCTCCCGAGTACGGTAAGTTGCCTAGTTGGATTGAGGTTGGTTGGTAGGATCTCTTTGCTTGTGTGCTTATGATTGGTAGTTATGTGCAGATCTTGGTGATATGATATGAGTTGTGATGATGTGATGACGTGCTAGATATTTTATGGTATGCGACTATACTTGACATGTTTAGGTCATGCTATTAATATGTGATATGAGTGTCACTATATATATATATATATATATATATATATATATATATATATATATATATATATATATATGATGCTTGATTATAGAAATGATGGAAGTTGAAGTATTGGAATTTGATCATAACATGGAACCTAGGAAGAGAATGTGGGGTTAGCCCTTAGAAGTGGATGGTAAGATGAACTGAGAAGAGATTAAATGTTCGATATTTATTATGATGATATATATGGAAAGTATAAGTATGATATATATAGGGAGAATATTTTTTAAACTGATGAGTTGACAAGTGATGATGAATGGTATGAGATAAGAGATGGTTGATCGTGATAAATTGAAAGTATGATTAAAACAAGCTTATTTATCTATCTGCTAATTTGAGTGAGTAATATATGTGTTCAGAACAGCTATAGAAGTATACTTAGTATATTCTCGTTATGTGATTAGGTGATATTCTGTGATCGTGACTACTGTATGCTGGATTCTTCTTTTGCTGATCTTGTAGCGAGGTAAGTACCTCCGGGGCTTACTCAGTAACCAGTACCTCCTGCCTGATGTGTCATATAGTATGTAGCTGTTGCATATGCATAAGAGCATGTCATGTAGTATCATGCTTAGGAATTGCATTTACGAATGAGCATCCTTATTCTGTATGCGTTTAAATACAGAAGGGCCGTTATCTGTGAGTCCTAGAGTCCTTGCTAGGGTCGTAGGGCAGCCCAGCTTCATCGGGTGTTGTCCTCCTTGAGCAACTTTATATATATATATATATATATATATATATATATATATATATATATATATATATATATATATATATATATATATATATATATATATATATATATATATATATATATATATATATATATATATATATATATATATATATATATATATATCATGAGATACGAGATGAGGATGAGATACGATATGATGATGAAATTTGATATGCTATAGTATCGAACTGGCCAGTCTCCACCCTATCTGGAAGAGGGGTGGTGGAAAAAGAGGGATATACCGCTTGGTATTCTTTGTTAAAGCCTTCCTTAATATTCTGCATACATGAATTAGGAGCGTGATAGTGTGGTTAAGATTTCAGTACTGCATTTAGGCATCCTTTATTTTAAGTATAGGCGTATTATATGTCCTCAGCGCGGTCAGGGGACCCGCGGGCGGACTCTTGGCCTGACTTGGTGGTATAGTTTCAGGTACCCGATCCACTACTTGACTTTGTGCTGATATGACGGGGTCCATTCATATGGCGGAGAGTGAGTGTATGAACCCTGACTTCACCAGACTCATGTTTTTTTTGGATTTCTTCCTATTATACTCTATTTTGACCCGGCTCTGTCGTGGCACTGGTTGTATCATTTTCAGAACTTATATCCTTTGCACAATAAAAGTTTCCGCGCATTGTAGACTTAGGACAAGCACATGGGTTTACCCCGGGGTCTCCAACGGACCTTCCTGATTTGGGTGCGAAATCCCACTTTAAACTGCGCATCTTCGATTTCAAACCTTCAACCTGTACTCGGGGCGCAAGATCACAACGAGGGGTTTCATCCCTCGAAATGTAACTCGGGAATCATAATCCCGGGCCGTTACATCGTCGTCGGGGACCGCCCGTCGAAGTAGGCAAGCAGCTTCTGGTCGGCTTCGTAGCTATCCGCTTCGCTCTTGTATTTGTTTCACTCGGTCTGTAGATAGCAACCGAAATATGTGTCCACAACCAAAACTCGACCGTCAACGTCACCGGCCCTCTCCGTTACCCCTTTACAAAGAAGATAGCATGCTTGTCTCATGTGCTGCATCGATTACAACCCTAGTAAAAAATCCAATACTATTGCAGTACCTATTACACTAGATACCATATCATTCACTAAACAAAGGTAATCACTTTGGCGGGTACCGTACCTCAGAGTTTAGCCAAATTGTGGGCGTTTTTAGTGCGGTGAAGAACTCCTTAGTCAGCGTCGTGTCGTACGCAGTCTTCCGGTTGTCCTCATCCCCGCTGCACAATCACAACCACAATGTTAGGAGAATGGAGTCATGTCTGCAATCAGTTGGGTACACCTACTGATGAGTGTCACCCATCCATCCAGTGGAGGAAGCCATCATTGTCTAACACGGATACAAGACCCAGCTTAATCGCGTCCGCGCATTCGACAACATTCTTCCCTTTTTGTCCCTGCGGTTTCTTCTGAGGCGGGGACTTCACTTCTCCTTCCCCTCCTGGGCCTCTCTTACTCTTCCTGCCTCGAACGGGCTCCGCTCTTGCAGCCTCTAAGATCTGCCAATTGATTAGACAGTTTCAACGGTCAGGGCAAAATTGTTTTTACCCCCGTGTCACCTGAACAATTATCCGTGTCGGCTAACACTGATACACTTGTCACTTACGTACTACTATAGATTCAAATGACAATGTGAAGTAACAACCAATTTACCTTCTCATCCTGTCCTTCCGGAGTTGGCTGGTCGTCCACTGTAGGTGGTATCTCCGTTGACCCGACCTTAAGGTTGTTCTCCTTAGCCTCCCTAAGTTTCCCGTCATTCTCTACACTGACATCTCTCCCAGTTCCTCCAACGGTCTCGGCTTTCACAGCTTCTGAGATCTGGCAATTGGTTATGGTTATTTCAACTGTCATTCGGATAATTTATTTGTTCCCTTGTCAATTCACATATTAACACGTGTCGCTTGACATTAACAACCGTGTCAGTTGTCTACAATATTGAAATATGAAAATGTTGATTCTATTAACCCTTGACCATTGGGAGAAAATACCATGTCAAGTAACAACCAATTTACCTTCTCTTGTCCTTCTGGTGGCTGGTCGTCCACCTTAGTTGGTCCCTCGGTCCCCCCCCGATATTTTGGTCGTTATCCTCTCCACGGACATCGCCCATTGGTTTCTGCACACCTCCTGCATTCGACTGGCCATCTCGCATCCCATTCACAACACCTTCCAAGACCTTCATCTGATACACAGAGTACATAAATGAGGGGTGGTTCGCAAATGTTATTCGGCATTGGGAGAAAAGTTACCCGTGTCACTTTTGAAAATTACCCGTGTCACCACTGGGGGGAAAAGTTACCCGCGTCACTTATAGAATATAACCGTGTCACTTATGGAAGAAAAGTTACACGTACATTGTCATCCATGCTCCGCATCCATGTTGACATAGTTCCCAGCCTATCCAAGATCAGTTATATTGTCTTCCTTACCTTATCTTCCCAGGATTCCCTTGTCCCATCTCGTTGCTCCGAACTCGGGCCGGGCTTGCCAGAGCCTTCACCGTAATAACTGGGTGCCAACGCAGCCTCAATGTCATCAAAGTAGAGGTGAGGCTCCTCATGCTGGTAGAAGCACCCGAGCATCAATTCATACTCGCCGGCCTTCGGTACTAGTATCGGGTTGTCTTCGACCTTTATGCTTTCCAAATTCTCATGGTCCATGCGGGACTGCGAGTCGTGGCTCCACCTTTTTCAGTGGCCGGACACCCTTCTTCCTCTAATTCTAGGACCGAACCATGTCCTTCCTGCAAACAGGTGGACATGAGCATAATCAATATCCAGACAAATTCACCCCCTACTTAGTAAATCTGTCTGCGAGTGTTTCACGAGAAAGTGCCCATGTAACCTTAGGGGCTAACCCTTGTCACCCAACAGCGTAAGCCATGTCATGAATGTCAGTTGGCTTCTCCCAATACTCCTACAGTAACCGTTTATGACAGGGGTTATTCTCCACTCTCACATTCTAGGCTAAAGGACCCGCAACCCTCCCACACTCATCTTCAACCTCCCTCGCTCTTCTCTATCAATTCCTCAGATCCTCATACCCTTTTTACCCCAGATCTCTATTTCCTCGTATCCCCCAATTCTCCACATCACCGTTAACCCAAATCCCCAATTTCCAAATTTTCTCCATTCCCAAATTGCATGCCTTTGAACGAAACAATGGAAGATTGGAAATTAAGCGGGGAAGATTGCAAATTAAGTGAAGATTCTAAGTAGCAGAGAAGGGAGATGGATTTCAAGAATCAATTGCGTTGTACCTGTTTTCCGGCGCCTTCCTCTCCGGTACGGGCTTCTCCGGCGTCTTCCTCCCTTGTCCTATGTCGTATGTTCACAGCGGTCGGAGTGCTGCTCTCCTCTTTCCCTTCAATTCACAACGGCCTCCCTTCTTGCCCTCTATTAATATTCACTCTCTCTCTTTCCCTTGTGGTGGTGGTTTTATTCCCTAACTGCAATGAATGCAAGTTGGTGGTGGTTTTCTTTACCTTTTATTTTCGAGAAAGAGAATATTTGGTTTTTCTTTTTTCTATTTTTTAAAGTAGGTCAAAGTAACTATGCAACCAACTGCCACCCTGAAAGATTCCTTTTCGATTGTCGTTTTGTTGTTTTGTCCCAGTATCGGGTCACATCTTTGCATGCACGTGTCACCTTACAGGTTTTTTCGTGTCACTATTCACTCTATCAAATTCCTACGTATAGTCTAAATGACCCATGTCACCCCTTTTAATCCTCGTGTCATGTAACAACATATACCTTGTCACCAAATTGGATCGATACATATACCTACACTGCCAAGTTTAACAAAATACATGTTCGCATACCTAAATATCCAAATGTTCACATTTGACAACTACCAAGTTTCGCAAAATATCCAAATGTTCTACTTCAACTATTACAGGAGAGTGTTCTCATTGGAATCAAGTGTTCACAACAAACATTCACGACACACTCCAAAGTCTAGCATCCGAGTCGACCATGGAATACCCCAACAGCTAGCATCTGACGGTATGCCTCAATGTACGTGTCGTCCAATCCATCGAAGGTCGGGGCGGTCTCCAACAGGAGTTGCATGAATCTAATGGTGTACGGGCCACAATCACCGCTGCAAAGGGGAACAATCGGTCAGAACGCAGACACAGATTCCACATCCAATGAAACCAAATTGAACCATGTGAACCAACTTACCTTAGCTTGTTCTGTGGAAGGCTCCTGTCCCGGCGAATGGCAAACGGCGTGGGGACCTTATCCGCATACTTCACCTTCAGATCGGGGTGTGCCTGCATGACGACAGGGATGAGGCTTGTCATCGGCATTAAGATGGGCTAGAGCTGGCGTTCCGTCACGATGTGGACGTCGCAGTCATACACCCTGACCTCCCACTCCTTCAGATCGAATGCAAGCGCAACCCAATGTTTGTTCCTCACGTTCAAGGGGATGAGGATGAGGTCCGTACCTGACAACGGTCGCCCCATCGGCTTTGGGGACCGGCCATCTAAGTATGCCAGCAATGCATCACTAGGCTCGTACACTTCGGGATGGCGCTATACTCCTTCCATTCCCGCGGTAGATAAATTCCCATCAAGCACGTATCCACAACGATGGCTTCACTGCCAATGCCAGCCGCCCTGTTTGAGACCGCTTTGCGCAGAAGGTAGCAACACTCCTCCATCTCCTGCATGAAGTGAACCGCAATTACAATCCAAAATCCTGACACGTGAAATTTGATAGGAGACACGTGTTCATACCACTGTGCCAAACCAAGGTTGGGTTTTCTTCAGGCAGTTGAGTAACTCCTTCGTCAGATCCACACCGCAAGGTGACATGCGCACCTCCACGTCCCCACTGCACGGTAAGTTTCTGTCAGGTATACTGGACGTTCAATTATCTACCTTTGTCGTCTATTCGAGAGTAAGACACATAAGTTACGTACCTTGCGAGCCAACTTGTCATGGCGTCCTTGTCCGTTGCGGACACAATTCCTAGCTCAACAGCATCAGCGGGAAAACTGGCTACCTTCTGGGCTCCCGGTTTCTTGGCCGGGGGAGTTAGCTCCTCTCCATCACCCTTCCTCATCTTCTTCACCCCCTTAGATGCATACACATACACTACCCGGGGCTTCGCCTTATCATCACCTTTAATTTTTTTCCCCCGTCATCAGGACCAGACCCCTTGAAACCAGCCTCTCCCAACTGCAAAGATATCAAACTTCAGCTAAGAGTGACACTATCCCTTATCACATAATAGATATACTCATGTCGTACAACTACATTGTCCCTGTCACCATTAACTGATAGAAAAAACTTACATCCTTGCTCTCTATTGCCGCCCCATCCCCTGCCTTGAGTGATTCACTTTCTGCTAGCTTGTCCCCATCATCAGCTTGCTTGTCCCCCGCCTTGGTCTAAAAAATTTTCGTGTCACTTGCCATAAACGTTCATGTCACAGAGAAAGTTTTCCTTGTCACCTTTATTTGATAAATAAACCTTACCTCCTTGGTCTTTCCTTCCCCCCCATCCCCTGCCTTGACAGATTCATCTTCATCTTGCTTGTCCCCGACATCATCACCTACCTCCTTGCACTCTCCTGGCCCCCCATCCCTTGCCTTCACAGTTTGAACTTCAGCGTGCTTATCCCCGCCATCATCCACTTCAGTTCCCTTCTCAACAGCAGCTCCAAACTGCAAATGAAATCAACATTCAATTAGGCCTCAAACTTTCCAGTGTCACTTAACATAACAAATCATGTCACATAGCTACATTCTTCCTGTCACATTGGATCGATAAATTCTTGTGATGTTTACCAATAACTTACCTTACCACCTTGTCCACCAAGGGTCTTCTCACCGCCTTCAGGCGCAATTGACTTAATCAAATCATCAAGTTCGACCAGAAAAAAAAAAAATTAACGTTTGATATTGGATCCCCGATTTCAAGCAGGACTCAACATCGAAACGCATGTCACGCAAAAACAAACTTACATTCTCATAGCTTTCAACAAACTCATCCCGTTCCTTCTCATCGGCAGCTTGTTCTTTATGAGTTGTTTCTTGCCCGACCGTCCCCTTACCTTTACCATCCCGCAGCTCAGTCACGGCCACCTCCAACAATTTCAGCTGCAGCCTGTAGGTCAACAAATCCGTACTTCATATCAGCATAAGATTACAAAATCCAACACAAGCATTTTATTACTTGACACCTGTGATGAGTAATCAATACCCAACAAATGCAAATTCACACTTCATATCAGACTAAGGTCACCTAATTCACTTCACAACAAACAAATATCAGACTAGGCCCCCCTCAATTTCATAGCAGATTCGTTCAATATCTACACTACATGTCACCTGTCCAATTTCACGTGACAGGAGTCCATTTACCCTTGTCACCACAGTTCTCTAGACTCTCCACAAAACGAATATATGGGAATTAATTACGTACCTATTCATCCATATTCTCCATCCCTAGTGACATTGTCTCAAGCTTGTCCATAACTGCTTCCAGAGTCTTGGCCACGTCCTCCACCCATCCCTAGTGACATTGTCTCATTGCCTTCTCTTCGCGTCTTTGGGGAGCTCCCACCAGGGGATTCGAAATGGCTCGGGAAGGGTGCCACTACGTCGTCGAATAGGGGGTCGGACTCCTCATCCTCGTAGACACATCCATCCATCAACTCCAGCTCAGCCTCCTCCGGTATGAGTATTAGGTTATCGTCAATCTCAATGGCCGCCTCTCCCTCAGCTTCAGTGCGGCTGGATATATCAGCATAAGATAGGTTCTCGTCTTTGAGGGTCCATCTCAGGCAACGAGGGAAAGTCGTGGTCGACACCTTCGACGCAAACCGGACCCCCCATTTTGGCATGGATTCCAACAACCAAATCTGCACCGCATCCCCACTCAAATTATTACATTTTCAGCATATGAATTACAAAATGATCATGGGTGTGGTCGAGAAGGCCTTAGAAGCTACTGAAGTCACGGGAGAAAGAAGTTGGAGAATCGCTGGCTGCCCCGTAGATTCCTTAGCTGCCCCGCAGTTCGAAGACCAATCCGAAGTATTTCGCTGATCGCTAGCCGCCCCGCGACCCTTAATTCCTTGAATGTGTTTTATTCTCTTTGGCATGATCAACTAGTTAGAGTAGATTCATTCAATTGATAGGGTTTTGTAAATTCCACGTAGCAAACCTTAACCCAAGTGGCAATCATATCCCTTTAGGACTCGTAGGACTAATTGGATGTGTAGGAAGTTGAAGACATGTTGAATATTGACTCGTAGCTTGATATTATATGTACCTTGGTTAATTCATATTCTTAATGCTATCTCTAGGTTGAATTGTAACCGTGATAGGGTTATTTAGATATAAGGGTTGCTATGACTCGCAGGACTAGTAATCTACCTAAGATCTGGACAAGGACATTGATAGGAAAAGACAAGAACAAGAGGCTGAAACAAGGATCGAATTCGTCAATCGAAGTGATAAATTGTAGGTGAACCTAATTCTTTCCATTTCATTCTACAACCAATTTACTTTGTTTACTTGTTTCCGCTTTGATAAAAGGCGGATTTTTTTTCTCACCAAAACCCCCCATATTCTTACATAGCGATTAGACTTGCACTTGAATTGATAGATTTCCATGTGGATCGACCTCTTTCTTACCCACTATACTAGTTGTTAGTTTGAGTATTCTTTGGCAGGAACAACTGTACTAGTGGTATAAGGGTAGAAATTAACTTATCTAGCCAAATAAGGGTGTAAAATCCTAAGAAACCGAGCATTGGTGTATTCCTCATCTTCTATCACGTTCGCCCTTGCCATAGCCAATTGCATGGCATTGAACGCCTACTCCACACTCATAGCACCTTGCTTGAGGTTCTTAAGCCGCTACTTAAGCTCCCTAGCGTAGTGTTGAGGGATGAATCGTGCTCTCTTGAGTGCCTTCATTTGTGCCCATGTTGCTTCGGGCGCGTCTAGGGCTCTTCTCCTGTCCTTTACAAGTGTATCCCACCATATGAGTGCAAAACTTTTAAATTGAAGGGTGGCTAGTTGTATCTCCTTGTATTCGGAGAAGTTGTGGCAACCCCATATGTAGTCGATTTTAGTCTCTCATTCGAGGTAAGTGTCCGGATCACAGTTGCCCTCAAAAGCAGGAATTTTCACTTTGACCTTACCTACGCCGTCTTGGTCGTTGTCTCGGGGCCTCCTTTGACGCTGGTCTTGGTCATTCCTCCGAGGGGGTGGTTCCCAGTGCTCCTCACACGGCTCCTCCCATTGCTGCTCCCTATGGTGGTGGTCTCGGCCTTGCCCCTGCACATCATTAAAATGATCATTCTGACTATGCCGCTCTCGAGAAGAGGGGTTATCATCAAAAGGTGTGTTGCGGGCATAGATATGAGTTTAAGGAATTTTTTCCCTATTCAGACGAGGCCTCTCCCGACTCACACGGGGTTGTTGAGTAACCGGGTTGATGGGTGGAGGATCTGAAGGTGTGTTGGAGCTAGATGGCTTGGCCTCTAGTGCCGCCATTCTATCCATGAGCTGGCTAATGATCTTGTTCATTGAACTCAACATGCTGAATAGCTCCGGGTTGATAGGCTCGAAAGTTTCCGATGTAACGGCCGGGGATTATGATTCCCGAGTTACATTTCGAGGGATGAAACCCCTCATTGGGATCTTGCGCCCCGAGTACAGGTTTAAGGTTTGAAACCGAAGATTTGTAGTTTAAAGTGGGATTTCGCACCCAAATCCGGAAGGTCTATTGGAGACCCCGGGGTAAACCCTTGTACCTGTCCTAAGTGTACAACGCGGGAAATCCTTTATCATGCAAAGGGCATAAGTTCTGAAAATGATACAACCAGTGCCATGGCAGAGCCGGGTCAAAACAGAGTATAAATAGTGATAAATCCCAAAAGCATGAATCTGGTGAAGTCAGGTTTCAAACACTCACTCTCCGTCATATGAATAGACCCCGTCATAACAGCACAAAATCAAGCAGTGTATCGGGTACCTGAAACTATACCACCAAGTCAGGCCAAGAGTCCGCTCGCGGGTCCTCTAACCGCGTTGAGGACATATAATACGCCTATACCTAGAATAAAGGATGCCTTCATGCAGTACTAGAATATATATTAATGATAGCATGCTTTTATGTAGGGATATTAGGTTGCATTTAGCATGATTTAGATGTGCATAATGCATAGTTTAAGCTAGATTTGCATTTATACTTGTGTTGTTGGTGGAGTCGGAATCTACACGCTTTTATGGATTATTTCAGGTATAAGTGGATCCGACGAGGATCGAGGAAGTTCATGGATGAAGGAATAGTGAAGAGGAGGAGGAAAAGTGAAGAGCCCGGGAGCGGAATCGAAGTTAGAGAGCCTAAGTGAAGAACAAGTCAGCAGAAGTTGTCGCCAGACATGCTAAACTTGTTTCGCATATTCTGGAGGTCTCGGTGGTCCGATTAACTATTATAAGCATGCGTTGGAAAGCTATTTCAGAGATCTACAACTTTTGTGTTGACATCGGGACCAAACTCGAAGAACAAAAATCACTGTGAACAGTAAAAGCCGCCCCGCGGCCCGAAGCTCTGAGGAAGGATTTCGCTGATCGCCTGGCCGCCCCGCGGCCTGGGTTAGCTGCCCAGCGGCCTCTGCAGAAATGCCGAATTTGCTGAATGTGCTTTTTATCTCATTAATTAGGTTTTTAGAATTATTATTTGGCCGACTCTTTTGAGGCTATTTAAGGACTATTAGGGTTATTTTCTTAGAGATCTAATTCCATTACTCTTATACACTTGGAGATTATCAATTGAGAGAACCCTAGAGAGGAGCCTCCATGGCCATGAAGTGTTAAACTCTTTTGTTTCGTCTATGGATTGAAGCTTTGAGTTTGATAAAGTTGTGAGATTTCTATTCTTGTTCTATTCCTATTGATTCGTATTGATTCTTTTGCGAATATTGTTGATTTCTTCTAGTCCGTACAACTAGTTGAGATTAGTGCTAGGATTTTGTAGATTCCTCGTAGCGAACCTTAATCCATAGTAGCAATCCTGCCTTTTTAGGACTTGTAGGACTAAACTGGTGTGTAGAGAATCAATTACATGTTGAATGCTGACTCGTAGCTTGGTGTTGCATGTATCCTGGTTAATCTTTAATCTTAATGCTACCATTAGGTTGAATCTTGACTGTGTTAGGGTTATCTAATTAGTAAGGGTTACTAGGACTCTTAGGACTAGTAATTTACACAAGATTAGGACAGGAACAATAACAGGATGAAAAGAGAACTTGAAGAAGAATCGATGATCAATTAACCAAACTAAAGTGGATATTTGTAGATGGAACTATTTTCTCCATTGTTATCTCTACTAGCTTGTTTATAGTTTCTTTTCTTATCTTCAATCGCGAAATTAAAACCCCTCTTCCCTACTAATTGGTAAATATACATTGCTTAGGAATACTTGATTCTCTGTGTGATCGACCTCTTGCTTGCTTACTATACTAGTTTGTAGGTTTGAGTTATACTTTGATAGGAACAACGATAGTTTCCTCCTGTCAAATTTTGGCGCCGTTGCCGGGGAATCAAAGTTTATTTCTAAGTTTTGTGTGTTTATCAATTTTTGTATATATCTAAGTTGTTGTGAACCTATCTTACGGTTCATAACACCCTTGCTACTAACTTTTAGGATGTTGAGGTTATTGCAGTTTGAAGGTGAGAACTTTCACCAATATCTTACCAGATTGCAGAGATGTGTTGACATTCGTAATTCACGGGGTTATAAAGACAACATCCGAGATATGATTCTTTGCATAATTGACGGGATGACTGCTGAGACACGAGCGTTTGCTGAATATATGAGTAACGGAGGCCTAGCACGGTTAGGTTTCTCGGGGTTGTGGGATTTTTTCTGTTACATGAGTTACCATGTATCACAGGAAGAGTTGCCCACCATGTCTTATCCACCAATGGAGGACTCTGTCAAACACTTGGATGATGAAATCCAAGCCCTTACTCAAGCAATACAGGAGAATGCTGAGAGGATCAAAAACTTGGGGGAGCAATTGAGCCAACTTATTCAAACATCGAGCAAGATAATAGCAGATCGGATGGCCGCCACTCAAGTTGATAAAGAAAGAAAACTCATTCCGCCATCCCTTGAGACATTGAAGGATGCAAGAATGGAAGATCCAGTCGAAGTCATTGTTCTTAATTCATTCCATCCTAGTTGGTTTCATAACGAAGAGGAATTGTTCGCAGACAACGATAGTTTCTTTGACGATGGAGAAGAGGGTCCAGTGCTTCCTGACATGGAATCTCATGAGTCGACGCATGAGGTTTCATGTGTTGTGTCTACTACTCCATCCGATACATTCCTTCTCAGCTCATCCGTTGATGAACCATGTCTAGAGCCACCTGCTGAGGCTCAAGAGGTAATAAAGGTAAACTTTTGCAATTTGGAAGGTAATAGTGATTATGTTGATCCTTTTTACTGCTATTTTGAGAAGCCACCAGTGGAACTGTGTTGGTGGTATCATATTCCTCCAGGAGAGAGTCATGCTAGACTCTTTGATAGATTGAAAGGGTTTTTGAATTCCATATTTTATGCTTTCAATTTATTGTGCTATGATGTCTTTTCTAAGATGTGTGCACATGAATATGATAGGCTATTGAAGGCCTTGACAATGTCTGATAAAAAAGGAATTGATATTGAGAATAAGTCATGCCAATGACATAAAAGAAAGGCGCTGCTTGGAGGCAACCCAAGATAGGTAATAATCTTTTTCATTTTGAGTTTAGTTATTGTTTAGCATTTTTATTTAGTTTTAGGTTAGTTTGTGTTTGGCATTTTCGGTATGGGCACCTAACACTGCAGATCGAGATGAAGTCACGGGCTACGGATGTTGCTAGTTACTCTTTGTTCATCCATGAAGGTTCATAAATCCACCTTTCCACCACATTGTGAGTATTCCATTTATCTCTTCCTTTGTGTTTTTATAATTTTGTTGTCTTTAATTTTCATTGAGGACAATGAAAGATTTAAGTGTGGGGGAGGGATTGCATTGCATATAGATAGATTTTGCATATCATGTTTATTTATGCTTTCATATTTAATTTTTTACTCATATATTGCATTTGCTAAAAAAAATCCAAAAATATCATGCATTTCATACACTTTAGGTCTTATTTTCCCATCTATGCTACTTGTCCTCTATATTTATCTTATCATGTGCCCCATGAGTTGCTTGAAGTGTTTGAAGCTTTGAATTGTTTTTATAGAATTTTTGGGAACAAGATTGATGAGATAATTGAGCATGTATAGTCTTTGGAATTTAAGTGGTATTGAAGTTCTAACAATTTGACCATGTGAGTTATTTTGGCCTTATTAGGACTACACATATATGTCCTCTAGTTTTTTTTGTGCGTGAATACTCTCCTTGATTACTTCCTCTTTAAATTGCGTTTAGATATCTTTATTGAGGCTGCATTTACATGCTTTTGCATGTAACCTTAAAGTGATTGAGGCATGATTTTCTTTTAAAAATATTATACTCTATCCACCCGTATACATTATCCTTTTCTTGAAGCCAATTTGAGCCTTATAATCCTATTTTTTTAGCTCCATAAAATCTTCCTAGCCAATTATTAGCCTGACCCATCCGGGAATTAGGAGAAGAGTTGGCGAATATCTTGATGTGTTCGAGTTGCTTTGAGTTGAGAATTATGTTGGGTGATTCATTTGTACTTCATAGATATGGTTTATATGTGCTTATTACTTGGGACCTAAGGAGGATAAAATTCACTTAGGGGTAAAAGTCAAGAAAATAAAATAAAAAGAAAAAAGAAAAAAAAATCATAACAAAAAGAAAAAAGAAATGAATGAGTTTGCGTGGATATTGGAAAATTGTGTGCGAATTTGTATTGTGACGGAGTACGTGTTATTGGAATGGTATTTGAAGTGTTTTGGTGTTGGTGTTTCTCTTGTTATTTACTAACCCTTTTTCCAGGATTTTTAGCACCACATAACCTAAATAATTTCCATACCCTATGTTCCTACCATGACCCCATTACAACCCATACAAAGACCTCATGATTTTGGTTGCATGTGAAATCACTAGCGGTGGAGATTTAGACCACTGGCGCAATTTTGTTGTAGCTAAGTTTTCAAGGGTTGAGTTTGAGCGCGAATGTTTAACCCTAAACACATGAGCAAGAGTGAAAACACATTTTCCTGGTGAGGTTGAATGAATATGCTTGCTTTATTCCTTGGATTGCACCTATACATGTTATGACGTTAATTGTCAATCTTCATTTCCCTACTTTGAGCTTTTAAGTGTTATACCAAAGTTATTACATGAATTGCATGTTTGTGGGGTGTTGATTTGATTTTGGTTTTAATTACTTGAGGACAAGCAAAGGCTTAAGTGTGAGGGAATTTGATAGCATGCATTTATGTAGGCATATTAGGTTTCATTTAGCATGATTTAGATGTGCATAATGCATAGTTTAATCTAGATTTGCATTTATACTTGTGTTGTTGGTGGAGTCGGAATCTACACGCTTTTATGGATTATTTCAGGTATATGTGGATCCGACGAGGATTGAGGAAGTTCATGGATGAAGGAAGAGTGAAGAGGAGGAGGAAAAGTGAAGAGCCCGGGAGCGGTATCGAAGTTAGAGAGCCTAAGTGAAGAACAAGTCAGTAGAAGTTGTCGCCAGACATGCTGAACTTGTTTCTCACTTTTTGGAGACCTCGGTGGTCCGATTGACTATTATAAGCATGCGTTGAAAAGCTCTTTCAGAGATCTACAACTTTCGTGTTGACATCGGGACCAAACTCGAAGAAGAAAAATCGTTGTGAACAGTAAAAGACGCCCCGCGGCCAAGCTAGCCGCCCCGCGGCCCGAAGCTCTAACGAAGAATTTCGCTGATCACCTTGCCGCCCCGCGGCCTGGGTTGGCTGCCCCGCGGCCTCTGCAGAAACGCCGAATTTTCTGTATGTACTTTTTATCTCTTTAATTAGGTTTTTAGAATTATTATTTGGCCGACTCTTTTGAGGCTATGTAAGGACTATTAGTGTTATTTTCTTAGAGATATAATTCCATAACTCTTATACACTTGGAGATTATCAATTGAGAGAATCCTAAAGAGGAGCCTCCATGGCCATGAAGTGATAAACTCTTTCGTTTCGTCTATGGATTGAAGCTTTGAGTTTGATTGAGTTGTGAGATTTCTATTCTTGTTCTCTTACTATTGATTCGTGTTGATTCTTTTGCGAATATTGTTGATTTCTTCTAGTCCGTACAACTAGTTGAGATTATTGCTAGGATTTTGTAGATTCCTCGTAGCGAACCTTAATCCATAGTAGCAATCATGCCTTTTTAGGGCTCGTAGGACTAAACTGGTGAGTAGAGAATCAATTACCTGTTTAATGCTGACTCGTAGCTTGGTGTTGCATGTATCCCGGTTAATCCTTAATCTTAATGCTACTATTAGGTTGAATCTTGACCGTGTTAGGGTTATCTAATTAGTAACGGTTACTAGGACTCGTAGGACTAGTAATTTACACAAGATTAGGACAGGAACAATAACAGGATGAAAAGAGAACTTGAAGAAGAATCGATGATCAATTAACCAAACTAAAGTGGATATTTGTAGATGGAACTATTTTCTCAATTGTTATCTCTACTAGCTTGTTTATAGTTTCTTTTCTCATCTTCAATCACGAAATTAAAACCCCTCTTTTCTACTAATTGGTAAATATACATTGCTTAGGAATACTTAATTCTCTGTGGCATCGACCTCTTACTTGCTTACTATACTAGTTTGTAGGTTTGAGTTATACTTTGATAGGAACAACGACAGTTTCCTCCTGTCAATTAACCACACTATCATGTTCCTAAGATCAAGTGCAGAATATTAAGTAACGCATTAACAAAGAATACCAAGTGGTATATCCCTCTTCTACCACCACCCTCTTTCCTGGCAGGGTGGAGACTGACCAGTTCGATTCCATAGCATCTTAAATCTCATCATCATATCGTGGATCTTGCGAAAAGAAAATAATAATGCTGATAATAGTAAAGGTGTTCCAACGACTCGAATGACTCAGGACGAAACCCGATGGGACTAGGTTGTCCTATGACCCTAGTAAGGACTCACAGATAACGGCCGTTCTGTATTCAAACGCATACAGAATAAGAATGCTCATTCGTAAGTGCAATTCCTAAGCATGATACTACATGACATGCTTTTATGCATATAAAATCCTACTACCTTGTCATAATTATCCAACATTTAATCCCTTATAATAATTCACCACAAGTCATGCTATCAGTCACACATATAACACCGTTAGTCAAATGATCATATTATCATGCTAGTTAGTCATCGAATAAGTTTTATTCTCAGGTTAGTTTCAAAACCGTTTCAAATCCGAATTAAATACTTAAGAATTCCGACCCTTGAAAATACTCGCTAAATTCCTTTTTCTATTAAAACGACGAGTCTTTATAATTTATTTTTAAATCCCAACTGATTTTATGTTATATTTTAAAGGACCGTTTATTAAATACTTTTATAAAACATCCCTAAATCCTTTATAAAATAATTCCAACCCACTCTTATATAACAAATCCAACCCTTTATTGATCTCCCAAAATAATGTTTTATCTTTTAAATCATCATATAATATTATAATATATTTTAAATACCCTTAAACAATTAAATAAATAAATGGATAAACCCGAACGGAACCAAACCACTTTAAACCCAATCGAACCGAACCGAACCGAACCGAACCGAACCCATAAATAGAATCTCCAACCCGGTTAAACAAAATTAAAAGAAATGGATGTGGGACTCATGGTCTTCCCCTTCCTCCAGTTTCAAAATTATCTAGCGCCAGTTGGAGACCCAACCCCGCCGGTCGTCTCCTTCCTCCGATGTGCTCCGCTCGACGTCGCCCGAGCTGATCGACGGAGCTCGAGTCCGGCATCTCAGCTCTTGCTCGTCATAGCCCGTCAGCCTCGTCTCGACCTCTTGTGCTCGTTCCTCACTGCTGGACGCTCACTCGCCTAGCTCGCTCCTCGCACTCGCGGCCTCTCTCGAGCTCGCCGGAGCTCGAGATCACCCGATCGTCCCTCACTCAGCCCTCACTCACTCCTGACAAATCTAAACATCGAAGGAAGCACAAATTCGAATCAAGGAAGGAAGAAAAGTTCAGAGCTCAACGAGGTGATTTCGCGGACGTCGAAGCTTCGATCGGAGTTCTGGGCGTCATCGGTGGCTCGCGACGGCTCGTCGGACCTGCGTCGGACATGTGTGAGGGTGATGGTGGAGCGCGAGGACGATTCCGATCAAAAACGAGTGAGAACAACTTACTGAATGTTTGTTTCGAGAACGAGTGAGAACGTCAGACCTTGGTTTTGGAACAGGGGAAAATGGAGGTCGTCAGAGTTGCGGTGGCTCGTGTGGTTGCTCCTTGTGGCTCCAATGCAGCTGGAGGTGTCGATGGAGGAGTGGAAGGTGCCTTGGTTGTTGCTCGCTAAGGAAGAAAGGAGGAGAACGTCGTAGGTGTCCAAGAAGAGGCGCTCAGAAAGGGCTCGGGCGCGGGCTACTCTAGTCTTGTTCACGGAAAATAGAAGGGGGCATGGGAGCCGCTCGGGGACGCTGCTTCTGGCTTCGGTGGTGGCGACGGCGTGCTCCGGTGGCTGGCGGCGTGGGGTGGTGAAGCCGAGAGAGAAGGTGAGTGAGGGTGATGAAGAGTTCAAGATGGAGAGAAGTGGTGAGAAGATATGGTGATGGAGCAGGTGGGTGATGGTGAATGACGGTGACGAAAGTGAAGTTGAATGAAACTGATGGGGATGATTGTTATTTGAAGGAGGTATGGGGAGGTGAGGGGGTTGGTGAGGATAGAGTGTGGGAATGGTTAAAATCAATACTCGGAAATAAATCACGAATACGCGAATTTTGACTCCCGATTGGTAGTTTCCCTGAATCTCGTTTTCTCGATTAATTAGATTATTAAAACCGAAAAAGGATATCGCCATCCGAATTTATTTGAATTTTTGAGGTAAAACGACGGAAATTATTCGTCAAATTTTACATCTCGAATCACCTTGCTAACTTAATCATACTTCCCATGCCACTAACTACTCTCACTAACCATCCACCTCTAAGGACCCAACTCATGTTGACCATCTCCCACCTGACACTCCCTACCAATTCTAATGCAGAACTCAACTAGTGGTACTCCCAACCATGAATCACCATGACCCTCAAGCCGACCCACTCTAGATCCTCTTACCAGCATACTCTACCTGGACTAGTTCCCTCAACTCCGCATGTTTTCTGAAATTGCCTCAGATCACGCTTCCTTAAACTTTGAAATCTCTACCACTTAAACCCTTATGTACCGATCATCATTTTCACCGAATTCTTATGACATCCTCGTCCGAATTTTCTAAGCACCGCAACTTCACCAACCTTCAAAGATCTCTTCTCCTCTAGCGTCCTCAATACCTTCTGCTTTGCCTAGTTCCCAAATCCCTGCTCAAAATCTCTCTATCTCAACCTTATGCCCATAGTTTTACTAGGAATCTCAACTATGTCCTAGCCTAGCTACCAACCTTTCCTCGAAGATTCATCTCACATTCTCAATTACCTCAATAGCCACAATGACATCCACTCATAAATCCCGATTAATTCCCTATGCCAAAGTCCTCCAACAACGCATCTAGAGATCCTTCACTCATAAATTCCCCAAGCATTACCAATCCTATCTAAACAATCCCAGAATACTCATCACATGTACAATCCTAATACCAACAACCTAATATTTAAGATCGATAATTTCCCAAACAACCTCATACTACTCATCCTTAGCACTTCCTCAATCTCATCCTTTACCAAAACCGTTCCCAATCACTGCACATACAACCTAGTTAAAAATTCTACGATTCCTTAGACATTCCTCAATCGCTCATCAATAATGTTGCCCACAATCTGCTCCTGGACTACCTAAACATTCTCCCCTGGGCACACTAACCAAATCCACTCCTAGCTCACTCATCCACCTCTAAAGCTACACTACCCACACACGCTACCTACCTAGACTACCACTTCTCACTATGGCATTTCCCTCGAAATCTCGCCATACTACTCCACTCCTCACCTAAGACCTGCTTGGAAGCTCACCTATACTCACTGACCACTATCTCCGATCAACTCACTCGGCTCTACCTAAGCTAAAACATCCTTCATGCACACCCTCTCGCTCATCTAATAACCAAGAACAAAGACTTCAATCCCTCTGCCACTTTCCGACCTAGCTTACCGAAGAATCTCTCGACTCATGCCCAAGAAGAAGCACCACCAGTCACCAGACATATAACCCATAACCTACTCACTAGCAACTCAGTATACCAAGCACCAAGGCACATCATCATAGAAACAAGTTAGTCAAGCAATCATTGCAACCAGTTCAGCACATCCGCCATCACACATTCAATTATGTCAGTTCTAGGCCTATCACACAACATCAATTCCGATTAATATAGAAGAATCCATGATTTGAATTAAGAATGCTCTTCCTCGTGTCAGCTGGGAGGAACCTGTTCACGATTGTCATCTTTGAAGCATATTCGTCCTTTTCGCCATCGGTGACGTTGTTCCTGGGGCCTAGGGGACATGGACCCATCACACTTCCGTTGCGCTGCTCCGATGCCACTTGGTCGTCGGTCCTTTCTTGCATATCGGCGCTCATCGAAGGATCGTAAGGGTTAGAACTTACGGAGATAGGGGAGAGAGACAAGGGCGGATAACACAACTTCCTTAAGAGTTCAGACATGGACCAGGACTAGGGACGGCGAGACCAAGATAGAATTCCCACCCGAGAATTACAACGATGTCCTTAAGGTATTCTATGAGGTTATAATTGCGACACACACACATAATACTCATGAATATCATCACATCATTCCACACTAGCATGTACCTATCTCAAGGGATATATAGCGATCTATACATTCATAACATATTCATATAATCAACTTTTCATGCACGCGGAACAAGCTAGCAACATATCGTCTCATTCACTAATCATGCTCCATATATATATATATATATTAAGATCATATATGCACAAACCGACAATAGACATATACATGATGAGTTATGTACGACATAACGGGCCTTGTAAAATGTCACAGGTATGATTCATCACTCATTTTAGGAACTCACATAAGCAGATCGAGACAATGCGAAGTCAATTACGAGCATGTTGAGATGCACCCTAATAATCATGCTAGAAGAATATGCTAAGGTCATATGTGCATAGTAACTATCACATCAAATACAACCATGTTCATATAACAAGACAAGATGGCACATAATCATGCGAGGGCCTACTATCAAAAGGCATACGTCCTACATGGTACTAGAAACACTCATTAAGCATGTACACAGTGAACGAGGTTCAATTTGATTAACTTAGCATTCTAAGAATTTATTTCATATGTTAATCATTCAACGAGGTTTGACCACACTATCACGGACCTAGTTTATAGGGAGACAGTAATCATGATAATTCAATACATACGACACATATATCCACTCATAAGTGCAACCATGCAAGGTACCAGGCAAGTCATGCTGAATTATACCAATATAGCATGTCATGAAATCACAATGAGGTTATCATTATAACTGGATAGAATTCTCTAAAGGCAGTCACCGACTCACCACCTCGTTTCCCCGTGGGAAGCTAGTATCACTTGCTGGGTAGGACACAAGGACATTCACGTTGTTTCCGAGAGATGAGGGTAGAACTCATGTTTAGACTCTTGTGGTAAGAAGACATAGTTGGCCACTACGAGGATCGAAAGGGATGGCTCCATAAGACAACTCACTTCTATCTCGAAATGATTTAAATCCTCACCCCCACTAACATAATCAGGTAACCCTCACATCTGACACGATTTCCGAAGGTAATTAGTTAACCGACCCCAATTTCCCGTGGAAGACCCCAACCTCAGGTAAGAGACTCGATAGAAGCATCGATGGTGGGATATGAAACATGACTTGAAACGCGGAGAGTGGATGCTTCTCGACCCTTGTTAACATGCCTAGATGTTTTGGTGGGGCGGATGACAGAGTCAGAACCACTAGGCAGGTTTGAATTATGGAAGGGCTATTCCGACAAGACAAGAATTCTGATTACATAAGAACAAGGTTTTCTCTCGCTATCCTGTTGCACAATTATTCAATAAATGATTCAAGTCAAGGCATACTAATTAGTTCACTATCCTAAGCACAACAGCACTCAGCACGGAAGCAATCAACCAGATTAATATGATCCTTTTCGAGGAGGATCTCCCTCGGGCCCAATTGCATATATGTATATATATATAACTTTAAGCATAGAGACGATCTATACCATCCTTCGAGGGACGGCTGACCAGAGGGGCAAAAACCTCACGGCCTCCTAACTCAACACTCCAACCTTCGCGGTGTTCCTCGGAGTCTTCTAGGCCCATCTGTAAATAAAAGCTAGCATTTTGCCTACCGTTCCCCGAGTTCTACATCCATAAGAGATGTCTATCGCTTTGGTCTCTACCCACGAGATTATTTCCCCTTTGTTCATCTTAGGTTCTAAGTCCAATTAAATTCATTTTTCCCTTTATAAAATATTTTCCAAAACCATTTGAAAACATTGGGCGATTTTCAAAACCTCTTCAACCTATTGTACTCGGATTGCAAAACCTCAGCTCTGATACCACCTTTGTAACGGCCCGGGATTATGATTCCCAAGTTACGTTTCGAGGGATGACACCCCTCGTTGGGATCTTGCGCCCCGAGTACAGGTTGAAGGTTTGAAATCGAAGATTTGTAGTTTAAAGTGGGATTTCGCACCCAAATCCGGAAGGTCCATTGGAGACCAGGGGTAAACCCCTGTACCTTTCCTAAGTGTACAACGCGGGAAATCCTTTGTCATTCAAAGGGCATAAGTTCTGAAAATGATACAAGCAGTGCCACAGCAGAGCCCGTGGGGTACCTGAAACTATACCACCAAATCAAGCAGGTTTCAAACATTTACTCTCCGTCATATGAATAGACTCTGTCATAACAGCACAAAATCCAGCAGTGTATCGGGTACCTGAAACTATACCACCAAGTCAGGCCAAGAGTCCGCCCGCGGGTCCTCTAACCGCGCTGAGGACATCTAATATGCCTATACCTAGAATAAAGGATGCATTCATGCAGTACTGTAATATTAACAACACTATCATGTTCCTAAGATCAAGTGCAGAACATTAAGTAAGGCCTTAACAAAGAATACCAAGTGGTATATCCCTCTTCTACCACCACCCCCCTTCCCGGCAGGGTGGAGACTGGCCAGTTCGATTCCATAGCATCTTAAATCTCATCATCATATCGTGGATCTTGCGAAAAGAAAATAATAATGCTGATAATAGTAAAGGTGTTCCAACGACTCGGATGACTCTAGACGAAACCCGATGGGACTAGGCTGCCCTATGGGCCTAGCAAGGACTCACAGATAACGGCCGTTCTGTATTCAAACACGTACAGAATAAGAATGCTCATTCATAAGTGCAATTCCTAAGCATGATACTACATGACATGCTTTTATGCTTATGCAAAACCTACATACTATATGACACATCAGGCAGGAGGTACTGGTTACTGAGTAAGCCCCGGAGGACTTACCAGGCTATAAGATCAGCAAAAGAAGGATCCAGCACACAGTAGTCACAATCACAGAGTATCACCTAGTACATAATGAAATATACATAAGTCTACATCCAACTCTTAAGCACTCAAGCACACCTCAATCAATAGAATTAGAACAAGTACACATTATGAAAATAATTTCATCACATCATCCGCTCCACAAGATCACATCGTTCTCCATAAATCATTCAGCCAATTCCGCATGTTCATATAAATCATTTCCACATATACCTCAACGGTTCATCAAAATCATAAGACATAATTTATGTGATATAAAATCCTACTACCTTGTCATAATTATCCAACATATAATCCCTTATAATAATTCACCACAAGTCATGCTATTAGTCACACATATCACACCGTTAGTCAAACGATCATATTATCATGCTAGTTAGTCATCGAATAAGTTTTATTCTCAGCTTAGTTTCAAAACTGTTTCAAATCCGAATTAAATAGTTAAGAATTCCTACCCTTGAAAATCCTCGCTAAATTCCTTTTTCTATTAAAACGACGAGTCTTTATAATTTATTTTTAAATCCCAACTGATTTTATGTTATATTTTAAAAGACCGTTTATTAAATACTTTTATAAAACATCCCTAAATCCTTTATAAAATAATTCCGAACAACTCTTATATAACAAATCCAACCCTTTATAGATCTCCCAAAATAATGTTTTATCTTTTAAATCCTCATATAATATTATAATATATTTTAAATACCCTTAAAAAATTAAATAAATAAATGGATAAACCCGAACGGAACCAAACCGATTTAAACCCAACCAAACCGAACCCATAAATATAATCTCCAACCCGGCTAAACAAAATTAAAAGAAATGGATGTGGGACCCATGGTCATCCCCTTCCTCCAGTTTCAAAATCATTTGGCGCTAGTTGGAGACCCAACCCCGCCGGTCATCTCCTTCCTCCGATGTGCTCCGCTCGACGTCGCCCGAGCTGATCGACGGAGCTCGAGCCTGGCTCCTCAGCTCTCGCTCGTCCTAGCCCGTAAGCCTCGTCTCGACCTCTTGCGCTCGTTCCTCGCTGTTGGACGCTCACTCGCCTAGCTCGCTCCTCGCACTCGCGGCCTCTCTCGAGCTCGCCGGGGCTCGAGATCACCCGATCGTCCCTCACTCAGCCCTCACTCACTCTTGACAAATCTAAACATCGAAGGAAGCACAAATTCGAATCAAGGAGGGAAGAAAAGTTCGGAGCTCACCGAGGTGATTTCGCGGACGTCGAAGCTTCGATCGGAGTTCTGGGCGTCGTCGGTGGCTCACGGTGGCTCGTCGGACCTGCTTCGGACATGTGTGAGGGGGATGGTGGAGCTCGAGGACGATTCCAATCGAAAAAGAGTAAGAACGGCTTACCGGAAGTTTGTTTCGAGAACGAATCGGGCGACAACCTTGGTTTTGGAAAAGGGGAAAATGGAGGTCATCGGAGCTGTGGTGGCTCGTGTGGTTGCTCCTCGTGGCTCCACTACAGCTGGAGGTGTCGATGGAGGAGTGGAAGGTGCCTTGGTTATTGCTCGCTAAGGAAGAAAGTAGGAGAACGCCGGAGGTGCCCAAGAAGAGGCGCTCGGAAAGGGCTCGGGCGCGGGCTGCTCTAGTCTTGTCCACGAAAAACAGAAGAGGGCATGGGAGCCGCTTGGGGACGCTGCTTTTGGCTTCGGTGGTGGAAACGGCGTGCTCTGGTGGCTGGCGGCATGGGGTGGTGAAGCCGAGAGAGAAGGTGAGTGAGGGTGATGAAGAGTTCGAGATGGAGCGAAGTGGTGAGCAGATACGGTAATGGAGCAGGTGGGTGATGGTGAATGATGGTGACGAAAGTGATGTTGAATGAAACGTATGGGGATGATGGTGATTTGAAGGAGGTATGGGGAGGTGAGGGGGTTGGTGAGGATATAGTGTGGGAATGGTTAAAATCAATACCTAGAAATAAATCACGAATATGCGAATTTTGACTCCCGAAAGTAGTTCCCGATTGTTAGTTTCCCTGAATCTCGTTTTCTCGATTAATTAGATTTTTAATAACGAAAAAAGATATCGCCATCCGAATTTATTTTTAATTTTCGAGGTAAAACGACGGAAATTGTTCGTCAAATTTTATATTTCGGTCAGAATCCGCTAAATGAGTTTTAAATTCAGTTTAGGTTCATTTTTAATTTCCTTTTCCCGAAAATTTAGGATTTGAAATTCCGAGCCTTTACATCCGATCCATGTGACTTGTTACTTGTTTCAGACATCACAACTAAACAAACATGGAAATAGGTCAAGGTTAGGAAAACCAGAACTTCTCACAGTGTTTACTCTCGGCACTCCCTCTCCCTTTGGTGCTCAAATGCTTGTTGTTTCAATCTGTCTTAGGCATGTTAATCACACAAGCTTAGTCAAAAGGCAATCAAAATCCTTTAACCAAATGAGATTAGCTAGGAATCAATGATAAGGTTTCAAGCTCAAAATTCAGATATGGATCATGAAAAGTGAGAACAAGAGATAATAAGAACAAGGAACAAGAATAGAATGGCAAAGAAAAGACTAAGCAAAAATTTGATCAAATCAACCTTGTTTAACCTTCTCATTACACGTAAGATAGTTGTTGGTAGGCTGTGAGGATAGGTTGAATGAAACAGAGCTAGTGTTTAGGCTCACTCCATACAAGGCTCTTATAACACTTGATTGCTTACTTCTTTGCACTTGGACAATTCCCTTGCACACTAAGAACAAACAACAAACAACACAATCTTTTTCTTCTTCTTTTTTTCACTTTCGACTTCTTTCCTTTTTTTTTTTTGAAGTTTGAATTCTTTTTTCTTTTTTTTTTTTGAATCTCAACAATTAACTAAATAAGCAGGAAAATAAATGAAACAAAATGAAAAATGTGATCTAGAAAAGAAAATAGAGTCGTTTGGGGGGGGGGGGCAAATGATGTGGCTAAAATGTAGGAGATGGAAATGGTATGGCTAAAATGTAGGAAAGGACCTTTATTTTCTTTTCTTGGATTTTTTTTTTGAAAATAGAAACACAAATAACCACAATTCATATTTTTCTTCTTGGTGGTGGAGATGTGGTGGTCGAGTGGTGATAGGGTGGTGATTGGGACTCTTTTTGTGATTTTTGAGACTCTTGAAGATGACAATGGAAGGTGAGTCCTTCATGTCGACAGCTATAGCTCTGATACCAATTTGATACGAGAATTAGCCGTAGATGTCCCGATCTTTCAGCAACAAGCACAAAACAACATAGAACACAAGTTAGACAATAAGGACTAGACAAAGGACTCAAAGGACTGCACAATGACAATAATAAAGATAGAAAGGCAGGAGAAAGTCTCGGTAGAATGAGGAGAAGACCCTTTATCCCGATTGATCAAAGTCTCAAACCAACGACTAGCTAACCCATCTCGACAATCTCACACAACCAAGGATGTATCAAATGAGCACGAGAAGGGGGCTTGCGGAAGCTTGATAGCACCAATCCACTAGCGAAGATCGACACACACAGGAAAAACCAAGCGAAATCAATGATCATAAGATGCAATATTGAGATAGGTAATGTGTTCCTTACAACCCGTTCCTAGGTGCTTTTATAGCCTTAGAAAGAAAATAAAAAACATACTAAGAAAATAGAGTTTTTAAAGAAAATAATGAAAATGCTAGAAAGGTGAGTCCATATGGCACATTAACTAGCAAAAAGGCGAATCATGTACCTTATAGAACTCTTGGTCAGAGTTGCTACTCAAGAGTCATTAGAAGCCTTGGCAGCATGAGAGAAAAAAGTTCTTCAAGAGTTGCCTAGATCTACCTTTCCAACAAACAAACATCAACAATGAGAGACAAAAATTTCCTGAAATGTGAATAAAAAAAAAATCAAATAAACCCAAAAAGCCCAAACAAGGAGGATAATAATCAAAAGAACACACCCGAATTTGACCAAAGAAAACATAGAGATCTCTAAGTTTTTTCATAAAATTGAATGTAAAATTGAATGTAAAATTGCATGGTACAAATAGAAAAATTACCTTAAGATGTTTGAAATTCTCCTCCATTGCCTTGATTTGCTTTAGCTCTTCTTCTTGTTTTCGATCTCTTTCCTAACTGATTTCAATTTATGGCTCAGGAAAGACATACTAAAATATTGCACAAGAATCAAAATATGCAGAAAGTCATCCAACCTGATGTTTCTGTTGTTCTTGAGATTTTTGTATTGGTAAAGCAGCAAACGATCCTGAATTTTTATTTGCTTTCAGTTTTTCGAACACATTTCTGAAAACAGTTCTTTCTTTTTCCTTTTCGTGAAAATCGTGTCATGTATAACTAAAACCGTCAAGAACTATAATTCCACTGGTATCTGGTGGGACAAAAAAAAAGCATAGATAAATAACTAAACGTGTAAGAACTATGAGTGTACGTAACCTTGAATTCCAATCTCATCGGGGCAGTAAGGTGTGCTCAATCTAAGCTCAATACCTTCCAGAACAATCACATCTAATCCCTAAAAAACACATACTGCAGGTACAATAAAGGGAAGGAAATATCAATACACAAAAGAAAATTGCAGTAAATTTGGAATCTAAATCTCCCAAGAAACTAAAATGGCACAAGTAGATAAGAAGAACCTGTTTGCATAGATGATGGGAAGTGCCAAGACTAGCTCTTCTTGTTGGTTTGTTACATTCAAATAAAGTTACTTGTTCTATTAGGCTCTCTAAAAATTTAGCAAATTTGATACACTAACCAATTGTGAGCCTAAATTGAGAAAGCGATCCTAACCTTCGAGAGTTCATAAACACTAACCTTCGAGAGTTCAAAAACTTAGAGGGAGCCATAAAGAAATCGAGCCTGTTGTTGCAGAAGGATGTGTCAAGTATGAAATATAAATAAAATATAAAGCAAACTGACTCCCTGTCTCAGCAAATTAATACAGGACTTCCTCCCGCTGTAGTAGAAGGCAGTCAGGATCGATCCACGAGGAAGCGTGTCAGCGCCCGCCTTTTCAGTTCCAAACTCAGCAAATTTCGAGCAGAAGAGCACTCGATATCAACCTTACCACTCGATATCGACCACTGCGTCGACAAACTGTAAAAACACATAGAAAAGCATAAAACATAACAGAAAGCAGAAATCGGTCGATATCAACCTACACACTCGAAATCGACCTCAAATATCGACCAAACAGTAACTCAATTTCGACCAACTGCAGATACTTAAAATCGCAACTTTTCGCAGACAAAACATAAAACATGATGAAATAAACTCAACAAACTAAAGACTTCCAAGATCAGGGTTTCAACACCACAAAAATAACCATGCAAAGTAACACATAAAGGCATAAAAGATCATGTTTTTCATCAAATAACCTTCGCAACTAACAAATAGGAATATAGAGGCTTTCGCATAAACCCTAATTGTTACTAACCCTTTTTCACATATTTAACCCAATTTGTATTAAGATCACTTTCGCTTCAATAACACAAACAAGGATCACCTTCAACTTTCGCAAAAGAATCATGCTCATAGTGATAGAAGATGAATTGCATTCAAAATATTGTACCTTTACCGCATCACCTTACATGGCTACCGTCGGGCTCACCCCGACCCTAGAAGTTGGGTGACTACTCACTCTTCATCATCAAGAAACTCATGAATAACAAAAGGGACCTAAATTGCATTAAATAAAATAAAACAAGACTTACAACCAATCAACGCCTAATCCGCTCTCTCTCTCTCTCTCTCTCTCTCTCTCTCTCTCTCTCTCTATCTCCTACTCGATGTAATTGTTCAAAGATTGAATTGGAATAAGACGCCTAAAACTCAGCCCTTAGGGCTTCATTTATAGTGTTCATTCCCTAGCTAATTAGGAAAGAACAACTATATCTCTATCTAAATTTATTTATCTAAAGCTTAATGATTAAATTTGGAAATAAAAGAAATAAATCAACAAGGAAACTATATCTAATGTGTATAGATCTCTCTTCACTTGATAAAACATGATAAATCTCCTCTTGAGTTGATAGAATATCGTTTGCTTGGTGTGGAAGAATGCCAGCTCAGCAATCGGACTCGGACTCGGACTCAGCTCGATTTCGACCTCTGTATGTTGGCCGATATCAACCCATTGTGGTCGATACTGACCTCGTCTTCTCAGCTTTGCTTCCTGACACCCGATTTCGGCTCCAAGAGGATTTTCGACCGGGTTTTCACTCGATATCGACCAAGGTGGTCGAAATCGACCTGTTCTGTACTTCTCCACTCCATTATGGGATTCTGGTGGAAAATCGACCGAGATGACTCGATATCGACCTCTCCTTTTCCGCTCTATCTTTCTGGTCGATTCCTGGTTTGACTGCTCGACTTGGTCCACTCGATATCGACTTAGTTCAGCCGATATCGACCTCTCTGTGGTTTTCTTTCTATTCTCTGAATTGTTGTAAAATGCCTCAATTTCTGTGAAATTAAACAGAAACTTAGGTAGATTCCATAGTTTGCCAAATAATCACAAACTACATAGATTCTGTATTATTCTAGCCCAAATGTATGAAATGCATGCAAAAATCAATATAAAAGTTAGTGGAAATCATAGCGAAATAGGCTTACAACAAACACCCCATACATAAGCTTGCTTGTCCTCAAGCAATACTTTTTATTGTCATTCAGGGGAAGAAATCAAAACTCTCAACATCTTAGATTCATTGACATATGTCCCTGCAATCAATTACCATCCTCGAAAAAGTACTAATGTCATAAATCCATGCATGTGCTATTTAAAAAGCAACATCTACTCACAAAAGGAGGGTTATGCAAAACAATTAGTTTGTGACAAAGCATTAATAATCCATAGGACTTTAATTTAAGCTCAATAAGGAGTAGATTGGTAAAAGGCTAAAGGTGGGATGTATTTGGCCATGTGGTGCTAATGATCCGGGGAAATGGAGTATTTTCCAAACTTTCATACCACATTCCTTCTTCCTTTGATTTCTCGCCTTTCGCTCATTCGCTCAATGCTTTTTTCCATATAATGCTTTTACCTCTCTAACCTCAGCACTGCCTTCTCGCGAGTCACAAACATGGGTGTCATGAATGGCCTCGGATACTTAGTGCTTCGGACTCCTCACCTAGTATCCCATCTCGCCGATTTATTATTTCAGCGAGCAGGGTCGATCTACCTTTATCTCCTGAGGTGACCGGATTTTCTTTCACTCATTAAATTTTCCATAATATTTCAATTTCCTGCCAAACTCCATATATGATAATAACAACACAACAACCATATGATAATCTCCATAATGTGACATCATTCTCAACATAATCCCCGGATAGAAAATAAGGTAAAGAATGGGCAATATTTAGATCATGTGGAGCATAATTGAAATAAGGCATAATATGGCTTTTGTGATGCATAAGCATAGGTAAAGGCTAGGATATAACAATATGAGCATATATGGAAAATATACAGTCATCCATCCTCTTATCATGCAACATGTCAAAAGAAACTTCAAATTTTACCTCCTTTCATGGTTTTCATAAAAATATGCACTCCATTGTGACTTCCCTTTACTAGGCAATTTCATGTTATATCTCTAATGAATCCGATTTTGCATCGTCGATTTCAATTTAAGCTTCCATGACATTAATTAAAAAAATTCAATGGGGGTGCTTTTTATAAACTTTGGAAAGCATGCATATAGGCATATAGACAACAATAATGAATTCCAAAATAGCCATGTATAAGCAATTTCAAGAAATAAACTCTTAAAATATGCACACATAATGTTAAATATGATCAAATATGCATAAAGTAAGCCCTTCCCCCACCCCATACTTAAACATTACAGTGTCCTCACTGTATAAAAATCAAGGGGTAAAGAAAGAAGCTCACTAGACAGATGTGCAGGCCGTCAAAATTGAGTGCAAATGCCGCTGTGGACCCTGGTCGATTTCGAGTAGCCTCGTCGATATCGACCTAACTGTACTCGATTTCGACTGATTTCTCTACTTCCTTCCTTTTTTCCTGCAAAAAATGTTAGAAGAGAAATACCCACAATATAAAAACTTAAAAGTAATGTCCAAAACCAAAAACAAAAGAAATAATGTCTAAAAATCCCAAAAATAAATGTCTATTTACAAGCTCTAGACTTTATAGTCGCTAGGCCGACTTTCTCCGGTAAGCTCAAGGTGGCATCTGTAGGGCCCCTGTAGCTTGGGCTTCAAACAGGACTCCATTCCTGTCCAACAGCTATAGTTATCCGGAATGGATCTTGTTCAGCGTGAAAGGGCCCATCTTCTTCTTCTTGAACTTGTTAGGGAACCAATGATCATTTGATTTGGAAACATAGACTTTGTCTCCTACTTCATACTCTTTGGGATCATCATTGGAAATCCTACACAAGCGCACATACCAAGGCAAAACTCTCCCATGTATAGATAAATCATTAATTGAAATAGGAGAAGAAAGATCCATACCTTGGCTTACCTTTACAGATTCAGACTCGGGAGCCTCCTGAGGATCTGGTCGATTTCGACTAGTATCAGTCGATATCGAGCTCTGCTGCTCTGTTGGGGACTCGATCAAATTTGGAGAAGAGGCGTCGATATGGACTGGTCGACATCGACCAGGGTTGGTCGATATCGAGCTGTCTTGCTCGATTTTTGCTAGCTCGAATTCTGGTGGAGTCAGCTCGATATGGGGCACTCGATTTCGACCTGCAGTGGTCGATATCGACCGGTTCTGTGGCTCAGTTGATTTTTCCTTGTCGATTTTGACCCCATACTTAAGACCTGGCAAAGCATCCGAAAATTAGTTAGTCCATATCGACTTACCTTGGGTGACGTCGAGTGGATCCTCTGTTTCTTCGTTCAGGATGGCCATGATCTCTTCCATCTGGGCTTCCATATCCCTCTTTTCTAGCTCATCGGGGGTCATGTTTCTTACCTTAGGCTCCCCCGCAAGTGATGTACCCGGATGATATAGACTTGACCTCTTCCATTGGACCTGTATGCCTTTCAGTTTTATTAAAGGAATACTCAATTACCTCATCACTGATGTTGAAAGTGAGCACTACCTTCCTTACGCTTATGTTCGCATCCACCGTCGCCTAGAAGAGCCTTCATAGAATAATTGGACAAGCTGGGTCCTTCGCCATATCAATAACTAAGAAATCAGCAGGAACGAAGAACTTACCTACTTGCACTGGTACATTGTCCACCATGCCTGTTGAGATGACCACCGTGTTGTTCGCCATATAATGTTTTGCATCCGCAGGCTCTAGGGCACCTATCTTAATCTTGGACCAGATTGATAAAGGCATTATACTCACACTGGCACCCAAGTCAATAAAAGCATTAAATTTGTTTTGACCAAATGCAATAGTTATAGCAAACTTACCTGGATCTGGCCTTTTCTCTAGAACGTCCATTTCGCTGCACTCCTCTACGATCTCAGCCATTGACTGCTTTTTGCTCAGAATCTTCTTTAGGAACTTTACATAGGATGGCATCTCATTAAGAGCTTCTGTGAAGGGTATTGTGACATTGAGCCTTTGAAGCATCTTGATGAAACGCTGAAATTTCTTCTCTGCTGGGTCCTTTGAAGATTTCGTCGGGAAAGATGATAGTCTAAAAACCTACCCGCAAGTATACGGGATCGATTGTAGTATCAAGTAATAAAATTATCGTTCTCCCAAAGGACCTAAGGCTCAATATCAATTAATCTAATTAAGCTAAACCAGCAAATAAGAACCAGGAAGAGAGTGATGAGAAAAATATATAACAATTAACTAACGACACAAGCAAATATAAAATAGAGATAAAAGACATCTAAGGATCCGGGTATTAGGTTAACATCATGTCAAGTATCGAATTAATCCAGTTGTTCATATTCATCTAAAAGCTATTAAACTCTCGTTATTCACTTAGACTATTAACTAGTAAACCGGTGTTATTCACTCTCAAACCAAAGCTAGTAAATTCGCTCTCAATCTAAGGCTATTGCGTTCACTCTCGATGAAAAGCTATTAAGCGTGTCAAAGCTATTCACTTTAAATCAAAAGCTAGTGAGTTCACCTCAAATAAGAAGCTATCAAATTCACTTTGGTTCGGAGCTATTAAACATACTATGTTGTTCAACTTAATTCGAAGCTATTAAGCTATGCTATTCACACCAAATGAGGCTATTAAACAAATCGATACTTGACTACATATTAAACCTAACAACCCATCACCTTAGACCGGAGAATTAGCCAAGCACAATCGAATACATGATAAAAGCAATTAAATGATTCACAACAATCATGAACTAAATTAGACGAGAAAAAGTAAGAAGACTTATCCCAATCTTGCAAATAATCCAAAAGTTGAAACTTGATTAAAACTCAAATCTTCGATCACACCAAATTAAATCTCCGTTGTCTTGTGAAACGATGGAAAATAGACTCAAAACTAAACCCTAATCTAACCTAATCAAATGCAACCGGCCGAAGCCTTGGTGCGGCAAAGTCTGAACTCTGACCTACGAAAACTCCCCGCCACTGCCAATTGTACGAGAGTTTTATAAAGTAAATTTATTAAAATTACAATTTCAGCCCAGCAATTTTAAGAACTAAAAATTAGCCCAGCACTCAATTCTAATTTCAGCCCATAAGATAACTTCCACTTTGAGCAATTTCGACACTTGGTCATTCAACTTCTCGGGTCCAATTCAATCATGTCCGCTCCTTTGTATCAACTCTTGAATTTCCACAATAATAGCCTCAAAATGCCTGAAATAAATAAACACTCGGTGTAGACTCCGAAAATACAAAATAAAATAAATAAAGTATAAAATATGGCAAATATGCATGAAAATGCCATAAACTAATATGCAAATGCAACCCTAAAATATGACTAAAATAGATGTTATCAAATCACCCTATGCTTGAACCTTGCTTGTCCTCAAGCAAGAACAAGTGTAAATATTCACAAGAAAGATTTTGGTTTCTATCCAAGCATGCAATTGCTCATTTCGATCATTACATTGGGTTCAAAACAAGAACAAGCAAATCATACAAGAGACCAAATCACGACATCAATTCCAAGACCTCACATAGGACATATTTTTGTGGAACGCTCTAACTCTTGTGTTTAGGGTATAGATGTCACTCAAACTCAAATCTTGAAGACTCATCTACCATAAGCTTGAATTAGCGTCCAACTCTCCACCACTTAGACTATGCACATATACATAAATCATGAGGTATTTTCATGGGTTGTAATGGGACAAAGGTAGGAAGAATATGGTATGGATTCTTTGTCCATGTGGTGCTAAATCCGGGAAATAGAACTACTTCCTAAACTCCAACCACAATTCAAACTTCTTTTCCACATGCATACCAAACTTCTCACAATCAACCACATTACATAATCAAATAAGCTCATAAACTTTCAACTTTTTATAACCAATTCCCTTTTGACAAACTTTTCTCTAATGATGAAGAATAATTTATTCTCTTTTTTTTCTTTTCCATTCTCTCTTTTATTTTCTTTTTTTTTTTAATTTCTTCATCAGAATGAACTAACAACTTAAGCACACAACCCCTCCCTCAATACATAATCACTCGAAACACATATTTCTTCTTGTCCACAAAACTATAAATAAATTTATTTCATCCTACTTCCCGAATGGGTAAACGAGGCTAAAATAGGCTTAAGGATAATCTTGTGGAGCTACAAATGAATAGGCTATTAGGCTCAACGGGCTTCAAGCAAAGGATATAATCATGGGTAGGAAGGGGATAATAGGCTAATAAAAATTGCCTCAATCATGTTTATGCAATGCACACGAGTCATATATGTGGCCTCAAGAGGTTCTAATGCAAGTTCTGAAGATAGAGCAATCAAGATGAGCATATCACACACAAAAGGAAGAGGACTCATGAATGCCAGTCCTAGGCTCAAAAGCTCACGGCTTTTGTCTCAGAATTTCAATCTCAACAAGTCTCAAGCAATGATCAGTTTTGAAAGAATTATAGCATAAACCCAACAATCAAGATCATCACAACCTTTTTAACATGCCTTAGAGGATATCATCAACCAATTTCAATCAAGGGAGTGACATGTTCTTCAAGAAGAGCAAGGAATTTTTATAGCAAGGTTCATCTCAAGACATCTATATGCAAATGCAATGTATGAAATGCACATGAAAAAGAAAAAAAAATGAAAAAAAAATATATGCAAAACGGAGTTACGCATGAGCTACATGTGAATTACAAGTGAATTACAAGTGAATTGCAAGTGAGTTACCCCCACCCCATGCTTAAAATCTACTTTGTCCCCAAAGCAGAGAATGATAAAAGAATAAGAGGTGGAAACTCACCAAATAAAATCAGGCATTCGAGCAATGTGGGCAATCCAATCCAAGGTGGTAGTGCAAGGGGTTGTTTTGGAACCTTATGTGATCTTCAATAAAATTTTGATAGTATCTCCATCGTAATTTGGCCTGCGCAAAGCACAAAAAACGACAGCAGACACAATCCTAACAAGTATAGCTAAATCACAACAGCAACTAGGTCCCAAAAATCAATGAAAATAAGCACCATAGCAGCTAACTCGATCAACAACAGGATTCAAATCAATCAAGAAACCATCTAATTCAAAGCATTCTACTCCAAATCAATAGTAGCATTCAACAAATTAAGAAGAACTAATTGGCCAAATCTAAAAGACTCAACAATGGCACTAAATCAGCACAACATCTACATTTCACTTTAACCAGAGTCGACTAAAATTCAGCTGCTCAATAGCCAAAAGAAATCTCAGATTCCAACTCAACCCAGTTAATCAAATTCATCTTAAATTCTGCATATGTATAGAGCAAGCTAGTGACAAAAATAAATTAGAAGTTGCAGTGCCATAAATCAAACATCAACATGAACAACTTCAATTTGAGCAAAACACAAAACAAGTTGTGAAGTCTCATGTACAAATTTCCTACTAGCAGCAAGCACAATTAGAAAAGACACATGCTTCATTCTTTAGCAACAACTCAAATCAACAAAGAGAAAAGACATATCCAGTGCACATTCAAATCAAGAACCAATTCAGCAACAAGTACTTAGAGCAAAGCACATCAAACCAATAACCTCATCTAAGTTCACCAACAATTCAATCCATGGAATTAATTTCATCCGAACAATTGATGATGCTAAACAGTTCAATCCTCAAAATGTTCTCACGAATTTCCCAAATTGCAGCAAGGTAAGGGAAAGGAAGTTACCTGCACTTACCATCGAATTCGAAGTCGAGTTGCATCCCGGAGTAGGAGCTGGGCCGATGGCAGCAGCAGCAAGGGTTGAGAAGCATCGGGCGGCGAGGGCTAAGTACAGCAGCTTCGGGCAGAGGCGTGGTGGTTGCTGGTGAAGGCAAGAGTTCCGGTGAAGAGTAAGGCGGCGGTTGAGAGCAGTGGTGGCACGACAGCGGACAGCAGGAGAGGACGGTGGTGGTCAGGGGACGCCGGAGTGGAGATGCAGCGCCGGAGGCCGAGAGGAAGATGGAGATGGCTGGGCTTCCACCGGGTAGAGAGCTAGGCGGCAGAGACAACAAAGGCGGAGAGGAGGGCGGAAGAGAGAGAGAGAGAGAGACGGGTTTGGGAGAGGAGAACGCAGAAGTGTGTTTTTTTTTATGGAAAAAAAATTAAAAAAATAAAAACATATAAACAGGTGGTCACGACTCGCGGGAGTCATCCCACGAGTCGTGAGACTCATCAGAGGGTCGAACTAGGATCAAAACTCATGCCCACGACTCGTGGGAGTCATCCCGCGAGTCGTGAGGCTTCTCAGAAAATTGAGCTGAGACTTAGGCTCGACACCGTGACTCGTGGGACCCATCCCACAAGTCGTGAGACTTACTTTAGAGAAAAGAAACAAAATAAAAGAAAATTTACCTCTAGCTACTTACTTGGGTTGACCTTCCTTTCCTTCAAGATATCCGATCAAGGGGATCGGCGTCTCACTCTTGGGTTGGATTTGGCTCCTTGTAAAATTTCAACCGAATCTTAATTGCTTGTATTGGTCCTAATTTTTGTTTGTAGAGCTCGACTAATCTTGAATCGAGATCACGAACCACAGTGTAAGGACCTGACCATCTTGTTCCTTTCGGGCCTGGATACATAGGAGACCTATGATTGAAGACCATCACTTGATCCCCCTGCTTTAAGTTCTTGATTTCCCGACGAGTTTTCTTGTTTGCGTAACCATTCTCAACCCCTTGTAATGCCACATCCTTGACATCCAATGCAATAACAACCTGTTGAGCCACTGTGGCCTTGGACCCCTTCGTTGAAATTGGAGTTGAGACGGGATTGTGGAACATCTGGGACTCCTCCTTCATAGGGTCCTCGCATATGTGTGAGATAGGATCCAACCTCATTAATAGCAGTTCCTCGCATTCTTCATTAGTGTTGCACCGCTCAACTGATTTGACTTTGGGTTTCTTCGTAAAATGCTTTTGGACGGATTCCACCATTAAGACAAATGACACACATGCTCCTCCAGTGTAGAGTTACTATCCTTCAATTTCCTCACGTGTATGTCCAAAGTATCAATCCGTGTACCCAACGTCTTGATGGTCTTATTCAACTCTTCAATTTGCTTGTTTTGACCTTTCACAAAGGTATTCATTAAGCTCTCTAATTTCGCAAACTGATAAGGTTCCACATCTTGGTGATTTTGTGAGGGAGAAGCATCATAAGGATAATACGGTGCTCTCGCAGTACCTGCATCATGAAAACCACCAAACAAGCCATTAGCTTCTTGACGGAGAAAATTTGCTCCATCTTGAACTAGTCGGTCATACAAATCATCATCAGCCAATTTTTTTTGGATTTTATTTTTATAAATATATACAAAAGAAAGTAAAATTACTAGTTTAACTAAAAGAAAAATTAATATTGATTAAACCAAGGTCCCCGGCAACGGCGCCAAAAACTTGATAGTCTAAAAACCTACCCGCAAGTATACGAGATCGATTGTAGTATCAAGTAATAAAATTATCGTTCTCCCAAATGACCTAAGGCTAAATATCAATTAATCTAATTAAGCTAAACTAGCAAATAAGAACTAGGAAGAGAGTGATGAGAAAAATATATAACAATTAACTAACGACACAAGCAAATATAAAATAGAGATAAAAGACATCTAAGGATCCGGGTATTAGGTTAACATCATGTCAAGTATCGAATTAATCCTGTTGTTCATATTCATCTAAAAGCTATTAAACTCTCGTTATTCACTTAGACTATTAACTAGTAAACCGGTTTTATTCACTCTCAAACCAAAGCTAGTAAATTCGCTCTCAATCTAAGGCTATTGTGTTCACTCTCGATGAAAAGCTATTAAGCGTGTCAAAGCTATTCACTTTAAATCAAAAGTTAGTGAGTTCACCTCAAATAAGAAGCTATTAAATTCACTTTGGTTCGGAGCTATTAAACATACTATGTTATTCACCTTAATTCGAAGCTATTAAGCTATGCTATTCACACCAAATGAGGCTATTAAACAAATCGATACTTGACTACATATTAAACCTAACAACCCATCACCTTAGATCGGAGAATTAGCCAAGCACAATCGAATACATGATAAAAACATTAAATCATTCACAACAATCATGAACTAAATTAGACGAGAAAGAGTAAGAAGACTTATCCCAATCTTGCAAATAATGCAAAAGTTGAAACTTGATTAAAACTCAAATCTTCGATCACACCAAACTAAATCTCCGTTGTCTTGTGAAACGATAGAAAATAGACTCAAAACTAAACCCTAATCTAACCTAATCAAACGCAACCGGCCGAAGCCTTGGTGCGGCAAAGTCCGAACTCTGACCTACGAAAACTCCCCTCCACTGCCAATTGTACGAGAGTTTTATAAAGTAAATTTATTAAAATTACAATTTCAGCCCAGCAATTTCAAGAACTAAAAATTAGCCCAGCACTCAATTCTAATTTCAGCCCATAAGATAACTTCCACTTTGAGCAATTTCGACACTTGGTCATTCAGCTTCTCGGGTCCAATTCAATCATGTCCGCTCCATTGTATCAACTCTTGAATTTCCACAATAATAGCCTCAAAATGCCTGAATTAAATAAACACTCGGTGTAGACTCCGAAAATGCAAAATAAAATAAATAAAGTACAAAATATGGCAAATATGCATGAAAATGCCATAAACTAATATGCAAATGCAACCCTAAAATGTGACTAAAATAGATGTTATCAAAAGGCAGCTTTTTCTTCGGTGGAGGTGCTAATGTCGAGTGGAGGGGGTCAAAATCGAATGGTGCTTGGTCGATATTGACCTGTGTTTGGTCGATATTGACTAGATTTGCTGGCCTCGGGCTCTGTGGAGGAATTGGGTCGATTTCGACCAGGGAGGTGTCGATATCGACTGGGGACTGGTCGATATCGACTGGGGACTGGTCGATATCGACTGGGTTGGTCGATATCGACTGGTCTCCAGTGCCCTTTTCCTCCGTCGTTTGCTCAGGCATTTGCATCTGTCGCCCGCTTCTTAGGTTCATGGCAGCCAGCTGTCCCGTAGATTTGCACGTAGGGTTAGGTTTAGAGGTTCCAGGGAGCGTACCTGATTGTTTGGGGACGGATGTTGCCAGTTGACCAATCTGTTTGTCAATCGATTTCCTCTGGATTTCGATTTCCCCAAGCCTAGAGTTGACACCGTGCAGCTGAGTGTGGATGAAATTGATAGACTGCTTGGTGTCTGAATGATTCCTCCACATCTCCTCAAGAATGGTCTGCAGGTCATCATTCTTACCTTCTCTGTCAAGGTGACCAGCGGCTCTGTAGGGAGTGGGATTCTGATGTTGGGCTGGCGATAGCAGCTCCAGTTCTGGTTCTGATGTGGTCCTGAGTAGTGTCCCCATGCGTACCTTACCTCTTCGTGGGTCTCTCCTTGATGTACTTGATCGACGTGTGGGCACGCAGTAGTGTTGTGCCTCACAGACCCACATTCCAAACAAGGTTTATCTTTACAAAGGAATTTTACCTGTTTGGTGAGACGGCGTACCTGATCATTGTGGAACTGGTCCTTGACGTCTGGATCAACCTCCTTGGGTGGCACATACAACGGCATAGATGGGGCAGGCCTTTCATACCTTTCGTTAGAAGCGGCCGCAGAAGTCCCATATGTGTTGTCGTAGTTGGCCAATGTCTTAAATACCTCCCATGCTCGGCGCGGAGTGTATCCGAGATACCCATAGGCGATGTAGTTGTTGATCCTATCCTTAGTAGGTGCATCTAGGTAGTTGAAGATGATCTCCTGGATGACGTAGGGTGGCTGTCCATGCGTAGGACAGGATTTCAAAAGCCTCTTGTAGCGCTCCCAGACTTGTGCTAATGGTTCTCCTAGATTTTGTCTGAAAGCCGTGATTTGTTGTCGGAGGGCAGCTGTCTTTGCAGGAGGAAAGAACTTGTTGAGGAACAGGTCCTGTAGTTCGTTCCAGGTGCGAATTGACCGTGCAGGCAATCCTTCCAGCCACTGTTGTGCTATTCCTGCAAGGGACCAACAAAAAGCCTTTAGTTTTAAATATTCCAAATTAGCACCATCAGCTATAGCTTCGCATAAATCTATAAAAGTGGTGATATGCTCTGAAGGAAATTCATTGATTCTTCCCCTAAATTGACTCCTTCTAATTTCAGTAATAAAAGAAGGACGAATATCAAAATTAATAGCGTGAAGAACGATCGGTGATTCTGGAACTTCCAGAGTAGGATGCAGATACTCCTTTGCGTTGGCTAGGATATGCCCAATCTGCTCCTCAAGTTCCCTTCTTGCGTTGATCTCGTGATCTACCCTTGCCTCCCACCGTTGCTGATTTTGTGCATATTCCGCCTCACGTCGGGCGTGTTCTGCTTCTCTAGTGGTGAATGCCTCAATCTGTTGGCGGAGTTGCTCAAGCTCCTGTGCTGGTGTGAGCTGGCCCAAATTCTCGTCGTTGGGATCAGTCGTCATTAGTCTCCTCCTAAGCCTTTGCTGAAGATCAAAGAAGCGTTCTGGCTCGAGAATAGGGTCTATGGGTGTGCGATCAGCTCTTCACCTGCACCTGAAAAAGAAAAACAAACAAATAAAAAGGAACTAAAAAGAAAAAACAAATATAAAGAAAAGAAAAAGAACTAAAAAGGTGCGATTGATGGCTCCCCCGGCAACGGCGCCAATTTGTTGTTGCAAGAGGATGTGTCAAGTATGAAATATAAATAAAATATAAAGCAAACTGACTCCCTGTCTCAGCAAATTAATACAAGACTTCCTCCCGTTGTAGTAGAAGGCAGTCAGGATCGATCCACGAGGAAGCGTGTCAGCGCCCGCACTTTCAGTTCCAAACTCAACAGATTTCGACCAAAAGAGCACTCGATATCAACCTTACCACTCGATATCGACCACTGCGTCAACAAACTGCAAAAACCCAGAGAAAAGAAGAAAAGAGAACAGAAATCAGAAATCGGTCGATATCGACCTACGCACTCGAAATCGACCTCAAATTTCAACCAAATAGTAACTCAATTTCGACCAACTGCAGATACTTAAAATCGCAACTTTTCACAGACAAAACTTAAAACTTGATGAAATAAACTCAATAAACTAAAGACTTCCAAGATCAGGGTTTCAACACCACAACGATAACCATGCAAAGTAACACATAAAGGCATAAAATATCATGCTTTTCATCAAATAACCTTCGTCATTAACAAATAGGAATATAGAGGCTGTTGCATAAACCCTAATTATTACTAACCCTTTTTCACATAATTAACCCAATTTGTATTAAGATCACTTTCACTTGAATAACACAAACAAGGATCACCTTCAACTTTCGCAAAAGAATCATGTTCATAGGGATAGAAGATGAATTGCATTCAAAAGATTGTACCTTTAACGCATCACCTTACATGGCTATCGTCGGGCTCACCCTGACCCTATAAGTTGGGTGACTACTCGCTCTTCATCATCAAGAAACTCATGAATAACAAAAGGGAACTAAATTGCATTAAATAAAATAAAACAAGACTTACAACCAAACAACGCCCAATCCGCTCTCGCCTCTCTTGCTCCACTCGGCCGCAAGCCTTCTCTCTCTCTCTCTCTCTCTCTCTCTCTCTCTCTCTCTCTCTCTCTCTCTCTCTCTCCTACTCGATGTAATTGTTCTAAGATTGAATTGGAATAAGACGCCTAAAACTCAGCCCTTAGGGCTTTATTTATAGTGTCCATTCCCTAGCTAATTAGTAAAGAACAACTATATCTCTATCTAAATTTATCTATCAAAAGCTTAATGATTAAATTTGGAAATAAAAGAAATAAATCAACAAGGAAACTATATCTAATGTGGATAGATCTCTCTTGACTTGATAAAACTTGATAAATCTCCTCTTGAGTTGATAGAATATCTTTTGCTTGGTATGGAAGAAAGCCAGCTCAGCACTCGGACTTGGACTCAGCTCGATTTTGGCCTCTGTATGTTGGTCGATATAGACCCATTCTGGTCGATATTGACCTCGTCTTTTCAGCTTTGCTTCCTGACACTCGATTTCGGCTCTAGGAGAATTGTCGACCGGGTTTTCACTCGATATCGACCAAGGTGGTCGAAATCGACCTGTTATGTACTTCTCCACTCGATTCTGGGCTTCTGGTAGAAAATTGACCTAGATGACTCGATATCGACCAGGGTTGGTCGATATCGACCTCTCCTTTTCCGCTCTATCTTTTTGGTCGATTCCTGGTTTGACTGCTCGACTTGGTCCACTCGATATCGACTTAGTTCAGACGATATTGACCTCTCTATGGTTTTCTTTCCTTTCTCTGAATTGCTGTAAAATGCCTCGATTTCTGCGAAATTAAATAGAAACTTGTGTAGATTCCATAGTTTGGCAAATAACCACAAACTACATAGATTATGTACTATTCTAGCTCAAATGTATGAAATGCCTGCAGAAATCGATATAAAAGTTAGTGGAAATCATGGCAAAATAGGCTCACAACAGAGCCTAACCTATGAGAGTTTAGAAACCCTAACCTTTGAGAGTACAGACTTCACAATCTCATCACACATTCCGTCCCATGGTCGATGACGAGGTCATAAACCCTACACATCGAGAGAGCGAGCAACAGAAGGCGGAGATCGAGAGGGAGCCATAGAGAAAGCTCCTAGATATGAAATTGGAAGGGAAATGGGTCATGGTTCATTTGACAAAGAGAGGTAGAGGCGGTGTAGAGGCGGCGAGGGTGGAGGCAAGGGATCTATGCTCGCATTTCATATCGAGAGAGAGAGAGAGAGAGAGAGAGAGAGAGAGAGAGAGAGAGAGAGAGAGAGAGAGAGAGAGAGAGAGAGAGAGCACGGCCGGAGAATGGATCGAGGAGCCAGAATGGGAGATACCGAAGGAGGAGATAAAGGAAGCCGGATAGCATGGAAGAAGGAAGCCGGAGTAGAGATCCCGACCTTCCATCGAGGTTAGAGTGAAGGCATGAGGGAGGTTGAGTTTGAGCGAATGAAGGAGGTTAATCGGGAATTTAGTTTTACAAGGGTTGGAAATTTTTTTTTAAGTTGAAAATCGGAACTTCAAAAAATTTGACCAAGTGTTTGTGATTTAACGGTATCTTTACCGCTTTTATTTTGGTAAAATTTTAATTAAGTGTATTCTGCGCCCTTTGAAAATTTTTAAATAGAAGTTTTAACATTGTCCAATAAGTTAAACTGATGTATAACATGACAATGACATCGAAATATTTTAAACTGATGTTATAATTATATTTAATATCATGCGTATTTCTGATCGATGTGAATAATGTGATGTCTATGAACAGAATTCTAGTAGTGTGAATTCAATTGAATTTATTTGGAATGAGAAGAAGTTAATGGTAACATATTATTGATGTATGAATTGTAGCTGGGTCCGACGATTCAGAGACGTGGTCGTGGACGTCCTCGTGGAGGAAGAGGGACATTCGGCATACGGGAGGTATGCGAGATTCACTAGATAGAGTTCTTATTTTCAATGAGAGTAATAGCATCGAACAAGTAAATATTTGTAGGGAATGATTCTCTTGTTACGTTTTGAGGGATGAAACCTAAAGTGAAATTAGCTAAAGTAATCAGAATTTTATTTAATTGATAGGATATAGAATTGTGCATGTGAATTAGAGATGAATATGTTTAATCAATAGGATTTAGAAAAAAAAATAAAAATTTATCGTATACAGACCTTATCGTGTGCAACGGCCCGGGATTATGATTCTCTTGTTACGTTTCGAGGGATGAAACTCCTCATTAGGATCTTGCGCCCCGAGTGCAGGTTGAAGGTTTGAAAGTCAAATCTAATATTTCCAAAGTGGGATATCATACCCAAATTCAAAGGGATCATTGGAATCCCCAAAGAAATCCCCTTATACCTGTCATAAGTCTAAACGTGGAAAACCATTAGTCATGCAAATAGCGGAATCAAGGTGTAATACAAGAGGGTGCCACGGCCGAGCCGAATCAAAACCAAATTAATAAGCGTATTTATCGAAATCTAATAGGCAATGTTAGTGGGGATAGACCAATTCTTCGCAATCGCCCAAGAGAGTTCCTGCGTCACGGAAGCAGGGAACAATCATTCTCCAAAACAAACCTAAAAAAAATATGTATGCAGGACGGTGTCAGATCGAAGCCCTACGCAATATAATCCCAAACAAGCAGACGCATACACACGCTAGTCCTAATAAAGCTGCTTCTAGATGCAAGGCGGAATATTAACACACTAGCATGCCCCTTAGATCAAGTGCATAATAATAAGGCCTCAACACAGAATACCAAATGGCATATCCCGCTTCCTACCACCGCCCCCCTTCCCGATAGGGCGGAGACTGGCCAGCTCCCGAATGCATTCCATGCTTCATATCCAATCATGAATGTGGAGTAAAAAGAGAAAAAAAATATATAATGTGAAAGATAACATAAATTAGAGCGGTAAGTAAAGTGGTAATTACGACTTGATGACTCAGGACGAACCCGATGAAACTGGGCGATCCTATGACCCTAGCAAAGACTCTAGAAACTTCACAGATAACGACCGTTCTGTTTACATACGCATAAAGAAGTAGAATGCTCAACAATCAATGCAACATAGCATGGTACTACATGACATGCTGATTATGAATACAAGCACCTAGTATGCACATGGCTACAAGCAAGGAGTTCTTTTTCGAATCCGAGTAAGCTCATATAGGAACTCACCTGGCTATGCAGAACAGCATAATAGAAGATCCAACATACATCATTCATAATCACAAGGTATTACCTAGATACATATCAGAACATATATAGAAGTCTACGTTTGATCATTCAAGCATTCAAGGACACATCATTCAACGAGAATAGCAACCATATCGCAATCATCATTTCGTCAAGTTCAACCATTCATCATATTGCCACATTCCACGAGACCATATCATTCTCATCATTCCATTCATCCACATTCATGTTTTCGCTACATATCCGCAGTAATAATCTGCATGTCACATATATGAAGATATCATCACATTCATCATATTCTTAATCATATATCAACATATCATATAACTCGAGTTCATCATATCATCATATCTTAAAAGCATAAGTTAACAATAAAAATCTTGACATTTCATCATGCAATTAGTCCACACAAAACATGTCATTAGTCAATCAATCATATCATCATGCTAGTTATTTATCGATCACATAATTTCCAAGTTAGTCTCGAAACCGCTTCAAAATCCGAATCAAGTAGTTAGAAACTCCGCCCTTTTTAAAATGCTTGACAAATTCCTTCTTCGATTTAAATTCCGATAATATCTTTTCAAATCTCCAAGTCTCATAATATTATATTTTCTTCTAATCACCGTAATATTACATCTTTAATCTTAAAATAATATTTTATATTTTAAATCTCATGTATTATTATATAATATTTTAAATACCATTTACATTTAAACATTTTCATAAAATATTTCTAAATCCTATAAAATCCCAACTATTTTATTTTTTAAAATCCGACCCTTTATTAGTTTGCCAAAATCGCCTTTATACTTGCAAAATTCCAAACCGATCCCCTTTATTTTGTTAGAACCCAAAACCGAGCCCTACATTTAAACCCAATTCATTTGGTTTCTGGAAATAAAAGGCCAAATTCATTTGTTTTGTTAAAACAGAACTTCCGGCCCAGAAAGGAAATAGGCCCAAGGCCAACTCTCATTCATTTAAAACCGAACCACAAAAGGAGGAAAAGAAAGAGGTGCGGTCAGATGTGCTGGCGTGGAAAGGCGGGACCCACGGAGGTCTTCTTCTACCTCTGCCGCTAGACAGAAATAGAGAGCAGCTCCGGCTGCCTTTGAAAAACCGAGAGAAAGAAGGACGAGGTTTGGCCGGCGAAGATTTCAGACCACCCAATCCTGACACTCATTCACACAAAATCGACGAGAAAAGAAGAAGAAAGAAGCGCTCACCGAGGGAATTCGAGACTCATCGGAAGAATGTCGCCGTGCTTGATTGGGCTTCACCGGAGATGGAATTACGTCGAAGGTTGCCTAGGGAGGACCAGAGAGAGTTAAATCTCGATCTTACTCGGTTCAAGGAAAAAAGGAAGTAGAAGCAAGGCACTTACCGCGCTCGGAATGAAACGGAGGAGAAGAATGCGGTGGGGCTGCGCTCGGCGGTTCCATGGACTCTCCGACGGCTATGAGGAGGTGTCGAGGAGGCTGCTGCAAGGTCGTGGGTGCTCGGAGCAGTTTAGGAGGCGCGCTCGGGACTGCGCTCTGTGGTGCCCAAGAGGTGCGCTCGTTGGAGGCTCAAGGGGTGCTCAGTTGACGGTGTAGGCGATGCTGCTCGACGGAAAACAGAGGGAGCAAGGGGGTGACAGTGAACCGAAGAGGTATGTGGGTAAGTGTGGTGCTGGGGTGACCAGCGAAAGGAGAAGGAGAGATGGAGGTATGGAGGTGGTGTTTGGGTTGTTTGACAGCGGAAGAGGACAGAGAGAATGGAGAGAAGATAACATAAGTGTGTAGGGTTTTGTTTGAAAATTAAAAGTGAGGAAGGAGAGAGGCTCTACCAGTTAAAATAGGGAAGAAAGTGGGGGAGTTCTTGGAACCGAGTGACAGTCAAAGGGGATAGGGTGGGTTTGTTTTATTCGTGAATTGTTGTGCACTGCAGGAGGTGGGGCTACTGTTCCTTTCCTCTTTGGTTCACTGCTGAGCGCCAGGAACAGGAATCAGAGAGGGCGTTGCTTGCTTAGAATGGGGGAGCAGCTGGGTTGGTCAGGAAATACAAATGGGTGGGAGAAAGGTGACAAAGGATGTGGTCCCAAATGCAAAATTTTAATACCCGGAATTAAATCCCGAAATCCATTCTCCTTATCTTATAGATTCTTAAAATTCCGAGATGATGTTGCCATGTCAAGTTAGTTTTCAAAATTTTATTTTAGGTCGGAAATCTGTTTCATGAGTTCTAAAATCCGAGTTAGAGAGTATTTCCGCTAAATCCCGCTTTAAAATTCATTTTGATTTTCTTTTTCTGAAAAATTAGGATTTAAAAATCCGAGCCTTTACAATATCCACCTCTAAAAACAAGTCTCGTCCCCGAGACTAAAACCAAAACACAGTAGGGGATGAAGTTGAAATAGGTGAGTCCAAGGACCATTCCATTGATCCCGTAAGTGCCTCATAAGTGCCCCTATGAGATTCTCACAGTATCGTCGTCATGGTCATGATATCCCCGATTGGTCGTAGCGAGAATGTAATATGGGCCCTTACCACATCCTTACCCCGACTTCTCGGTTATATCATAGCTCAAAAAGCATTACGACATCTCTACTAGGTCTTAGCAAGCAATCTATAAGGGCCCCTATAAAATGCATGTATCCACTTCATGGGTGTCATAATGCAAGCTCGGTTCGGAAAATTTTCAAAAGGCACTAGTACAGATATAAGGTATGTCGGGTGTTTTTTAACGAAACGGTCGGGTGTTTTGGGCCTCCTTTTATTCGCTCTCCTGACATATATTTCTCAGGGGTTTTATAAAAACTCCCGAGATATCTTGTTCGGTCAGGGGTTTTTGAAAAAACTCCCGAGAGAGTCTGTTTCCCCAACCGGCACCCCAATCCCACATGTTACGGGAGTTTAAAAAAACTCCTGAAAGAATATGTCGGGGATTTTAAAAAATAACTCCTGATAAAGTGTAATCATATTACCCGCCTAATTTTTAAACTTTCTCAGGAGTTTTTGTAAAAACCGCCGAGACATATCTCTTCTTTTTTTAAATACCGATTGCAATTTTGCTACTCCATAACCTGTCATACACCTGTTTTTATTTTCAAACCTGTCATGTGATATTCATAACATCTGCTACTATAACCAGGAAAAATAAGACCATTCAAAATCGTTCTTCATTGCAAAATCTAATCTCACAAAAGCAATGTTATCACGAACCGAAGTACACCACTAGCTAGCTTTCAATTCTCTAGCTAGACATAAATTTCTAACATTTCAACTACTGTCATAGTGGAAACAAAAAACTTCCTAGATAATATGCACTAATGTAAACCACTACTAAAAAGATATTTCCTATTTTCCAAGAGCTACCGTTGTGTGTCTAGATATTGTAGCCATTCCTCACGTAATTCATCGAGAGCAGGCTTGTCGTAGAATTCTCCCGAATCTCGAAAATACTACAAAATAAAACATAAGTATTACTTCTCAATATCTATACTACAAAATAACAAAATCATACTTCATGTAGGCAAAAAAAAGTATATTATATTCACGTACCGTGATAGGGACAACGGTGCACTCCTTATCTATTAATCTCCCTCATATATCGACATATGTAATACCCGCAATCCACATTGTTTGGTTGCTTCGGACACTTTATAAATGAAAAGATAAAAAACACAAGTTATCTCAAAGCAATTACATGACACTAAATGAAAATATACAATAAGCTATTTCCACACTTACCGTGATTCTAAGCCAACGTGTATTTTTCCTATGTAGCTTGTACATCGATATAGCACTGAAAATACAGAGGCACATCATATTAGAATTGTACATTAAAATATTCACATGTAGCTAATTGAAGATCAACATATGTGAACGACTTACGTTTCAACCATAACTTTAAAATTTTCTTTAATAGTAGACCTTAATGGATCTAGCCAATATATGATATTGTCGAATGGATTTATAACTGCGAGCATCGAATGGAACCTACAGCATTTTCAAAAGTTAATTGCTAATATTAGAGTAAATATAAATATACAGCGATAGTTTAGGATAATTAAATAATAATAACTTACGCTTCATGGTAAGCTGCAAACCATATGCGCTTTTCCATCCCTTTTTTCCCCATACACATTGCCATATACTGCTGTTTTTTCAACAATGGCTCTTTATACCCATGAGCAATATATTCAGGGCAAAAAAATGCATACTTTTCTGAAGGTCGCCTTTCGCACAAATACCTATAATTAATCATGTAATATAAATCTAATAAATTAATCAACACTTGACATATTAAATTTATCTCAAGCTATAAAACCTATTTTAGAAAAATATCAACTTACTTGATGTACAAAGCAACATGAGTTTGATATATTTGCGTCTTATCAAGCCAGATTTGAATTTCCTCTTTTCCGACATGCAACTCTTGAGTCATATGGAAAACCTCCTCTCCGACGCCAATGGTAATCAAAAAGCCATTATCTAGAGATGCACATAATTTGAAATACTTATCTAGGGCACTCTCATTTTCTGCTTGTAGATTTTCTTCCCTTTCCATCCTTCTGGGAGTTAGAGATGTGCCCTTGCCATTTGCTTCTTCAACCACATCCTAACGAAATCAAATTATCCATCAAAATCATGATATTGATACCCTCATTTACTAGCCATCAAATGCGTAATATTAATATTCTCATCTAAATGAGAAAAAAACATGTTAAATTTGATGCATGTATTATCGATACGATGACAACCATAGCCTTGTTCCATGCCACAAAAGTTCCAATTGCATCTTTGATTAACTTCACCTCTTCGGATGGTGGAAACGACAAAGCTTTGTTTGGCATCAATGGTACATCTATTTGAACTTTCACTTTGTCCGGTCCTAATGGTTGACAATGAAGCGATGAAACAGCACCAGGTGCAGGAAGAAATGCACGCCCAATAACCACTTCTGTATTTAAGCCGGGCAAATATAATTTGCATTTCTCATTTTTCCCCTGAACATAAAGGCGTTATAATTACCAATATCATGGTATTTGAATTATATTATTTAATTATATACTTAAAATGGTTAAAAGATTTAATAAAGATACCATTGGGTTCCCAGCAGAAGGCGAAGGTGTGATGGAGGGAGTTGGATTTTCATTCTGAAGGGGTGGCACTTCTATTTGTGAAGATGTGATGGAGGGAGTTGGATTTTCATTCTGAAGGGGTGACCCTTCTATTTCTGAATCTGTTGCAAGTGTCCCTTCCTTGTTTTTAGTTATCGCTTCAAGTTTTGACAGTTGCTCTTTCATTTGTTGATCGCGAGCTTCATCTTTTTCCTGTAGCAGCTTTATAGTTTGTTTAAGCTCACTCACTTCTAAGTCAGTGCGACCACTAGAATTTCTATCTCTTCTTCCTCCAAAATAGCCCACACCAACACCAGGGCCAACACCCTTAATTCGGCCAGAGTGGTCTTCCTTACCCAAGGCAAGTGTCAAAATATCTTCTCTATCTTTCGGTATGAGCTCACCTTTAGCCACTTGTTCCTTTAATTCCTTCTACGACACCAATATACATTTCAAAATTGAATGCATAATAATACTAATATTTCAAATATTGATTATGTAAGTGTCGTAAACAACTTAGAATAGTTTCAACCACTTTCCTTACGGCGGGATCATAGCCATCATCCGATTTCCTACCGATGTCCCACAAGTCATATCTATGTATGGTATCGGCCTTAGGATCCAACCCAAGTTCCTTGATCTAAACAAACATATACATATTAAAGTTACTTCATGATACAAATAAATAAAATAGTTTAAATTGGTTTATACCTTATCCTGCTCGAATTGAGCATAACTCCTTCGAGCACATCTAAAAGGATACAGATTTATAGATGATTTCTTACTATTGCGTTCACTAGTCTCCTGCAAATGGTAGATCAAAACTCCTATTATATGAACACATGAAAAATTATGCAAGTGAAAATGTATATAAAAAAAATGATGTTGTTACTTGGAAGTCGCTTGTGCATCGTGATCTTACAAACTCAACCCATGTATCTTTGTCAATGAATGGGTATTCTTTAGGAGGATCTGACCGTATCTGACTTTTGTCCTCTGATGTGAATAAATAAGTCCTTGTGAGAATAGATTTAAAATCACTCCACTTCTTGCCAGCACTTTGAATGATGAATTTTGAATGCGTTTTATCAACATCAAACTTCTCCTACAATGACATAAAAATGTAAAAAGATAATAAAATACAATAAGTGTATAAATAACAAAAAAAACAACAACTAGAATCAAATAAAATGAATATTTTATCGTTACCGCAACAACTTCAACAATTAATAGTTTTAGATCTTTAGAAACAAGCCTCCAATCGGGGATTGAGATAGGTACACATGCACGGGCATGATAACCGATGAAGTGCTGGAACAAAGATACATTCTCTCCAATTGGTTGTGCTTTGAGGTTCCAATCAACTCGAACCTTTCCATTTTTTAACTTTTTATCAATCATTTTCATAATATGGGCACCTCTTCGACGCTTCTGACCAACACTATCATCACCATCTTGCACCGAGCTAGATTCATCCGCCATCTAAAAATAGGATGGATATTAATTCATTCAAATAACGAGAATGAAAAATTTGGATGCATCTCATGTTTTTTTTATAAACAAAAAACACAATATAATAATCACATTAGATAAATAATCCATGTAGGGTACGAAAAATAAATACAAGTGGAAGAATAGTCTACTACTATTTCACAAATATATAATCAAAAGAATTGTAATTCAGAAATCAATTTGTTCTCTTTCTTTTCGAACCGCCTCTCTGTTGTGTGAACGACATCTCTTCATTGATCCAGATTCCTTCTTCATGATCATCACGTAAGTAAATCACATCTTCATTAACATTTATCTCAGCAGCTGGCATAACTACTGATGAATCTGATTCATCATCTTTTTCAGTCTGATCATCTAAATGTTTCTCCTTTGCTTTGATCACAATGGACCACTTATGATCCGAAGGGTCGGGAACATAAAAGACTTGCTTTGCTTGTGAGGCTAAAATAAAAGAATCATTCTTATGCCCAACTCTATTAAGATCAACCTGAATGAACCCCAACTCATTTAGTCGTACTCCAGTCGTAGAATCCACCCATCTACAACAAAAGACTAGTATCGTTGTGTGCGTGAAATCCAACTCCCATATGTGCTCAATAACCCCATAATATGATGTGCTTCTAAAGATGGGGTTTGTGTCTCTTGCACTAGCTATATACATCGCTTCAGCCACCACAGCAACACCGCTATTTTGCACTGTACTCTTCTCATCTTGTTCTTTTGTGTAGAAAGTGCATCCATTTATCTCATATGCTGTGTACGATTTCACAAAATACGAAGGTTCTTGAGATAACCATTTCAACATGGGTGAAACTGACTCAGGAGATTCTTTCATCACATCAAGTATCCGCCTACGTAACCAACTACTAAACAAACGATTATGTTCAGTTGTGACCCACTTCTCACTTTTACGAGTCAAACACTGGCTTCTTACATAAGACATATGCTCTTCTACATAGCTTTCCACTTCTTTGGAGTTGTGAAGGACATAGAGATGGGCTTGATGTAGCATGGTAGGAGTTATTTCAACAAGTTGTCCACCTATTCTCCCTTTCCCAGCATTTACCTCGATCTGCAGAAACTTCGGAATCCCTGTAGGATCAACATCAGCTAAGTACTCATTACAAAACATCACAGCCTCTTCAACAATGTATCGCTCAACCATGGAAGCTTCAGGTCGATATCGATTCTTAACAAAGCCTTTCAAAACTTCCATATACCTCTCAAATGGATACATCCATCGAAGGTAGACGGGCCCACAAAATCTTATCTCTTCTACAAGGTGAACGGTTAAATAAACCATTATATCAAAAAATGATGGCGGAAAGTACATTTCAAGTTGACATAACGTCACAACTAGATCAACTTGTAAATTCTCCAACTCTTCTGGATCAATAACTTTATTGCATATCTTTTTGAAGAAAAAACAAAGACGGGTAATGGCATTTCGAACATGTTTAGGTAAAATGCCACGTATCGCAATAGGAAGTAGCTCTTGAATGAAAATATGACAATCATGAGATTTCATTCCCTGAAACTTCAGCTCCTTCATATTCACAAGACTTTGAACATTTGATGAAAAGCCAGAAGGAACTTTTACCTCGAGAAAAAACTTACAGAACGCAGTTTTCTCCTTCTTAGAGAGGGTATAGCATGCATGAGGAAGGTAGATGCGTTTTTCACCCTCCTGTGGTGCCAATTCTGATCTAATGCCCATGTCTTTCATGTCTAACCTCGCGTTAATGCCATCTTTACTTTTTCCCTTCACATTTAATAGTGTGCTAATTAAGCTGTCACATACATTCTTCTCAATATGCATTACGTCAAGACAATTTCTTACGTACAAATGCTCCCAATATGGAAGGGTAAAAAATACTGACTTCTTTTTCCACCCTTTCGACGGCAATGGCGTATCACGTTTCTTTCCGTACATGATATTCAAATCCTTCACAATGGCAAGTATTTGTTGACCAGTCAATGGCTCTGGAGCCCTGCGTTCTTCAGATTTATTGTTCAAGGCCTTTTTGAGCTTACGATAGCGATGAGTTGGAGGCAAAAATCGACGATGCCCTTGATATACGTTCTTTCGCCCATGTTTCAACCACAGATGATCAGTCTGAGTATGACAAATAGGACATGCCTCGTGCCCTTTAACACTATAACCAGACAAATTACCGTATGCTGGGAAGTCATTAATGGTACAAAATAACATTGCCCGCAAGTTAAAGGTTTTACGAACACTTGCATCAAATACTTCGACACCTTGGCTCCATAGCAGCTTCAAATCATCAATAAGTGGGGACAACTAGACGTCTAAATCATTGCCCGGCTGTTTCGGACCCGAAATCAACAATGAGAGCATCATATACTTCCGACTCATGCATAACGAGGGATGGAGGTTATAAATTACAAGAATAACTGGCCAAGTACTATGAGTGCTCGACTGATGGCTGAAAGGGTTAATCCCATCAGACGATAATGCAAGCCGCAAGTTTCTAGGATCACCACTAAATTCAGGGAATAAATAGTCAATAGCTTTCCATTGTGGCGAGTCCACTGGATGCCTTAACTTACCATCACTACTCTGCCCTTTTTCATGCCATCTCAACTTCTCTACATCTTCTGCATGTGAAAATAATCGTTTGAAGCGCGGTATTATAGGAAAATACCATACCACCTTTGCTGGAACACCTTCTCGCTTGTATCGCGATGCACGACAATGCGGATTTGGACATGAGTCAAGCGATTCATGTTCTTTTCGGTACAAGATACAGTCATTAGCACAAGCGTGGATCCTCTCATAATCCATCCCCAAAGAGCGAATAACTTTCTTTGCATCATAAGTGCAATCAGGAAGCACATTATTTTCGGGAAGCATCTCTTTCAAAAGTTCAAGCAAGGCTGTAAAACTCCTATCACTCCAGCCATGTGATGCTTTAAGATTATAAAGTTTTAAAACAGCGGACAATTTCTTAAACTTTGAGCATGATGGATATAGCGGTTCTTTAGCATCACTTAATAAGTTCTCCATGATTTGAGGACGATGAGTGAAGTTATCCTCGACTGCTTGTGCCATTTCTTCTAGTCGATCACCCTCACTTGCGTACATTTCATCCACATCATTAGTTGGCATCTCCTTCTCACCATGCCATATCCGTCGGGTGTAGGTTTGATCAATCCCACGCATTCTCAAATGATTTTCGACTTCAATAATTGGTAAACTCCCAGTGTTGAAGCATTTTGTACATGGACATTGTATTTTACTAGGGTTATTAGCATTCTCCGTCGCAAACCGAATAAAATCATTAACTCCTTCTCTATACTCTTTACTCATACGATTCATAGCCATCCATTTCCGATCCATCATACCCTTTTTACCATTTAAAAAAAAAGGTAATCAATATACTACCTATAACAAATTCAATAAGAAAATATAGGGGTGGGCACAAATCCCGCAAATCCCGGTCCCGTCCCGGGCCCGTCCTGGTCCCGTCCCGAACCTGGTGGGATTTCGAAAAAAAATAGTGAATCCCGTCCCGGTCCCGTCCCGCAAAAATCATGCGGGACGGGACGCGGGACGACCCTTCCCAATCCCGCAAATCCCGTCCCGTCCCGCATATATAATAATAATAATAATAATAATAATATTATTATTATTATATGTTATATGTGTATTACGGAGTACGTATATATAGTACATATATATATATATATATTTTAGATTCCTGTATACATATACATAGGAATATACACTGTAATGCAAGAGGAGGACAGATTTTATTAGCCCAACAACAAGCTATATACACTGCATCTTTGAAAATAAACCGCATTACAGTGTGTTACATACCCATATATAATGTAATGCAGACACTGTAACACATATGTGTCTATATATATATATATATATATAAATTTATAAATCTATATGTATTACTTTAAAAAATAAAAATCGCAAAATATACATGAAATTTTATTTTATTTACAATCTTTTTTATTTGAGGGACAAGGCCCGTCCCGTCCCGGTCCCGTCCCGTCCCGCGAGGGACAAGGCCCGTGCGGGATTCAAAAATAAAGAGTAAATCCCGTCCCGGTCCCGTCCCGCAAAAATTACGCGGGACGGGACGCGGGACGACCTCCGTCCCGTCCCGTCCCGCGCCCACCCCTAAGAAAATATGTATATGATATTTAGCCAAAAAGTAAGAGTCATAGAAGCTCATAATAATGAAAGTATTCAATGAAACTAAAAAACCAAACAGAAGCAATCTACACAACGCAATAGTCATAGAAGCTCTCTCAAATTTCTATCTAGAAACTATAAAAAGTGTCATCCTAACTTCAAACTTTGTTCTCTAAGTTCACACCAACTAAAGTTTATTTGAACAACTTGCATAAATTTTGTTGAGCAAATTCATATTATCACTAGAATAGAACTCCACTTGTAAATTATGCTTCAAATTGACATTGACATAATAGAAATTTCAATTCAGAAAATTAATTTGAAAAATTAACCAAAAGATACCAACCTCGATCAGGCGCAAGAACAACAAATCAACAATCAAATACAAGAGCAATGTTTGAAGACCAATGAACCTGCGATACACGTACTACTTAGTGTCTAACCAAAAATGAATAAAAACACATCAATAATACTATTTGAGGGCGAAAGACCCTGCTATACCTTGCAGCTTGTTGTTGGATGAACCCGAAACCCCAACAGCTTCTCTCGACAACCCCTTATGCAGCAGCAGATCGCACAGCAGCAGCAATCGACAATCGCACAACAGCACAATCGCACAGCAGCAGCAGATCGACAATCAAACAATCTGTCAATTTGAACAACAGACTTGGTGAATACAAGAGCAATGTCAGGGAAAAGAAGCACAATGGAACAGCAGCACAATGTATAAATTTCAGACTTGGTGAATTTCCATATAAGTAGACATTCGTTTGAAATAATAAAAACATACAATCACCACTCCCCAATCGGCTTCTTAAATAATAAAAACATACAATCATGTAATTATAAGAAGAATAATTACATGCCACTTCTAACTATTTGCCAAAGAGTAACAAAAAAACAAGACCAAACTAAGGGTCTTGCGTAAAAGATGTATGACTACCCACAAAAGTAAGAGCTCCCAAGTTAGAGCTCAGCCCAAAAAACAAATAAGAGCTCAGCTCAAAACACAAAATCCCCTGAACTTACACAGTTACACCTCACTGTTTATATTACGAAAAACAACAGCATTTTGGCTTTCTCTAATGAAAAACAGCATTTTAGCATCTGAATATAGTGCATTTGATTTTATTAGCCACATTTTAGGTTTGATTTAAAAAGTAGTTCTCCATGAATTGAAAATTGAAAGAGCTTTAGATTACCTGGAGATTATGCTTGTACAGTTTAATTTTTTATGAAAAGTAAGATTAATGTCTCAAAAAGGAAAAATGATTGTTCATGCATAAGCTACTCACGAATACTTTGCAGCTTAGAAAAGTGAGCCTTACTTTTGGAAAACTGAATTATATTTGAATTCATGTTTCATTCCAAAGAAAGATGGTAGAAGCATAAACTACTCATTTCAATGAAATAGGTTTTATTTACTCTGCAACTCAATGTAATTTCTCTTTGTTTTTTTTATTGCCACTTTTCAGGTTTGTATGAAAGAACTTCACCGGAGGAATAGCCCATTGATTATGTCACAATGCGGCTCAAAAGGTTCTCCAATCAATATTAGTCAAATGGTTGCTTGTGTTGGTCAGCAAGCAGTTGGAGGCCGTCGAGCACCAGATGGTTTTATAGATAGAAGTCTTCCACATTTCCCTCGAAAATCAAAGACCCCTGCTGTATGTTCTAATATCCTGAGCTTATTTGTGCCGAATATTATGGATTATTTCACTATTTGGTTATATCGGTTCATTTTTCAGTTAAGAGGTTGTCACTCTTGAAGGAAAGGTTCTCGTTGCTTTAATACAGTGCCTTTGAATGTTAAAGTTTGTTGTGCTTCCCTTTCTCAGTGGTGAATACAAATGCTTTAGAGGTTTTGGGGGATCTCTTTTTTGCTACTATAAAAGCTTCCCTGCATTTACATTTTTCATTGTTTGAACCTGCGTATACGGATAAGTCATTCAATTTTTTTAATAGAATAATTTACTTTCGAATGCAGGCTAAGGGATTTGTTGCTAACTCATTCTACACTGGTCTGTCAGCAACCGAATTTACAATCATAAATTTGGCTTTCTCTAATAAAAAACAGCAGCATTTTGGCTTTCAAACAGCACCATTTTGGCTTTCAAACAGCAGCATTTTGGATAGAAAATCCCCTGAGACATCAAGATTTACTATTTTGGATGCTCCGGTGATTCCTCTCGATCTCTTTGTTGCATATTGGAATTTTCATTGTTCTTACCATTATACAGTGATGATGTCTGGCAGAGAAAACTTGGTTCATTTGTCTGGCAGGTTTAACTGAGTCATGTTGAGTGGATGGGTTCTGTGGTATTCTTGAATTAAGTTTTGGTTTTTGCACTAATGAGAACTCTGATCAAGTGTAATGTTGTTACTCTCATTGCTTGTAATAACAAGCAAATATTTGAGCGGGGTTTTCATTACTGGCTTATTTTTTTTATGATTGTTTATTCTTTTGGGGTTTTGCCATTGGAGAGACAATAGATGTTTTATGATTTTTTATTCTTTGTTCTTTGACCAACCTTTCTATTTGCTAATGCTTCTTGCATCTTTTGTTTCTCAGGGTCACAAAAGTTATGTACCAAATATGATTAGCGGGGCATCACAAGCAGACATTGGTGTACTGGTAAATCATTTCACATATTCTAACCTGTCAACGTCTTTGTTTTCTGTGCTATTTTTCTAACTTATTTTCACTTAGGTAATGTCTGCCCGAAAAGGGGAGTTTGAAACTGGATATGAAAAGGGCGGACAGACCCGAGAGCACGTTATGCTAGCAAAGACTTTGGGTGTCTCTAAGCTGTTAGTAGTTGTGAATAAGATGGATGAGCCTACTGTGAACTGGTCAAAGTCGAGGTTCTAATAATCTTATCCCACTTATAAATTGATGTTAATATGATTTAACAAATTAGATGTGTTAATAGTACTTTGGTATTAATAGACGTGCCTTGTTATTAATAGTACTTTGGTATTAGTTGATCTTAACTTTTCTAAGAGATTGCTATATCAAAAACTGCAGAAGACTGAGGATCTACTCAAAAACTTCAGGCAAGGGCTTTTAAATACAGACACTGACAGGAATAGGCTGAAAATATGTGTCAAGACTTGAGAATAACGAGACTATGACAAAATGATGCTTCAGGGCTTAGGCACGCTAGGGGAATTATAAATATATCATCAGGGAAACTCCTTCAAGCAACAACAGTATATTGAATCAGCATGATAAAGTATAAACTGTCTAATGTATGTGGCAAATGCCCTAGTCCATGTATGACAGCATACTAAATCAAAGGAATCATGGGCAAGGACGCAGATAAGTTTATAGTTCATCCATCATCTCAATCTAACAAGTAGACAGGAGCAATCGAACAAGTACACATATACGCAATCGAACAAGCTGCAATCGAACAAGTAGAAAGGAGCACAATCGAACAACAACACAATCGAACAAACCGTCGAGTACACAATTGAACAACAACACAATCGAACAGCACAATGAATAAAAAGAGGGGTGAAGAGGCCGGACACGTACCGCAACTGCTATGGGTGAAGAGCTCGAAGACGAAACCTTTCGAGGCCACAGATTGTCACCACCGCGAACTGTTGGAGAGCAGCAAAACCGCCGAGCAGCAGCAAAACCTCCGATCGAGCCCTGCTGACACCACCGATCGAGCCAACAGCAGCAAAAAACGTCGAGCCCTGGTGATGCGAACAGAAAAACGTCGAGCCTCCTTCGCAATTGACGGTCCAATGTCGAGATTGTCAACACCGATGGTCCTCTTCAAGCATCGATCGCCATGATCAACCTCCGACGAGAGCTATCAGAGTACAAAATCAGTTTTTAGGGTTTTCAATTCTTTCGGGTTTTGTCTGAGGATAAAAGTAAGACCAATCTAATTCGAGAAAGAACGCGGGAATTATTTTACAATATTTATCGGGCATCCTCTTTCAGGAGGTTTTAAAACCCTTCCGAGATAAATTGACGTTTCTAGTGGGTTAAATATTAACTCCTGAGAGAGTATATCCGATTTTTAATTAAAAAAAAAACACGCTTCTATCAGGAGTTTTTTTAAAAACCCCTGTGCGAAAATTCATCTTTCAGGGGGTTTATAAAACTCCTGACAATTTGGACCTGATATATGTTAAATCCGTACTAGTGAGGGTTCCTCAATTTTAAAAGGATTGGTCTCAAAATCATTGAAATTCTCAATCGCGTTTGGTTTCTCAAAATCGATATTTAGTCATTTTTAATCATCATTCAAAATCCCTTAGTCCGATGTTAGCCAAACAAGTTTCAATTTCTGGTGGTGGAATCATCCACCTCTAAGGGCTAATCCCATATTTCCTTCCTAGGTTCCAAGTCAGAATCAGATTTCATCAATTCAGTTCTAGCATCCTAGAAATTCCAATTCACAACATCATATAACATAACAATCGTATAACATAGCAACCGTATCACGCATTCATAGATAGATCATACTCATGTTAAGGATAGTCACATACCATAACAGATCTACAATAGCATCGTACATAGTAGGATTCATCATATCATATCACAGAAGTTGCACCTCATGTCAATCAGATAAGCACATCATACTTACACTAACTACCAAGAATCATCACATTAGGGGCAAACAAGTACTTCCGCACACTAGCATTTCATCAAGTTTAGGGGTAACCATATTAGCACTAACAGTTCACTATTTTCTTTGGCAATACATCAGGGAATAAACATTGTCTATAGCATAGAATTCGTACAATACTCGGCCCCAAGTAAGACATATACTAAATCACATCCTCAAGAGAACCTGCCTACGACTACCGACAATAACAAGATACGATCACCACTCCTTATCTCTCGCATCAAGTCACCCCCTTCTAGGTCTACCAACTCAAATCTGATACTAGTTATGAACACCATAACATCTCACTCATATACGAACTCTCAAATCTCATACTATCTACAATTCAAGGCCTACATCCCAAACCAAATTACTAGGTTTCACAACTCATATGCCATCAAGCCACCTAAGGATCAATCTACTTCGATATTCTCATCTCAAGTCCTAACCTTTCACCCAACCATCTAAATACCATATCTCGGAGCTCACAATTGCTCAATTCCCTATTTAGCCAAGCTCAACACCTCGACCATCTATCAAGACTCCCTATCAAGCACATCCTCCTCCTCAATTGACCCTCTATTACGATCAATCTAGATGCTTCTCAACAATCTCGATGGCCCTTCCTATGCTCTCAAGACCCGCCTGACCATTATCTCCTAAGGAGACATCTCGAATCACCTTGCTAACCTGGTCATACTCCCCGCACCACTAACCACTCTCACTAACCATCCACCTCTAAGAACCCAACTCATACCGATCATCTCATACATGTCACTCCCGACTAACTCTAACTCCGCAACCCATCTAGTGCCACTCCCAACCACGAATCATCAAGACCCTCATCGCCAACGCCTATCCTGAAAGACAAACCAGTGACTCTACCTACTCGTCCGATTCTGAAACTCACGAAACCTGAACCACTCATGACTCCTCAAGCCGACCTACTCGAGATCCTTTTCCCAGCATTTTCCGAAATTACCTCAAGCTACCACTCCTTACTTTCAACACTTTAGGCCTAAATCCTCTATCCATCGAACATTCCGCCCAAGGAAACATTATGTCACCCTATCTCGAGTTACCCATAACATTGCAATTTGACCAAATCTCCCACAATTCCACATTTCCGCATGTTCCCAAATTGCCCCAGATCACACTTACTCGAACCTCGGCATCTTACTGCCTAAAGCCTTCTTTACTGATCACCATTCCCACAGAATCTCTATATCATCCTCACTCGAACTTCCCAAGTACCGCAACTTCGCCAACCTTAAAAAATCCTTCATCCTCTAGCGCTCTCAATGCCTTACACTTGCCTAGTTCCCAAATCCAAGCTCATAATCTCCCTATCTCAACCTCAAGCCAATAGTCTTACCAGAAATCTCAACGACATTCTTGCGTAGCTAGCAGCCTTTCTATCTAAACAATCCCCAAACATTCATCGCACGTACATCCCTGAGATGAACAACCTAATATCCAAAATCGTTAATTTCCCAAACAACCTCATACTATTCTTCCTTAGTGATTCCTCAACCTCATCCTTTACCAAGGCCGCTCCCAATCACCGCACATACAACCTAGTTCCAAATTCGGAGATTTCTTAGACATTCCTTAACCGATCTTCCTCAATGTCGTCCACGACTCACACCTAGACTATCTAGGCACACTCTCCTGGCACACTAACCCGTCTATCAACACATCCCCTCAAGAATCTCTCTGATCCACTCTTAACTCACTCATCCACCTCTAGAACTACACTACTCGCAAACACTATTGCCCCACACTACCTCTAACAAAGACCTCTCAATCGGAATCTTGCCACACTAACTCCACTCCTCACCTAAGACCTACCTGGAAGCTCGACTATACTTGTTGACCACTAGCTCCGACCCGTCCAACTCACTGTGCTCTACCCAAGCTAACGTATCTTTCCTACACCCCCATTCACACGACCAATGACCCAACTCGGAGACCTCAAACTACCCGCCACATTCTGACCCACCTCACTGCGGAATCACTCGACTCATTCCCAATAAGAAAACACCACCACATATATAGCACATAACCTATTTACCAGCAAGTCAGTACACTCAAACATCAAGGCACATCATCGAAAGCACAAGTTACTCAGGCAATCATTCATTACCTGTTCAGCACATTCGTCACCACACATCCCATTATGTCAGTTATAGGCCTATCACATGTTGTGAGGAGGAAATCAAGTATGAAATATAACAAAATAAATCAAACCAGATTTAGGCCCACGCAAATAAATACAAGACTCCTCCAATGCAGTAAGAGAAAGTCAGGATCGAATCCACGAGGAAGCGTGTCAGCGGATCCTGGGTAGCTGTAAATCTCACAGAAAAGCAACAGAAGACAGAAACAAAGGAACAAAGAAAGAAATAACAGAAATAACAAACGAAGGCAAGAAATAAAAGCAAGACAGCAACTTTACTCGATCTCGACGAGCAGTAACTCGAGATCGACAAGGGACAGTAAAGACAAAAACTGAAAATCGACGACAGAAAGCAGAAACACAACTCGACCAAGACAAGACCCTACTCGAGATCGACTAAAGCCTACTCGATCTCGACAAGTCTCTCCTCTGTATCGACTAGGCTCTACTCTGTATCGACTAAGCCCTACTCTGTATCAACTAAAACTCAAAAACTTTAAATTTGCAGATTCGAACACAAAATTCATATTTTCGACAGAAATAAATCAATATATAAAAAACTTCCAAAGCCAGGGTATCAACACCACAACGATAAACATGCAAAGTAACACATAAAGGCATAAAAGATCATGCTTTCCATCAAAGTAACTTTCGTTACTAACAAATAGGCATATAGAGGCTTTCGCATAAACCCTAATTGTTAATAACCCTTTTCACATAATTAATCCAAGTTGCATTAAGATCACTTTCGCTTCAATAATACAAACAAGGATCACCTTCAACTCTCGCAAAAGAATCATGCTCATAGGGATAGAAGATGGATTGCATAACAAGATCTGACCTTTACTGCATCACCTTACATGGCCACCGTCGGGCTCACCCCAGCCCCAGAAGTGGGTGGACTACTCACGCCTCATCGCAATCGCAGACATTGATGTATAAAAAGAAACTTGCATTAAACTATATTCAAAGTCTTTACAATCCCGGCAATCCACTTTCGCAGAATGCCAAAACCCTAAAACCTTTGAACTCCTAAAACTTCTCTGTGGAACTACTTGTCTCTGACTGAAATTGAATTTGTGATGGAATGAATGAAAAACCAGCCCCTAAGGCTTTATTTATAGTGATCAAACCCCGCTAATCAAGGAAAGAATCATCTATCTATATCTACTTCTAATTATCTAAAAGCCTAAATGATAAATAAATAGCTTAAGGGAAATAAATCTTTAAAGGAAACTATATCTAAAGTTGCAAAATATCTTCCAAGTAGGTAGAACTTCTCTTCCATAGATAGACTTGATCAAATTGGATAGAATTCGGCATATCTCGACTTCCTTCGGCCCCAAGGAAAGCCAAACCGAGTAGGATAGTCAAACCGCGTAACGCGCTCCCGGACACGACTCGTCGATCTCGAGTAGGGCTCCTCGACATCGAGTAGGATTCGTCATCGATTGGGCTGGCTGGGCTTCTCGGGTGACTCTGCTCGACAGGCTCGGATCTGGGCTCCTTGGCTCCTCGATCTCGACTAAGCCTCCTCGAGATCGAGTAGAGGTGGTTCGAGGAGGTGTGGCTTGGTGTGGTCGAGGACTCCTCCTCGGCATGGACTCGGACAGACGCAGTGCTGGTCCTCGATCTCGACAAGGCCTCCTCGAGATCGAGTAGGGTTACTCGACGTCTTCGTCCTCGGCTTCTCGGCTTGTCTCAACTTGTCGACTCCGGACATGGCCTCTCAGTCTCGTCGATCTCGACTAGGTGGTACTCGAGATCGAGTAAGGTTCCGGAGTCGGGTTGTCTCTGACTCAGTGTCCTCGATCCGCTCTGCTCGACCAGGTGTGCTCGGACAGCCCTCGTCGAGATCGAGTAGATGTACTCGAGATCGAGTAGAGTTTTCTCAGCTTTCTGCTCTGTTCTTGAAACGCACTTTCCCGAGTCCTTGTTTGTCGGATTGACGCATATGACCATGCGTTGGAAAGCTCTTTTCGTGGGCTACAACTTTCATGAAGACATCAAAGCTTGATTCCGAATGATGAATACCGAAAAATGGCCTTTTCTCCAGCTGCACCATTCTTAGCTTCTCCATGAGTTTCCTTTAAGCTCCAAAGTGCGTCCGATTTCTGCGAAATATAACCAAAACTTGTGTAGACCTCCATATATTGCAAATAAGTGTAAACTACACAGATTCTGTATTATTCTAACCCAAATGTATGAAATGTATGCAGAAATCGATATAAAAGTTACTATAAAACATGGCAAATTCAGCTCACAACAAACACCCCATACTTAAGCTTGCTTGTCCTCAAGCAATACTTTTATTTGTCATTCAGGGGAAGAATTCAAAACTCTCAACATATTAGATTCATTGCCATATAACCCTGCAATCAATTACCATCCTCGAAAAGGTACTAGTGTCACAGATCCATGCATGTGCAAATATACAAAAGCAACATCTACTCACAAAAGGAGGGTTATGCAAAACCAATTCATGTGTGACAAAGCATTAATAATCAAGAGGACTTTAATTTAAGCTCAATAAGGAGTAGATTGGTAAAAGGCTAAAGGTGGGCAATTTTTGGCAATGTGGTGCCTAATGATCCGGGGAAATGGAGTATTTCCAAACTTGAGTTTCCACATTCCTTCTCCATAAGATTCATCACCTTTCATATTGCTTTTTCTCAATAATAATGCTTTTACCTCTCTAACCTCAGCACTGCCTTCTCGCGAGTCGCAAACATGGGTGTCATGAATGGCCCCGGATGCTTAGTGCTTTGGACTCCTCACAATGTGTCCCATCTCTCCAAACTATTATCTTAGAGAGCAGGGTCAATCTACCTTTATCTCCTGAGGTGATTGGATTTTCTTTCACTCATTAAATTTTCCATAATTTCAAACATTTTCCCGCCAAACTCCAATAATGATAATAACAACACAACAACCATACAATAATCTCCATAATGTGACATCATTCTCAACATAATCCCCGGATAGGAAATAAGGTAAAGAATGGCAATATTTAAATCATGTGGAGCAATGTATGAAATAAGGCATATTATGGCTTTTGTGATGCATAAGCATAGGTAAGGCTAGGATTATAAAAAATATGAGCATTGTATGGAAATATAAAGTCCTCCATCCTCTTATCACGCAACATGTCAAAAGCAACTTCAAATTTTACCTCCTTTCATGGTTTTCAAGAAAATATGCACTTCATTGTGACTTCCCTTTACTAGGCAATTTCATGCTATATCTCTAATGAATCTAATTTTGCATCGTTGAGTTCAATATAAACTTCCATGACATTATTCAAAATTTTTCAATGGGGGTCATTTTTCTTTAAACTTTTGGAAAACATGCATATAAGCACATAGATCAATAATGAATTCCAAAATAGCCATGTATAAGCAATTCAAAGAAATAAAAAAATGCACACAAATAATGATCAAATATGCACAAAGTAAGCCCTTCCCCCACCCCATACTTAAACATTACAGTGTCCTCACTGTATAAAAACAAGGGTAAAGAAAGAAACTCACTAGACAGGTGTGCAGGGCCTCTCAATATTGAATAAAAAGAACCGCCTGGGCCGAGTCTGAATATAGCTTGCTTCTATCCATGGACCTGAAAAGTGTAGAAGACATATACCCACAATAGAAAAACTAAAAGTTCAAAACCAAAAAACAAACAAAACAATGTCCAAAACTAAATGTCTATGTACAAGCTCTAGATTTTATAGTCGCTAGGCCGACTTCTCCATTTATGCTCAAGGTGGCATCTGCAGGGCCCATGTAGCTTGGGCTTCAAATAGGACTCCATTCTTGTCCATCAGTTGTAATCCTCCAGAATGGATTTTGTTCACCACGAAAGGCCCCATTCGCTTCTTGTTGAATTTGTTAGGGAACCAATGATCCTTTGATTTAGAGACATAGAGCTCGTCTCCAACTTCATACTCTTTGGGCTCATCATTGGAAATCCTACATAAGCGCACATACCAAGGCAAACCTCTCCCATGTATAGAGATCTTTAATGGAAATTGGAGAAGAAAGATCCATACCTTGGCTTACCTTCGCAGAGACGGAATCGGGGACCACAGTGTTTGGTCGATCTCGAGTAGGAGTACTCGATCTCGACGAGCTTTCTGGTTCTGGTGGTGAACTGCTCGAGGATGCAGAAGCTGGTGGAGGGGAGGGCTGGTCGACATCGAGTGGGCTACTCGATCTCGAGTAGCCTGGCTGATCTGGTGGCTTCAGTGTCGAGGAAGGTGAAGTCGAGGCGGTACAGTGGTGGTCGATCTCGAGTAGGGTACTCGATCTCGAGTAGGGCTCGGCTTCTGTCTGGCTGCTCGATGATGCTGGTGCTGGTGGAGGCTCCTGGTTTTGGTCGAGATCGACTAGGGTCCTCGATGTCGAGGAGTCTTGGTCGATCTTGACCCCATACTTGGCTCCTGTCAAGGCATCCGAAAAATAGTTAGTCCATAACGACGTACCTTGGTTTGTGTCGATTGGATTTTCTGTGTCCTCCTTTAGGATTGCCATGATCTCCTCCACCTGGGCTTCCATATCCCTTTTTTCCAGCTCCTCAGGGGTCATATTTCTTACCTTGGGTTCCCCGCAGGTGATGTAGCCAGCTGAGATAGATTTTACCTCTTCCATTGGACCTGTATGCCTTTCAGTTTTATTAAAGGAATACTCAATTACCTCATTGCTGATGTTGAAAGTGAGCGCTCCTTTCCTTACGCTTATGTTGGCATCCACCGTTGCCAAGAAGGGTCTTCCTAGAATAATTGGACAAGCAGGATCTTCTTGCATATCAACAACTAAGAAATCAGCAGGGACAAAGAATTTACCTACTTGTACTGGCACATTATCCACCATGCCTGTTGGAATGACCACTGTGTTGTTGGCCATGTAAAGTCTAGCATCCACAGGCTCTAGGGCACCTATCTTAATCTTGGACCAAATTGTTAAAGGCATTATACTTACACTAGCTCCAAGATCACATAAGGCATTAATTTTATGTTGACCAAATCCAATGGTTATAGCAAACTTACCTGGATCTGGCCTCTTCTCCAGTATGTCCAAATGGCTGCACTCCTCTGTAATTTCAGCCATTGATCGCTTTTTGCTCAGAATCTCCTTCAGGAACTTGACATAGGATGGCATTTCATTGAGAGCTTCTGTGAAGGGGATGGTGACGTTGAGCTTCTGAAGCATCTTAATGAAGCGCTGAAATTTCTTCTCTGCTGGGTCCTTTGGAGATTTTGTGGGGAAAGGCAGCTTCTTTTTCTGATTCGGAGCCAGAACAGATGTTGGAGGTGCTACAGTTTTCTCGATCTCGGGCTGACCATCCTCGATGTCGAGTACACCCTTGTCGACCTCGACCAGATTGGGTGATGTCGAGTTGCTGTGCAGTGCAGACGATGGTTTCTGTATTTTCTCCTCGAGATCGACTAAGCTCTGGTCGACGTCGACTAGCTGCTGGTCGACTTGCTGTTGGTCGATTTGCTGCTGCTTTCTCTTTTGAAGCGTCATAAAGCAAGATCTGAAAAGAAGAAAAAGACAAGTTCAGAGATCCTGGCGCCCCCTGCTCCTCCCTCAGTTCCTGAGGTGGCCCCGACCACTGATATGATCATAGCTGGAGAAAGTGGCGTTCCGGTAGGGTCTTCTTCATTAGCTCCTGTGTCTCGAGTGAAACGCGTTCGTGTAACCGCCCCTGAGACTTCCAAGAAGAGGAAAGTTAGTGTGGTTATTGAATCGTCTACAGCGGATGAAACGGGGCTCTTTCTTGAGGGTGAAGCGACTCTTCGCGAGTTTCCCATCCCAGGTTTTGATATAGTTGAGCTGCGAGGTCTCGCCTTTCCATCCAAGAAACGTTGCTTTCCCGAGCAAGGGTACGTTCAGCGGTTAGATGCCGTTAATCTTTCAACTAATTTCGACCGCCTTAACCAGTGGGTAAGTTCTTATATTTTACGAGTTGCTTTTTGTTCTCATTTTTAGAGTAATTCGACGCGGTTTAACTCTGGCCTCTTTCTTCTTCTTATTCTTGTTTCAGCTAAGAGTGATCCAACAGGACGTCGAGAAACGTTTGGTGTGTGGTGAAGAGAGCCTCAGTATGAAAGATGAGGAGATTAAGAAATTGACTCATCAGCTGCGGATCCTTGGGAACACGGTCGGTGACCCAGCTTCAGTTGAGAAGTTTAAAAAGAGGTCTGTGGAACTCCATGAAGAAGTGCAGACACAAAAAGAAGCTATGGCGGCTTTGAAGAAGAAACACGATGATCTGAAAACTTCTCTGGATGTCGCCATCTCCCGCGTCAAAGAACTCGAGGTTGCGGAAGGGCGTTCGCGGGAACTTCTTCAAGCCAAGCAGGCTAGCATCAATAAGCTGGAAGAAGATTTTTCTATTCTTCGTGAGGAGCAATCTATTACTAAACAGGAACTTGACAACATCAAAGCGCATTCAAACCAAGATGTGGCTCTTCAATGGCTTCAAAGTCCGGAGGGTGTGGCTTATTTGTCCTCCGAGTGGATCAAAACAGAGGTTGGCGTATCTTTCATGTCTTCTGTAGCTAAAGCTTGTCTGCAGACTCCGAAAGGTGCCAGTATTTTGAAGGACAAGTGTTTTAGCTATTTTCAGAAGGGGATGGTCGCGGGGATCAATCAAAGTGTAGTACGCTCGGCAGCTAACCCAGGAGTTCCCTTAGAGAAATTCGAGCCGAGCATGACCAGTGCCGACTGGGGGCTTTCAAAAGAAGAGATGGTCGTGGAAGAATCATACTCTGAGGACGAAGATGTCGAGGATGCGGTCGATAACGTTGGAACGCCGACCACTACTACTTGATCTCTTATGTTTTAGCTTTAATTGGTAATTTGGGAATGAAACATTTCTTCCTTGAGAACCTGTGATGGTTCTTTTTTGGGTTTCTATGTGACATCTGTCTTTTGGGCTCGGGACTTCTTGGATGAAACTTGGTATTCCTGTATATTTTGACTCGTTAATGCTCTGATCTCTTTCCAAGTGTTGAAAGGGTTAATCCGAATGTACAAAGCCTTTTCCCACTTGTCTCTGATTCTCAAGATGGGATTTTTCCTTTTTTAAGGCCTCGATCCTCCTTTCATTTTTACTGCTTTTCATGCATTGTTAACCAATTTGTGTTTTCATACGCGTTATGTCTTCGGGAGGTTTTAATCCTTGGGCCTTTTTTCAAAAGATTGAGAATGTGGATCAACTTTCTCTACTTGTGAGCTTTCTCCTTGTTTTTCCTTAGAAAGTTTGGGCTAGTTCTCCGAATTATATATGTATTTTTTGTTTGTGTGCAGGTTTTGCCCCCTCAATTTGAGGCTAAGTATGGGCTGCTACCGCCTAGATGGGCTTTTCTTTCCTCGTATCTGGTTCGCGACTTCCCAGTGGCTGTGTCCTGGAGTGAGAACGGTCTTTTTCAAATTGACAGTGGTTGGGATGAGTTCCTTGCCCTTCATCATCTTGGGATAGGAAGTGCCATGATGTTTTTTCATAGGGGCAATGTCTTTTTCAATGTTTGCCCGCGTCGCGAGCCTGGGGATGATAATGAGGCTAATCTTAGCTCAGTATCCTCTTCGTGTAGTTCGAACTGAGCCTTCCCGGTGTCATGTTCTGAGAGTTTGCAATTTGTTTATGAATTATATTTCCGCGAGTGACTTGAAAGGGGAAACTACGATTTTCCTTCATTATTTATCATGTTTTGTGAATTTTTAATAAACTTAAAGGGTGATCTTTTATTATTCATAACAAGAAGTAGCATGCATAAACCTTTCAAAAGGTTCGATCCTTTTAAGCCAAATACATCATTCTAGAGATGGTAACGCGACACATAAAATATAAACTTAAGGACATCCCACTTCTCCATTTTCCTCACTATCAGGACTTACAACGTCGACTTCAAAGATGGAGTCTCCCAGGTAGGTGAAGATCAGAGCTGATCCTATATTGACTCGATTTGCTTGTGTGAAGTCGCGCCACCCTTGTGTTAACCAAAAAAAGGCCGTCTCCATCTCTTTCTACCATTACTTCGTGTTCCTGGTTGGAGCGAGACCAGAGCCTGACTTCGTCTTCCTCGAGGTGGCTGAAGCCCCCCCCCCCCCCCGGATCGTTGAAAAAGGCCAAGGGTATGTATTTTTTATGCATTAGGTATTTTTGTAATAAAAAAATTTTGAGGAGGCATATGTAACAAGAAGACAGCTCGGCCTAGTGGTTGGAGGGACGGGACGAGGGTGTTAATGGGGGAGCGCTTAAACTGAGGTTCGAGTCCTCATTCTTCCCATTCTTCCTTTTTTAATTTTTTACCTGCTCTTTTTTAACATCAGATTTTTTTTTTTAAAACATCGCTTTCCCTTTTACACAAACAGCGAAGTAGATTAGAATTTGATTGTTTTTACCTGAATGGGAGCGCTTAAACTGAGTTTCAAGGTTAGTTAATTTGATTATTTTAAGTTCAATGGATTGCGAATTTGATAATAAATTTTGAGTTTCAAGGTTAGTTTTGGCCCTCTTTCTTCTTTTAATTTGACTTTTTTAAGTTCAATTGATTGAGATGAGAATCATTGAGATTAGAATTTTTAGATTTGAGAATTAATTTGGGGAAATTTCGATTAGAGTTTGCGAATTTGATAATATATTTTGAGAAATTGTGATTAGAATTTGTGGTTTTGAGAAATAAATTTGTGGTTTGAGATTTGAAATTGTAGTTTGTGATTGTGTTTTGGACTTTGAAATTGTGGTTTTGGCTTGGTAAGTAAATATAAGTTGCAGGATTCAATTGGACTTGAGTTTTGTTGGTTGGCCTGAACAAGAAGGAGTAAAAGATTGCAAACTTTTGAAACTGCAAGATTGTTTGACATTCATCAAACTCGTTCAGACACAACAAGAAGCAAAAGATTGAACTTCTCCACTAAGACGGATGTGTACAACTTCGGGATACTACTTCTAGAGATGGTGTGTGGTAATTAAACCCTAGAAATCTTATAAGCTTGAAAAGTAAAACATGTCCAAGGGACCTTTTTTCATGTTCAATATCATGAACCCTTTCGAGCCTAGTTTTCAGCCCCCCCTCGACTAAAATCCTGGATCCGCCACTGTCTCTCATGATGACCATATAGAAAGCCCTCGACGGCAACCCTGGATCCATTTTTTGTTTTAGGATGCTCATCACTTGGGTTATTCTTGCATGCTTTATATTTGCTGAGTGAGGCTTTTTTTTGCCCTCGGTCTTATTGCCCTTTATTGAAAAGTAACTAAGTTTTTTTTTCCAGCTTACTCTTGGTTGCTTTAAAGGCCTCTTCTGAGAGGTTTGTTGGGTTTCAGCGGGATAGTCAATAAAATTAATTTCCATTTCAGAAAAAGAGGACGCGTGCCCTGTGCTACTGTGTTACCTGTCGCGCGTCATGCATGCATCTCTTCCCCGTTTTCTTGACTGCCTCCTCGTGAATGATGGGACAAAAAAGGCTATTGCTCTCCTTGCTTCTCTCGAGATGAGGGGATCCATTATAGTTTCTCCTTTAGCATTTAGGGCTAACGTGGCCTCTGAGCGAGAATCTCGATGGGCCTTCTTCCAGGCGGTTGATTATCCTGAGCTGTTTTCGCGTTTGGTAAGGTTTTTATGTTCAATTTCCATATCTTTTTCACGAATTCCTTCATTATTTTTATCTTTTCTCATTCTTCAGCTGCTGCCACTTAAGTTTGAAGAAGTGTACGAGGACGCTATCCCTAGTCGAGTCTTACTTTCTTCTCATCAGTTAGGTAATTTTCCGGTTCGCGTAGAACGTCAGGATAGTGGTCTTCTCTACTTTGGCCGCGGATGGAAAGATTTCGTAGAATCGCACGGTTTTGAGAGGGGGGCTTCTATGATCTTTACTCATATGGGTGAGGCGCGTTTTGAAGTTCAAGTGGTAGACTCCCGCAGGGGAGAGCGGGAGACTAGTCACAATGATCATTCCTCTCATGGATTAGCCTCAAATGGCTTTTGAGCTTAGTCCTTTATGTCAGTGAATTAATAAAGCAAAGCCTTGGGACTTGTTTGTTGACCTGTTTAATAAAGCGAAGCTCTTTTATTTTCTCAAAAAAGGGAGTGTTTGAGGTATTGGACATAACTTCGGTTAATTGTGGACTTGTAGTTTTTCCTTTGGGAGATTTTCAAGATTGTGCATGCCTACTGCACGATTTACTTTCTCGATGCAATCTTGTCGTGATACGTTATCTACGGGTATCCCAAATTTGTTTTGAGACAATAGTGTCTTTTGTCGTCTTGTGCATGGCGTGCCAATTGTTAGATTTTGGTGAATCAACCTTTCATATTTACTGAGTTTCTGTATCAGCCTGCGATGCGTGTTAGCACTGTCTGAATGTTCTATAAAAGGAGAGCATGGAGGTGAGGTGTTTAAACTCGATCTTTTTCTTTCAAGATGCCTTCTCCTGTCTGACCGGCTTCGTCATTTTTTGAGCGTATCAGTTTCCCTGAGCAGCTTCGCCGTTTTGTTAGTCTCTTGCTTGTTTAATTTCTCTTCAAAATTTTTCTTTTATCAACATCCTCTTTTCTTTGTGTTTTGTTAGTCTCTGCCACTACACTTTGAGGATGAGCTAGGGCCAGATCTCCCTGGGAACATTCTTTTGTCAACTAGGATTCTTCTTGACTTCTCGGTGGAAGTTATACGCGGTGATTATGGGGTTCCCTTTCTGAGAGGTGGTTGGAATGATTTTGCCGAGTCGCACAGCATTAACATTGGTTCCTCCGTGACCTTTATTTATAAAGGAGGAAATCGTTTTGAGGTTCATGTTTTAGATGATGTGGGAGATGAAGTGGATGCTGAATGGGCTTCTCCAAAATCAGGAGGTCCACCTTCAAATGGATTTCTCTTGAGTCAAGGTAGAACTCGTCTAATTCCGGCTAGGACCCGGCGGGCATAAGTTGATGTTCGTATATTTTCTTTTTAAGTGGTCAACTGCTTGGAAGTGCTAGCGTACCTTCGTCACAATGTAGTTTATTTTATGTTTAGTTGTTAGCACGCGGCTGTAACTTTCTATGTTTAACAAAGAGTCCCGGTGTTCTTGAAAGGCTTATGAAAATTATTTCTACAATATTTTGAACGGAGATATGACGCGGAGACAGAGCTCCAGTGTACTGACTTATATTTAAGAACATATCTCTGAGAATGTAGCTTTGGTCAGAGACCCGATACGGAGCCACGCTCCAGCGTCCTTGGGACTTACTAAAACCTCATCTCCGAGAATGTAGCTTCGATCGAAGGCCCGACGCGGAGCCAAGCTCCAGCTTCCTTGGGACTTATTAAAATCTCATCTCCGAGAATGTACCTTCGATCGGAGGCCCGACACGGAGCCAAGCTCCAGGGTCCTTGGGACTTATTAAAATCTCATCTCCGAGAATGTAGCTTCGATCGGAGGCCCGATGCGGAGCCAAGCTCCAGCGTCCTTGGGACTTATTAAAATCTCATCTCCGAGAATATAGCTTCGATCGGAGGCCCGACGCGGAGCCAAGCTCCAGCGTCCTTGGGACTTATTAAAATCTCATCTCCGAGAATGTAGCTTCAATCGGAGGCCCGACGCGGAGCCAAGCTCCAGCGTCCTTGGGACTTATTAAAATCTCATCTCCGAGAATGTAGCTTCGATCGGAGGCCGGACGCGAAGCCAAGCTACAGTGTCCTTGGGACTTATTAAAATATCATCTCCGAGAATGTAGCTTCAATCGGAGGCCCGACGCGGAGCCAAGCTCCATCATCCTTGGGACTTATTAAAGAATCTGAAAAGAAATAATAAGAGCGCCCTCTAACCGCTTTATTTAATTTTTGCGAGGGAGACTAAGGTTTCCGTGATACACAAGCCTTGGCTATTACACATAGTATTTCTTTAAACTATCTTCATTCCAGGTCTTGTTTAAAATGGTGCCTTCGGGGGTGCTGAGCTTGTACGCTCCTTCTCGGATTACCTTCGTGATAATATACGACCCCTCCCAGTTCGGGTCCAGCTTTCCTCCAGTGGTGGCTTGACGAAGCACCAAGTTTCCCTCCTTGAGGTGGCGCGGACTAACTCGCCTATCGCGGTACCCAGACAGAGGCCTTTTATACTCAAGCTCTCTTATAGCTTCCGCGATTCTGCGTTCTTCTATGAGATGGAGTTCAAGTTCCAATGCTTCATCGTTGGTTTCCCGGTTGTATGTCATGATTCGTGCAGAGGGGACCAACCTTTCTACTGGAATGACCGCGTCCATTCCATAAACTAACGTAAATGGGGTTTCTCCGGTCGGGGTTTTCACTGATGTGCGATAGGACCAGAGAACTAATGGTAGAAGTTCGGCCCATCGCCCTTTCGTTGTGCTTCCAAGTTTCTTTTGTATTCCGCGCAACAATTGCCGATTGGTGGTTTCTGCTTGACCGTTTGTCTGTGGATGGGCCACGGACGAAAAGTTAAAGTTTATGCCCAATCCTGAGGCCCATGGTCTGTGATTATCGAGTCGGGCACCCCGAATCGGCAGATGATGTTCTTCCACAAGAATCTTCTTACTTTTTCCGCGATGATTAGTCCCATTGCTTCGGCCTCTACCCACTTTGTGAAGTAATCAACCAAGACAAGCACATACTTCAACTGTCCTGGGGCCGTTGGAAATGGGCCAAGGATGTCCATTCCCCAGGTAGAGAACGGGCAAGCTCCGGTTATGCTTTTCATCATTCCAGTGGGGCGATGCATCAGATTTCCAAACCTCTGGCATGCGTCACATTTTTGAATATAACTCTGAACATCCTGCTTCATAGTTGGCCAGTAATACCACAGTCTGGTTTCTTTGGCTACCATGGCTCTCCACCCTTGGTGATGTGCACAGACTCCATCATGCAACTCTTTCATGACAAGACTTCCTTCCTCTATTGATATACATAGTAAATCCGGGAGGCAATAACCCCTTTTATATAGCTTTCCTTCTCTGATGGTGAAACGAGAGGATTTTGTGATCACTCTCCTGGCCGCGTCTTTATCTTCTTGCAATATGCCCTTTCCCAGATAGTCCGCGAGCGGTGTTCTCCAGTCTCCTACCTCTATCCCTTGGACGTGATATACTTCCTGAATAAGCCTGCGACTGTTTATTCTTTCGAGGACAACCTCCTTTCCTACTTCTTCGGGCATGACTGCCCCCATTCGAGCCAACGCGTCTGCCTGCTGGTTGAAATTTCTGGAAATCACTGTTAAGTAAAAACTCAAGAACGCTTTTGACAACGCTTGCACTTTTCTCTGATAGTCAGGCATTAGCCCGGTTCTGGCTTCATACTCTTCCGTTATCTGTCGCGCCATTACCTCTGAGTTGGTGTAGATCGACACTTGCCTGGCTCCCTTGATCAAAGCTATTTCTAGGCCCGCGAGCAGGGCCTCATACTCAGCTTCATTGTTCGTGGCTTGAAAATCCAATTTGTAAGCGTAGTTATACTGCTGCTCATCAGGTGTAGTGAGAGTAACCCCAGCCCCGCATCCATCTTTATTGGTCGCGCCATCTTCCTTGAGTGTCCACTCGCTGCTTTCTGTTAGAGTGCTTAGTTCAAAGCTTGTTTCACTGATGAAATCGGCTAACGTCTGAGCCAGTACCGCCCGCCGCAGGGTGTATTAAATTTCAAACTCTGTCAACTCAATGGCCCACTTCATCATCCTTCCCGACAGGCATGGGGAGTGAAGAATTTGTCACAAAGGTAGGTCAGTCATTACTCTGATGGTGTGATCCTGGAAGTAGAGCCTCAACCTTCTTGCCGCGAACACTAGACACAGAATCATCTTTTCTACTGGTTCATACCGTGTTTCAGCATCTTGCAGTACGCGACTGACGTAGTATACATGGTACTTCTCTTCCCACGTCAAAACCGCGCTGATGGTAATGTTTTTGACTGATAGGTATAGGTGGAGAGTCTCTTGTTTCTCGAGTTGGTGTAGTGTGGGGAGTGTTGACAATAAGACTTTCAACTCTTCGAATGCTTTCTGTAATTCAGGAGTCCATTTTATTGGACCCTTTTTCTTGAGCAAGGCAAAGAAAGGTAGTGATTTGTCTGCTAGCCATGAGCAAAATCTGCTTAGGTAGTTTACTGCTCCGTTCAGAGACTGCAATTCCTTAATCGTCCGCGGTGTTTGGAGATTCTGGATTGTCGCAACCTTTTCAGGATTTACATCAATTTCCCGATGGCTGACCATGAAACCAAGGAACTTTCCAGAATCGACCCCGAAGACACATTTGTCCGCATTCAGGTTCAACCCTCCTCTGCGAAGGGAATCAAACGTCTCTTGCAGATCTGTCGTGTGATCTTCCCGATCTGTTTGCGAAAGATTCGATCAACTGTTCTCTAAAACGTAGCTCCTGCATTTCTGAGACCAAAAGGCATGACGCGGTAGCAAAATATCCCCTGGTTGGTGATCAAAGTAGTTGCTTTTTTATCTAGCGGGTCAAAGCATATCTGATTGTACCCGGAATAAGCATCAAGAAAACTGAGGATCTTGTTTTCCACAGTTCCATCGACAAGCTCGTCTATTGATGGTAAGGGGTAACTGTCTTTGGGGTAGGACTTGTTAAGATCAGTGAAGTCAATGCACATTCTCCATTTTCCATTAGACTTCTTTACCAAAACCACATTTGAGAGCCAGTGTGAATCTTCAACTTCTTCTATGAACCCCGCTTCTAACAGTTTATCAGTTTCTTCTTTTGCCGCGGCGGCCTTTTCGGGGGCCATTTTTCTTTTCTTTTGAACTACAGGCTTCGTTCCTGGACGGATCCTCAAGGTGTGCAAAGCAGTTGCGGGCGGGACACCTAGAAGGTCCCGTGGAGTCCATGCAAAAACGTCTCTCGACCTTGCTATGATTTCCAACACTCAATTTCTTTCTTCTAGTTCTAACGCTTGCCCCATATAGACTTTCTCCTCGGGGTTCTGAAAAGGCGTGTAGACAACCCTTTCATCCGCGGTTGGTACTTTTGTTTCCGTCAATCTTACTTCAAGCTCGGCTTCCGAGAGCTCTGATGGGCCACTGTCTCCCACCACATATTCATGTTTTTCGCTAATACACATCACCTCTTTCTTCCTCTTGATAGAAGTTAAGTAACAGCTTCTGCTTTCTGGCTGTTGGCCACGGACATCACCTACTCCTCCTCCTGGCAAAGAAAACTTTCCGACGAAGTGATAGATTGATACAATCATCTTAAATCTGTAGAGAGAGACGCGCCCCAACAAGGCGTTATATACCGTTGGTATTTTCACCACTGTGAATACGATATTTTCCACGCGCCATTTTGGGGCTGTTCCCAAGACTACTGTCAGCTCGATCGTTCCAGCTACTTGCACTTCTCCCTCTGAGAACGTAATCAATGTGCCAGAGTATGGTTTTAATGATGCCGCGGATATCCCCATTTGAGAGAAGGCCTCCCATGATAAGATATCAACAGATGAACCGGTGTCAATAAATACTCTTTTGACTGTTTTGGCAGCAATCTGAGCGTGGATGACCAATGGGTCCGAATGCGGCATCCTCACTTCCTCCACGTCTTTCGGCGAAAAAGATATATCTTCATGATGTGACAGAGAGATCCTTCTGCTGGACGCGGACGGCGGTTGCCTTCCTTCTCGCTCGTAGTTCCTCTTTTCCTGTCTACTCGATCCCGCCAGGGAGTACCCTCCCGCGAGGGTATTAATGAAACCCTCGGGTTCCGGTATGTGGCCTTCTTCAGGTCTTCGAGCTCTTTCCTTTTTAACGGATCTTTTCATAGTGGGTGCATGGTTGTGTCTTCCTCCGCGCCCTCTTCGTCCCCTGCCTCTTCCTCTGTTGTAATACGGGGGATCTCTGCGCTGATCTTGCTGTCCTTGGTACTGATTCTGCCGATCGCGGGGGACGTCAGGTCTGGGGTCACAATCTTCCCAATCTGGTCTTCGATTGGGTCGATCTTCCCTCCGCGGAGGAAATCTCAGTTCTTGGTTCCTATATGGATTCTCTCTCGGATGATAGGACCGCGGATGTTCCTCTCTCAAATGATACGACCGCGGATGGTCGTCTCTCGGATGGGGTCCTGGGTTTCTTTCAGAATTCATATGTATTTCGTCTTGTCGGGGACGAAAATCTCCTGCTTCTGACTGATGTCTGGGCGGCTTAACTTTCTCTTTTTTGAATTTTCCAGCAAGGATCCCAAAAAATCCCTGGTTGCCTGCGTTTGCTCTTGAACTGGATGCGGTGGCCTCCTCAGCTTCGATCTGTCTTGACACCCGTTCCCTCAAATCATCGTAACTGGCTGGTTTTTTCCGAAATAGGTACGTTTTAAAATCTCCTTCTGCCAAATTTCCCATGAATATGATGATTGCTGACTCATGATTAAAGTTGGGGATTTGCACCACCACACTGGTAAAACGAGTGAAAAAGTGCCCCAAAGTCTCCCCAGCTCCTTGCCTAATCGAATTCAGATCAAGCATGGTCTTCTTTCTCGACCGCGCGCTTCCAAAATGGGATGTGAAAATATGGGACAGCTGGGTGAAACTGGTTACGGAGTTTTTTGGCAGCTTTGTGAACCATGTAAGGGCGATTTTCGTCAAGGTTGAGGGGAACGTTCGACATAACATAGCGTCGTTGTACTCATTTATCCCCATAACGGTTGTAAAATGGCAGAGATGATCTTCGGGATCAGTCGTCCCATCATACTTCATAAGGTTCACATCTCTCCACCTTTTTGGCACTGTCGCGGAACAAATTTCTTTAGTGAAAACCGATGGGAAAACTGCCGGTTCGCCTTCTGCTCTTTTATCTGCCGAGTCGGACTTTCTGGAGGTGGAAACATCCGTAGATCTCTCTCCGCGTCGGTGTTTGTTCTCATGCTGCCGCTGATCATTCTGCCATGCGTGGTGCGGCATTGCCTAACTCTGGAAGCCGTAATTCAAGTTGTCTGGGTTGTTGTATGCAGTATAATATCTATCAAAATTTCCACGCTGCTCCTCGTGATGGAAATTCCCCTATTGACGCGGATTATGTCCCCAGTGATCATAATAGTAGTACTGTGATTGTTCTTGCTGAAAGGGGTTAGGCTGCTCCTGATGGACTTCATAATACCAGAAATTCTGAGGTATGTGCTCTCCCTCTGCTCCATGCTGATTGTAATGGTGATGCGGAGGTGTACCGAGGTGCTGATTTCATGTTTCGCCATCTGGATCGGGTTGAGGTGTCAACGGGACATACATGCTTGAGGCCTCCTGATCCTGGTGGATCCCATGGCTCATGCTCTGTGTCGCATTGTTTAGATTATCACTCATTTTTTCTGCGTCTTAATTCTGCCACAGTGAGATACTCATTTTCACATATATATATATATTCATCTTAGACGCGGACCCTTGCTCCTTTCAATGATCTGGGGGTCTTTGCCTAATTTTTAAAAACGAAAGTTTTTTAGAGGAACCCCTTAGAGTGAGGGGGTTCCCACAGACGGCGCCAATGAAGAAACTCGAATTTAGTAAGGGCCTCCATTTTTAGTAGGACCCGGGAATAAACCCAGTGGGGCCTCCAACATTCCCAACGGGCTTACCTAACCCGTACCGAGTTAATCGGTATGGCCCAACCTGTGCCGCGGGAATAGTTTTACTTGGTCGCTTTGATGGATTATCCCCTTATCAAAGTTTCCTCAGACGAAATGAGAATCAATTACTTACATGCCGCCGCTGACTGGCCTAGGATCCAACAGCAGTGAATTCTTTGATTCTTACTTCGGGCTTTCAAAGGGCAAGAATGGATTCTTTCTCCCGGAAAAGTGTTTTACGCGTATGCAGCCTTCTCTCCTTTCCTCTTTCTGCTTTACTTTTCTCAGGATATTCAATCTTGGTCCGCTCCTTTTTCTTCTCTCGCCGTCCAAAAGTCCTTTCTCTGTATGTCAGTTTTTGCTTTTATAGGTGACGGGTGATCTTTAGACAACTCGCCACGTGGGGTTTGTAGTTTGACAAGTGTCCAACTCGTGGGGTGTGGGCATGTCTGACACGTGCCCTTTTCTTCCATGCGCGGATGATATGGCTCCTGTGAGTTTATAGTTTTTGTTAAATGCTCATCCGCGGATGATCTTGACGATCCGTCTGAGGTGTTATGATTTTTACTATTTTTCGCCTATTGTTGCTAATTATCTTTCTTTGTATGCTTCTACAGATGTTTTTATTGATGGTTTCGTCATTTCCCACATTTGTTTTTGCTGAATAACAAATTGACTTATATCAACTGGTGTTGGCAGTTTTCTATTTTGAAACAAGACTTGGTTTCTAAACCACCAGATAGCCCACCATTTAATAGCGATTATTTCTTTTTTGGTCGCTGGTAGGGTCATGATGTTGTTCATAGGGGGTGTCATTTGTCCTCTTGCATCAAGAGTCCGTTGATGGTATTGTTGTACATTATGATCTTTTCATGCGTCAGAGGCAACCATCGGGCACTCGACAAACAAATGATAAGCATCCTCATTATGATGATTGCAGAATATGCAGCATCTCGGTATTGGGATGTTGTTTCTTGCCAGTCTATCCTTGGTAGGTAACCCATCAAGACTGATTTTCCACATGAAGTTTTTTATTTTTGGTTGGATATCTAGGCTCCACATCCAACCGAGTTGTGGACCATGTGTCTGACTCTCCCTCTCTGTGAGCATTCTCATTGCACTTGCCATCGTATACCACCCTGACTTGTTAGCTTCCCAGTATAATCTGTCTGTTCCCTGTTGCGATGATATATATATATCCCTGATTTCCTGAATTATGTGGTGTGGGACGTAGGAGGCAAGAGCTGCACAATCCCAATTTCCTTGTTTGATGAAATCTGCTACTTTGAGATTTTCGGTATTGGCTGGTGGGTTGATTCCCCTGTTACAGAAGGAATCAAAACCGCACCATCGATCATGCCAGAAGTTAATCGAATTACCATCACAAATGTTCCACACCAGGCCTTTACGGAAAAGGGGAATGAGCCTGCTTAACTTACTCCACTGCCATGAGGCAGCTCCGCTTCTTTGATAATCGAGGATGGATGTGTTTTTTAAATATTTCTGGTTTATTATTGTTACCCACATATTTGAAGGTTCAGCTAGAATTTTCCAAAGTAGTTTTAATTGTAATGCCACATTGATATCACTCATTTTGTTAAGACCCATACCCCCCGATTCCTTTGTTTTACAAACCTTCTCCCAGCTAATAAGAGGCGAGTGTTGTAAGTCTTTATTCTAGAAAAAAATTCTGTTAATCCTATCCAATTCCTTGTGTATTGTTGAGGGTAGCATAAAATTTTGCATTATGTAATTGGGTCTGGCCTTCAAATTCGATTTTATAAGCACCGCACTCCCCTCTTGAGAAAGGGAGTTAGCACGCCATTTTGTCAGCTGCTGTTTTGATTTAATAATGGTTTCTTCAAATGTATCGTTGTTAACTCTTCCATTAATGATAGGACACCAAATGTATTTTTCTAAACTTGTGGAATTAGGGATATTTAGAATCCCTTGCAGAATTAACTTCCTTTGGTCGCTAATACCTTTAGAGGTTTGGAAAGAGGATTTTTGGTACTTAACTTTCTGGCCTGATGTAATACAGTAGTCGTCAATGATGGTTTTGACCTTCTGGCAAGTTTCTGCACTACCTTTACAGAAAACCATCATATCATCTGCAAAGGAAAGGAAAGGGATTCTCATAGAGTTTCGAGCACACTGGAAACCAATGCTACTTTTGTCTTGGATAGCCTCCATCTGTAATGCCCTGGCAAGAACTTCTGCACCAAGGATAAATAAAAATGGTGACAAGGGATCACCCTGTCGGAGTCCCCGTTTCGGAAGGAAAATTTATGTTGGCTCATTATTCACCAAGACAGCGTATGACACAGTTTGGATACATTCAATGATCCAGTCAAGGAATTTGGGATAAAAGCCAAATTTAACCATGACATCTGATAGAAACGACCACTTCACTCTGTCATAAGCTTTTTCCATATCTAACTTAATAGCTACCCATCCTTCAGACCCACGTCTCGTTTTGAAAGAATGGAAAATTTCATGTGCAATAAGGATGTTGTCCTGGATAGCTCTATCCGCCACAAAAGCACCTTGTAACGGATGAATAAGTTTTCCCATTACCTTCTTAAGCCTTTTTGTAAGAATTCTTGAAATGATTTTGTAGCTCGTATTACACAAGCTAATGGGTCGGTAGTGGTTTGTTGTTGTCGGCTGATCACACTTGGGTAGAAGTGTTATATACGTATGGTTGACCTGTCGCAATAAGTGTCCTGATGCGAAAAAAGCTTTCACCGCTTTGATGACTGACGAACCAACTATGTCCCAGAAGTTCTTAAAAAACTCGATCGTGATACCGTCCGGGCCAGGAGACTTATTAGCCCCCAGCGTGAAGGCAGCAGCTTTTATTTCTGTGTTCGACACAGGTCTGGTAAGAAATTCATTATCGTCTTAAGTGATTTCTTCAGAGATCAGGTTTAAGAAATTCGTGTGAACAGTTCCATTCTGGCTCTCGATTTGGAATCGTTTATAGAATTCATTTTTTATTTCTTGTTTAATATTTTCTTGGCCAGTGATATTTAATCCAATCGTGTTTGTCATTTCTCGAATGACTTTTCTATTTCTTCTGCCAGACGCAATTTTATGAAAGTATCCAGAATTCGTATCTTTTAATTTTAGATGTCGTGTTTTAGCTCTCTGTCTCCAGTAAGTTTTTTGGAACTTTAGGAGAATTTCTTTTTTCTTAATCAACCTGAGTTGCTTTTTCCATAAAGCTTTGTCATTTTTATCTCCATTATTTATTTGTATTTGTAGTAATAGATCATCAGTTTTCTTTAGTTGCTGAAATACATTTCCAAAGGTCTTCGCATTCTAGTCCTTTCTACGTAACCACATATTCTCCATTCGAAAGGGTGGTGATTTATGGGCTCGTGTGTTCTCGATTTCTATTCCAATCGGGCAATGATCCGAAGATGTGAATGCATAGTTTTTGGTATGAATCTCCGGGTATTTGTCTAAAATATCAAGGGATACCAGAACACGGTCTAATTTCTCATACATCCATTCATTGTTCGGTTGAGCTTTCCACCATGTAAATTCATTTCCTGAGGTGGGTATGTCTACCATTTGACAGCTGTCTTTAAATTGAATAAGACGGTTAAATCTTTCATTTATAGGGCTTGCACCACCTTGTTTATCTGACGAAGTCGCTATTTCGTTTAGGTCATCCATTATAATGCATGGGAACGGCGATTTGTTGATGAGTTCTATTAGCTAGGACCAAAAAGCTAGCTTATCCTTCTCATGCGGAGGGGCATAGCAGAATACCAGCATATTTTACAAATTCCTCGTATTGTTGGTATGTTTTAACACAATTATTCTGTCATTTTGAAATTCAATCTCAAGTTTATCGTCAATGAGTTGCCTATCTTTCCAAAGCACTCCAATACCACCAGCTCGTCCCGAAGCTAGGGACCAAACTGCATTGTCAAACCCAGCTCTTCGCCATTGGTTCTCATCCGCCAGATTAGAAGATTTAGTTTCCATTAGAGAACAAATTTGGAAATGTTCTGCTTTACAAAAAGCTTCAAGTGCAATACAGAAGTTTGGCTTGCCAATACCCCTACAATTCCATGAGCAAATCCTCATATTATAACCTCGTAGAAAACTAAGAACCAACTGATACTTGTCCTTAGCAAAACTAGATTAGAATTAGACATTATTATAGACTTGGTAAGCCATGTTGAGCATGCCCAAGCAGTGCATTTATGTTCGGTTTTTTGGTGGGAATGATAACATATCCCAACAATTGTTATCGTGGTTCTATTGTTAGCAACTAGTGCCAGAACAAAGGGTGTTTTTACCTCAAAACATAGGTGGTATGTTGAAACCAAAGAGCCATAGCTTGAGACCTTGTATGTCGTGGTTTGATTACTGATGGAGAAGATCACCGGAATACAATTGTTATGTTTGTTATAGCCAAGATACACATACACACTAATAATACTTTCATTCATTTGCCAGTTGGGTTTAGCATAAAGGAGGGCGAATACACAGACCACCAAATATTCGCCTACCAACCCTACGAGTTGAGATCAAACAAAGCCAGCAAGCACAGCCACACATGGGCATATATACAATAGTCCGCTTGGACAAGTTCCAGACACACACACCATTGCAATAATATATGACAGAACTGATAATAATAAACACCATAGAGTGTTGGATAGAAGACCTGAAGTGAGGATGACAATGTGGCCCAGGAGTTGCACGAACCCACAATCCCCATGAGTTTACAGCCGGCCAAGTTCGTGGACTACTCATGTCGAGACTTCTTCACACTGCTTCCCATCAGAGTCGATGAAGCAGTATCGCCATCACCAGCGCTAGACTTGCGTTTTCCAGATTCAGAGGTGGAGGAATCAACTTCCATGTTGACCATTTTCCTCTAGATAGGCGAGGGAATCGACAACAGTCCAGGAGTGGCCTTGAGGGAGGCTGCAAGAGCCGCCGGTTTGCTCAGATCAGGGAGGTCGAACTCCTCACCTGGGGGCACATTCTGCAAGTACAGCTCAAAAGCTTCAGGTGAGAAGCCATTGAGGTGAGCCAAGCCATCCACGAACAGCTCTGCCTCGCTGCCCTCAAGCATCAGAGGATCCTCATCATCATCTTTGAACACAAGATGTTGCTCTAGTGATGCGAACATTTCTAGGAAGGACTCATCATGTGGGATCTAGGGCATCAACTGATCAGGCATTGGTGGCATGGGTTGTATGAATTCTACCATAGAAGGCTGGACATCCGTCTCAGTCACTTCATGCGCCACAAAAGCTGAAGTGGAGCCACCAGAAGCAACAGAGACACGGGACGCCGAGGAGTTGCTGGGCTGAGCCGCTGCATTGATGCCCACAATTTTAAAAAGCTCAGATTTTGGGTTACCTATTTTGATGATCGGTTGAGAATTCTTCTTCTCGACTGCCACATTGACCCAATCATTTGTATCATCATCGCCATTGTGAGCCTTACTCCCCGGAGAGCTCGGGATGTGGGCACCAAGAGGCGCCTGAGGAGCCACATTTTTCTTCCTCTGTGGACAATCCACAAAGGTGTGCTCCAGATCACCGCAGCTGCCGCATCCTTCTGGGAATTCTTCAAACCACACTGGGTACTCCGCCAATTCGTCTTCCTCATTAAGGACCATAACTTTCTTGCTTGGAATTTTGGTAATATCGACCGAGATGCAGATACGAGGATAGCGCACCCTCTTACCCTTGGTAGTGAAAGCATCTAACTTCAGAACTGAGCCAAGACCATTCTCTTCAATGATTGATGTGAGAACATTTTCAGTAATGTACTCAGCCGGCAAACCAGGGATTCGGATCCACATGTCAAGCAAAGAAATTGGCTCGGACATAGGATCGAATCCTTGACGTCAGGGCTTCAGCAACAGCAGCAATTGCCCTTGTATGTGGAAAGGGCGTCCACTCCAGACCCGGTCACGGTCCGCAGCCAGCGCGAACTTGAGTTCAAACCAATTGTTTGCTAGTGGGATCACCTTGAAGCTACCCTCCAGAAATTCCCAGTCGAACCTGATTTTCTTCCGAATCTCCTTCAGCTCCAGGGGGTCACCAATGATTGTGGCGTAGAGGGTTGTGCTGCGGAGAGAGAGGATGTTATCCCTGTTTCCAGCGAGGCGCGCCTTGTACTTCTCCAGATCAAAGGAAAGCTTTGCCATTCCCTTGCCGCATTTGTTGGGTAGGTTTGAACCCACGTCCTCCGGGCCAGGTACCCCAATGGACATAGATTGTTGAGCCTTCATCCCAGATGAAGAGCCGAGATTGGGTAGGTCAGATGAAGGAAAAGCCGGAATCCCTTCATCCACCTTTTGTTTGCCTTTGGGGTCGCGCTTGTCCGCCATGATCACCAGAAGAGGAAATTGGTTAGTAAGGGAGTAAGTTAAAGAAGGGAGGAGAAAGTTGTGCAGGAAACACAACTCCAACCTCAATTTATAGCCAAGAACATATCGAAAGGACAAGGGTAAGCAATCTCTGTAACAGTACCTTTGATTTAGCAAATCACTCACACCATTCTCACAGATCAGGCCAAACGGCGCTAGATAATCACCACTAGCAAACCGAATTGCGACACCCACGCACATCCATTTAATTTTTCCTTGCGGCGGAAGGAACCACCATGCCAGCCACCACCACCAGTTGCACCTTTGCACTCCAAATCCCTCACCCAGCCGAATCAATTGAATGCTGAAGTGATAGATCCGAGATTTGGGTTTGATTGCGAAGCCGCGTCGACGCACATGCGAAGCCGGAAGATGGCTATGATTGGAATCAATTCTCCAAATTTTCCATTGAAATCCATAACTAGGTATGGCATGACTGAAAACCCCAATTAAGTTCGAAGATTGGAGAGGACAATCAATGGATTTGGTGGACTGGTGCGATCTAGGGTTTGCTTGGGTGTGGCGAGGAATAAGGTGTTTCTCTCTCATCAGAGCTTCTCTCTCTTCGGGTTCTTAGTTATGCTTATACGAATAATATTGTTTCAATGCGGATAATATTATTCCAAAATAAAAACAAAAAATCATAAATAATTCATCTTTATACGAATAATCATTCACATATTATCGAATAATTCTTATATATCTACGAATAGTCTTTCACATCCATATACGCATTTATATATATAAATAAAATTTATTTTAAAAAAGAAAATTAATTTATATTTACGGATAATTTCTTTAATTGGATAATATTATTCCACTCCGAAAACAAAAAATCATAAATAATTCATCTTCATACGAATAATCAATCACATATTATCGAATAATTCTTATATATGTATAAATAGTCTTTCACATCCATATTCGCACTTATATATATCAATAAAATTTATTTTAACAAGGCAAATTAATTTATATTTACGAATAATCCTTCACACTGTGAAATCACCAAATACATCCGAATAATTTGGTGTTTGTCGCTTGAGAATCCATGGAAATAGTTATACGTACAAATAATCATTCTCAATTCAACGAATAATGATTATCGGTTTGTATACATACGAATAATCATTCTCAATTAACCGAACAATGATTATTGGATTTCTATCTACGAATAATGATTGTCAATTAATCAATATTGTACAATTTTATTCCAAAACCACTCATCGACTTATGCACATTTTATAAATATTTGTTTCAAACCTATTATAATCTTTATGATTTCAGTGAATAATGTACAATTTGTGCACATTTTATAAATATTTGTTTCAAAATTATTATAATCTTTATGATTTCAGTGAATAATGTACAATTTTGTCGATAATTCTTTTAACTCCCCTAGAACTAACTCTTACATATGAATAATTTCTTTAATTCAACCGAATAATCTATCAAATTTAACAAAAATAATATAGTTTTCTCATAATTATCACAATTCTCATGTGAACAGTTATAAAAAAAAAGGAAAAGAAAAGCGAGACAAAAAAGAAAAGAAAAGAAAAACAAGTGAAATGAAACTAGAAGTAACGTAAAAGGCCTGGATTGAATGATCAAAAAAGAAAAAGAAGTAACGTAGAAAGGTACAACACGCGCCTATTCCCGATTGTCATGCAAGTAGCAACCGTTTGTTTTTGTTTTTATTTTTTAAAATATAATAAATTCAACCTTTCATTCTACTCAATTGGATGGTTAAGATTTGTTTACAAATTGTATTCTAAGGAGTGTTTTCACCGGAACCACCCCCTCTCTCTCTCATATATATATATATATATATGTACATACATATATACATATGTGTATATACACATATATATACACATATATACATATGTGTATATACACATATATATATATACATATATATATATATACATATATATATATATATACATATATATATATATATATGTATATATATATATATGTATATAAAGATACATATATACATACATACATATACATATATATACATATACATATATATATATATATATACATATACATATATATACATATATACATATACATATATATATATATACATATATACATATATATATATATACACATATATATATATACATATACATATATATATATATGTGTGTGTATATATACATATATATATATATATATATATATATATATATATATATATATATATATATATATATCACTATGGGAAAAGTGTGTAATTATCGACGCTTTAGTTTCGACGCATTTTAAAAGCGTCGAAAATTTTTGACGTTCTGAGCTGTCGATTTTTGTTGACAGATGTAGGCGTCGAAATTAACAAAAATCTCGACGTCCTAAAGCGTCGAGAATGGCTTAACTAAAAAATTTAACGTAACGGAGAGGAGACGGCCTTCACAGCCCTTCACTCGCGATTTACTCTCCCCGACTCCTGTGCCCCTCTCTCTCTCTCTGCTTCACACCTCCGGAGAACCCTAATTGCGCCCACCGGAGACGGCCTCCCACCGCCCACCGGAGACGGCCATCTGAAGTCTGAGCAGGTTTGTCTCTCCTTTCTTGTTCTTCTCTCCCATCGGCAGTCGATCTCTCCACTCTGAGCACCTTCCCCTGCCTCCTCTCCGTCTTCGTCTCCCTCGCTCCAATCTCCGCCCCATTTCCGACCTGATATGCTTTTCCGCTCCAGTCGATTTCTGCTTTTTTGTGAGTTTTACCTTCACCTATTGATTCTCGGTTGCGACTGCCGATGGTGCTAGATGCCTTTTCTTAAGTTTGATTAATCGATTTTGTTGTTCAGATCTGCTTGCGTTTTGCTTGTTTGTAGCTTAATGTTTGTGTGATTTGGGGAACTAGTGCTGCTTCTTTCCGAATTGAAGGGTTTCGTTGATTCAATACGTGTTACATAGTCGACGGCTTCCCTTCTCAAGCTGTCTCATAGGTATGTTCCTCTCTCCCTCCATCCCTGACTGAACGCTATTGATCAAGTTCTCCATCTCCATGCTTTATTTATGCTTAATTTACTATCACATGATATATATTTATAAATGTACTTCATTTGACATTAATGGGTTGTTAATCAGGCCTAGTTGCAGTCATTGATCGATCAGCCAGAATGTATCAAGAGAAAATCGAATCAATCATACTTGACATTTGGAAATGAGGAGTAAAATTACATAGCAACTCTATATATGTCAGATTACATTGAGAATTACCGTTCATATGAGCAATTGCACTAGGAATATATATATGCACTCTTACCATTAGTTATTTCACAACAAATGTACTATAGCGTTCATTCATGACAGCAGTGTACACCACCACTTTCACCAGCAATATAAGCTAAGTTGATTTTGAATTTCCTCCATGTGTCAATTCTTAGTCGTGGTTCTTTAAATTTGCTTAGTCCCTTCTCCTTTGGTAATGCTGTGTGTGAATTTGGTAAATGTGGAAGAATTCAGTGTAGTTTTGGTGTATGTGGCCTTGCATTATCAGTGCAATGTTGTTCTTAGCTTTAATTGATTAAATATAAGCATTCAAATTTGTCTTTTGAAGTGCCCTGTTACCTTTATCATCTTTCATTCACACAGATACTGATTTTTAATTATATATCCCCAGCGAAGTTATACAGTATTAACTTAAGCTGATATTCGTCGACGCCAAGAAGAAGATATTAAAAGGATATCTTCTGTGCTTTGCATTTCAAGAGCTGCTGTTGCTATTCTGCTAGTTTGCTATAATTGGTATGTTCAATTGTTCATTACCTTTTGCTCTTTGACATGATATCATCAATATTTCATTTCTTACAACACTAGGCTTCGACATATTTGTGCTCTGAGTTGAATATGAATTACTTATAAATCATGATATTCTAATTCTGCTTAACAACATTTATTTTATGGACTTGCAGGCGCGTGACCAATGTGCATGAAGAATGGTTTGCTGATGAAGAGAGGGTTCGAAAGACTCTAGGTTTGCTTCAGAACCCTTCCCTCCTTGTTTGTCTCATAGGTATCCTGAGTCTATGGTTGCTATCCTGAGTCTCATGCTTTTAACTTAAAGATATCCTGAGTCTCATGCTTTGTTACCTTTAAATCAGTGTATTCTATGGTTGCTAGGCATGTTCTGTTATATCCTGATTTAAATATTATACACATACACCTTTTGAAGTTCCATTCCCAGGGAGAAAAATCTTATATGAGCTGATTGTTGTAACTTTTCCTTGATTCTGAAGCTCTGTTAAGCTTTCCTTTGCTTTTGTTGTTTCATGATTGATTAACCTAGTGCTTTAAACTTTATTTGAATGCTTCTCAATGAGTTAAGCTTATATAATTATGTTCAGTTTCTACATTTTAATGAAGGGAAGAATATGTGAAGCATTGAGTTTGATTGTTCTCTTCTTCCCTTTCATACCAACAAATTATTGCATGTATATACCTTGTCCAGATCCTTTATGAATGATATATATGGAGGATAAGTCATTAAAAACATTTTCTCTATCTGCTATGAAAGCCACTAGGCTCTCTTATGATACTTAAATTTCATATTACTTTGTCATTTTCATTCACTTTGTTAGGAGTCTCTCTTGGGATCCCAGTTAAAGAAGTACTTAAAGTTACATGAAAGTAGCTCGCGATTTCGAGATATCGGCAAGGATGATCTTCTGAATAGCTTTTATCCTCTGTGATCTTACCCTGAATATCATCATATAATGATTCATGTTACTGGTTAGCTAATTACAGTATTTGTTCTTAGATTCCTTTTTTGTAAGCTTTTGGGAAATAATGTAGATTGTTGCTGGACTGTAGGATTTTTGTAAACATGTGTCATTTAGTGTGAACCATCTTCTTCTTCTGCTTTTTTCTTTCTGTAACTTGGATGTGAAAGAGCTAAATTTAGACTGGATCTGTGAAAAAGGTGCTTAAAGAAGCCCATATATAAATAAACAATTTCATAAAATGACATTGATGTTAGGGTTAATTTGGGAAACAGCCTCTACTTTTGCGGATATCTGCAAGAAATTGCCTAAACTTTGAAGGTTGTGACAAATAGCCTGCTAATAATACTATAAAGTATATCAGCCTGCTTATATATGTGCCTTTTGTTTGCTCTTTCCCTTCCTTCTGCACACGCTGTTCAGCAACATAATCAATAGCTATCTTCCGCACTTGCTGTTCATCAGCAGCCAGCATGGCAGATGATGCCTCTGAGCATGATCCGCTTATATGACTCGCATCATATTTTCGCACTTGATTTAGTGTCTTGGTTAGGCTACTTTAGGCACCCACATTTGCTTGACAGTCTTTCTATCACTCTTTTACTTTTGAGGCAACGTTCTTGCTCATGGCCAAAGCAAAGCACACACAGAATCCACATATTTTCGGCAATCATTCATATACAACTTGCTGAACAGTCTTTGATTAACAATCTTTTCCTTCAAGTCATTGGTTGTATGTCACGTTGAAGGAGAGCATGACACACAACAGTAGTATGGATGTTATGCTTTAGTATATAAGTATCGATTTTTAGATTGGAAAACATTTCATTGTAATTGAAACTAAGGAAGATGACATCCAAAACCAAGGTGTATGTGTCCTGTGAGTCTGTCAATTCAGTTATTGTTGGGAGCTGTCAATTTAGTCATTTTCTTGCTAAAAATATGTATCCCCACCTTATCAAGTATCATAACTGTGTATTTCTCCTTTCATGTTCCTGTTTTGTATAAGTCCTTAGGAAATTGTGTATTTAGTTATCTGATTTATTATATAGCTTATATGTTCTGATTTGATCAAATTTTCACAGGGAAGTAAGGAGTTAAGGCTGCACGGATATAGGTGCTTCTGTCAATTTTCAAAACAAGGACGCAACCCCAACAGGTTCTCCATCTTCCTCATTCATATGAAGCTTTGATTGAAGTAAAAACATTCTAATTCAGTTGAAGTGATGTATGGATCTCCTACTCTTGCATCTGCCAGCATCCAAAAACTAAAAGCATCCAAAAACTACTCAATTTGTATGGATCTCCTACTGTTTTTAGTATGCAGTGTCTTTGATGTATGGATTTCCAACAGTTGCTTTGATGTATTAGATCTTCTAGTGGTTTGGTTATGGCTAATTTAATTTTTATTTTAATATTTGGATCCCCCTCCCCAAATGCACTGAAACTGAAAGCATCCAAAAACTACTCAATTTGTTCAATCCATATGCATATACCATCCGTCCTTTTGTGAAATTCTCTAATTATATTATACTATATACTACTCTACTGTTTTACGGGCTGCCTCAAATAATTAATATATATACTCCAGATTCTTAGTGACAGCTATACATATTGCCTTTCATTCCTTCTCTTCAGCTGGTTTTACTTTATGGAGTTGGGGATAACACTCATGGGGCATGGGTCTCTTATGCTTGTGTTTTGACAACCGTCTTTGAAGTATCATATTTTTCATTTTTTTTGTAATCTGAAATATAAATCTGTATGTTATGATTACTTATGATTGTTGACAAGCATATCTGCATGTTTAGATCATCTTTGCTCCTTGCTCCGCTCTCTTTGCTTAAGCATGTGTGCTTCTGTTGCTCCTTGCTCCGCTCTCTTTGCTTAAGCATGTGTGCTTCTGTTGGTCTTTTCATGTTGCCTTCACTATGTTGTTTATCTTGTTTTTTATTTTATGGTGGATTAAATGCTCTGATGAATGTCTGACTCAGGTGTGTTAAATCTTGTTGAATGCAAATCTGAAAAGTTTAATGAATCTTTCACAACCCTTTTTTAGGTCAAAAGCTAGCTGTGTGTACGTAGGGTTTACTTTGCATGATTGATTCCATCAAGGTAGCTGTAAATAATCAAGCTTCACTAAAAATGTTTACATCAAGGTAGAGCCAAACTACTTTGATGGAGCTTCTAGTCTGGCTGCAGCCTGCTAGGCCTGTTATAGTCGTCTAAATGAAAATCATTATGCAGTGCTATAAAGAATTGCCATTTAAATTGTCTGGCTCAGAGAAACTTTGGATGCAGCTTTGTTTTATAACTTAGAGATATTAAAAATTAAAAATAAAATAGTCATAGATAAAGATATTTAACACTTTGTTTTATAACTTGGAGATTTTTTTTTTGGGTAAGATTTACTGTATAACTTAGAGATTACAATCACCAAAACTAATAGCTACCCACACAGAACAACTAAGTTTTAAGCACCTCAAATACAGCTTCCAGGAAAGAAAATTGCATATTTAATGGATCCGGAGTATAAGCTTTAAGCACCCAAAATATACCTGACCAGATTGGTAAGAACTTGTCGAATCCTCAAGACATCTCCAATCACCTAAAGAGAAAAATGTATGGAATTTTGTTAGTGTCAACGCAGTTTCTGAATGATCAGCATAGATTAAGCTTAACTACTCTGGCTAACAACCTGGGCACCTTAATGATAGCAAATTGTAGTGATGGGTTTCTACGAGTTTTCTCCTGGTATGCTGTATGTGAGAAGGATAATGTGTGCAGAAAAAAGTGTATATAAGAGTGTGCAGAAACCAAGTTGCTCTAGTTTATGTTGCAAGATAAGAACCACTCGATCTAGGGTTTCTAGATTCTACCAGTTGGAATGCACAAGAACTTGCACAATACAAAACAAAGAGGGAAAACACCCATCATTTAAAAACTTTCAGCTCTGTAAAAAATGGATCATCATACAGTACATTTTTGAAATTATGAATGCTGTAAAAGTTATGAATGCTGTAAAAGTGATGAATGCTGTAAAAGCTTATAAATATATGGTTTATGACATATTAGGTGCTTTTAGGCAATATATGTTCAGTATAAACATCTATTATTATACTTTGTTACGAATGTGAGCACTGACCACTCCTCACTTGCAATGCAGGACAAGATTACCCATTTCTCTTGTTTTGAAATGAGCTATAGAAGCAAAAGAACAAAAACTATTCACGATCAAGTACTAGAGTCGGGGTCAGTTGGAGATGTTAAAGTGAGAAGGAAAGACAGCGGAGATGCCTATTCAGCTAGCTCACCTACACTTCTTGGTAATCATGGTAGAGAGATAGGAGCAACTGGAGATTCCCATTCAAGACATCTTTAAGGTTCACATGGCAAAGAGAGAATGACAAGTGGAAGTGCCCATTCAACAAGTGGAGATTCCCATTCAAGACATCTTCCAGGTTCCCATGGCAAAGAGAGAATGACAAGTGTAAGTGCCCATTCTACAAGTATTCCTCATACTCTTAGCAAAGAGAAAAGGATAAATACACAAGGCCATTTGACACATCATGGAAAAGATAAAGAAACAAAAAAGTCTAGGCCTCCCAAACCAATGAAGGATAAATTACCCATGCGATCAGCTAGTGCACCTTCACCTAATATCAATGCTCACATGGAAGAGCCGGTTAGAGAAGCCAATAGTGAGCCAGTGGAGAATGAAAATGAAAGTGGCAAACAGACTAAAGCCAAGCGGGCCAGAGTTCGACGTGTAAAGCAAACATATCTACAATCAGATTGGCCTGATGAGCCAGATTTTGATGAAAATGAAGAGGTTTTGATTATTGGTGAGTGAATTAGACATTTTATTAGAATATTGACATTTCTTTTTCCATGTTTTCGAACTCTTAAGCTCATCATCCCCTGCTCTAAGACTCTTAATGGATAAACTGTTGCAACTGAAATCTGTCAACAGAACGGAAAAATACTTTTTCTGAAATCTTTCAACTCAAATAGCACTATAGCTTATTGTGTTCTTACTTTCTTATATGTTTGTTGATTTACAATTGTGTAAATAGATAGGGAAGGAAAGCGTATGAAGTTGAGTGGACCGGTACAAGCTCGCAATATAGACACCCTTAATGTTGGGCTCAGATGCGCTGTCAACTTCAATGACCTCAACCAACCAATACGCAAAGGTGGTTATATTTTAGTCAAATACCTTGGATCTTTGGCCAGAAATAAGAGATTTTGCCCCATTGGAGAGAAGACATGGAATGACATTCACGCTCAATTTAAAGCTGAGATTATTCAACTAGTTCGAGTTAGTATCTTATGTTTTGAAATCTATTTGGATTTACATTGTTTATTTTATGTCATATGGCGATTAATTACTTTTTTTTGCAGTCTAAGTTTCTTATCCCAGACGGAGACACATATAACAAGGCAATTCTCATGCGTGTTGCCAAACATTGGAGGCAGTACAAACATGCTTTGAAGGATAAAAAATTTAACCTAAAGGATAGAGAAAAAGAGGAAATCTACAAGGATGTGCCTGATGGACAAGAGCTTAACCAATGGATACGTTTGGTTGATTATTGGTATTCAGAAGAAAGTAAGGTACTTACCAAAAGCTCACTCCTTTCAAGATAAGTTACATCAAAGCTCACTTATGTCCTGAATAAAGCTCTCAATTTTGCACACCAGTTTTTGCATTTTCTAACTATTTATGTGGTGGTTACTATAGGGACAATCCAAACAAGCAAAAGAGGCAAGAGCATCCAAAAGTCACGTGCACATCACTGGTTCTACTAGTTATGCTAATAAAAGGGCTGATTTTGTATGATTTTCATTATGTGTAATTTTATACATATATTTATTTATTTAATATAAATTTTTGTCAATGATGAGTATAATGTTATTTTTTTGGTTAATTTATTGAAGGTGGAATCAAAGGGAAGACAACCTAGTCACCTAGAGTTTTTCAAATTGACTCATACCAAACATGATGGAGGGTTTGTTGATAATACAATGTCATCGGAGTTCTTGGTATGTTTTTTTATACCTCTCTTCAGGGAAAATCTCTCTCTAGTTTCTCTGTCATATTTTTAGACCTTTTTGCCCCCTTCCCCATTTTCTTTTATAAATCAGTTATTAAACGAGCTGTCAGTGAAGAAGGGCTAGGATCCAGTAATATAATTGTAAGCTAACTATTAAATGGAATAGGAAAATGCAGATATGATATTAATTAATAAACAATGAGGTTAGGATCCTTTTGAAAACCAAGATTGGAAACTCCACAAATGTACGAACATTCATATTTAGAACTGAAGCAACTCAAACCTGTGATATGAACTGGCAGAAACTAAACTATGTACAAGAAATCTACAGTTCAGAAACTAATAAGACTACATAGAGGTTTCATCCTAAAACGAACGGAAAAAATGAAACAAACCATGAATCTGTATTATAACCAAACCTGTGATATGAACCAAAAGCAAAAGTTAGAAAGGAACTAAAAATGGTCCATAAAACTGCACCAACATACTAAGGGCAGAATACTAGCTATGGTGAGTGTTGCCACTGATGACATTTTAATAGCCTCGTAACGCTCCTTGATGAAAGAGAAGGGAAAAAAAAAGAATATGTAGTACTCGGCCTCCTGCTGCGTTATTCCTCTTGCTTTATGCTTCTGGTTTCCAGTTTTTGGTTTAATTTCATGTGTATATGAATCTAACTGTTGCTGTTGTTGTAATGTGTGAGTGATTGTTTCATGTATTCAAGCATTGCTTATACTATTATGTTTTCATATGATTTTAGGTGAAAGCAAATGAACAAGTTCAAGAACATCTTAAAAAACCGGGCTCGTCAAAAGCTAAAGTGGAAATTGAAAATGTCGTGTTTGAGAAGCTTATGTATGAAGATGGAAAACCTAAGAGGCCAGTCGGATTCGGGTTAGGAGTGAAAGAAAGTGACGTTTTTGGGGTGTCCTTTTTCTTGAGACAAACAAGCGGTGGTGCCGAGAGCATGAACAATTCTATGGAAGTAGAGCATTTGAAATCAAAATTAACAAAGATGGAAGTGGAGAATGGAGCTGCTATAACAAGCTTGAAAATGGAAAATCAAGAGCTTCGAGCAAAGGTAGATCAATCTAACCAAATGATGCTACAAGCTCTAGATGCAATTCGTACCGGTAGAGTTAAAGAGTTTATGGAGGCTGCTACATTGGACGTGGCTGATTCTCAGGTTCTATTTATTTTCATAATGATTTGTTTTATATTTCCTAATCCAATTTCGGTTCCTCCCATTTCTAACCTCTTTTGTTTTTTTTTTTTTTTTGGTATTAAGGTCGCTTCTACTAGTGGTGATTCGGAGGAAAGCATGGATCAAATGTGACTAATATCCCTTGAAGAGGTATAAGTTCTAGACCTCCTTTTGTGAGATCCCCATGTTGACCACTGAGTGTGAAACTGTAGTTGAATACCCGTGTGTGTTTGATGGTGTTGGAAACTTCCCTTGTCTCTGAATAAACAACTATATAGACCTTCTGATTTCTTAGCCTCTCCTCCTCTTTGCATTCTCCACTCTTGAGTGTGCTTTGCTCTTCAACTCTATATAGCTACTGAAATTTGGCTTTATATTGTTAGTTTTTGGATGATTGTGATGAAGGTGTCTTGAGTAGATTAATTGACAATTTACTGATTTCCACCAGAAAACCTCTTGGCTGGTTAAAATTCAGGGATGCTCTTGAAAGTAAATTACTCGGGCATTATAGATTGCATAATTGGCCACCTTGTCCTATGGGTTCAATCATCAAGTTGCTACTGTTTTTCCTTCTTATTTCTCTTTTTACTTTTGATATATTGAAATGTGTTAAGCTTTTATTCCTTCTGGTGCAGGTGAGGAGGAAATGTGTTAGGCAACAGGAGACAAATAGCTTATCTACAATGATCTTTTGGGTGTGTTTTTTTGTGACTTAAAGTGAGAACTTAAGGGTTATTTTGAAGTACTCAATTGTACCCAAGAGGAGACAATGGTAGCTTATGTGAACTTAAATGATACAATGGTGGTTGTGTGAATGTAAATGATGCATTATACCTAGCTATTATGTATACTTTATCTCTTATGGCTTGTGCTACAACCTTACATATATGTGCCAATTAATTTAGAAAAGTGAAGAAAGAAAAATATTAATTAAAATATATATATATATATATATATATATATATATATATATATATATATATATATATATATATATATATATATGCTAATTTCGACAGCCTAAAAAGGGAGATCAGCCATTTTCGATACTTTGTAGAAATTAAATGAGCCATTTTCGACATCCTAGGGCGTCGAAAATGGTTGATAGTGATAACAAGATCAGCCATTTTCGACGCCCCAGGGTGTCGAAAATGGCATGCCATATATACACACACATACATATATACATATATAATAAATTAACATACAAAGTCAATTATTTTCTCTCTCCAAATCTTATCAATTTTAAAATCTCTATCGGTTTATAAGGAAAAAAAATTACTATAATCTTTTTCACCTTATGACCAACCATGTTACGTAAGTTAGTGTATGTAGTTTAATGCATAAACCCTTTATAGAATAATCCTTATACTAATTCTGAATGTTTAGGTTATAAGTTATGAATATTTCGTTAAAAACTTATGAATATTCATATATATGCATTAACAAATAACAATCGATCAGAATTCAGAAATGAAATCGTTGTGAACTGCTATAGGCCGACGAGAAGAACCGTACGTCACGATCAATCTCAAATGGCTCAAATCCGTGGAGTTAAAAGAGAACGGAGGTTACCAGAGCTGATACCAGTAACGCCATAGCCGTGAATGTGCTTGAGATGATGGTGAAAGATGCGGCAGCACCCGAACCGATGAAGTAAAATGGCGATCCGGGAGGGAAGGGTGATGCCTCCGGAGCTTGCAGCGGTTGCCCCGTTGCTTTCTTGCTGCGTACAATACGCCGTTTACATGAAAGATATGCATGCGGGTTAGTGATCGATCGATTTATATATACAAACCGGCGGCCTACATTAGTTAATTCGTATGTTTTCTTTTTATAAAAACAATAATCGGAAATTTCATGAGCTAGCGCTCAAATATTGAGTTATTCAGTTTTGAGATGCGAAAGAATAAAATATCTATATGTTTAACAAGCCTTATATATAAACTGGCCGGTGAACTGATTTTCTTATTACTAGCTAATTAATTTTATGATGGAACCTCCCGGCTCGTGTGAAAGGCTAGCTACTAGCGCATGTAAATACACATGCCCATGAAACGGTTCGAGTTGGACTTTGATATTTACGAGGTAAACCACATATTGAGTCATGTACCCGGCCATAGTTATAAAAAAAATTTGGGTCATGTACCCGACCATATATAGTTATAAAAATTCTTGTATATATACATGGTTATAAAAAAAAATCCGTATTGATGGTTATAGAAATTTTTGAAAACACAATTATAAAATCATGAACCTATAGTTAAAAAAAATAGTGAACCAACAATTATAAAATTTTGAGCTCAGTATAAAAAAGATTGGAAAATCTCGCTTGGTAGCCACGAGGTTTGGTCTTTTTAGTATGGTGCCTAATATTTTCAAGAATTTCGCATGATAACCACGAGATTTAGACGAATTTCGTGTGATAACCAAACTTATTAAAAATCGTATCGAGATTATATAAAACAACAAATACCATCATATAGTCACTCAATTTTGGTGTTTTACTTTTAAAAAAAACCATCAACAACCATTTTGATATTTAAAGAGAGTAAATTATTTACATAAAGAATGCGTAAATTATAAAAAATACCTAAAATTAAAAAAAAGTAAGTAAATAAAGAATGAGTAAATTATTTAAAATATGTACTTAATTTATATTCAAATCCACAAATTAAGTACATATTTTAAATCATTCATATTTGTTATAAAGTATCCTAAAATATTTTTGTTAAAATAAACTTTGCATTTTATATATATTATGTAATCTTTTTAAAACATTAGAAAGGTTGTTAATGACTTTGAAAATAACAAACTACATTGGGTAATTATGTATATTTTTTTCAAATTTTAAAGTTTTTTTAAAATAAAAATACCGTGTTTTTGTGTAATTTACTCATTTATCATGCAACTAATGTGTAGCACAATAAAACATTTCAATGGTTGTAGTTAACTTTTTAAAAATAAAACACAAAATTTGGATTGTTCTGTGAAAAAATATATATTTTTATGATTATCTTGTCATTTTACCTAAATTCTTAAATATTTTTAACCAATTTTGTCAAGATAAAAAATTTCTACACACCTCGTGGCTATCACACAAAATTGGTCGAAACCTCGTGATTACCATGCGAAAGTTTTGACAAGTTTGGGAACCATGCGAAAAAAGCCAACCTTGTGGCTACTAGGCGAAATTTCCTAAAACGATTTGAATTTTTTCCAAATTATTCACTCAAAAATAAATAATTAACAAAATATTCACACTTTCAAACTATTTACTGAAATATTCATTTTTGTCAGATCGGGCAGAGAACGCGGTCTCATACCGTGTATTATTAACAAAAAAGAAATTTTAAAATTGGAGAGAAAACATAATAAAATTAACTAAAGAAATGCTTCTTTAATTAATCTTATTTCGGATTTTATATTTGTTATTTTAGATTCTGACAATTAGGGGAGGAAGGAGAAGGGAGACATCTCTACAGTGACCAATTGGGGACGAAGAAGGAGGGAGGCGCAGATTCAGGTAATTAAGGAGGAAGAAGGAGGAGGGACAATTGAGAGAGAAAGAAGGAGGGGTGGTGGTAATGTGTCCGAAGGAGGACACAGATCACATTTTGCAAGAGGAGCGACGAGGGTGGCAAAGTTAGAGGCAGACGAAGCCTAGTGTTGTGGAGTAGCTCTCCTTCTTCGTTTGTTTTTTTTTTCCCTATGCAGAGTTTATACACAAATTCAGATAATTGGCGGAGGAAGAACGAGGAGGGAGGTGAGGATTCGAGTAATTGAGGAGGAAGAAGGAGGAGGGACAGTTGAGGGAGAAAGAAGGAGGATGAGGGTGGTGGTAGTGGGTGCTAGAGGAGGACGAAGCCCAAGATTTGCAAGATGAGTGATGATAAACAACCAAAGAAGGAGATCTCTCTCCCGAGTTGTGTGAAATTATAAAAAAAAAGGAAAAAAAATCTAAGAGACGTGGGTTGTAACCGCGTCTTTAGTTATATATATATATATATATATATATATATATATATATATAAGATCGCGTACCTCTGTCTGATCTGACAAAAAATGAATGTTTTGGTAAATAGTTTGAAAGTGTGAATACTTTGTTAATTATTTATTTTTGAGTGAATATTTTCAACAAAAAATTCAAAAGTTTTGAACTCGCAGTTATAAAAATCTTGAATCCACCATTATAAAATCTTGAACCTATGCTTATTGAACATACCATTATAAAAATATTGAATCTATAGTTATTAAAAGGAACTTCAATCTACCGTTATAAATTGAACCCATAATTATAAAATCTCGAACCCACTTTTGTATAAAAAAAATATTGAACCCATAATTCTAAAACATCACAAACTCATAGTTAAAAAAAATAATCTTGAACCCATATACAAATGCCAGATTTTGAATCCATGATTATAAAAAATCTCAAACCACGGTTATAAAAAATCTTGAACTAACGGTACAAAAATCTTGAACCCAAAAGTGTGCCCCACTATAACATTGGTTTTCACAAAAGTGTGCCCGAACCACTCATTTCATTCTTTACTATATGTTTGGTTTTTAGGTGAGTGTGCCCTCACTACAGGAAAACCATATAAATTGCGACGCTATTGCCTCGACGCTTTTTACAAGAGTCTATAATTTTCAACGCTTTTATGTGTCAAAAAAAATTTCGACAGCCCTGGGCGTCGAAAATGGTCTGGTTTTTTTATTTTAATAAAAATTACCTAAAACTCCTAAAGCTTACTGTAGGGCACACATTTCCCCCAACCTGAGTTTCCATCTTCTTTTAAACATCCCTCAGGAGCCTCATCAACCTTATCTCCGATCTTTGGCTCCAAATTCCGAAATCGCCTATCTCAGGCTTCGAAATCGCCGATCACCGGCTTCACATCGCAGATCTCCGGGGTTCGAGTGAAATCGCCATCATCCGGCTTTGTATCATCGATCTCTTGTTTCAAGTGTAGATCTGCAATGCAAAGCCGGAGATTCGCGATGCCAAGAAAGAGATTCAATGGCGGTTGGCTTTTTGTCATCGTCTTCCTCGTTCTGGATCGCCGACCTCCTCCAACTTGGATCTGTGACACCTGACACCAGTATGTACTCGACATTATTCTATCTTCGATCCTCTTTCGATTCAAAGGTATTATTCCATCTTTCTTCATATTTTTCTTTGATTTACTCGTGTTTCTGTCTCCATTGTCACAGAGTTCCTATGAAAACCCTAGGTTTTGAAATTCTATGCTTTCTTATTAAGAAATTATGATTCCTTCGTCTCCATGAGGAGCTGTGACAAATAGTTAGGATTACTTTTGCCAAAAGCCTAATATGAGGAACTAGTGTTGCCAAAGCATGTTGATAACTCCACTCCCTTTGATGAAAATCGGAATAATTTTCAAAGGCCTTGACAGTCTGTTTGTGTCAAAGGTCTTGAAGCTTTAGCAGTGTTGATGAAACACAAAACCTGTTCTTTATTATATTATGTCCGAATATTATATATTATATGCTTCCAGATATTATTATATATTCACTAACATTTCAGGATGCTTTTGAATAATATCTCCTTCCTTGAGCTGAATAACGTGGAGAATAAAATCGGAAAGATTGTGGCTTCAGAGTTTCCAAAGATAGAAGATCTCAAAGATCCACCCGCAAGCCATAATCCAAGTTAGTCGTTGGAGAAGATTCCTTCCTTAAGTGGCGTCGATGATCTTCACTATATAAAGGAGATGAAGAAGAGAGAGAGGACGGACGTACATTCACGGATATCATTGCACAATCAGCCCTCAAGTTTACGATCTCTCTCTTCAGCGTGTTCTCTCTGCTTGTTCTTAAGAGTCTTATATTTTGTTTCAAAGCATTTGAGAGTTACACAGTGAGCTTATAGGATATATTCTGAGATAGTGTTATACTCGAGAGTTTATAACTCAGGAAGTGAGCACTAGGCTATTGATTCTCGAGAGTAAGAGGATTGTACTAGATAGCTGAGAGAGGTGGGGCTCTTCTAGATTGGTCTAGGACTCCAAGGGAACGTGAGTTGACTAGATTGCAATTGTATAGGAGAGAGGCTTCTTGGTGAGCTATTAGGATCCTAAGCTTTGTGAATCAATAAAGCCTGTTGAATCCTAGGGTTGTGGAAGAACCCTAGGTGGGGACGTAGGCCAAGTTCGTGCCGAACCTCGTTAACAATTCGTTGCGTCCTTTACTTACTGCTTTACCATATTTCCGCACTTGGTTCGTATTGTATAACTTGTTTGTGATTCAGGTTTTCAGAGAAAAGACTAAGTCTAATCTCAAAGGGTTTGGCAAGAGCTTCAAACGTCTTGAGACTTTCTGCGAAAAACCGGCATACTCTATTCAACCCCCCTTCTAGAGTATCTTTATCTTACTTTGTTATACTTTATCGAACCTTCAATTGGTATCAGAGCTTTACTCACTACTTTTGATCTAACAATCTTGTGAGTTTTCGATCATGTCTGGTGAAGCAAGCGGAGCATTTGCACAGGGAAGGTCTACCATTAGATCACCACTCTTTGTAGGAAACAACTTCGTCCACTGGAGGTCCTTGATGAAAATGTTCATTATAGATCAAGATCTAGAACTTTGGAACATTATAGAGAATGGTCCGAAGGTTCCAGTGAAAGAAGGACCAAATGGAACCAAAGTCGCGAAGAGAGAGGCTGAATACATCCAAGCGGATCTTGAACTCGTCTCCAAGAACTACAGGGCCATTAACTTACTATATTGCGGTCTTAGTACTGATGAGTTTAATCGTATTTCATCTTGTAGGTCAGCTAAAGAGATTTGGGACAAGCTGGTTGTCACCTACGAAGGAACCAGTCAAGTGAAGGACACCAAGATCAGTATTTTCCTTCGAAAGTATGAACTCTTCAAAATGAAGCCAGATGAGTCTATTAAGGCTATGTTCACACGGTTCACGGAAATCACAAACAACCTTGACTCTCTCGGCAAGACCTTTGGGAATGTTGAGAAAGTGAGGAAGATATTGAGATGCCTCCCAAAAGACAAATGGGGTCCGAAAGTAACAGCCATAGAAGAAGCCCAGAATCTCGCCACTCTACCCCTTGATGACTTGCTTGGGAAGCTGATCACACATGAGATGATTCTAAATGAAGACGATGGAGAACTCCCAACAAGCACTAAGAACTTGGCACTCAAGTCTAAGAAGGATGAGCCGAAAGATGTGTCTGGTTCTGAAGATGAGGATGATAATGAGGATGATCCCTTTGATCTCATTACAAGGGGTCTTTCTCGAATCCTCAAGATGAAGAAGCAATTCAACAACAAAGATGGATCAGAGTCTTCTAAATTTCGAGGTAAGTCTCAATACAACAAATATGACAAGAAGACTAAACCTTTGTCTTGTTTTGAATGTGGTGAAACAGATCATCTTGTGAAAGATTGCCCTCAAAAGACGAAGAGCCAGTCCAAGAAGGGTGATAGATGGAAAAAGAAATCTGACTCAGGTGACTCAGATTCCGATGATGAAAAGGCCAACCTGTGTCTCATGGCCACAGGAGATGAATCTCATGATGAGCAACTCGAGGTAACCGTAAGAGAGCTCATGGCAAGTCCAAAAGAGGTACTATCGGAATTCCTTTCTAATATGATTGTCAATGAAGAGAAACTTATTGCCCATACTAAGACTCTTATCAAGAAAACCGTGGACCAGGAAAGAACTATTGAGGAACTGTCTAGACGGGTCAAAACTCTTGAAACTTCTTATTCAGGTCTTGACATTAAAGTCAAGACTCTTGACTCAGAGAAATCTGAACTCAAGCAAGATCTCTCGTCTCTGAGAAGTGAACATCATGACTTAGAGAACGAGAAGATCTCCCTGAATAATAAGATTCAAGACCAACAGACAGCCCTCATAAGTTTTACCAAGTCCAAGGGCACTTTTGATAGGATGTTGGGTGAGCAACAAAGTTCTCTAAACAGAAGTGGTATTGGTTACAACCCGAGGTTTTTAAAGAAGCAACACATTACCACTTTTGTGAAGGCAAAAGGAAGCAGAACCTCTCCTATATGTCACCACTGTGCTAGAAAGGGACATGTAAAGAGACCTGCCCCTATAGAAGAAAGGATCCTCATATTATTCACAATACATTTCCTATTCACTTGAGAAAAGAACGGATAACGCAAGTTTGGGTCCCCAAAGGCACTATTTTACCAAATATGGTATAACCCAATAAAGGATCTAAATTTTCTCACTGGTCTAGCCACAAAGGTTGATGTTTGTTTTGTAGGAGATCACCAAGGTGAAGGAGCAAAAATGGATCATTGATAGTGGGTGCTCGAGGCATATGAGTGGAAAGAGTTCTCTCTTCCATGATCTAAAGGAGCAATCCACGGGAACAATCACTCTTGGTGACAAAGGAAAATATGACATCGTCGGTATTGGTAGTGTTGGAAGTGATTTCAGCCATAGTATTAAAAATGTCTATCTTGTTAATGGTTTAAAGTATAATTTGCTTAGTGTCTCTCAATTATGTGATAGTGGTAACAATGTCAGATTTAACAAGAAAAGATGCATAGTGTGCAGAGAAGATACAGGTGAAGTTATATTGACTGCATATCGCTACAACAATATATACGCCGTAAATGCTGATCAAGTGGCACAAGGAAGCTTAACCTGTCTAAAGGCTTTGACGGACGATCCAAAGCTCTGGCACAGGAGACTCGGTCATGTGAGTCCTCATACACTACAGAAGCTTGTGTCCAAAGGGCTTGTGAGAGGGCTACATGAGATGGACTTCAAAGGTATTGATATGTGCAATGCATGCACACGAGGTAAACAAACACGTAGCTCTTTCAAACCCAAAAAGATTGTAAGTTCTTCTAGACCCCTTGAACTCTTACATATGGATTTATGTGGTCTTATGCGAGTGAAATCTCCCAATGGTAAAAAGTACATGCTAGTTGTTGTTGATGATTTTTCTAGATATACTTGGGTTGCATTTTTAAAAGAAAAATCAAAGGCCTTATTTGAGTTTTCAAAACTTTGTAAGGAGTTGCAAACTTTAAGAAATGAGCCCATAGTGTCAATTCGGAGTGATCATGGTAGGGAGTTTGATCAACTTCAGTTTGATTTGTTTTGTGCTAAATATGGCATCTCCCATAACTTTTCTGTTCCTAGGACACCTCAACAAAACGGGGTTGTGGAACGCAAGAACCGCACCTTAGAGGATATGGCCAGGACTATGCTTTTAGAAAATGCATTACCTAAAACCTATTGGGCTGAAGCTGTTAACACAGCTAACTACATTTTGAATCGTTGTCTTATTCGTTCAATCTTAAAGAAAACTCCTTATGAACTTTTCAAATGTCGCAAACCACTTATATCTTACTTTAAACCCTTTGGATGTACTTGTTTTGTTCATAACAATGGAAAAGATAACCTTGGGAAATTTGATGCGTGTAGTGATGAAGGTATATTTCTTGGCTACTCCACGAGTAGCAAAGCTTATAGAATCTTCAATAAAAGGACCCAGTTAGTTGAAGAAAGTATACATGTTATTTTTTATGAATGCAATGACGGTGCTTTGAGTTAAAGTGTTGCAGATATAGATCTTAAAATCCATGCAGAGAACGAGGAAGGTGATGATGTTGCTACCAAGAACACAGAGAAGAGGAACTTGCAGGAACAGATTCTTAACACTGAAGAATTGGCCCAAGGTGTTGAAGATTCGTCCAAAGCCCTTGGTGTCCAATCCAACAGTGTTGAGACGTCAGAAACTGCTGTAACTGAACCTAACAGGACCACGGAGTCAAATGTACCACAAGTCAATCCTACTGGTGTGGGGAATGAAGGAGCTGAGATTAGCAAAAGAAAATTCAAATACTCCTCATCACACTCATTAAAGGATATCATTTCTGACCCTACTTCTAGTGTTCAAACTCGTTCTAAACTTAAAGATCTTTGTGCTTTTCACGCGTTTGTTTCTCTTATTGAACCAAAGAAGGTAGATGAGGCCCTTCAAGAGCCAGATTGGATCATTGCTATGCAAAGTGAGCTTAACGAATTTGAAAGGAACAAAGTCTGGACCTTGAAGTCTAGGCCAAAGCATCAATCAGTCATTGGCACACGATGGGTATTTCGAAACAAGCTAGATGAGAATGGTAAGATCGTGAGGAATAAGGCAAGGCTTGTTGCTCAAGGCTACAATCAAGAGGAAGGTATTGACTACGAGGAGACCTTTGCTCCCAAAGCCAGGCTTGAAGCCATTCGCATTTTATTAGCATTTGCATCTTTTATGAGCATAAAGTTATATCAAATGGATGTCAAGTGTGCTTTTCTTAATGGTTTCTTAGAGGAAGAAGTATATGTGGCTCAACCCCCAGGATTTGAAAGTTTGGAATTTCCCAATCATGTTTATAAACTTGACAAAGCGCTTTATGGTTTGAAACAAGCCCCAAGAGCTTGGTATGAGCGCTTGTCAAAATATCTTTTAGAAAATGATTTTAAAAGGGGGTTAATCGACAAGACTCTTTTTATCAAGACCAAAGGAAAGGACATTTTGGCTATTCAAATTTTTGTTGATGATATATTATTTGGTGCTACTAACACATCTTTGTGCAAGGAATTTTCTGACATCATGTGCAGTGAATTCGAGATTAGCTTGATGGGTGAACTCAACTTCTTTTTGGGATTACAAGTTCAACAATCCAAGAAAGGGATCTTTGTCAACCAAAGCAAGTACACTAAGGATCTCTTGAAGAAGATCAAGATGGATCAATCCAAAGCAGCTAAGACTCTCATGAGCTCAACATTATCTCTAGATCAAGACAACACTAGGAAAAGTGTCAATCAAAAGGAGTATCGAGGAATGATTGGATCTTTATTATATCTCACGGCTAGTAGACCTGACATCATGTTTAGTGTTTGCATGTGTGCTAGGTTTCAAGCTGATCCTAAAGAATCTCACCTCGTGGCTGTGAAGAGAATCCTTCGATATCTCAATGGCACTAAGGAGCTTGGACTATGGTACCCAAAGCAAAAGGATTTCACATTAATTGGATATTCTGATGCAGATTTTGCAGGCTATAAGGTGGATAGGAAGAGCACATCAGGATGTTGCCAATTCTTAGGAGCATCTTTGATCAGTTGGCACTCAAAGAAACAAAACTCAGTTGCTCTATCCACTGCAGAAGCCGAATACATTGCAGCTGGAGCCTGTTGCTCCCAAATCCTTTGGATAGCTCAACAAATGCGAGATCTTGGCATCAACCTCAAAGGTATTCCCATTAAGTTTGACAATACAAGTGCCATCTCCATTACAAAGAATCATATTCAGCATTCAAGGACCAAACATATTGATGTAAGGCATCATTTCATTAGAGACCATGTCGAAAAAGGTAATGTGTCCATATTCTTTATTTCAACTGATTATCAATGGGCTGACATTTTTACTAAGCCTTTGGCAGAGGACAGGTTCACCTTCATTAGACGTGAGATCGGAATGCTTAACAGGGATGCACTTTCGTAGGGGGAGCTTTCCCTTTACGAAAGATATATTCTACTCTGTGTCAAGATCCTTGAACCTCATTTCAAAGGTTGTGAACTGAACAGTATAGCACATATAACGGATCATATATTTGGTTAATATTTTTTAGATATTTGATCAAATATAGTTTTAATGGTTTTTTAACCTTCTTTATTTGTTACCGATTTTATTTTATCCGAGTATAGTTTATTTGTGGAAATTATTTTAAAATCGGATAAATCTTCTCTTGCCTTTAAGATTTCAAAGGAACTTTTGAATTTTGAATTATTTTGGGAAGTCTGATTTTGGTAACTGTTTTTAAACTCCTCCCTTTGTTGAAAGACAAAAAGGGGGAGATGGTTTGATGGTTTAGAGATTGAAACTGTTGTGAACCAAGGGCCTTGGAAGACCTTGTTTTGTTTTACTTTGTTGGATGCTTTTCATGTTAAAATTATGATCCAACATTTGTCTAACCCATGCAGGTACTTAGTCCGATTTTGCTTATGATATTATTACTTGACAAAGTTGCAGGGATGCACAGGTTTTGTCTTTCATCAAGGGGGAGATTGATAACTCCACTCCCTTTGATGAAAATCGGAATACGTTTCAAAGGCCTTGATAGTCTGTTTGTGTCAAAGGTCTTGAAGCTTTAGCAGTGTTGATGAAACACAAAACCTGTTCTTTATTATATTATGTCCGAATATTATATATTATATGCTTCTAAATATTATTATATATTCCCTAACATTTCAGGAAACTTTTTGAATAATATCTCCTTCCTTGAGCTGAATAACGTGGAGAATAAAATCGGAAATATTGTGGCTTCAGAGTTTCCAAAGATAGAAGATCTCAAAGATCCACCCGCAAGCCATAATCCAAGTTAGCCGTTGGAGAAGATTCCTTCCTTAAGTGGCGTCGATGATCTTCACTATATAAAGGAGATGAAGAAGAGAGAGAGGACGGATGTACATTCACGGATATCATTGCACAATCAGCCCTCAAGTTTACGATCTCTCTCTTCAGCGTGTTCTCTCTGCTTGTTCTTAAGAGTCTTATATTTTGTTTCAAAGCATTTGAGAGTTACACAGTGAGCTTATAGGATACATTATGAGAGAGTGTTATACTCGAGAGTTTATAACTCAGGAAGTGAGCACTAGGCTATTGATTCTCGAGAGTAAGAGGATTGTACTAGATAGCTGAGAGAGGTGGGGCTCTTCAAGATTGGTCTAGGACTCCAAGGGAACGTGAGTTGACTAGATTGCAATTGTATAGGAGAGAGGCTTCTCAGTGAGCTATTAGGATCCTAAGCTTTGTGAATCAATAAAGCCTGTTGAATCCTAGGGTTGTGGAAGAACCCTAGGCGGGGACGTAGGCCAAGTTCGTGCCGAACCTCGTTAACAATTCGTTGCGTCCTTTACTTACTGCTTTACCATATTTCCGCACTTGGTTCGTATTGTATAACTTGTTTGTGATTCAGGTTTTCAAAGAAAAGACTAAGTCTAATCTCAAAGGGTTTGGCAAGAGCTTCAAACGTCTTGAGACTTTCTGCGAAAAACCGGCATACTCTATTCAACCCCCCTTCTAGAGTATCTTTATATTATTTTGTTATACTTTATCGAACCTTCACATGTTCTTACGACCAAGGCTTAAGTGATTTCAGCAAGAGTAGTAGTTTTAGTTTTTCAAGTTATTGTGGTTCTTGTCCCATTTGAAGAGGCTCTTACAAAGCATTTGTATTGCTTATATTTCTACCATTTGATCTATGAGTGAAGTAGACATTGGATTACAAGCTTTTCTTAGAAATATTATTCACGTGGCAGGAAGTACTCAAAACTGGAAAGGAAAGCAGGTGTTCCTTCGATGACTGAGATTTGACAAAGGATTTGGCAAAGAATCAGGTTATTCTTTTTGTTTTGAGTAATAATTTCGTGTATTTGAATGAGTAGAACAAGAAAGGTGCAGATCATACATCTACAGGTGAGAAAAAACCGAAATATGAAATGGAAACAGTAGGTATGGGATAAATCATGGGACATGAGCAAGTGGTATGTGATAATTTGGAACTACAGAACTAAAATGGCTTTATTTAGAGCTGTTCGACGACCTTTTCTCTGTCGAATTCAATTTCCCTTTTCCTCTGTTTTATCTTCTCTCCTCTTACTGGCATAGATTCATCTGACTCGTTGCCGTCATCGTGGTTGTTTGAACTCTTTTTACATAAATTTTGTTTAATTACAGGGATTTACAACCATTCTTATTTTCACAGTCTGCTTGTATTAATGTAACAAGACAACATGTCTTGGAACCTCTGGTGGACAATTAGTTTGGAGCAGTTCCATAGTTTAATTGCTGCAAGAAATATATGCAGTGTTTTTTGGTTCCTATATGAAGCTTTTCTTTTATTATTTCTGTGGTTCCCATATCCAGTATTTTTAGGTGAAATCCCTACCATATAAAATGTATAAAATGTGCAATCCTTTAGGTACTAAATTTCTTTTCATTTCCCAGTTTCTGGATTTTCTTGTTGTTGTAGAAACCTTTGGTCATTGAAGTCTATTAAAAAATGTAAGAGAAATTTCACATCCCTCCCACTTCTGCTGTATTATGATCATTGATTGATGTCTTACTTTTAACTACTCATGAATCACTTTGAAGTAGTATGTTTATTTGGTTTGATAACTGATTTTTTTTTATGTTTCTGAGAGGAGGTAACTAATTTTTTATATTTTTTGGTTAGCAGTATGTTTATTTGGTTTGATTCGATTTATTGCTATTAGGCACTCATTCACTCAATCGCGTCATGAACGGTTCCGCCTTCATTAGTTATTAGTAATTTCATACTCAGCCTTTTAAGTTTAGTTTATGAAATAATACATACGTGCATTTGTGTTCTCTTTTAATGTTTGATAGATTTTATTCACTTTGCTGATTTTGGTGGATTATAGGGGTACATTTTAAATCTCTGATATGATCTGATTGTCCATTTTATGATCCTAATTGAATTTGGTAAATGTTGTTGACCTTAAGATGCACATTTTTTCCCCAATTTGATTTGGGTGAACTCTAATATGAACTGGTTTATGTGGTGTTGAATCATTGCCGTGAATCATGTGATGGCTGAAATTTCTATATGTGAGTTCTTGATGGTTTTCAAAATTTTTGTCCTTTCCAGGTTTACCTCCAAGGTACCGTGATTCAGTGAGGGCAATCACCCCTGGTTTGCCTCTTTTTCTGTACAATGATGTGAGCCTAATTCGCCATGTTTTACATTTAAGTTTATATCGATTTCTGCATATATTGCATTCATTTGGGTTAAGATAATACAGAAGCTGTGTAATTTATGTTTATTTGTCAAATTATGGAATCTACACCAGTTTCTGTTTAAATCGCAGAATTCGAGGCGTTTTACAGCAATTCTAAGGAAGGTCGGAAAAGCTCGGAAATCCACTACAGAAGTCCAAGGTCAAAGCAGCAGCGGAACCAGTCGAATCAAGCTAAGAACCCAACCTACTCGATCTCGAGTAGCCCTTACTCGATCTCGACGAGTACGTTCGAGCACAGCCTTGTCGACCAGGAGCAACGTCGAGAGCCAGATCAACCAAGCTCCGGAACCCAACTCGATCTCGACAAGACCTGGTCGAGATCGACGAAGCCTAGTGCCACACCCGGAGTCGACAAGGAGAAGAGCTGATCGAGAAGCCGAGGACGAGAAGCCAAGCACATCTCTACTCGATCTCGACAAGAGTTAGTCGAGATCGACGAAGCCCGGAGCCCAGATCCGAGCTTGTCGAGCACACCTACCCGAGAAGACCTAGTCGACAGAACCTCTCTACTCGACATCGACTAGGGTTACTCGAGATCGACGAGCACCAGGATCCATGTCCGAGTCTGTCGAGCACCAGCTAGCCGAGACGACAAGCCGAGCCAGTCGACCAAGATTTCTACTCGAGATCGACAAGAGCCTTGTCGAAGTCGACGACGCTTCCAGAAGCCATGTTACTCGGTTTGACCAATTCTACTCGACTTAGGCTTGCTAGGGCTCGAAGATTGCCGATTCTATCCGAAACTATCAAGATCCATCATGAAGAGAAGAAGATCTATCCATGGAAGACTTTAGATATATTTTCCTATTTTGGATTTAATTATGTTATGTCTTTTATTTATCATTAAGCTTTTAGATATAGTTTTAGTTTTAGATATAGATATTCTATCCTTGGGTAGCAAGGATTAGAAAGCTATAAATAAAGCCCATGGGGCTCAGTTTTATTCATTCAATTTTCAGTAGGAGAAGTAGTAGGAGAGAGAGAGAGTGATTGGCCAAGAAGAGTTTTGTGAAGCGAGAGCGGAATTGACTTCCTTTGGTTGTAAGCTCTATTTTATTTTATTAATGCAAGTTTATTTCCTTTTATTATTGATGTCTTTAATTATGATGAAGCGCGAGTAGTCCACCCACTTCTAGGGTTGGGGCGAGCCCGACGATAGCCCTGCGTGCCTGAGGTAAAGATCCGACCTTTATCATGTTTTGAGCATTTTCCTACTTGTTTACGTGTTTATTGCCCATCTAATGGAGATCCATGCTAACAACTTGGATTATAAACATAAAATCGGTAGAGACAATTAGGGTTTCTTGAAAGAGTTGTCTAATTGTTGGAAAAGGCGAAAGCTTGTCCTTTGATGCAATTCACATGATTATCTGTTTATCTCTGCCTTATGCATGCTTGGTTATCGTTGTTGCAAACCCCAATCTTGGAAGTCTTTTACATTAAAGTTTAGTAGAAACCCCAAAGCATTTGTTCTTTATTTTCGTTCGTTTTTATTCTCTGTCTACTCGATCTCGACCAAGCCTGGTCGATCTCGAGTTACTGATCCTCGACCCAGAGTCGCCGTAGCTTACTGTGTGCAGGAACTCGATCAGACCCACTCGACCCAGACGAAGGCTACTCGATATCGAGTAGGGCCTTGTCGATATCGACCACACCCTGTGCTTGCTGCTGCGCTGTGTTCGACTGTCCGATCTTCTGTCGACTACCCTAGTCGAGATCGAGGACCCTGTTGTCGACTTCTGACCGTGAGATTAATCCGCTGCCTAGGATCCGCTGACACGCTTCCTCGTGGATCGATCCTGACTTCCCACTGCTACATCAGGAGGAGGTCTTGTAATTATTTGCGTGGGCAGAATCTGGTTTGATTTATTTTGTTATATTTCATACTCGATTTCCTCCTACCAACATACAACTACTCCACTCACCAGATCCATAAAATCTATGAGGTTAAATTTCTTTGCATCTTCCTCTTTTTTCTAATATATAATTCACAGAGATTTCATTTGTTTGATGCTGAAAGTTTTATGTCTTGCTTGGTTAGGCTGCAAGATTTTGAGGATCCAACCTTGATTCAACTCCCTGGGAAGACAAGAAGAACCATTGCGAGTCGCGGTTCCCTGCCCAAGTTTGTTATATTCTCTATCACTTTGTTTATTCTAAGCCCCATTAGCAATTTTGGAATTCAGATTTGTTTGTGTTACTCGTGTTCTGATTCGATCTAGATTGGGTAGTTTCACAATTGAGATCTTCTGTTACATTATATGTCTCAGTATATATTTGCTTTCGCCGTGATTGGCTGATCCATTTCCTAATGGAACAGGAAGTGAAAAAGATTTTAGATATAAAAAAAAAAAAACTGACCTTAGCATCTTTTGATGGTTGAGGTGGTCTAATCTTGTTACTAACATTATAATTATAGTCATTATTGATATTGAATTTAGGCTTCTTGAGAGGATTAAGATTGGTAGTGTGACCATAATGTCAATTATTATGCCTTTCTCGAATGCTCATTCCATCATTCTGATCAATGTCATCTGGCATCTGCAGGTAAGAGTTCAGACCAGGAAGATCTGTGAGCCGCTGGAGGAGGATGCATTCAGGCCAATCCTCCACCACTACAACAGCCCTAAGTTTCGTCTTGAGCTCAGCGTGCCAGAGGTAACCTTTCTCACTCACAAACCAATCCTGGCCGATTCAATGAACCTATGAATTTCCCGATTAACCGATCCTTGGCTTTTGCAGGCGCTCTCACTCCTGGAAATCTTCGAACAGACCGATGCTTGATTGCCCTCCTTGCCACGTCTTCCTATTTTTGGAGGCGAATAATATGCAAGGTAAAATCACAACCCAACACACAATACAAGAGAGCAAAAATAGCAAAGGAAAAATGAGAAGGCTTTTGTGATTAGATCACATTCTTATTCTTTGTATTATTTTATTCCCACGTAGTCTTGATACAGAATTATTATGCCCACATTTTCATCTGTTATAAGGACTCATGGGGAATAAAAGATATTTTGATTAAAAAAGAAGGATGACGATGAGCTGAATAGAGAATTGGCGCGTACTGATATCATCAGATGCATACAATTAGAGAGAGTTAGATTTCAAGGAGTGAACCTTTCTGGCCTTGATCTTTCCAAGCTGGTAATATGAATTTTTCTTGTAACACTTTTTTATTAAGCATTGATCCTGGGTTCCAAAACATCCGTAGCAATTGTGCCCCCACTACTAATTCATAATTTAGATAAATGTGTGAACATGCTTAGGTTTTGGCTGAAGCTTGTATCCTTCTCAATTATGCTTGACTACAAGTAGAGCTACACAAGGTTCTAGCTCAGCCTCATCATCTCTTCTGTTTGAACTGTGAAATTTGTGGGTGTTAGAGACTTGGAATTGGAATTTGGATCCGAATTAGCTGTTATTTGTTGCCTGAAACTCACTTTTTTATTTCAATTTTGATTGTATGCCTTTGATTGAAGTTGATGATGTTTGGTTGGGAAAATTGCCTTGTCTCTTCATATTGCAGCTGTTATTAGGTACAATGGTCTCAGAAGGATGGTGATCATGTACATAAAGGACTTCAACTAGGGAAAGTATCTCATAATACGATTGCACAAAACTTTGTTAAATTATGTTATCAGTAATTGTTAGTTCAATTATTTGCAGGACATGCACATAGCATTATAGTATCTGAAAGGGTTGTGTTGAATTTTTGGATTTGTGTTGACGTTTTTTTTTTGTTAATCAAGGGATTTGAATTAATGTGTAATGAAAGGGGATGAAAGTAGAAAAATATGCTTTTAAATTTTTTTTTTGAAAAATAAAATACCAATTTCGACGCCCTCAGGCGTCGAAAATGACATGTTATTTTCGACGCAATAGTGCGTCGAAAATAACATGCCATTCTCGACACCCTAGGGTGTCGAAAATGGTTTCGACAGAATTCTGCGTCGAAAATGGCACTTGCCATTCCAGACGCAAGAATTTTCGACGCTTTTGAAAAGCCTCGAAATTGAAATTTGCGACGCTTTAAAGCATCGAGATTGGTCTTAAAAAGTGTCGAAATTGACACTGTTTTCCTGTAGTGCTTATATATATTTATTCTAAAGCCGATGCATATCAACCTACATAGTGGCTTATATGGGTGCTTCTTACAAAACTTTTTCTAGCAAAAAAGTAACATTAATAAAATAATTATATAATTATCTCATATAATTGGATAAGTACATTATTCTATAAAAAAATATTAAATATTATAAAAGGAAAATGATATATAAATACAATATATAATTTGAATTCTTATCTATTTTTCACGTTTGAATTCATCTATATAATAATATCTTAATTTAGAATATTTTTTTATGATGTGTAAACACCTCCTTAATTTAAGATTTTTCAACTAATTATAATTTTCTCTTATTATTTCTTTTCTTTTTCTCCTCATCACTTTCATACATTTATATTTTTCCCCGTTTATTTTTCACCGATTTTCTAACCATCTATATAATATCTTAATTTAGAATACTTTTTTATGATGTGTCAACACCTCCTTAATTTAAGTTTTTTCAATCTATATAATATCTTAATTTAGAATACTTTTTTATGATGTGTGAACACCTTCTTAATTTAAGTTTTTTCAACTAATTATAATTTTCTCTTATTATTTCTTTTCTTTTTCTCTTCATCTCTTTCATACATTTATATTTTTTGCCATTTATTTTTTTACCCATTTTCTAACCATTAGGTTTAATTCAAAATATTGAATTAAATCTAACGTTTACTATTAATTTATATTTAAATATTTATATATTATAATAATAATCTATATCAATATAATATCTTAATTTAAAAACCTTTTGATGAAGCCTAACTTTAATACTTTAATGGTAAATATTTTTACCATTTTCTTAAAGATTTCAACTCTACCTTCATTATTTTATCATAACTTTTATTAATACTTTATAATAATAATTTTTATTAAAATTTTATTTATTAAAAATCGCGCCATGGCGCGGGGATTATACTAGTAAATTTTTATTTTGGAATTCTTATATAACTAACACACTATGTAATTGGAATACTTATCTAATTGCCATATATAAAAAAGATGAAAAATCTATTTTTTTTATCTTATTCATATCTCATGTAATTTGATAGATGTAATTTATGTCATATAAAAATATTAAATATATAGAAAAGTTATGATTTAGAAAGTTGTGATTTAGTTTGTTTCAAAATTTAAAATTTGGAAAAAAAACTTTTTAAAGAAAATGATAATTTAGATTCATTGCATTTATTATTATATTTTATATAGCTAATTAATATAATTTTAGAATATTAATATGTATTCTATTACACAGAATTGGACATATACTACTAGTTTTAACTATAAAGAAACTACTCCAATTTTGAAGATGATAAATTACTGCAACTCTTGTTTTCATCAAAAATATATGTTTAAAAATGCTGATAAAATTAGTAAAATAAAATCCTTCTTCGTAAAATACCCTAATATCGATTATTAAAAAATACACTATATATAAAATTTTAATTTTATCCAAATCTCCCAACAACATTAAGGAAAATAGTGAAGCTACCAAAAAAAATCATATTAGAAAATGATCTATGCCATTTTTAGTCAAAATTAATCGTCCAACAATGTCTTCACTAGTTCCACGCATCTCATCGAGATTTTGACCGGATTTTCTTTTATCGAAAAGAGAGGTGTATTTATTTCGGAATTGCTATATACACGGTCAATTTTTTGCAAATTACACGGTAGAGGATTGCAATTGCGGAGTGCGAGTGCGCGAGAATGGTGGGGCTCACCGACCGCGTATGCGTTCTACGCGGATGCAAATGTTTCGTCATCCCCCATCCCCTGTAATCCTCCTCTACACAGTAACGATGTGGTCGGACCTCCTCTCCGGCGCCCACCTCCTCACCACTGGGTTCTCCCTCCGCCCTTCCAAGTCCTCCCACCCGAGAGGCGACAGCGAAGGAGATGAAGTTCTTGGAGGTGATGAGCTGGATCCCGTGGCATTGGCGACGCTTCCCCTTCTCGAAAAGGTCGTGGATCTCCGGGTTCACTTCGACCAGCATGGTGTTCCCCTAGTCGGAGACGGAATCCATGGCCGACGAAGAAGAAGGATTCTGCATTTGAAGCACAGATCCAAAAACTCGAGTGAACCCAGATCCAAAAAATTCTATTCCAAAAGAAATCGACCGAATACTCATCCCACATATATTGTCTTCCTCGCCTCTAGCCGACTACCATTGGAAGCCCGGCGTTTGAAGCACGGATTCTACGGATCTTGCAAGGAGAGGGAGAGCTCGGAGTTTAGCCTGAGAGAGAATGGCTTTAAGGCCGAAATCAGTGTTGATGGCTTATTGGTAATCGCGGAGAGAGGGATAGGAGAGAGACTGAGATTAACAATTCGCCATGGAGAATATGAGGAAGACGAGGAAGCGGTAAGATTGAACTTCACCGTCATTTTTGTTCTGTGCTCTATTTTCAGTCGCCCTCCTTATCTTCTCTTGAGGGACTACATTTTTTTAATAATAAAAAAATCGCAACGGCGGACTGCAGATCTGCAGTATTTTGTATTTCTTTTTTTATAAAAAAAACGCAACCGCGCATTACGAGTGCGCGGTTGCAAACTGTGTAAACGACGAAAATTTAACCGTGTAAATAGTATAACTCATTCATTTTTACTACTAAAAAAGAATTAAGATATTTTAATGATTTTTTGCAAAATTTGTAGCTAGGTAGCTAGTTTTAGAAAAGGGGAAAAGTATTTTAGTCATTTGGTTATTTTCGATGGGGCCATGATTCTGTATGTTTGCAGTTTGCGAATAAGAAATTGCTTAAATTAAATTTTTTTTGGTCAATGCTTAAATTTAATTAATTTATTAATATTACAACAATTAGTTGCATTCAAAGAGGTGGAAGCTAGCTAGCAAATACCCGAATATATCAATTATATATCACATCAATTATTATGAGATAATGTACGATATCGATCCATGCATGCAAGGTGGGTCAATTTTAGGAAAGAGATGCATATATAACATAACGTGGAGAGCACACATTTCGGTTGTTGAGTTTTGTTTATTAATTAAGCATAAATCTATCATTTGTTTGTCAACCAACAACTTGTACCTAAATCCGAGCAACCTTATTTCTTTTTAATACACAAAGTACATGAATTGTCACCTATGAAAAGGATTTGAGTAGTACTATTACAATAAGAGGACTTTGCTAGGGTATATATTGTTAGGATCCTAGTATGGGAGATTGCTTGTAATTGCAAGGGAAAGAGATGGAAGAGAGCTCAGAGAGAGAGCGAGATAGAGGAAGAAGATGGAACTGGATTCATTTGTTCATAGATGCCCATCCATTACAATTTACATGTATTTATAAACCTAAGTCTACTTTTCTATTTATTACACTTATTACCCTTAATATCTAGTTTCTAACATTACTCCCCTCCTTAAGAAAGCTTGTCCTCAAACTTATTAAAAAATACGAACTGAAAAAAAACAGCCATGAATGAAGCTGAAAGTTGCTCTTGATTAGTGCCTTTAGCTACTAGAAGTTGCCCTTCCACCATGGGCATCTCTTCATGACCTTCCATTTTACTAAAAATAAAGGACCTTGGTGGCTTCTTATGAGACTACAGTACAAGACATGGCAATGATCAATTGCCACAATCAAACCCAACCACTCTGTAGGAATTGAGTATTGAATATTCAACTCCACCTGCTAGGTGTATCACCACCTGTTGCGCAGCAGCTATTGTTGCTCCATTCCCCTTCAGTCTTTCATGGTAATGCACTCAGCTGAACACCCATCCATGACAACAATTTCATGGCTGTGGCAAGCAGTGTTCATGACAACAACAATATACCCCTTGTGTGACCACACATCAGATTTTGGACTGTAGCAACACCAAATTTGAAGCTTTCCAATCCAAAACCTCCCATGACAGCAACCTCTCTATAAATGCATACCAACACAGCACTTAACAACATCCAGTCGAAGCATATGACAACCGAAGGCTTAGCAAAAATAATCAGGAGCTATTTTTTCTCAATCCTCATAATCCAGCAAAGCCCCACTACTAAAAAATTCAGGCCCTCTGCACTTCTACACTTCTTATGTGGCTGCAAAATTGGATGAAAGTAGCTCCATGACCATGCAAAAATCCAGGCTCAGGCCCTCTGCACTTCTGCACTGCAGTAGCTCGCAATGCCCCACTTCTGTTGGAATTCAGCGTTGCCCACAAGAGCAGAATACCATTGCCCACAAGTGCACAACCCATTGTCCTAAAGTGCCTCACCAACAAGCTTATCTGGTGCTGAGAGCAGCTATAGCAGAGCCACAACTTCCACAGGAAGAGGAAGCTTTCCAATTTCTAATTCTATTGCAAAATTGATAGATTCCAGTCGTCAACCCCTACTTTGTAATCACTTCTTATGACAGTTGCACACGGATATGGCCAAAATAACATCAGTCCTTTTGTCTCAATTGTAGCAGCTCCCAGTGACCACATATAATACCATTTGTAGCAGCTCACAAGAGCCACAGTTCGCCTCTGCAGCAGCTCACCTTGACCACAATAACACCCTCTCTGCAACAGCTTCAAACAGCCCATGAAGTACATACTACAATCAATCCGGGACATCAAAATTCAGCATAATTTTGCCTCTTTACAATGAAACCCAATTGAATCACTTCTTATGATAGCAAAATCAGCAACAATATCTCCCATTGAACCAACGACAGCAGCTCCACCCAAAATAACTTCTAACATTGCCTTTAGCTATTGCAATTTGAGCATTAAGCATCCTTGCTCTGCATTCAGCTGCCCCCTCCCTATTTCAACGAATTCCCCTCTTGGGTCAAAAACTAAATTCATACCAAAAGCTTGCATCCAATCCCTGTCACTACCTCCTGGATCAAAAACAAAACTCAAACCACCTATTTCCAAGGTAGCAGCAGACATATAACTGATGGAATCATTGAAGACTCTTCCTCTATCAAATGGCAATGAACTAACATGATTTCGCTGCTCACAAAATGAATCACGATACCTTCTCACAAACTGATCACATAACACTACCAAAGATTCTCCAGCCCTCGCGAATTCTGTGATGTCCTGATGAATACCCCTGCTCAATATGGTTCCTCCTGGATCGTAAACTAAAACCACACCACTAGCTAAATCAAGACAGTAACACTCTCCACCCGAGGTAAAGTTTTGATCTAAACTCGACTGCCCAACACACATTCTAGACAACACAAATTTAGTTTCTATCATTTTAGCAAACATCTTGCGTGCATTAAAGTTGCCCAGATTATCCATTGAATCCCCTGTCAACCCAGTACGGCTAATCTTCTTGGCACTGTCTAGCCTAATTTCCATCAACTCAATGAAAAGCACCACCAATTCTCCTAATTTTTCAGTAGTGTAATCAACAGGAGGTGTCTCGGAGGGATCGGAATTTACCTTTGATGGCTCAGGGATTTCCGGGTTTGGAGGTTTCTTGACATCATCCATCTCTGATCCAAACTGAATCTGAATTTCCAGATTCGCGTTTGCAATCGGGGCTCCAACATGACTCAGGTCTGCAACTGGGGCATCAACCTCAACTTTCCAGTCTCGCGAGTCGTCAACCATTGCGAAATCTAGTGTCTGCGTACTTCGCTCATCTTCAAAAACTTTCTGATATGGGGTTTCGAACTTGCTTACTCCGTTGGCGATCAAATCGACTCCCGAATCACCAAGAACACTTTCCGAGGGTGCCTTGAAATTCCGATTGAAACTTCCTGGTGAATCCTGAGCTATTTGAATATCGTCGCCCTTAATTGGAATTTCTTCCATTCTTCTTTGTCTCTCACCGATTTCTGGCATTGCTGGAATCTCTAAGACATCTTCAACTTCTTGGGTCGGAACTTTAATTTTGCTCGATCGATCGATGAACTGTGATGCTTGAAATAACTCCAATTGGCAACATTGACCATATATGTACCTGTCGTTATACCAATCGAGAGCTCTAATGGTCGAATCTTGGTCTTCAAAGCAAACCTTTGAATGAAATTCCTCTCCCGATCTGAAAATTGTCACCGTTTCTATATTGCCACGGGTGGAGAACACCTCCAACAATACATCTGTCGAAATTTCATAGAGTTGAAACCTGATCTTGATGAGGATGGAGCGTTCTTCCCGCTCCTTGAAAAACTGAAACTTTCGTTGATCGAAGGTTGCCATTACCCGACGAATTCGTGATTCTGATTGCGCGTCTCTGGTCGAAGAACCGAAAGGCTCTGATACCACTTTGTTAGGATCCTAGTTCTACCATGAGAGATTGCTTGCAATTGCAAGGAAAAGAGATGGAAGAGAGCTAAGAGAGAGAGCGAGATAGAGGAAGAAGATGGAACTGGATTCATTTGTTCATAGATGCCAATCCATTACAATTTACATGTATTTATAAACCTAAGCCCACTTTCCTATTTATTACACTTATTACCCTTAATATCTAGTTCCTAACACACACACACACACACACACACACACACACACACACACACACACACACACACACACACACACACACACACACACACACACACACACACACACACACACACACACACACACACACACACACACACACACACATAGAGAGAGAGGCGTGGGTTCTACACACGAGAGAGGCCAAGGCGCGTAGGGTGTACTGGATGTGCGCGAAGGGGAGCAGATGGACCAATCTAAACCAATTATATTGTTTCTTTCGTTCTCACCGGTAGAGGTGTTCTCACCCGAACCCTACCATATATATTAGGGTCATTATATGAATCAAATAGGTCATTTACTAAATGAATTGAATAGATCGAGCATATTTTGAATTGATACTTGTATTTCAAGCACGAATAGTTCGAATTTTGTAGAATTTATAAAACCATACTACTATACTAGTGACTACCAAAAAAAAAAAAAACCATACTAGTGACCAACTTGGTGTCAACCTAAGCTAATCGACCCGGCCTAGTCGTTAAACTTTGGGTGAATTGCATTTTTAGTCCCCAACCTTTTATGTTTGTTTCAAAGAGATCCCCAACCTTTAACTTGTTCTAATTTAGTCCTTAACATATGTAATTTCATTTCAATAACAGTCCAACTGTTAGTCTTCTGTTAACCAAAGGTTAATTAGGTTGGAATTTCACTATTTAAGCGACGTAACAAATTGAGTGACGTGAAACCATCATCATGGCAAGTTGGGTTCTTCTTCATACCCTTAAATTTGAAATTAGAGATTAGGTTCTTCTTCATACCAAAAAAAAAAAAAAAGAGATTAGGTTATGTGCGCACAACCTTGGTGTAGTTCAAATTCTAAAGGATAAACTCTAAATTTAAAATTTGAGATTATAATCAATTTAAATCCCTAAATTCAACCATAAAATCCCATATTCAAACAGTTAAATGCTACCACCTATCTGCTTTGAGTTGCCACCACCTATCGCCGCCTACCACGCGTCACCATCCATCTTCACTGGCTCCACTCTCGTGACCCGAGACTCGGGTCACAAGTTGCGGTCATACTAGGTCATCGGTTTCTTCCCTCCTCGTCTTCACTGTGTCTGTGTCTTTTTGGATGAAATTATGTGATTAATTGAGATATAAGGAATGAATTTTTTTAAATCAATTTTCCCTTTACTTTTAATTTCTTTTTTAATTATATACCGACACTTCATTATTTTTCAATAATGAAAATTTTAATTGAGGCTATATGTGGACTTAATTAACGTTACCTTGACAGCATACTTGACAAAGGATCTATTTGAAACAAAATAGCATATGTTTGGGACTAAGATGCGACAACTTAAACATTAGGGGCCTAAATGAAATGAATTGTAAAGGTTGAGGACTAAAAATGCAATTTACCCTTAAACTTTTGCTAGGGTATATATATAATCGAATTAACCAAACCTAAAATCTGTAATTCTCTACAAATTAATTATTTTTTATCTTATTAAGGAGATATTTAGTGCGTATAATAAATTTACAGCCTGCATTTTTAACAATGGCAAGAAATGTCTTAGGCTATGTTTAGTGGGTAGCTAAAGTTGATATATTATTTGGGTTAAATATAAGTTAATAAGTTAGTATTGTATTTGACAAAACTGTTTGGATAAAATTTTAGAATAAAAATCATTTCATCTAAAAAGTTTAGGTGAATAGATGCCTAAAAACTATTAGAATGATTTTAAAAGCTAATTAAATTAAATTTTTATATTTATTTTATATGAAAACGTACTTGTGCCAAATATTTAAATAATTAAGGAGGGTGTTCGATGGATGGGGGGAAGGCTTACCTAGCAGCCGGAGTTGGGCAGAACGTGATAACGTAGTCGGCACCGGCGCAGGTAAACGTGCTGGTGGCGTCATCGTAGGCGTAGCTATACGCGCTCGGGCACGCGCTCTTGAAGAACTTAGAGTAAGCGCTTGGCTTGCACGTGCTCGGACTCGCGTAAGCCCCGCTGCAGCAGTACTTAGGTGCCCCAAATGCCCCGCACGCGCTCTTGCACGCCACGCTCTGGGCCCCACTCCCACCGCCGTCCTCCGTCACCCGGAGCTCCGCCGGGCACGACCCGTTCACGTCCACGTAGCACCCCGTAGCCGAGCAGTTGCCAGCTCCGGGGCGGCCACCCTGGGGGACCACGATGAGGGGAAGGTTGTAGCCGTCGACAAGGCTGACGTCGTAGAAGTCAAGGCCGCCGGATCCGCCGAGGGTGAACTCGGCGAGGGTCGCCGGCGGGACTGCTCCGGCGCCCGAGCATTGGATGGTCCCGGAGCCACAATCGGCGGTGAGACATGTGAACTTGCGGGTGGTGGAGTTGCTCGAGCATTGGGTGCGGGCCCAGAGGCGGCCAGACCAGGTGGATGGGGCGGAGAGGGCGGAGGTGGCGCCCGGCTGGAGGGAGAAGCCGGTGGTGGAGAGTTGGGGTGTGCCGGCGCCGGAGAGGATCCCCGGCCACACGGTGTGAGCGCACTTGTTAACCAATGTGAATGTGGCTGCGGAACTTGCATCCGCCGTTACAAGGAGTAGTATTAGCACAAGAGGATGCCCAAAACGCTGCATTTTGGCCATGGTGTGAAGCATTGTTTTTAGCATCAAAATCAGTTTGCAAAATGTGAGTTTTTCTTGTAGCACTCTTAGATTTGAACTGAAATAAAAATTATGTGTTGTTTATTTATCATGTATTTTTGTTAAATTGAATAATGGAGGTGTATGTACGTGAATGAAGACAAGGGAGAGTTTGGTGTTTTGGGTGTGAAATTAGGATATGGAGAAATGAAGAGTTGGTGTGTTATTTTGAAAGATGAGAATTGACATGTTAGCTACTTGATTCTGGCACGCAACGGCATTATTTCATATATACTAGGTGTTTTCTTTGAAATAAATTTAAGAAAAGATGGAAAAGATCAATAACATTTACATATATATATAAAATATCCGATGTCCTTATGAACAGTATTATTTCGAGACACTTGTCAACATTTTATTGGATACAATTGTTTCATTGGTTTTTTTTATACTCGGGCTTGAGTTGGCCCATTTTTATCTGGATCTTTACCAGTGACAACTGACCTGAACTCCTGGCCATCCCAATGCCCACCTATCTCCTCGTCTCTTCGCCCTCTAGCTTTGACTTTACCTTCCATTTTTCATGGTTTTTGCGTCTCTCTGGTTTTGCTACTTTCGTCTTGCTCTGGAGGCGGAAATGCAGCGCCGATTTGAGCTATGGGGGGCGGCTAGGGGTGAAAAATTAGGGCAAGAAGGGGAGTAGAGAGAGCGCAAAAATATGTTTGGGAATCCCTAACTCCAAGCAGCACAATCGGGTCTCCTTCTTCGACGAACGTCGCTGCCCTTCTCTAATGGACCCAGAAGATGAATCTCGCCAGCTCTCTCAACTCCTTCTATCTCGATCGTCTTTCTCTAAAACTTGAGCCATCTCTCACACACAACTATCAATCCTTCCACTCGCTCCCTTCTACCTTTTGGACTGTTTGGGAGACGAAGCCACCGACGACCAAATGAGTTGTGAGGAGGGCGGTGCTGTTGAATGTTCTTTCGCCCGAGAAGGTATGTCTTCGATTTTTCTTTTTAAATTTCAATAAGTTAGGGTTGAGATGTTTGAATATGGGGATTTGATTGGATGGAAATTTCAAATTTAGGGTTAGTTTGTTTTAAGTTATGGGCAATTAAATATGAAAATTTAGGAATGAAATTTAGGGTTTAGGCTTTCTATAGATCAAGTTGTGAACTTCTATCATTCGCTCATCGATTTGTATGTTTTTTGGTATCTCTGTTTAGTTTAACACTACCAAAAACACAGGAAATAGCCACGGACTTTTTAGCGACGTCATAAGGTCGTGGCTAATGCCGTGGCTGATAGCCACGACGTTAGCCACGACCTGACATGTCGTCGCTATTTAGGTGGGGAGTGAAAAATTTCGTGGCTATATCCGTGGCTGGGGGTGCTGACAGAAATTTGTGTCCAAAAAGTTGTGACTTTTAGCCACGAGCATGATTGACGTGGCTAAATTCATGGTTGTTAGCCACGGCGTTAGCCACTATTGATACCCCATGGCTGTACCCGTGGCTATGAAAATGGCAAGCATGCCCTGCTTTCGTGGCCGATGGCCACGAATTAAAACGTCGTGGCTGTACCCGTGGCTAAAGAAATGAGGCACGTGTCCTTCATGCGTGGCCATGCCCACGAAACATATGTCGTGGCTATATCCGTAGCTAATAGCCACGGATATAGCCACTGGTTGAATATCCGTGGCTGAATTCGATGCTAATATGACCATGGTCATTCTTAGTTGATTCCTTCGAATTTGGGTAACTCTTCACAAAGCCCAACAATTTTAAATCGCAAAATCTAACCGAAAAAAAATTTAGAGCCCAAACGCTGAACATGGTCCAATTGACTATCAGAGATAGTCAAAGCCCAAAGTCGGTCAACCCATTAGTAGTAGTCAAAGCCCAATGAATAAGGAAACCCAACCAATAGCTCTCGACGAATTAAGGAGCCCAAATATTAGCCACGGCCATATCCGTGGCTAATGTCGTGGCTATTTACAGTTAACCTCAAATAACACACTTCAATTTCTAATGGACTTTAATTTATTATGGGCTCCAATATGGCTATATTTTCCGCCATTGGGCCCATTAATGTTTTATTTGTAAATAAATACTCGAACATAAAGAAAACTAATAATTGTTGAATAAAATGTGTTTTGAGGAAAAAAAATCATAAGTAACTAATAATCGTTGAATAAAACCTAATATTAACTAATAAATTCATATGAGAATATTGGGAAAGTTTATTTTGAGGAAAATTCATATAGGTAGCTAATGATCGTGGAATAAAACTTTATATTATATAATAAATTCTCATTAGAATACTATAAGTTTGTGTTTTGAGGGAAAATCATACATGTACCTAATAATTATGGAATAAAACCTTATATTATCTAATAAAATGTTATAAGAATACTATAAGTGTGTTTTTTTTTAAGGAAAATCATATAAGTAACTAATAATTGTTGAATAAATCCATATATTAACTAATAAGTTGTTATAAGAATACTATAAGTGTGTGTTTTGAGGGAAACTCATATAAGTAACGAATATATGTTTAATAAAACATTATATTGACTACTAAATTCTTATTAGAATACTATAAGAGTATGTTTTGAGGAAAAATCATATCAGTAACGAATAAATATTTAATAAAACCTTTTATTAACTAATAAATTCTTATTAGAATACTATAAATGTATGTTTTGAGGAAAACTAATATAAGTAACGAATAAATGTTTAATAAAACCTTATTTAACTACTAAATTCTTATTAAAACACTATAAGAGTATGTTTTGAGGAAAACTCATATAAGTAACTAATAAATGTTAATAAAACCTTATTTCAACTACTAAATTCCTATTAGAATACTATAAGAGTATGTTTTGAGGAAAAATCATATAAATAATTGATAAATTTGGAACAAAACCTTATATTAAGTAATAAATTCTTATTAGAATACTATAATGGTATGTTTTGAGGAAAACACAAATAAGTGACTAATAAATTTTGAATCAAACCTTACGTTAACTAATAAGTTCTTGTTAGAATACTATAAGATTATGTTTTGAAGAAAATTCATATAAGTGGCAAATAAATGTTTAATAAGACCATATAAGTAATAAATTCTTATTATTATTTAATTATTTAATATATATTTTTAAAATTTTGTTTTTAATAATAACAATAACTATTATATTATACTATTATTATTTTTACCATTATTTTTGTATTTAAAATATATTATATTTTTATTTGTATTGATGCTTTTATTTTCTAGATGTAAATTGTGAATGGAAAATAAAAAAGCAATTCATGGCAGGGTCGAAATTTTTTTAGCGCCCAAATGAAATTTGAAGCGGTAAATTCCCCGCACCCTGAAATTGAAAACAACCCTAATTCATTTTGGGCACTCATTTCACACATTCTCTTCCTCCTCTCTCGCCGCTCGCTTTTCTCTCTATCTCTCTCTCGCCCAAAATTTTTAGATCTCTCATCCTCCCCATCTCACATCCACTCTTCTTCCTCCACCGGAGAACAACGCCGACCTACCACCACCGGAGGGAGCGCCGCCTTCTACCGCCTCTTCTCTCTGAATCGCTCACCTCCCCCACGCCCCCAATTCGTGCACGCGCGACCGCCGTCGGGCTAAACCACCATCGAGTCACCGGTGGCGCAGGACAACCTCCACTCTCTTCCCCGGTTTCCTCTCCATCACCCCTCGCCAGCTGATAATGCATATTTTAGATAGGCATTATAGACATATTTAGTTTAGTTATGTTGCATTTCTTTCATACTTTGTTGCTAAATTGCATCTTGTGATTATTTTGGAAGAGTTCGGATTCTGCGCAATTTTGTGTTTATCTCGCAGATTGAATCGGAACACATTTGGGAGATGCAATATCTCGAAGAGGAACACAAGACACATGGGAAGGAACAAGGAAGAAAGAAGCAAGACAAGAGGAGAAACCCGCAATGGAAGCAAATAGGCTACGGCAAAGTACCATGCCGCGGGCGCAGCAGAGGTGCCGCGGCCGCAGCAGAGCCCGCCGCAGCGGGATGTGAAGAAGCAACTTGCGGCGGGCGCAGCAACTTTGCGGCGCCCGCCGCACGGGTCATCAGCGCGCAACGTTTTGGTTAAAAAACCCTAGATGTTCTATTTTGTTTTGGGGGCCGACTTTTATGTTATTTTTCATTACTTTCATTCTACTCTTACTTCCAATTAGACACTTTAGAGATTTTTGAGCGATGTCTTACACGAGGAACTAAACTCATCTATTCTGCCTGCAATTTAAAGCTTTATTCGGATTGATTGTGAGTTTCTAATTCTCGCTCCTTGTTTCCTATTTGTGAATGCTTCAACTTCTTTGTGCTTGAATGATTATTGATTTGTTCTATCTTGTCTGGCCAACTTGTTAGATCAATTCAATCGCTAAGGTTTTGTAGATTCCTGATTGTGAACCTTAACCTAAGTGGCAAACTTATTCCTTTAGGGCTGATTGAACTAATTGAATGAGTAGAAAGTTGAATGTGTTGTTAAATCCTTCTTTAGGGACTGCAAATACCTTGGCTAATCTCTGAACTTAAAGCTATCAATTGGGTTAAATCCTTCTTTAGGGACTGTTCAATTGATAAGGGTTTCTAGGACTGATTGGACTAGTAACTATATTAGGTCGGGACAAGGGCATTCATAGGAAACGTAATAGGACGAGAAGAAGTTACAAGGATCGCTTCAATCCAATAAAGTGGAAAATTGTAGGTGGAATTGCTTCTCTCACTTGTCTAAAACCAACTCACTTATTCTGGTTTCGTTACTTTGCTTTGATAAAAGGCAAGACTTTCACACTAAAACCCCCCCTTTTTGGTTACTTACTTGGCATTAAAATCATACTTGAGTTATAATTTTCCCTGTGGATCGACCTCTTGCTTATTGCTATACTTGCTTTAGGTTTGAGTTTTCTTTGGCGGAATCAACGACAGGTTTCCCCTCCGTCAAATTTGGCGCCGTTGCCGGGGAATTTTATTTAATTCTTGTGTGTTTTTAGTGTTGATCTTGGTGTGGACCGTCTTATATGGTCCATACCCGTGCTACTAATTCTTCTTTGTTGCCGTTAGATTCAGAGATTGAAAGGACCCTTGCCGCTCTAAGGCGAGAAGCTCGTGATCGCTTTCGCGAACTCCCTTTTGATCAAGAAGAACCTGCAACAGAGATGGCTAACGACGCAAACCGCACTCTTAAGGAGCTTTCTGCTCCTGATCTGGCACAGCAACCCCTGGCAATCCAATTTCCTGCGCTAGCAGCAGGAGTTAACTTTGAGCTGAAGTCAGGGGTAGTTCATCTTCTACCCAAATTCCATGGGTTGAGTGGGGAGGACCCCCACAAGCATCTGTCTGAATTTCATAGGGTGGTTGTTGGGATGAAACCAGAGAACGTAACTGATGAGCAAATCAAGCTGAGAGCTTTTCCCTTCTCTTTGAAGGATGAGGCAAATGAATGGTTCTTCTATCTACCACCTGACTCTATTTCTACCTGGGCTGAGATGAAGAGAGTCTTCCTAGAGATGTACTTCCCTGCAACAAAGCTCAATGCTTTGAAAAGGTCAATCAGCAGCATTGAGCAGTATGCGACAGAGTCTATACATGAGTACTTTGAGCGTTTCAAGAAACTCTGCGCCAGCTGCCCATGCCATGGGTACTCTCAAAAGGATCTGGTTCTCTTTCTCTTTAATGGGTTGACTGATATAGAGCGCAAAACAGTGAATTCTGCTTGTGGAGGGAACATGCTGAACAAGACGCCTGCCGCAGCTTGGGATGTGTTTAAGGAGCTATCTGAGGGCTCCAGGCAGTTCAATAAGAGCCCTCGTGCTGGGGGTGTACTCGCTGTAGATGCTAATGTGGCTGCACTTCAGACTGATATGACAGAGGTAAAGGAGATGATGAAACAGTTGGTTACTGATAGAACTCCTCAACAACTAAAGGCATGTGGTCTCTGCAGTCAATACACTCATCCTATGGACATGTGCCCGCTTCTACAAGATCCTAATTTTGATTTGAATGCCATTGGGAATTTCACTCAACAAAGGCCTAGGCAAGGCAATTATGGAAATCCTGGGTATTCCAATAACAATAATTACAATAGGGGCTATCAGCAAGGCTATGGGAACTATCAAACCTCTTTCAATCAGCAAGGGGGACAACAGGGAAGGCCTCAACAACAATATGAATCTCGACAGGGAGGTCAGCAGCAATCAAACGAGGATAATGAGGATCCACTGCAGAAACTGTCACGATTAGTCATGAGGAATGATAAACAACAGTCAGAGCGGATGGCGAATCTAGAGAAGCAGCAATCCGATCGGATGACAAATCTTGAGAATCAAATGAGTCAGCTCATTCAAATCTTAAGTGCTAAGGAGGCAAACAGTTCAGGAAAGCTTCCGTCGCAAACCATCGAGAATCCGACAAAGGAGAATGTCAGTGCTGTGACACTTAGGAGTGGCAAGGAACTGGTTGCCACAAATAAAAAAGATGATGAGGAGATAATGGACGAGGAGATAGAGATCGTTGAAGATGGAAACGGCCAAACCACCGTGCGGCGGGCGCAGCAACATTGCGGCGGCCGCAGCACCCCTGCGGTGCCCGCCGCCAGGGACGACATTCACGCGGCCCTCGCCGCAGGAGATACGCAGCAAAGATGCGGCGGCCGCGGCTTTCATGCGGCGCCCGCCGCAGGCGATTCTAGTGCCGAATCGTCTCCTGGTAAGTTCTCTTCTCCTTCTTCTTCTTCTCTCCCTCTTTCTCCTCCTTCTTTTTCCTCTCCTTCTTCTCCCTTATCTATGGAGACTCCAAAGCCCATTCCGCCTTTCCCGGAAGCCTTGAGAGATACACGAAGGTATGAGAATGACAAGGAAATCTTCGAGACATTCAGTAAGTGTGAGGTAAATATTCCTTTGCTTAATTTGATCAAAAGCATTCCTAGATATGCTAAATTTTTGAAGGAACTTTGCACTATCAAGCGGAACCAGAAGCTAAAAGGTAAGCAAAAGGTGAAGGTAAGCGAACATGTCACTGCTGTATTTCAAAAACATATGCCTGAGAAGTGTAGTGATCCTGGTATGTTCGCTATTCCTTGTGTGATAGGTGATACTAAATTTGACAAAGCCATGTTAGATTTAGGAGCATCTATTAATGTTTTACCTTCTAATGTTTATCATGCTTTGGGATTGGGACCTCTGAATGATACTAGGGTAGTAATTCAGCTTGCTGATCGATCTACTATCTACCCGAAAGGGATTGTTGAAGATGTCTTGGTTATGGTTGACAACTTGATATTCCCTGCTGATTTCTTTGTGATTGACATGGGTCCTGGTAACAATGAAGGCCCTATTCTGTTGGGCAGACCTTTCCTGAAAACTGCTAGGACTAAGATAGATGTCTATTCAGGATCTCTCACTATGGAATTTGATGGTCAAAGAGTTGAATATAATATCTATGATTCCATGAAATTCCCATCTGATGATCCTTCTCTATGCTTTGTGGATGTTATTGATACTATGACACAAGATTGCTTTGATTTGGAGTGTGTTGAGGAGATGGAAGTTGCTTTACAGGCTCCTATAGATGAAATTGCTAGAGATTATGTATTGTCATCTGACTTGCAGGAGGCTATAGTAGCTTTAGACCATCGATCTCCCACGTATGTGCCACCAAGGGGAGACCGCATCGAGCTGACCATTCCTACTGAAAAGCTTCTTCCATCTATTATCCAAGCGCCTGATGTTGAATTGAAACAACTCCCTAATCACCTTAAATATGCTTTTCTTGGTGAAAATGATACTCTGCCTGTCATTATTTCTAACAAATTGACTTTTGGACAGGAGGAGTGATTGGTGACTGTTCTAAGGGAAAACAAGGAGGCGTTAGGATGGACGATAGCAGACATTAAGGGCATCAACCCTACCCTTTGTATGCATAGGATACTATTAGAGGATGATGCCAAGCCGTCTAGACAACCTCAGCGGAGACTCAACCCGCCAATGATGGAAGTGGTAAAGAAGGAGGTGCTGAAGCTCCTTCAAGCAGGTATGATCTTTCCCATATCAGATAGCAAATGGGTGAGTCCTACTCAGGTTGTCCCTAAGAAGGGAGGAATTACTGTTGTTGAAAATCAGGATGGTGAATTGGTCCCTAACAGGGTTCAAACTGGATGGAGAGTCTGTATTGATTATCGAAAATTGAATGCAGTTACTCGCAAGGACCATTTCCCCCTTTCCTTTATTGATCAAATGCTTGAGCGCCTTGCCGGCCGCTCCTTTTATTGCTTTTTAGATGGCTACTCAGGATATTTTCAGGTACCAATAGCACCGGAGGACCAAGAAAAAACGACTTTTACATGCCCCTTTGGCACTTTTGCATATCGCAGAATGCCTTTTGGGCTATGTAACGCACCTGGGACTTTCCAACGGTGTATGGTAAGCATATTTTCTGAGTATGTGGAGCGATTTATTGAAGTATTTATGGATGACTTCACTGTGCATGGAGATGATTTTGATACTTGCTTGCATCATTTGTCACTTGTGCTTAAGCGGTGTGTAGACACCAATTTAGTCCTAAACTCTGAAAAGTGTCATTTTATGGTTGAGCAAGGCATTGTTTTGGGTCATATTGTGTCTAGCAGGGGTCTTGAGGTAGACAAGGCTAAGATTGATGTCATTCAGTCTCTACCTTACCCCACCAATGTGCGTGAGATTCGCTCCTTTTTAGGCCATGCAGGGTTCTATCGCAGGTTTATTAAGGATTTTTCTAAGATTTCTGCACCTCTTTGTGATTTATTGAAAAAGGAAGTAACTTTTGAATTTGATGACAGGTGTAGAGCATCCTTTGATGAGCTTAAAGGTCGCCTAACTAGCGCTCCTATAATTCAAGCACCCGTATGGTCGCAACCTTTTGAGATTATGTGTGATGCTAGCGACTATGCTGTGGGGGCTGTTTTGGGACAAAAGGAAGGAAGGAGCTCTCATGTCATCTACTATGCCTCCATGACTCTGAATGGAGCGCAAAGGAACTACTCAACCACTGAGAAAGAGCTTCTGGCTGTGGTCTTTGCACTGGAGAAGTTTCGCTCCTATCTCCTAGGAGCTAAGGTAATTGTCTTCACTGATCACGCTGCTCTTCGCTATTTATTAACTAAGAAAGAGGCAAAACCAAGATTGATTCGTTGGATTTTACTTTTGAGTGAATTTGACATTGAAATCAAAGATAAGAAAGGTGCAGAAAACTTAGTAGCGGATCACCTCAGCAGACTTGTCCAAGGAGAGGATAAGCCGGAAGATCAAAGACCCATTCACGGTGAGTTTCCTGATGATACATTATTTTACTTAACTCACACATCTTCGTTGCAGCTGCAGGAACAAACAAGGACGGAAGATGCGGCGGCCGCAGCATCCATGCGGCGCCCGCCGCAGTACAGAGCGGCGCCCGCAACACTTCTGCGGCGCCCGCCGCACGCTGTTCAAGTCGCTGTTTCGTCTCTTTCTCTCCCAGCTGACGAGGTAAGTTCTCATATTCCTGAACTTTTGATGGGTGTCCATACTCCTCGACCTTGGTTTGCCAATATGGTGAATTTCTTGGTCACGGGAGAATTTCCACCAAACTTTACAAAAGCTCAGAAGGACAAGATTCGACATGATTCTCGCTTCTATGTTTGGGATGACCCCTACCTTTGGAAACATTGTGCTGATCAGGTAATTAGGAGGTGTTTGCCGGACAATGAGGTACAATCTGTCCTTACTTTTTGTCATGCTCATGAATGTGGAGGCCACTTTGGTCCTCAAAAGACTGCTAGGAAAGTGTTAGAAGCAGGTTTCTTTTGGCCTCACTTGTTTAGGGATGCTAATGCTTTCTGTAAATCTTGCGATAGATGCCAAAGGATTGGGAACATATCAGCTAGAAATGAAATGCCACAAACTAAGATTATATTTTGTGAAAATTTTGATGTTTGGGGTATTGATTTTATGGGTCCCTTTCCTAGTTCTTTTGAGAATATCTATATTTTGCTTGCGGTGGACTATGTCTCCAAGTGGGTGGAGGCAAAGGCCACCAGAACTGATGATTCTAAGGTAGTTGCAGAATTCCTAAAGGACACAATATTCGCAAGATTTGGGGTACCTAAAGCTCTAGTAAGCGACAGGGGGACACATTTTTGCAATAGGACCCTCACTGCCCTGCTAAAAAGATATCATGTCACACATAGAGTGTCCACTGCTTATCATCCTCAGACCAACGGGCAGGCAGAAGTATCGAATAGGGAGATTAAGAGCATTCTGGAGAAAACAGTGGCTCCTAATAGGAAGGATTGGAGTCTAAGGCTGAATGATGCTCTTTGGGCCTATCGAACGGCCTATAAGACTCCCATTGGTATGTCTCCCTATCGAATTGTGTTTGGTAAGGCTTGTCATCTTCCGGTGGAACTTCAGCATAGGGCATATTGGGCTGTCAAGAACTGCAATATGGCAATGAATGAAGTGGGAGAATTCAGGAAACTGCAATTGCAAGAGCTAGAGGAATTACGTCTGGATGCCTATGATAATGCAATGATCTATAAGGAGAAGACAAGAGCTTGGCATGACAAACATATCCTGCGGAAGGAACTCAATGTGGGAGACAAGGCTCTCCTATACCAATCCCGTCTAAAACTCTTTCCAGGAAAGCTTAGATCAAGGTGGGAAGGACCATACACCATCTCAAAGATATTCCCTCATGGAGCAATTGAACTCTATGACCCTAAGTCTCATGAGCTCTTTAAGGTCAATGGTCATAGAGTCAAGCCATATCTTGAGAACATTCCTCTTAACGAAGAAGAGGAGTTGGTGCTTGTTGAACCAACCAACTAGGCCACTCAAGGGCCATTATGTCGAGCCAACGACTTGAAACAAAGGCGCTGCTCGGGAGGCAACCCGAGGTAAGTTTTTCTTTCTCATCTTTATTATTTCTTAAGTAGTTTTCATTAGTAACTATTTTAGGATTAGTTAACATAGGAAGTTAATTAAAAAAAAAAAAAAAATAATACGCGTACAGGCCACCTCGCTTGCGGCGGCCGCAGCAACCCATGCGGCGCCCGCCGCAAAGCACAGCCGTAGGAACCCGCTCTGACGGCGGCCGCAGCAGCCCCTGCGGCGCCCGCCGCGAACCAGACCCGTGACCACTATTTAAAAAAAAAAAAATAAAAAAAAAAAAAGAAAATTAAAATACATTCAAGTCACGGGATGTTATAACCTAACTCACCTCCTTCTTCATCCTTCCGCCTCATTCACAAACCCAAAACCCCCATTGTCTTCTTTCTTCTTCTTCAACCTCCAACTCACCATAACCACTCCCAAGCCCTCTCTTTCTCTTCCCCATCGCCGGATCTAGCACCCAACCTCCCTCTTTCCACCTAATCCATCTCCTGGAAGCCGGATCCAAGCCCGACAGCCGCATCTGCTCTCGCCGGATCTGCAGTGCTGCGCCCGCCGCCACTGCTCGCCGCCGCTCCTGTGCACGAAATCAGCCCTAATCTCCTAGCTTTTCAAGGATTTCCCCTTCTTTACAACTCTCAAGGTATGATTTCTCTCTTCTTCTCTCCAAATTTCAGATTTTTAAATATGTTTGAGAATTAGGTAGAGATTTGATATTGAGTTGATTATTCATTGCTTGAGGGGTGAAATTTGTGCGGGATATTGTTGTTGTTCTTTAAGGGTTGAATCTTGTGACAGTATGAAGTATGGGGCTGATTATTCATTGCTTATGGGGCTGATTTTTTGGGTTGTTATAATTGAAGTTGGAGCTTTGGTGTGAATTGGTAATTTGGGGTGTGATTGTTGATAAATCGTTAGGTATTCTTGAGTTGGGGCTTTGATTTGAGATTCTTGAGTTACTTGTGGTGTGTTCGTTTTGTGTGTGTTGTTGAATGGTTTGAGTTTTGTTTGTTTGTTTGTGTTGAATTCTGAATCTGTTTGGGGTTGTCGATATATACTGCTGGGATTTGATAAAGATGGTGCGCCGACTGAGGAATGCATCCGATGAACAAAGGAAAATATTTAAGAACTTCGATGCAAGGCGCTTCGTTCAGACTAAGTTCTTCCACATCCCAGCCCTGCAGACGCTGGGTATGTTAGATGTTACACACCAGATGCTCAACCATGGCGGGTTGGGGGGATTTCTAGATCGTAGTGCCCCGACGTACCCCGAGCTGGCATGGGAGTTTCTGGCTACATTTGAGAAGGTGGATGACTTGAGGATTCGGTTCAACTTGTTGGACCAACCTCACGTTTGCATGCTTGACACCGTACGACAGCTTTTTGGGATCTCGCGGGCGCCCACCCCAGGTTGGTCTTCCATGGCGACTGATCAGCAGCGCCATGATGTATGGTTCAAAGCGACTGGAGCCGCATTTGACAGCCACAAGGGGGAGTATAACTACAATTTTATACACCCCTGCTTTCATCTGGTGCACAAGGTCTTGGCCATGTCTTTTAGCGGCCGAGGCGACGTGAACAAGGTATATGCTGCCGATCTGGCCTGGTTGTGGAGCTTTGCTCCCCAGTCTCGTGGTACACCAGACTGGGTTGAGATATTTGTAGAGAGCTGTATGAAGATCCAGGGGACGAAGTCCGGAAGGTTTGGCTTGGGAGGCATGATTAGCCTCATAGCCTACCAGTATTTACAGCCTGACCAGTGCGGTGCACCCATGTCTGGTGGGTACACCTTCACCACAGAGCAACTTCGGAGGGCGTTCGTGCTTGAGGGTGCTGATGCAGGTGGCTGGATTTGGAAGTCAGGAAACCGTGGGGAGCACCGCCTGCGTCTTCCTAGGCCCTTACCTTATGGACCTTCCGACAACACCCTATACATCCCAGGTGATCAGGAGCAGGCAGAGGAGGAGGTTCATGAGGATGATGAGGACGAGGCTACCCCTGCACCGACAGATTACCAGATGGGGGATGCACAGTACGATGCTGGCCCTTCTGCGGGACCTCGCTTCACGTCTAATGAGGACGACCCCTGGCGGGACTATCTGGCCAATGAGTTCCATCGTCTGTCCTTACGCCAGGATGCCTTTGAGTTCACCCTCAACGACATCGGTCGCACGGTGCGGGAGACGGACTCCAACGTGGCGGCAATGCGGAGTGAGACGACCTACCAATTAGAGGAGATGCGGAGAGAGCAGCAGTACTACTTCCGCCAGCAGTACCCTCACATTCCGCCATACCAGTCGCCGCCATACCAGCCTCCGCCTCAGTGATGGTTAGTTCTACCCCCTTCACTCTGATTTTCATGTTTATGTTGGTTGTCTATACTGTTTCAGTGAGGACACTGAAAATTTTAAGTGTGGGGGAGGAGATTTATATGTATTTTATGTTATTTCTGTCAATTTTTAGGACCATGTTTAAATTTATGCATAACATATTTAAGTCTGTAATAGTTAGTTATTTAATTTCTACTAAGTTTAGTTAATTATTTTTATTTTATTTTATTTTATTTTACTGCATTTTCGGAATTTAAATTAAAAAAAAAATAAAATTCGAAAATCCAAAAAATTAGAGCATGCATTGCATACATATGTGTTATTCAAATACCCATCTGGCTTAGTTTGTCCTCTATTTTAAATTTCAAGCATGATTCATAAAAATCCCATGGAAGTTCTGGATGTTTTGATTATTATTTCTATTTGATTTTTGTGGAACATGAGCTAGCAAATATAATTGAGCATGTATGATTGAGCTAAAGTATGATTGAAGTCCTAACAACATGACCTTGTGAGAATGTTTGGCCTTATTTGAAGTCTTTTGCTCAATAGTGTGAATTACTCGCCTAGTGTTGCTACCTCTTGGCATTGACTACATTATCTATTTTTCAAGACCGACTCACATGTTTGTTGCTTGCGGAGTTTATGTTTATATTTTGAGTCTATTGTTTGAATTTGTGAATATTTAGTGAACAAGGTGGCAATGGTTGATGCACTGAGTAACCGGGTCTACGCATGACACCCATGGGTATGATTCACGCAAAAAGGTGTTGAAAACTATCCACTAGGAAAGAAGCTTGACCATTGAGTAACCAGGTTCATTCATGACACCCATGTCTGCAACTTGCGTCAAAAGGTGTTCAAGTGGACTTCATATTAGTAGTTGAGGTGTTGATAGACCGGGGCCATTCATGACACCCATGTTTGCGCTTCGCGTAAGGAAAGCACCAAGACAAGAAAAAGATAAAAAAAAAAAAAAGAGAAAAGAAAACCAAAGAAAAAGAAAAAAAAAAGTGTTGCATTTTATTTTCTTTATGGTGTCCCGCAAGTAATGACATTTCGGTAGAGAATTGGTGATATGGTGGTCAATGTCTATGAGCATAGTGCATGATTGGTTTGAGTTGAGAGTTGTACTTAAAAGCCTAAACACATGAGTGAAACACATAATTCTGGTGAGGTTGGATGATGTCTACTTCTAAGCTTTGATCACTGGAATACATGCTATGACGTTTGTTTGCTTGGTTTATGTTTTCACCTGCTATGATGTTGCTTTTTGATAATGTTGAAACTTGAAGGGATTTCCTGTGGGATGCATTGATTCATGTTCATTCTATCATTGCTTGAGGACAAGCAAAGGTTAAGTGTGGGGGAATTTGATAATGCATATTTTAGATAGGCATTATAGACATATTTAGTTTAGTTAGGTTGCATTTCTTTCATACTTTGTTGCTAAATTGCATCTTGTGATTATTTTGGAAGAGTTCGGATTCTGCGCAATTTTGTGTTTATCTCGCAGATTGAATCGGAACACATTTGGGAGATGCAATATCTCGAAGAGGAACACAAGACACATGGGAAGGAACAAGGAAGAAAGAAGCAAGACAAGAGGAGAAACCCGCAATGGAAGCAAATAGGCTACGGCAAAGTACCATGCCGCGGGCGCAGCAGAGGTGCCGCGGCCGCAGCAGAGCCCGCCGCAGCGGGATGTGAAGAAGCAACTTGCGGCGGGCGCAGCAACTTTGCGGCGCCCGCCGCACGGGTCATCAGCGCGCAGCGTTTTGGTTAAAAAACCCTAGATGTTCTATTTTGTTTTGGGGGCCGACTTGGATGTCTTTTAGGCCGACTTTTATGTTATTTTTCATTACTTTCATTCTACTCTTACTTCCAATTAGACACTTTAGAGATTTTTGAGCGATGTCTTACATGAGGAACTAAACTCATCTATTCTGCCTGCAATTTGAAGCTTTATTCGGATTGATTGTGAGTTTCTAATTCTCGCTCCTTGTTTCCTATTTGTGAATGCTTCAACTTCTTTGTGCTTGATTGATTATTGATTTGTTCTATCTTGTCTGGCCAACTTGTTAGATCAATTCAATCGCTAAGGTTTTGTAGATTCCTGATTGTGAACCTTAACCTAAGTGGCAAACTTATTCCTTTAGGGCTGATTGAACTAATTGAATGAGTAGGAAGTTGAATGTGTTGTTAAATCCTTCTTTAGGGACTGCAAATACCTTGGCTAATCTCTGAACTTAAAGCTATCAATTGGGTTAAATCCTTCTTTAGGGACTGTTCAATTGATAAGGGTTTCTAGGACTGATTGGACTAGTAACTATATTAGGTCGGGACAAGGGCATTCATAGGAAACGTAATAGGACGAGAAGAAGTTACAAGGATCGCTTCAATCCAATAAAGTGGAAAATTGTAGGTGGAATTGCTTCTCTCACTTGTCTAAAACCAACTCACTTATTCTGGTTTCGTTACTTTGCTTTGATAAAAGGCAAGACTTTCACACTAAAAACCCCCCTTTTTGGTTACTTACTTGGCATTAAAATCATACTTGAGTTATAATTTTCCCTGTGGATCGACCTCTTGCTTATTGCTATACTTACTTTAGGTTTGAGTTTTCTTTGGCGGAATCAACGACAGGTTTCCCCTCCGTCACCAGCGTTCACCAGAACCTCCGCTGCTGTTCCCGACTGGTCATGCGACTCCTCCTCTTGGTCTGGCTAATCCTTACTCCGCAGTAGCCTCGATTCAATTCTTGACTCGGCAAGTGCAGGTCGGTATGCTTAATTGCCGAGTGAAGCAGTTGCGGCCTTGATGCTGGTAACCGTCGCCAACCCCTCTTCCTCCATGTACGATTCCTCTTCACATCCCTTTATATCTCTCTCTTTCTCTACTGCTGCTGTTCTCATTTTCTTCCTGGCTTTCAACTCTTGAAACATTTAGTTCACATGACAATCTATATAATTTTAATTTTAATTATGTATCCAACACTTTGTTTTTAAGGTTATTCTCTTTAATTGCTAACTGCCCCAAAAATTAAAGAACATTGCAAATTATTCAAGTTGGTCCAAGCTCTGTTCCTTGTTGCATCGATACTCCCCTTGAAATTTATTAGTAATAGTGTGTGGCTTTACCTTCGTTCCTAAACCTGGTGGACTTGCAATTGAAGTGTTTAGTGGTCAGTTTCAATGTGAATCGGTGTCATATTGTTCCTGAATTGATTTAGCAATTGCTTTTACAGTTTCACCGGAGCACCACGAAACATGGAATTGGTGAAGTATCAATTCCAAATTTGTAATGCAGCCTCGTGGAGGAGCTCTACGAAGCTTTTTGGTCTGTACTAAAGGACTTGGGTCAGTATTAATTAAGATTTAAGAATGTCTCATTTATGTATTCTACCTTAAAAAATGTAATTAGATGCTTACATAAATTTTGATCTTGGATCTACTTATGCACCGTACATCATTTAGTTTATAGGACGAGTTTCTATTTCTATTTCTTCTTTAGTGAAGCAATATAATATAATTGGACATTGTTTTTGATCCTCGTATGTATATGTATAGGTCTTGAGGATTCCATTGGTTGCGAGTTATGCTTCCCTCGCAAGAGGGTGATTAGTCCCCCAAAACCTAAACCTGTCAGGTTGTTACAACTTTAATTTGATGATGAAATTCAATTTTGTTTTAGAATGTCTATGCTAAAATTTAATTTGATACACTGTCTGATTTGATATTTGGTTGTAGAAAGAAATCAAACAATGCATTGTTACGTTGTAGAAAGATATTGTTATGTCCATAGCTAATTATATTGGGATTTTTGTTGTGTTGTGTGCAGGGAAGGGGGAAGGTAGTATGTTATCTCCATCTCAGTTAATAGATTTTTTAGATTGGTTGAGGTAGATCAAGACCGAGTATAAGGAAGACTACAAGTGCAAGTTTCCAAGGCTTGCATTGGCATACTACAAAGAAGAAACTATCATTGTGTATGGGGCAAGGGGAAGGCGGTGGTTGTAGAAAGGTTCGTTGTCTAATTTTTGTTAGGTGCTTTGACATCTCATTTGGGTGTCTTGTGTTCGCCTGGATTGAATCCATGCTTCTATTGGCATGTTGAGACTTGTTGTATTGTTGAACTTTTTAGTGTGTCTTAGATGTGTTTTGAATGGTGTAATTTATGGTTGTATTTTGGATGTGTTTGTGTGATAGATTTGTAAAATAATATTAAATTTATTTCCTAGATCACAGAACGATAGCCAACAATAAAGTCACGAACTTAGCCACGAATACCGCCACGGGAATAGCCACAAACATATCCATCAAGCCACGAACTTAGCCACCTAATTGGCCACGGTTGTTGCCACGAATTTAGCCACGAAACACGCCAGACATCCTGCACGTGCCAAGCCATAAAATCAGCCATGACATACACCGTGGCTAACTTTGTGGCTACAGCCACGGATGACACGATCCCGACCCTGCCACGGACTTGTCAGATCGTGGCTATTAGCCACGGATGTTGGAAATCTGACATTTAGCGACGAGGCATATAGCCACGAATGGCGACGAACGTAAAATTCGTGGCTATGCCCGTCGCTAAACCGTTTAGCCACGATCATTCGTGGCCTATTCGTGGCTATTTGACCGTGGCTATTTCCTGTGTTTTTGGTAGTGTAAGCGAACCTTGGTTGTTACCAGGTGTTCAAAAGGAGAGGATAGAGTTCGTCCATGGTGACAAAAAAAGGCGAAGCTTGAAACACCAATTCATGCACCAAAAAGGATCTGAATCAAGGACCCCAAACCGGTTAATTTGAGATCAGATTCCAACGCACGTCAGAATTCCGTAACTCTGGATTTTCTGGTTCGTATTTTTGATTTTGTTAGAAAGAATTAGGAAAATTTTGAAAATTGGATGAAATTTCTATTTCATTTCTGGTTCGTATTTTATTTTCGTGTTTGCTTCAATGTGGTTGATTGCATGACCTTTTTTGCTTATTGTTTGTTATTCTTCATCTACTGTATTCAGGCAACTATGGAGGTTGGAGTTGTTGCTATAAGAAAAGAAGTTTAAGTAGAAGAAAGAGATAAAGTTTTGATCTTCAATTCGTCTCAAGCCAAATGTCTCTCCCGTCAGTTGGATTTTCTTTTCCATAACTCAAATGACTAAAATTCCATTTCTTTGATCTAATTTCGAATTAAGAATTCTTAGTAAGGATATATTATTGTCATTTCCTTTCTGCTCAGGTATGCAATGGAAAGGTCATGATTTGTTGATCATCTGGAACTCATCAATTTCATATGCAATTGTCAACTTAAAGACAAATCAAAGGGTAAGGTTTGTATAATGCATTGTCTTCGGGTGATGAGTTTGTTTTGGTTTTAGGAATCGTTTTGTTGGAAGCTTTAGTTAAAGCATTCAACTTCATCTTTCTTTCGTCCTTCACTCTTCATTGTCTTGTGATTGACCTTACACTTATAATATGTATTAATGTGATCATATCCATCAATAGAATCACAATTTTTTAGTATTATAATAACTTGTTTTACCCACTGCACAATTCTATGATAGTGTTTTATTTTGGAATTGAATCTGAACCAAAACTAAAGCAATAACGCAAAGAATCAACAAAACTCTTATTTAAAATATCAGGTCTAACCTACTTCCTAATTCCCTAAACCCACTGCCTAAGGAATTTATATCTTATGTGTTTATTGATGCACACCATGTTCATTGGTGCACACCATGGTACATAATGTAATAGATGTATAAAATAAAGTCCATGTCCCAATCCAATGAAGAGAGGTCAACCTGCTCACACGATTACAAGTTATGAACATAATCCAGAGGATCTTGAATTCAAGTAAATAAATATTGAAATTTAGCAGAATTCATATTATCAATGCTCTTTATGCATATAAAGTAGTTGCTAATAACAAATCTGGAAAGGGTTTCTTTCCTCCATGTACCCCGAATAGGCAATAGAGTGGCTGATAAGGTTGCACACCTTTGCCACTCTGCCTGGGGTACTAATATTCAGAATAATCCTGGTCTTCTTGACCTCATCCGAAAGGATGCCTTCGGGTAGACTTCTCTCCCCCGAAATTTTTCCTAATAAAAAAAAAATAAAAATAAAAAAATAAAGTAGTTGCTAAGTTCAAATTTATAGTATATTGTTTTTATTTGTTTTAAACCTAAACATATGCATTTCTAAACACTACAAAAAAAAACAGTGTCAATTTCGACACTTTTTATGGCCAATCTCAACGCTTTAAAGCGTCGCAAATTTGGATTTCGACGCTTTTAAAAAGCGTCGAAAATTCTTGCGTCACGAATGGCAAGTGCCATTTTCGACACAGAATTCTGTCGAAACCAATCTCGACACCCTAGGGCGTCGGAAATGGCATGTTATTTTCGACGCCATAGAGCGTCGGAAATGACATGCCAATTTCGACACCCTAAAGCGTCGAAATTGGCATGTTATTTTTCAAAAAAAAAATAAAAAACTTATTTTTCTTCTTTCATCCCCTTTTATTACACATTAATTCAAATTCTTAAATTAACAAAAAAAAAACATTAACACAAATCCAATAAAGCATTAGTCAAATGAATCAAAGATCTTACAAGAGTGTATTAAAAATAATACACATGACAGCTGTAGACTAAAAAAAACAAGTACCATGAAGCATTTACCAGGTAACTCTTAGCCCAAAACAGATGAAACTGCAAAACGAGAATACTACGAATCGAGCCCACATCTGGCGGTGTAGATGGGGTTGACCCATGTGAATCTGAGAGCAAGTAGGGCCTGAGATGAGGTGAGAGCAATGATAAATTAGACGAATCGAGCCCACATATGGCAAAGCTTCCGGTGGCTTGACCTTGAAATATAACTACAGCTGCACATCCAATTCAAGCATACTCAACAAATTAGATGAATGTTCCGGTTATCTTTTTTAAAACCATAAATCACGAAATAAGAAAAAGAGACAAACCATGAACATTTTGGAGTCCGGATCCCAATGTGAAAAGAACTTGGACGTTGATTTATCAATTACAGTGCTAGGAACCTGATAGCAAGATTCCATTTTAGTGAATAAACAGTCTTTGCAACAACCAATAAATAGTAGAATACAACAATAATCTAGAAAAAGAACATTCACCTTGAAAGCAATGATCTCATATGGCTCAGCATGAAATAGAAGGTATTGGAAACTCTTGTCATAACTTTCAACTTTCTGTAGGCAGAAAATAATAACCCAAGAACCAATTAGTTATGGGAGAACTGTTGCGGATTCAATAAGTACGAAATACAAGATCAGTCTGTTAATTTAACCAAAAAATCTATAGAAAGTTTAGAATTGTCCTCAATCTCAGGGTATTCAATCTGTTAATTTAACCAAAAAAAAAGCAAAAAATCAGTATGTTCACAAGTTTAGATGCCAAACAGTATGTGATAATTCAACAGTACACACCTGGAAAAGAAGGGATCTTTGTTTTGTACAATTTCTTACATGAGTGAATTAAAAATAATATAAAAACTCTAGTTTCAAGAATTCATTAGTTTCCCTCCTGAGCGAAATTAAATTATAAGAATTATAAGAGGTATTCGTCCTATAACCTGAAACTGGAAATTGGATTCAATTAGATTAGAATGAAACATACCTCACGACACATGGGGCAATTCTTGTCAGGACTCGCTGCCTTCAATCCATCCACAATAGCCACAGATGCAGCCGAGCAAGCACAAATGTAGCAGAAGATATGCCCACAGTTAAGAGCAATGACATCATAAACTGTGTCCTGAGAGGGGAATGGAAGGATGAGATTAAGGTCCCAGCTCATTTTTTGTGCAACGCAAAGCAATGTTATTGTAAGAGGACAAGAAGAAGCTTATGTCTGTCATCTAGATTGAAACAGATTTAGAATACGCAGAATCAAGGAACTCTCCTGCGTGGAAAGCATATGCACCCTTTCCTATAGCAAATCGAGAGTGTGCTTTCACAAGTGACAGATATAACAAGAGTACGAAAGAAAACATGAAAATCAGAAAAAATAGGATCAAGAAATTAACTTTTAACTCTTCTTTCTCTTCGAATCAGAAAAATGTGTTCATTCTCTCCTCTTACCCATCTGACAGACTTTCATATTTGGTCAAACTAGCTGCAATCATTTAGAGAGGAACGAAGGAAAAGGTTTGTCAAAACAGATTCACCACTAGCCATCCACAACTTTAAGAAAATGAAATCCTCTAATCAGCTAACCATTAATTTGATTTAACATATTACCTTCCATGTCCATTTAAACGGAACAGAAGCCATCACAGTTGGAGTCTTTTGAGAGTGAGTGGGAAGCCCTTGAAGAGAAAAAGAAATTAGACAAGTGGAGACAAGTAGAGCATGAAAGATGCAAACACTAATATCGGAACTAATATAGAAAGGGAGATGGAAGCTCTGCAGTTGGCAAACCCATGTACCATTAACACTCATCAATACACAATTACACATTAACACTCGTCAATACACAATCACTAGTATGAACAAGCCCCAACATCAAGAAACCAGGTGCTTAATATGCTGGTATCTCTCGTACCTCATACTCTAGATTCAGTACAAAAAGCATCCACGTCAAACATTAAAGAGTGATTTTAACCAAATTTAAGATCCAGTATGGACCCATGACAAGTCACTTTTAAAAAAAAAATGGCACTCCACAAATGTCCAAGATCTGTTAGAATAGTATTGATTCAGAAAATCTTATAAATATAAAGTGAATTTCAACTCTCTTTGCAATATACTGAATGAATCTATAAAATCTTACCATCTTTACTAATTTCAGGAAGTAAGGCAGATGCATGTTTCTCAACAATTTTCAAGTAGCCATCAACCTCGGAATCAGGACATTAAGCCGCCATGTAAGCGCAATTGCTACCACTTAAAGTAGGAAATGATTCCTGGAAAATATGAAAGTCAGGTAGGAGAACAGATAAGATATTGATATGATCAGGTCAGTTTTGAGGACAGCTTGGCAATTGCATGCTATAAGAAATATGCAGCATACTATATTTCATCTCACACAAACATTCAACTCAAAATTCAAAAAACTCAGAAACATTAGGATAAAGGTAGTGGTATTTATTTCATGAATTCTTGCTGAACAAAGAATAAGTATTTGCATTAGTTAGAGAAGATTTATAGTAAGGGCAGTCCATACTTGAAAACCAAGGAACATAACGCCAAAATTTGTTCCTTTTTTGTTTTTTTTTTTTGTTCTTCAATGTTAAAATTGTTTCAAAACAAACCGTAAGTATACGACTATAAGACTTACAGACATTTGTGATGCATCTTTCATTTGACGAATTGGTAATATTCAATTCAATTCAATTGTAGCTAATGTTGATCAAATTCACCAACTCAATTAACTACATATCATTGTCCTGTAACTTGCCAATTAGGTAAAGAGAGTATTATGGGCAGAACTATAAATTAATAATTGGCTTCAAAAGGACTAAAATCTCAGCACTGAACTGAATGAATCGAGAGACATTGAAAGTGAAGCGGAGAAGAAAACAGTTGTGAAAGAACAGATCATGCGTATAGACAAGGGGAGATTCTAAAACAGCCACATTTGGAGCTTTTTACTGATTATTTTCTTCCATCTCTCCATTTTTCTTCACTTGTCAGGTAAGCTTACTTGAACAGTAGTCATTATATTTGGTGTTGATATGGCTAACAAAAATGGTAATAACTTGTGCGTTCCAATAATAAAGCCCCATTTCACGCTCAGAAACTAAATCCGAGTCAGTCAGAGATGGAGGGAGAGATGAACATACCTATGAGACGAACAGAGAGGGAAGACAGACGTGGATCTCGAATTGCCTCCAATCTCCTGATTCGAGAAATCTATTCGCCTCCAAATCCCTGATTTGAGTCGTACCTCGAATTCCCTCATTGTATCTCGGATGTGGATCTCGAACAGAGAGAGAATTGCCTCCTTGTATCTCGGATGTGGATCTCGAACATAGAGGGGAGATGGATACCTCACCTCCTGATTTCCTGATTTGGATCTAGTCCGGAGAGATGAACCTCAGTCGATCTCGAAAAGAGAGGGAAGCCGAAGGGAGAAAAGAACAAGAAAGGAGAGACAAACCTGCTCAGACTTCAGGTGGCCGTCTCTAGTGGGCGGTGGGTGGCCGTCTCCGGTGGGCGGTGGGTGGGGTCATCTCCGATGGGCGCAAATCGCAATTAGGGTTTTCCCGAAGTGTGAGGAGTGAAGACTGAAGAGCAGGGAGGGACACGGGAAGATACTAGCGTGAGGAGTCCATTTGTTTTAATTTTTTTAGTTAAGTCATTCTCGACGCTTTATGATGTCGAGATTTGTGTCAATTTCGACGCCTTCAGTTGTCAAAAAATTTCGACAGTTCAGATCGTCGAAAATTATCGACGTTTTTTAAAAGCGTTGGAACTAAAGCGTCGAAAATAAACCACTTTTCCTGTAGTGAAAGTAATTATCATTTTTTTTGCTTATATAGTTGAATTGCATGTAGAAGGGAGTAAGAAGATGAATAGAGTGAAGTTAATATATTTGTCAAATTTCAAAGATAAATAAACATATTAAAGCTTTTAGAGATAAAAATTATTAGTAATAAAATTACATAATATATAAAAATATATTAAAATAAGTCTCGTGTGTAGCACGGGCATACTCACTAGTGTTATTGTATTTTTGACCTGGCATAGTCTTGATGTTCTAGGAAACTGGTGAAATCAGCTTCCTTTCTCAGTTGTTAACTTATATAGGGTTTGGAGACTTGGATTATTTTTATTTTTATATTTCAATCCTTGATTTATCTGAAAGATATATTGATTCTTCAAGACATTCGTAGATAGCAGCCAATCAAGCACACATATTATACCTCATGTGCGATGGAAGTGTTTGTTAGAAATTGTACTCAAGTTGTTCTTGGCTTGTACATTACCAGATGCAATTGAAGCTACTCATTGTGGCGAGGGCTGGGTTAGATCAATGGAATTATGTATTTAGAATTTATTTGATATCGTGTTAATGTTGATTTCTAGATGGGGAGCCTTAGGCCTCCTTTCCCTTCACACAGTGCTTCCTACATCAAGGTTTCCTTATTCAATAAAATAGATATACTGGATATAGGTTTCTTTTATGTCTGGAAAACTTATTCATAAAATCTGTCAATTGGTTCTTGATCCACCCTACTAATGCTTGGTGATTGATTTTTACAACTAATGTCAATTGCCTTAATCTGCAGGTTCCCATTGATCAGAAGCCGACATCACTTTATCTGCTAGATAGTATTTTTAAGAATATTGGAAGAGACTACATCAAGTATTTTGCTCCAAAACTACCCGATGATAGAATTTATTCTGAATCAAGTGCTTTTCATGGCAATCGTATGGCATATCTTGTATGTATCTCAACCTCATAATTTCTAGAATCTGAATAACTTGTGATTTGTAGTTCCATTAAAAAAAATTATTCTGCTTTAGGTGTATCTACTAGATGATCATGCTCATCTTTGATGTCTTTTGTTGTATTTGTTCTTAAGCATATGTCTATCTAGGTAATCACATGTTATGTGGCTAGAGTGAGCTCTCAGGATAGAGCTGATCTTGTTCAGCAATTGGGCTACTCGGAAGGTTCCTTCCCGATTACCTATCTAGGTAATGCCCTCCATGCTCATCGAGTGAATATTGCTGAATATGACTCTCTATTTTAGAAAGTTGACAGTCATATTGAAGTTAGGGCGACCAAGAATATATCCTACGCTGGACGACTACAACTTATTAAAGCGGTGCTCGGTGGAATGTTTTCATTCTGGGGTTAGAATATGTTGATGCCGAAAGCTGTTATTGCCCAGTTGGAGAGTAAATGCAGAAGTTTTTATGGAGCGGACACGCAGGAAGCAAAGCAGGTGTTATAGCTTGGGTTGATGTCTCGAAACCATATGGTGAGGGAGGCTTGGGCATCAAGCAACTAAGTGCTTGGAACAAAAGTGATATGGGGTTAGCCGTAGGATGGCCCGATCTTCGACAATCAAACAAAGACTCAAAGAAACTATCAAGAACCGAACAAGAACTCAAAGAACGCAGCAAGAACAACACAAGACAGAAGTAAAAATTCAAGACTCGACGCAAGAAACACCAAGAACATCAAGAACTCGATGTCGACTAAATCAAGATTACAAGACTCGAATGGAATAAAACTTAAAGACTCGAAATTTAATTCAAGAATTGAAAGACACGACCGATAAGAACTGATTCGAACTAAAATAGAACGAGATAAAGACCTCAGACCTCTTTAGAGGGTAGGAACCAAATACCAACGACTATAAAGCCCGCCTCTACAACCTTACACGACCAAGCGGACAACTTGGAGGCACAAGGAGGGGGCTTGTGGATACCAGGATCACCAAGCTCTCGCGAGGTTGATCAACGCAAAGCAAACCAAGCTGAGATCAAACCAATTTGCGAACGATGAGCCTTGCTACGAATCGAACGACTTGCACTCATGTGTTTCACACAAAAAGAGATTTCTATTCAATGGAAGACGTGATGTTCAACAAGGGGTGTTCGGCCTTTTATAAACATAACAAGGATCCTATGGGCCGAATTGATAAAAGAATAACTTAAAGAAATTAATAAAATATCCCTAAAGTTTCCTAAAATAACTTAAGTAAAGAAAGTTGCTAAAATAGGAAATAAACATAGGGTCCAAGACTTAACACAACTCGGCAATCCTAAGGCTAGGGTGATTCGGCCTCAAGGATTCCAATACACATGTAAGTCTTCAATGTAGGCTCTGGGAGTTGAACCGTGCTCGAGAACAATGCGTGACTCACAAACATGAATGAGTCTCTTTGAAGGTTCTTAGCTCGAGCTCGAGTCATAGGTCCTTCTCCAAGTATGATTGGCGTGTCTTGAGGTGTAGAAGATGGTCCCGCATCAACCTCCCCTTCTTGGAAAGGATTCGACCACGAATCCAAGTCCTCATCCACAACAAAGTAGGGAATGAGATCCGCGACTTTGAAGGTTGCGCTCACGCCATAGTCTCTAGGAAGCTCTAGCTGATATGCATTCTCGCCCACACGCCTAAGCACCTTGAATGGTCCATCACCACGTGGAGCGAGCTTGCTCTTCCTTGCGCCTGGGAACCACTCCTTCCTTAGGTGCACCCACACAAGTTCCCCTGGCTGGAATACGACCAATCTGCGTCCTTTGTTGGCCTTATTGGCGTTGTATTCAGCCTTCTGCACAAGCTTCTGATGCGTCCGTTCATGTAGCTCCTTAATGAACTCGACAGGCTTACCTGCTTCCAATGATTCTTTCTCTCTCATAGGATATGGAGTAAGATCAAAAGAGGTTAGTGGATTAACACCATAGACACATTCAAATGGAGTGATTTTGGTTGAGGAATGCATAGTCCTATTATAAGCAAACTCCACATGAGGTAAAGCTCTTCCCAAAGCATCAAATTCTTTCTTATTATGGCTCTAAGGACAATAATTAAGGTTCTATTAGTCACCTCAGTTTGGGGGTGGCTAGAAGTAGAGAAAAGCAATCTAGTTCTCAATTTACTCCATAAGGTTCGCCAAAAATGACTTAAGAATTTAACATCCCGATCACTCACTATTGTTTTCGGCACCATGTAGTCTTACTATCTCTCGAAAAAATAAATTAGCAACATTGGTAGCATCATCAGTTTTGGGGCATGCAAAAAGTGCGCCATTTTAGAGAATCGATCAACCACTACAAATATAGAATCCCTCCCCTTCTTAGTTCTAGACAACCCAACTATAAAATCCATAGAAATGTCTTCCCAATCAATGCATGGGGCATAAGCTTATATTTGGCCTTTAAACAATCAATGCATCTTTTAAGGCAATGGTCTACATCCCTAAGCATATGTGGCCAATAAAAGTGTGTTTTTAATGTATGATAGGTTTTATCTCTTCTAAAATGTCCCATTAAACCACCACTATATGATTCATTAATAAGTAACAATCGAAGAGAACATCTAGGAATACACACTTGATCTTTCCGAAACAAGAATCCATCAAAGATATAGGACCCTTATCTCGGCATACACGAAATACATCCCCAAAATCAGCATCGTTTTCACACAATTTCTTTATATAAACAAAGCCTAAGACTCTAGAATCTAAAGTGGTTAAAAGAACATGTCTTCTAGATAACGCATCAGCAACCACATTGTCTTTGCCTTTTTTATATTTAATCACATAAGGAAAAGTTTCAATGAATTCCATCCATCTACCATGTCTCCTATCAAGTTTATCTTGGCTTTTAAAATGTTTCAATGATTCATGATCAGTCCTAAGTATAAACTCTATAGGCCATAGGTAATGAGACCAACTCTTAAGAACTCTGTACAATGCATACAACTCTTTATCATATGTAGAGTAATTAAGACAAGCACCTTTAAGTTTCTCAGAAAAGAAAGCAATAGGCTTACCTTCCTGCATAAGAACTCCGCCTATACCAACTCCGCTAGCATCACATTCAACCTAAAAGGGCCGAGTGAAGTCCGGCAGAGCAAGCAATGGAGCTTGCGTGAGCTTCTCCTTTAGTGTGCGGATTGCTTCCTCCTGAGCTGCGCCCCATGTGAACTCGCTCCTCTTCTTTGTGAGCTCGGTGAGAGGGGCTGAGATGGTGCTGAAGTCGCGCACAAACCGCCTATAGAAGCTCGCCAATCTTGAAAGCTCCTCACATGGCCGATATTGGTGGGTGTCAGCCATTCCTGACTAGCTTTGATCTTGGTCTCATCAACACACAGTCCATTGGAGCTCACTACAAAACCAAGAAAGAACACTTGTTCATTACATAGCTCAAATTTCTTTAAATTCACATACAAGTGTTCTAATCTTAATGTAGTAAGTACTTCCCCAAGATGTGCTTCATGTTCTTTAGGAGATTTGCTATAAATGAGTATATCATCGAAATAAACAATAACACATTTTCCTATGAAATTTCTAAGAACATTATTCATTAATCGCATGAAAGTACTAGGTGCATTAGTTAAACCAAAAGGCATAACCAAACACTCATATAACCCAAACTTAGTCTTAAATGCTGTTTTCCATTCACCGCCTTCCTTCATTCTAATCTGATGATAACCGCTTTTAAGGTCTATTTTCGAAAATATAGATGCTCCATGTAATTCATTTAACATATCATCTATAGATTGATACGGGATTAGCCGTGTGATGGTCCGATCTTCGACAACAAGCAAGAACTAAATAAGAAACAAAGACGCAACAATGAAAGACTCAAAGAAACTCCAAGAACTCGATCAAGAAGACCAAGATCGACCAAGATTCCAAGCAAGACGCAACAAGAACTTCAAGAACTCGACCAAGAATTGATCAAGAACTCCAAGAACGACGCAAGACAGCAACAAGAACAATAAAGACTCGAAAATAATGGACAAGAATTGAAAGACACGACCTGATATGGACTGAGTCGATCCATATAGAACAAGATAGAGACCCCAGGCTTCCGTTGAAGGTAGGAACCAATACCAATGACTATATAACCCGCATCTACAACCCTACACAACCAAGCGGACAACTTGGAGGCACAAGGAGGGGGCTTGTGGATACTAGGATCACCAAGTCTTGCGAAGTTGATGAACACAAAGCAAACCAAGCTAGATCAATACCAATATTTGCAATTGAAGAGCACAGCTCTATTCAATCGACAACCACTCATTGTGTTTCACACAATTTGAGAAGAACTAAATTCTATTCATTGAAATCCAACTGATTTACAAAGGAGGAATCGGCTTTTATAGACCTTAAAGGCTGATTTGGGCCGATTCTAGTAAAGCTAGAAGATAAAAAGAATACTTAAGTAATTAAATAAAATAACCTCTAAATTACCTAAAATAACTTAAGTAAGAAAGTTGCTAAAATAGGAAATACTATAATGTTAAAGACTTAATAAAATCCCGTCAAAACCAGCGACAGCTCAAAGAATGTCGATTTCGGCCTAGCTCTAGGTCGAATCTGGAAAAACCTTCAACAGAAAAGTTGTAGATCTCTTCGTCCTCGTTCCGACAAGGTATAGCACGCCTCAATCCGATAAATATTGAATCCGTACGACCCATTTTACAGAGACGTCGAAAAGCAGTCAAATATTCTGAACGAGAGTCTAAAACGTTATTTGCACATTTAGATCTTCTCCCATGGTGGAGTCTTCTTCTTCCTCTTGAGGATGACATCATTCTCACGAGCTCGAATCATAGGTGTGTCCGGAGGTGGCTTGGATGGTCCCGCATCATTCTCCTTTTCTTGAAAAGGATTCGTCCTCGAATCCAAGGTTGCATATGATTCCGCAAAGACATCCACACGAGCTCCTGGATCGAAAATCTTATGCCCATGTAAACTCATCTCAAGAACGATTGTTGTAGGGATTGACCACTCCTCGATGGTTATTGTCTCAGCTTCATCTACAAAATCAAGAAAAGAAACTTGATTAGTGCATAATTCATATTTCATATCATCTTCATGATGTTCTAACTTAATATGTACTGTAGCTTGGTCATTAATCCCTAAGTTTCCATCCAATGCTAGCAAGTTTTCTTCCTTTTTCAAGGCTGAATTTTCAATTAATTCAAGACTAGCAATAGTAGAAGAATTTGCACCATCAATGATCATATTAGAAACATTGCCTTTGTCTGAGCATTTACTATGATATAAATCTTCTCTTTGATTATCATCACAAGGTGTAGGTTGAATATTTAAATAAATCAAAGAATCATCATGCTCATATTCAATGCAATCATTATCATTACAGGCAAGTAAATTAAGAACTTGATCATTTTCAATATGCTCTACATTTTCAGCAATAAAAGAAGCACCTATGCTAGAAGAAACATGATGTTGAATAGCATTATTAGGAGGAATAGGATGAGTTTCTTCCCTTTTAATTGGTGGAACTTCATCTCTAGGTGGGACTCCTTGTCCAAACACCGTATTAGAGCCAAAACGCTGAAGCACTATTGCCGCAAGGCTGCTTTCCATCTTAGCTACGCTGGCATTCATCTTAGCTATGTTCTCCATGAAGGTATTGTACCAGTCATTGCCCTGGTTATTAGACATTGCAAATAAAGACAAACAAAGAACTATGTGAAAGATTAGTAAAAATATAAACAACTCGCAATGTGTTTCGCTCGCACTCCCTCTCTAATTGGTATGTCACGCTTATTGGGGCAATCCGCTTTGGGCGAATCAACACTCAAGCAAAGAACCTAGCAATCAAAGTATATATGAGAGAATGAACAAACAACACAACAAAAGTACTCGGCAAAGGCTGCAGAGAACTCGACGCAAGTTAGAATGCACTCGACAGGGGTCAAGGCACTCGACACAGCAATAGGAGGCACTCGAAATCAGAAGCAAGTGCTCGACACAAACAAGTTCAACTCGGCAATGGTAAGTAGAACTCAACAAAACAATTGCACAATGAACAAAAGCTCAACAATGGCAATTTAAGAAACAATAGGGACTGATTTTATGTGGAAAGAAAAGAAAGGAACAACCTTTGATCAATTTACCTCTTTTGATTGTAACCCCAAGGAAGGATGTTGTAGTTGCAAGGGTTGGGTTTCAAGATTGTGTTTAGGAGGTAATGGGATTGGTCTAGGGCTGATTTCAACACCAATGTTGTCCCTTGATGATTCCTTGCAAAGGATGAACAAAGAGCTCCAAAGAACACAAATCGAACAACTTTCTTTCTTTCTCTTTTTTTTTCTTTTGGTATTTTCGGATCTGATTTTTCTCTCTCTCTCTCTCTCTCTCTCTCTCTGTTTTTTTTACAGCAGCTCTATAATGCATGAAAATTAAATAAAATGCAAGGGAAATTCGAAAATTTGGTGAATAAAATAAAATTCAGCCCTAGAATGATAGAAATAGGTGAGGTTTTTGTTATCTTTGGTAAGTGGATCTATCTAAAGCCTTTAAGATAAATGATAGATAATATGAATTATATCCACCAAAAATCAGATTTTTAATAAGGCAAATAGATCACACAAGATAGATAAAAGATAGAACAAAAACTCTAAAGATAGAAAAGTAACAAACTAGGGTTCTTGTGGTGAAAGGATTCGGCCAAGCTTGGACTTGTGGGGACAGCAGGCTGTCGTCGACTAAGTGAACACTAGGGGTGTGCACTTGGCTTGGTCGACTCCTCTTGTCTCGGCTAGGCTTTGTGTTTGGGCTAAAGCAACCACAACAATCACAAACAAGAAGGTTAGTGCAATAATCGATAAAGAATGCAAGAAGTAAAAGACCAAAACAAGAAAAGGACTCTTTTTTTTGGTTTTTTGTGTTTATGAAAAGAAAAGACTCAATCTTGATGTCGGAAACCTAAGCTCTGATGCCAATTTAATACGGGATTAGCCGTGTGATGGTCCGATCTTCGACAACAAGCAAGAACTAAACAAGAAACAAAGACGCAGCAATGAAAGACTCAAAGAAACTCCAAGAACTCGATCAAGAAGACCAAGATCGACCAAGATTCCAAGCAAGACGCAGCAAGAACTTCAAGAACTCGACCAAGAATTGATCAAGAACTCCAAGAACGATGCAAGACAGCAACAAGAACAATAAAGACTCGAAAATAATGGACAAGAATTGAAAGACACGACCTGATATGGACTGAGTCGATCTATATAGAACAAGATAGAGACCCCAGGCTTCCGTAGAAGGTAGGAACCAATACCAATGACTATATAACCCGCCTTTACAACCCTACACAGCCAAGCGGACAACTTGGAGGCACAAGGAGGGGGCTTGTGGATACTAGGATCACCAAGTCTTGCGAAGTTGATGAACACAAAGCAAACCAAGCTAGATCAATACCAATATTTGCAATTGAAGAGCACAACTCTATTCAATCGACAACCACTCATTGTGTTTCACACAATTTGAGAAGAACTAAATTCTATTCATTGAAATCCAACTGATTTACAAAGGAGGAATCGGCTTTTATAGACCTTAAAGGCTGATTTGGGCCGATTCTAGTAAAGCTAGAAGATAAAAAGAATACTTAAGTAATTAAATAAAATAACCTCTAAATTACCTAAAATAACTTAAGTAAGAAAGTTGCTAAAATAGGAAATACTATAATGTTAAAAACTTAATAAAATCCCGTCAAAACCAGTGACAACTCAAAGAATGTCGATTTCGGCCAAGCTCTAGGTCGAATCTGGAAAAACCTTCCACAACAAAGTTGCTAGGCTTGTGTTTGGCTAAAGCAACCACAACAATCACAAACAAAAAAAGGTTAGTGCAATAATCAAATTCAAGAATTCAAAAATTAAAGATTCAAGAAGTAAAAGGCCAAAACAAGAAAGGACTCTTTTTTGTGGGTTTTTGTGTTTAAGAAAATAAAAGACACAACTTTGATGTCGGAAACCAAAGCTCTGATGCCAATTTGATACGGGGTTAGCCGTAGGATGGCCCGATCTTCGACAATCAAACAAAGACTCAAAGAAACTATCAAGAATCGAACAAAATCTCAAAGAACGCAGCAAGAACAACACAAGACGGAAGCAAGAATTCAAGACTCGACGCAAGAAACACCAAGAACATCAAGAACTCGATGTCGACTAAATCAAGATTGCAAGGCTCGAATGGAATAAAACTTAAAGACTCAAAATTTAATGCAAGAATTTAAAGACACGACCAATAAAGACTGATTCGAACTAAAATAGAATGAGATAAAGACCCCATGTCTCCTTAGAGGGTAGGAACCAAATACCAACGACTATAAAGTCCGCCTCTACAACCTTACAAAACCAAGTTGACAACTTGGAGGCACAATGAGTGGACTTGTGGATACCAAGATCACCAAGCTCTTGCGAGGTTGATCAACGCAAAGCAAACCAAGCTGAGATCAAACCAATTTGCGAACGATGAGCCTTGCTACAAATCGAACGGCTTGCACTCATGTGTTTCACACAAAAAGAAATTTATATTCAATGGAAGACGTGATGTTCAACAAGGGGCGTTCGGCCTTTTATAAACATAACAAGGTTCCTATGGGACGAATTGAAAAAAGAATAACTTAAAGAAATTAATAAAATATCCCTATAGTTTCCTAAAATAACTTAAGTAAAGAAAGTTCCTAAAATAGGAAATAAACATAGGGTCCAAGACTTAACACAACTCGGCAATCCTAAGGCTAGGGTGGTTCGGCCTCAAGGATTCCAATACACATGTAAGTCTTCAATGTTGGCTCTGGGAGTTGAACCGTGCTTGAGAACAATGCGTGACTCACAAACATGAACGAGTCTCTCTGAAGTTTCTTAGCTCGAGCTCGAGTCATAGGTCCTTCTCCAAGTATGATTGGCGTGTCTGGAGGGGTAGAAGATGGTCCCACATTAACCTTCCCTTTCTTGGAAAGGATTCGACCATGAAAAAATGGGTGACCTGCAGAGAGAGAGAGAGAGAGAGAGAGAACATCTGGACAAAATGGGTGACCTGCAATCACCTCAAGCGCTCTGCAATGTGGGATGTTCAGGGAAGATCCTCCGACTTGTGGTTATGGAAGGGTCTACTGGGGCTGCGAGGTGAACCGTGCGGTGCCCATGTGTTTGTGAACGGTGCTCTTGATGTCCACTTCCAGAATGGTAAATGGAGAGTGGAGTATCGGAGTATATATGAAGCAATAAGGCTGTGTAGTCATCTGGTGGACAAGGGAGACCTTATTTGGCATGGTGATCAGTCACGGAAATGGTCATTCGTGACCTGGATGGCTGCTTAGGACCGCTTGAAAACCGAACGCAACGTCAAACATTGGAAGGGCGACGTTGCTGTCTTATGCCCATTGTGCAAGCAATCGGAGGAGTCGGAGCATCATTTATATTTCGAGTGTGACGTGATGAAGGAATTCAAAGATATTGTGTGGCATTGGATTGGTCTGCCACTCCGTCCGGGTGGGATCATTGAATTGTTGCAATGGTTCGCGGCAGAGGTACCGAGCACAAGGCGGAAGCTTGTCTTCAAGACCAAGCTCCTAGTCTTCTTAGCCTTTATTTATTACACTTGGTTAGACATAAATGGCGTGGTTTTTAAAGGAGAATCATGTAAGCCTCGACAATGGGCAACTACAATTATCGAGTCTTGTAAGTTCCAGATCTCAACGAGATGCATCGGCAAGTCATCCATTGAGAAACGATGGTTACAACACTTAAGAGGTAGTTGAGTAGAGTAGGGGAAATGGAGTGAATAGAGGAGGTCGAGTAGAGTAGATTCAGGAGGATCGAAAGCTTAGAGAGATTGGTGTGCTTTTGTTTTTTTGTTCCACACCTACACAGCTTTGGCCATTTTCCACAAGTCCCGTTGGGATTGTAACCTTTTGTAATTACTTTTACAAATCTATATATTCACCGCTTCAAAAAAAAATATGTCTATTTCGAAATATATGTTTAAATATTGGCTTTCGAATATTAATGGAACAAAATAATTCGGTAAACTGGAATGTGTATTATCTTATATTAGGACACGCATTATTTGGACATTAATTATTTTTATTTTCAAAACCGTTGCATTTGCACTAAGCTAAAGTATAGAACACACTATGTAGGCTTATGTTAGTTTCTTTTCGACAAACCTTGCTTAACTCTAATTCATCCTTGATAGAAATACGAAAAGTTGAGTACCCACGTGCGAAACATGTGGGGGATTCAACTAGTTATTATAAATATAAGTATACCATCAGAGGCAGATCCAAACGGGGGCATGTGAGTCACGTGCCCCTACCCTCATTCGATGAACTTCAAATAGTATTCTCCTCGTCGATAGCTTCGTTTTGATATATAATACGCATTAATCCGATGTCCGAGTCAAAAGTTATGAATGTTTGAAAATTGAAGGTATATTAATCACTTTAAATCTTACAATATTTAAATAATCCATAATGCTTTTATATTTTATTTAGATTGACATTCTTATACTATAATTTATCTTGAAATCTTTGAAACGAGATATTATATTAATCATTTCGAGAATTAGGTAAGAAATTACGGAAGTTTAAATGGGGAAAAATGTTAGATTTTCTACTTTGCAAGATATTAGTGATGTTTCTAAAAATATGGTCGAGGTAGGAATTTAAAAACTTTTGATTTTTTATATCGTCTCATCGAGCTAGTTTTAATGTTACCGGTTGCAAAAACTATATTGGAAAGAGCTAAGTTTCTCTGCCATGGAAATCAAGCCATATTTGCGCAACAAAAGAAGATTTTCTCTTTGAGAGTTTTGTCTGCTAGGTTGAAAAAAGATATTTTCAAGCGCATTGATAATGAGGTTATCATTCAACATTTTAAGGGGTATGAAAACCCATAAAATGGATTTATCCTTCGTTGAGTTGAACTATTTCATTATAAAATTCTAATTAGCACTGAAGAATTTTTTGCGCTAGTGAACTCTTTTATTTTTTATCGCTATTTTGCAATGTTGAAGACGTTATGTATTGTACGAGTTCGTGTTATTCATTGTCGCTTATCACCGATGTCCCCCCACCCTCTTCGAGTTCTGGCTCCGCCACTTTATACAATAAAAGAGATAAAAAAAAAGGTGATTTTGGTGATTATACATTTATGAAAAGCTAATTAGCTAATTTTACCATAAATATTTTAAATAGGCGTGTTAACCATTGCTGGTAATGATACTTTTTTATGACATTTTTTTTGGTAACACGTTTTATAACATTGATGACACTTTTTTTTATGACACTTTTCTAATGAAATGGCTTGATTACACGTTTTTAATGCCACTTTTTTTAAACATCAATGACAATTTTTTTGTTTACTCTACTATCACTTTTGTAATGTAATTGTTTGATGCCACTTTTTTAATCTAATCTATTGTATATCAATGACATTTTTTTATTAAAAAATTGATGACATATTTGTACAAAGATAATAGTATATTGATGATATGTCTCCATTGATTCCACTTTTATTCGTTAATGACACATTTGTGATTACACTTTATTAATCTCAATCACCGATGACACTTTTTTTATTTTTTATTTTTTACTTTGGAGTATAAAATGTGGAATCAAAATATCAACTTCCAAATAATCATTCATCGAGCGAAATACAACTGAGTATTTAATCACTTCTTCGAAATTCATCTATCACAAGTCTTATGAGATATGCTATTCATCTATATGAGGCACATTGTATAGGTCCACTGTGTTTCAAACAAAGCCAGCTCCACTGTATTTCAAAGAAAGCCAGCTCCACTGTATTTCAAACTTGCATATCCTCTGAAAGTGTCACACAAAAAGTGTGTAACATCCAGGGACAAATTTGCCTAAAAAAACATGATTTACAATTTTAATTTAAGAACCCTCTGAAACCAAAAACATAGATATACACTATATTCTGTATGGATGCATAGCTATGGTTTACCTCGACCGAGTAGCATTGAGTCGTATCAGCTTGATCCTCTAACGAGCATAACTAGCTATGGTGCTATGGTGTTATTAGTACACAATATAAGTGTGTGTGTGTGTGTGTGCGCGCGCGCGCGCACGCGCTTTGGCTAAGCATGCCCATGATTTTTGGATGAGGAGCTAGCTGAGCTCGGTAACCCAAATGTTCGAGCATGGAACGTTGCATTTTGGAGATGTTGAGCGTTACCTTAGCTATAAAAGCTCTGTTCTGAAGTGGAATGCTCCATGTTCAGCTCTTGCCTCATCACCTTCTCTTCAAACACTCTTCTAGGGTTTTTGGGTCTCTAGGGTTTGCTTTCATTCCCTTGCTCTTCTAGCCCGGCGGCATTGAGACAAAGACGCTGGTTGGATGATGACCTCCTGGTGGTGGTGCAACGCAAGCTTATGGCTTTTGGTGGCTGCTTCCTCCTCGTCTGAAGATCTAGGGTTTAGGAAGATCAATGCCTTCTTCCATCTTTGGTTCTCATACAGGGGGGGGGGGGGGGATTTATCCTTCCTTTATCTCTGATTCACTTATGTGCTAGATCTAGGAACATCTCGTATTTGTTACTTGTTTGTCCTTTTAAAACATTATACTTAGTGGATTCAGCAGATTCTTGAAGCCCTGAGGACGTAGGCATTTTTTGCCGAATCTCGTAAAAAATTGTTTATGTTCGATCTTGCTTTCGTTGTTATGATTCTTCATTTTGCTTCGGCTCTAAACTTGTTTTTCAATAAAACTCGAATATCGGTTTTCTTAAAGTGGCAGCAGAGCTTGAGTTTCCCGTTTTCGATTCCCTAACTAATTCTTGATCTCAGAGATAGGAATCAAAGGTAAGGCCATGGACAGGCCTATAGAGGGCACATCGCCTGGTCCTGCACCCCTCTTATGTGACGTACATACCACGCTTGTTTTCTAGTCCTAGGCTTTATTTGCTTAGTTATGTGTAGTTTATGTTGTAGATCTATAGATCTCTTGCTATTTTAAGTTTTTTGTGTAGATATGCGCTTCTTGGAGGTTCAAGATTGTCTTGACTTTCCTTATACATGCTTTATCCGTGTTTTCTTTAGGTTTTGAGTGTTTTCTTCAAGTACTAAGTTAGAAACATGGTCACAATCTTATCGTTTAAAACCCTATAATGACACTATTGACTTTGCAATGTGGTCGGTAAAAATGAAGGTCATATTGGTCAAAGAAAATTGCTATGAGGCTGTCACTAGAGATTATGATGAGGAAAAGAAGAAATATATCAAGAATATCGATATACTGGATAATGATAAGGCTCTCTGATGAATTGGCCAGACAAGTCCTGATGTGTAAAACTGTTGATAAGCTTTGGGAGACTCTTGAAGAGTTATACTTGGTAAAATATTTTCCAAGCAGGGTAAATCTCTTACACAAACTGTTCAGCTTTAAAATGTCTATTGCATGCACCCTTGCTAATAATTTTGACAGGTTTTTACTAATTACTCAAGATTTCGAAAGGTGAGGTGACAAGGTTGATGAGTTTCAGCTGTGTGTTTTACTAATTAACTCTTTTCTTGCCTAGTTTGATATCTTTGTTAATGTTGTTTAGTATGGTAACACTAAGTTGTGTAACAAAGATATTATTGATGTTATTATTAAAAAGAATGAGTCTTTAAAGGTGTTTAAAACTGCTAATGGTCATAAGCCTTATCATAAACTTGAAACTAAAGATGAAGTTCTTATGATGAAGTCTAAATTCAAGGCCAATAAGAAAAATAAGCATCGGGATAAAAAGGATCATCAATCTGACTTTCCTTCCTCTGATAAACCCAATGTGGATAAGTCAAACTTGGTATGTACTTAGTGCTCTGAACCCGGTCATCTGGAAAAACATTGTTTCAAAAGGTAAAGGGAAATAAAAGTTGGTAAGAAGCCTAATGTGTCTGTTGTTTATGAAACACATCCTTATGTTACCCATGATGTTCTTGCATTATTAAGTGATATTGATTCTACTACTTGGATTTTGGATTCTAGGTGTACCATCCATGCTACTTTTCATAAATCTTGGTTCTTTAATTTGAAGTGCTATGATGTTGGTATTTTTATGCTTGGTGATCACTCTATTTTGAAAATTAAAGGTGTTATGTGAATTTCTTTAAGAATGTTTGATAATGTGATTAAAATTATTAAGGATGTTAAATGGGTTCCTGATTTAAGGATAAACTTGTTGTTAGAAAGTACTTTGGAAGAATTAAACTATGACATATCCAATTCTAATAGTGTTAGAATAATTTTTAAAGATGGGAGACATGTGATTAAATGCTCAAGAAAGCAAGGCCTTTATGAGCTAATTGCTTATAATGTCTTGAATTATCCAGCTTCTACCTCTTTTGCATTACCTCTGGAGGTTAGGCATGCTCATGGTGGTTTCAAACGAGAGACCTCCATCGATGTCAAGGTAAGCAATCGATCGAAACATGGCCTCAATTGCATTACCTCTTGAAGAAGAGGCACATGCCCGAGGAGTACAATGAAACCATGATGTTGCATGTAGCTCAAGTGCCTCATGGAAATCGATCACCTTTGGAGTATATAGAGGAGCATGAACACTTGGCTCATCAACTTAATATTCATCTCACTGAAAAGTGCACTTTGTACATAATTTTTAGCTAGCCTGGAGGCTTCTATTCTTGATCTGTTATCTATTCATAGTATTAGGAATATCAAGAAAAACTTATTGTTCTATAATAGGTGCACTTTATGAGACCAACATTTGAAAATTCAAATGTTGGTCTCCCCACCGAAGGTTCGAACATTTGAGATTAAAGTTGATATATTATTCGGTTAAATTTGAGAGATTATTCGGTTAAATGTAAGAGATTATACGGTTACATTTGAGATTATTTGGTTAAATTTGATATATTATTCGGCTAAATTTGAGGGATTATTCGGTTAAATTAATTAGTTAAATTAGAAAGATTATTCATATTTAAGGAATAATTATTCAATTAAATTATATAGATTATTCATGTATAAGAGGATGATTGTTTACACACTTATTAGTTGTTATTTTTTAGTTTTTCTTTTCTTATTTACAAAACTTATCAAGATAATTTAGTTGAAATTAAATTATTCGGTTAAATGACAAAGATTATTCGTATTTGAAGGGTGATTATTCGATTAAATTTTAGAGATTATTCCATTGAATTTGTGAGATCATTCATTTAAATTATAGATATTATTTGTGTTTAATAGAACAATTAGTTATTTATAAATTTATTAGTTTTGTGGAAGTTAAAATAATAATCAACAAAAATGTACATTATTTGGTGAAACCACAAATAGTATTCATATGTAAGAGAAAGTTTGAAATAATTATATATAAAATTTGCTTTGTAGTCCAAGAAAATGACAAAATAAAAATAAAATAAAATATCTATAAATATTTGTAACAATTATTCGGTAAATCGATAATTATTATTAATATAGTATAATAATTATCATGTTAAAAATGGCTAAATTAAACACACACAAAAATCTGGAATCCCATTAGTGTGGACAAATTATCTAGAATACTCCCTCCGTTTCCTTTTAATTGATTTTTTACTATTCATGCACGTTTTTTAAGGTGTGAAAAACTATATGAAATAATAATTTTTTAAAATATTTTTTTCAATAATCTCATACTTATTAGTAATAAGTATAATATTGTTAAATTTTTTTATTAAAATATTAATATTTAATATAGTTTATAACGTTCTAAAACTACGTGCATGACTTGAAAAAATCACTTAAAAGGAAAGGGAGGGAGTAGTGAATTCTTAAGTACTTGATACTACTATTAATAAATAAATAAAAACATAAGCACCAAAAAAAAAATGATGGGGCCCGCATCTAAAAAAATCTAGCCCATCCTCATTTACAAATTAGGAACGTGGGACCCGGTTTTCATTTTAAGAAAAACCTGAAAATTCTAATTAATCTACACTCTTGATTTTATTTGTTTCAATGGTTCAGATCTGTTCCTAGTTTTCACCCTAAGGGGTGTTCTCATCTGATCCATACTCATGTAACGGCCCGGGATTATGATTCCCGAGTTACGTTTCGAGGGATGAAACCCCTCGTTAGGATCTTGCGCCCCGAGTACAGGTTAAATGTTTAAAATTCTATCCTAACATTTTGAAGTGGGATTTCATACCTAAAATTCGAAGGGATCGTTGGAATCCCCGGGGAAGTCCTATGTATCTATCGTAAGTCTAAGCGTGAAAAACCAATAGTCATGCAAATAGCGGAATCAAGGTGTAATACAAGAGGGTGCCACGGCAGAGCCGAGTCAAAACCAAATCAATAAGCATATTTATCAAAATCTAATAGGCGATGTTATGGTTAGACCATTTCTTTGCAATCGCCCAAGAGAGTTCCCACATCACGGAAGCAATGAACAATCATGCTGCAAAACACATCTAAAAAAAATGTATGCGGGGCGGTGTCAGATCGAAGCCCTACGCAATATAATCTCAAACAAGCAGACACATACACACGCTAGTCCTAATAAAGATGCTTCTAGATGAAAGGCAGAATATTAACACACTAACATGCTCCTAAGATTAAGTGCGTAAATATAATAAGGCTTTAGCACCGAATACCAAATGGTATATCCCTCTCCTACCTACACCCCCTTCCGATAGGGAGGAGACTGACCAGCTTGTGAATGCATTTCATTATAATCGGGCGGCACGCATGCCCAACCCGTATCAACAATAAAGTCCGCATGCAGCTCATAATATAAGTAAAGGAAGTTCCATGACTCGATTGACTCGGGACGGGACCCGATGGGACAGGGCCATCCTATAACCTTAGAAAAGACTCTAGTTACTTCACAAATAACGGCCATCCTATAACCTTATAAAAGACTCTAGGATACTACATGGCATGCTTTATTATGAATGCAAGCACCTAGTATGCACATGGCTATAAGCAGGGAGATCTCTTTTTGAATCTGAGTGAGCTCATATAGGAACTCACCTGGGAGTGTAGAACAGCAAAAGGCAACAACTAGGTATACAGAAAGCCAACATGTCACATATGATCACCTAGCACATATATAAGTAATATAAATAAGTCTACTCCTAATGTTACTTAAAGCATATAATATTACACATAAGTCATCAAATTTATTCACCAAGTTAAGCAAGGTAAGTCATTGCCAAAGATTTCCCAAAACTCCTTTAAAACCTCAAGTTAAATCAAATCACCATTCGAAATGCTTTCTCAAATCATCCAAAAATCCATTTATAAAATGTAGGGAAATTACTACTAAATACCCCACTTTCATATTTTGTTTGCGAAAATACCTAGGTTTGAAAACAATTGCATCAATATATGGAAATTTGCAAAAATACCTCATTTAATTATCAAAATTACCCACTACCCCAAAAATCAGGAAAAAAAGGTTAAATATTTTTTGGTACTTTTCATTTTTCTTATATTTTTAAATTATATTAAATTATTAATAAAAATATATGGAATTAAAAAATAAATAAAAATTTCTCAATCCCAATCCCTAACAACCCTAATCCTTAACAGAACCCCTGACCGACCCTATCCCTAACAGAGCCCCCGATCGATCCAATCCCAATCCCTAACCAGAACACACAAGAGCTACCCGACCGTCGATGCGATCACACTCCGGCGTCCCCGACCGTCTCAATCCCAATCCCTAACCAGAACACACAAGAGCAGCCCGACCGTCGCTGCCCTCACCCTCCGTCGCTGCACTCACACTCTGGCACAATCAGTCTCCGGCTCCATCGTTGGCCTCTATTGACTTAACCCGTGATCGGCCCCAAGAGTAGCCCGGCCAAGAGCAACCAAGATGCATTGTGTTGGATTCAACAACGGAGTGCGTAACTTGAAGAGCATAGTCGACGAAGAGAACATCTTCAGAGTCCACCTCATCAAGGAGACGGCTGACAGAGAGATCTGGAAGTTCTTCCTCAAATGAATTATTAGGTTGGTGGAACCAAACTTGTCTTGATTAGAAACGTACTCTCTCGAGTCTCAACTTCCCAAAGGTAAAAAAAAAAGAAGAAAACAAAAATGTTCTTCATTCTTTGATAGATATTTGTGTTACATGTAGCACTTAAAGTCGCAAATTTAATATCGTCTTCATTGTTGGTTATTTTAAGTTTTTATTTATGCTTTATAGATTGCAAACATCAGCAATGAACATTTTCTCTTAAGTGATCATGAATTCGAATCAACCATGAGAAGTTTATAGTCTTTGCATTGGTTATGTTGAACATTAGAATCAACCTTTGTTGTTTCATTGAGAACATTATTCAGTGATCAACATAGTTCTTTCGTATTTTTCATTCCTAAGGTCCTTTAAACTCCCTACAACTCCTTCCGATATGTTTAAAGACTCCAATTTACATGATTATATCCAAAACTTGTGTTAATTCATGGGTTGCAGTGTTATCTATTCTTTATGTGTAGATCATCATAAGTTGAAATGATCTACTCCGTATTGATTTGAATCGTGCTTGGGCAACATAGATGATTGTGTCATGATGGTTGTAATTTCTATATGCTTTAGTCTATATTATTGGATATAAAACGTTAATGGTGGACAGTTTGATTACAGGTGACAACCGGCTTATAACTTCTATGGCTATTACAAGAGGAGGGAAGGCGGCGAAAGCAAGTCCTTCAGGGGCAAAGAGTAAAAGGAAGATGATCCTTGAGTGAGATGACTCAAATAGCATGGAAGATGTGGGTACTAGTACAATCAAGTTGAAACCTAAAACATCTACTCCTCAAACAGAAGTGCAAGTTAGTACAACTCATCTTTAATATAGTTCAAATCATTTCTCTAAGTTATTTAGTTAGTTTATCCATGTCCGACTGTGGTGCCAGATGATATAGTCCAAGAAAAATCTAAGTACTGGGATCTAAACCCTCACGTAGGGGTTTTCGGACTGGCTGTTGAGGCCATCCCTCACAGTGGAGCTGCAAGCACTAGTGGAGGATCAGAGTCGGTGTTGGAGGAAAAAGCCTTCTTCCAAGATATGGAGAATCTGGATAACTTAGAGGCAACAACAATAGATGACTACAATAAGCCTGTAAAATTATCCGAGTCTATATATGAGTACGTTGTGTTTGTAGGATAAACCAATGCCTTTATGATTAACAAGGAATTGGACTTTTGAAATGTGTTGTTCTTTTCTCCAGTTCTTCGTTCCATTTGTTATGTAAAATATTTATAAGAGTTTCAAATCTTTCTCATTATCTTTCCTTAACTTTGACTATCAAAGCTGTTTGGTTTAACTAAAGTCGATGCTTACAAAGTTTCAATATTGGTCAAGGGGAGTTAATTAAGAGCTGCAAAATCTTAGTTATGAATCACAACCTCACAGTTTTTAATCTTTTATAGGTCATGTTCCCCCAATTGATTAACTATGTGCATTTCTTCAATTCAGATTATTAGATTAGAATCTCTGCTCAGGGCTATTAGTGTAGCTTGTAGCATCTCTCTGGCCTTCCTATCAGGAGAACATCCAGCAAAACCTCTTACCTTCGCATTAGTTTGAACCAAGATTTAAGAACATAAAGTTTAGATTTTGTTAGAGACGGAGGTGGGTAATGTATATTGGAGGGAATATTTAGTAGGAGGGGACAATTAAGCGGTTAGGGTGAATATTCTAGTTGTTATGATTTAGGTCAAAACCGTATCTTTACTCAATCTTCCGCCGATTTTTGATCATATCCTGTCAATGTGCCTATTTAGGATTGTCAAGGAAAATATTCACCCCGTCAATGTGATAATATTATGGTTTCAAGATATATATTGACGATCCTTTTCTAAATATGGTTAATAATCCTGGAGATATGATTAACCGTATCTTCAGTGATTATCTCCCCGATTATAGCTTCAATCTAGTCAAAGTAAACCTGCAGCTTTGTCACTAGCTATGAACATTATTCCCGTCGTCGTGAACAAATAACTTTGTCATCTTGGACATGCCTTTAATTTCTAGTTACGGTATGGATAAAATCGTATCTTTATTCTCTTCCCTATTATAGACTTCATCCTGTCATTATTAATTATCCGGTTTGTCATAAACAACCTATATCCCGTCAAAATCAAATTTTATTCCTGTCACTATTAATTCTCTTACTAAGGCAATGATTTTCATCCGGCTAGTTTTTATTTTTAAACATTATTTTAATATATATTTCATTTTTTATATATATATTTGTTTACTTTTCTTTTAATTCATAATTCTCCTTTTAATGATTTTTATATTTAAATTTAAAGGTAAAATAAGTCATTATTTTTTAGCACAAATGACCTATTTTTTAGCACAAATGACCCACCTATTCTATTTTTTCTATTCTCAGTAAATGGGTATACTTTTGCAAACAGGACACCGATTTGGTGTATTTCTGCAAATCGGCCTAAAACGTAATCCTTCAAATCTCAATTTTGGTTAAATCATCTTTAAGAAATAACTCTCAAATTACTTGCCCAAAATCACTTATAAAATATCACCTTTTAAAATCGACTCGTTACTTATTTTATCAAAATAATCTCGACATGGTTAAGGTAATTCCAAAATTCTTGTTTTAAATTTGTTAAATCAATCTCCATTTACCAAAACCACTCCAACCCTTAAAACCTTTTCCAAATTCTTTTTCAAATCCAAATAATATATTTTAAATCCCATCATATTTTAACATCCATAATTTTATAATATATATACTCCAATTATTTAATAATTAAATAATAAGTCCGAAAATCCCCAAAATAAATCTTATATTAATACACCTTTTATATCATAACCCCCAACAAATTTAGGCCCAAGGAAAATGAAGGCCCAATCCCTTCTTCAATTCGGATCCAAACAAAGCCCCAACCCAAAAATCTCTTTTTGTTAAAAAGGAACTGAACCGGTTTTGGTTAAACAAATAGCTGAACCGGACCCTCAAAATAAGAAAGTAAGAAACCGGAGTCGGGTACTGTTCATCTCCTTCACAGTTCACAAGCTGTACGAGAGAACTGGAAAAGAACGGGGGGGGGGGGGGGGGGAGGAGGATGGCCGACGGCGACCCAGCTTCGACCGTCTACCCTGACACCAAAGACACTAGTCGGCAAGGAAAAAGGAGAGAAAGGAGTCCTCACCGAGGGGTTTTGATTCTGATGCGAGGGCTCACCGGGACGGAGCTCGGAGCTCGATTGGGTCAGCCGGAGTCGGAATCAGGACTCGCCGATGGATCGAGGGAGGTTTCTCAGACCTGGGTTGAAGATTCGGTCAAGAAAGGTGGAACTTTTGAATCTTTGAGGGAGAAAGAGGAAGAGAACCCTTACCGATCACAAGAAAACAGGAGAAGAAGAGGAGAGGAATGGCGGCGTCGGCGGTCCGTGGCTACTTCCGGCTGCTGCTGGCGGCCGGGGACTGGTGGCGGCGGTGGTGGCTGGGGAGTGTAGGAGTGGTGGTGGTGGCTGAGCTGATGAACAAGGGAGGCCTTGGGGGATTTGCTCCTCACGGCAACAAGGAGGAGAGATGGGAGCTTAGGGTGTGTTTGGTTCTTTTTTTTTTGTATGGGTGAAATGTTTGGTCAAAGGTCTGATTTTATGGGATAAATTTTGGGTTTCCTTGGCTGCAATAATCGGATAAGGCATGACAAAAAGATTGTCCTCATTGCCATTCTTGGTGAGTCAAAGCAAGGGGGAAGAAAAAGATGCATGTGTGTGTTGGGCTAGTTAGGAAAAGGACGAAAGAGATAGGTAAATCAAATTCAATCTCAAATTGTGGGAACCAAGGTTGAATTTGGATAACGATGGGAGAAAGAGGACGGAATTGTGGTCTCAAGTCGGAAATTTGAAAAATTTCCGATCATTGGTTTTTCGAATTCCGCTCTAAAAATTTCAAGTTTGATTTATTAAATTTAGAACGAGTTTTGTTTGGAATATCCAAATTAAATTCGATTTAATTTCATTTTTGATTTCATTTTTCAAAAAATTAATGTTTGAAAATCCGGGCCTTTACATCATCCACCTCTAAAAACAAGTCTCGTCCCTGAGACTAAAACCACCGCAAAGTAGGGGATGATGTTTGAAATTAATGAGTCCAAGGACCATGTCCAAGGATCTTGTAATCATCTCGGTTGCGTCTTCCAGGATTCTCACAAAATCTTAGTCACGGTCGTTATATCTGTAATTGGCAATGAAAAGTATGCAATAAGCGCCCCTATCACATCCTCGCTTCGACTTTTCGGAAGTACCACAACTCTAAAAGTTCTACAATATCATCACTAGGTCTTAGCAAGCACCCTACAAGCGCCCTCATAAAATGCCTGTATCCACTTCGTGAAGTATCATAGAGTTGTCGGGTTTGAAAAGTTTCAAAGGGGATTCCGCAATTAAAAAAGAATGGCCTCAAAATCGTGGAATTTTTTTTTAAATCGTTCAAAACACTTCAAATCAAGCAAAACCACTCAACTTCAAAACCATTCCAAAGCTTTTCAAAATCCGAGTTGGTCAAGCAAATTCAGAACTCAAGAGATGGAATCATCCACCTCTAAGGGCTAATCCCATATTCTCTTCCTGGGTTCCAATCTCAAAAGAATTCCAGTCTACGAATCTCTAGCCATTATCAGAATAGATATAACCAAGACATGCCACATCATAACCAATCAACCACCGAAATTAGCCATGCCAAAATCGTAACATGAATAGCCATTACTAACATTGCTGCACACCAGTATATTGGAACGTCAACACTCAGCATTAGCATTTCACGTCCTAGGTGTCAACCAAATAAGAATGCATCAAACATGAATGCCATTTTTGAAAGGGTAGCACACAGACACATCAAGCCTCAACATTAGCAAATCACACCAGCATGGTTACCTTCTTACTACTACCAACATAGCAGAATTTGTCACAAATGGGTGTCAATATAATAGAAGGGCAGCAAGTCAGCACAACAAAATTTATTTCAACAAGATTCAACAAGCCAAGATACCCACCATTTTCATAGCCAAGGACCCAGATGAACATAAATTTTGAAATAGCAATGTATAGAGATGTCAACACAATCACGTTTCAGCAATTTAAGTTCAAGTTGTCAATTATAGAATATGTCATTCTCCATAGCAAGCAAAAAAATATTATCATGACAACATTTAACTTAAAAGGTCACCGCATACTATTATATCAAGATAACATGCACATTACACTATGAACCCTACATGCTACTATCACTTAGCCTTCAAATATTTCACATCAGTATAATATAATATGATTTCACACTAATTTTATACATCATTACCTCTCATTGTTCCAAAACGGTCACATGTCATAAATCCTAAGAGACTATCATGCTCAGCAAGTATTGCAGAATATCAAGTATCGACATAGCAAGACAAGTTACCACATAACCTCATGCTAATAATAATTCGAGCAAAGGTAATATCATGCCAACATCGCAATAACATATTGTCACATATTAACGGGGCACATAATATCATGATTACTTAACACAAGGTCAGGATCTTAGAAGCTATAGTTCACGTTCCACGAGTAAAAGAAACAGGCAAGGCTTACCGACATAGAACACCAATCATATCACAAGGTCAGTCGCATAGGAACATCAAAGCACTGAAATCCATCCTCATAAATAGAGGTTAACTAGGTAACGTCCACTACCAGTTCATCATTCAAAGAATCAATATGTCAGTTCAGGGACCCGGGGTTTATGGGTCCACCGTGCTTCCGCTGTGCTGCTCCCGTGCTATTTGGCTAAACATGCTATTTTCTATGCCATTGTTCGTCAAAGTATTACAAGCAACTTTTAAGTTAGTGGAGATAGGGGAGAGACAAGGAGGACGACCCGAACTCCCCATAAAACCAAACACAGACCAACTGATGATGATACGACGAAAACAAGATCCCAACCCAAGAAGGAGTATGATGCCCTCATGGAACTCTATGAGGTTACGAGTGCAGCAAGCAAAACACATACCAACCGTGGAGTAAACTAGTCACCTCAATGGGCACTATCACGGACCTATCTAAATGAAAGATGTTAATAGATGGGGGCAACCAAAAACATGATCGAGTTCTACAAGGGGCATAAGAGACTAGCTAGCAACTTTTCAATTTCATATATCAGACAAGCTAGATATGTATAAGAACATGTATACACGGATGCACAATGTATTTAGGCGACATAAAGCTCATGCGAAATCTAGTAAACAACACAGAGCATTACACGTAAGGTAGATTGTTCGTGACAGGTACACATAAGCAGGTCATAATCAATGTGCAATCATATACAGACCTATCGAGATGTTTCATATCGGTTGGACAAGTACCATGAAAGGATCATATAAATCCGTATAGAAACCATGTCATGTAACAACAACGTTCTTATGATAGGGTAAGTGCGGGATGTCAGCATATAATGACCTATGGTTGGAAAGCAGACCTCCATGATACTAGTAATATATTGTCAAGGAATGAGTGTAATCAAGGATACTCATTGAGGAATAATTTAACACCAAAATCACATGTCGTGTATGTGTGCATTTATCCTGTCATAGGGTATGACACACAATGGGGCACTCAACTGCTTGTTTACACACATCTCACAAAAGTATAAATTGATCCAGATAAGTGTCGGAAGACATCATGTGATAAGAACAACAATTCATATGAGAACACATAGGCATGACACTAGTCACATTATATATGCAAGAGTAATCATGCGAGTGCCTTATAGCGATCGTGATGTGTGTGTGGGGTCATGCGAGGTGCCAGATTATTCGTTTGCGGAAGCCTTGAGATTGTCAGGGGCATACAAAAACAACATCAAGTGATGAGATGATAGAAACACATTGATAATCACATAATACTTAACAGGCGTCGAAAATAGGCCCTAACTCTACAATTGGGTCTATCAATTCCTAACGAGTTAAAAATATCGCACATTAGAGATGTTGGAAAGAATACAAGACCTTGCGAAGTCTATTCCATGGAAGAGCAAATCATAATTCAAGTAGGGCATGAATACGCACAAACCCTAATTCATTGGTCCTATAAGATATATTTTAACACGATAAGATGCATGGCTATGTAGCATAGGTTACATGTTCATTTGGCAACTAGCACGAATGCATTTAAGAGGTCAACCAATCGTAACGTGACCATATGAGGACAAGGGGGGAATATGGCGGAACAACAATATGAGCTTAATATGGTACGACTTCACATGAATATAAAGCATGCAAGTACACAGGTACAAATTGACAGCATACAACTAGGGCATGTATTTAACATAAGGATATATCAAGTCACATCGTGATCCTACATGATGCTAGCGATACATGATAAGACATGGGTATCTCTACAGAGTGAACAAGAGAACATCACGGACGATATATTATAATCATGCTAGGAATTAATAAACCGTCATAGGAGTACATGGAATGGTACAGTACTATCACATCATGGAACAATCAAGTTCACGTAATGAAGCAAGCATGACAAATTACCACTCAACGAGTCATATTGGAATTCACAAGCCCTATAGGATACTATCGGCACATTTCGATCATGAATACAATCAAGGTACTTCGACTAGACTCACCCTAGCGTTCAGGTGTCATTTATATGCGAAAACATGATATTAACTCCTGATTCGTACATATGTTCATTGATTAGCACAATAGTTTGCAAAGAGTCAAATAAGCCACACCGTAATGATCTAAAAGCATGACATGCATATCGCGGAATATAACATGGGTCTAAAGCAAGATAGCTAGGCATAGATAGGATGATAGACAGTTACAGGTGCATGCAAATATCTAGACGGCACATGCATAAAATATCAAGTCATATGTTCAGGAAATACGAGAGGATACCACTAAGCAGGAGAAAACATCACGGAAATCAAGAAGGTAAACATGCAATGGTTTAGTGGTTATAAAGGCACGAGGAGTAGCAAGAGTGAGACTAACACGTTAAGGGTCACACTATCATGATCCTAATCCAGGAGAGAGAGTGTGTAAACATCACGCGAGTTCACAACTTGTGACATATGCATTCAATCCATCATTAATATAACGATGCGGGGAACCAATGGAGTCAGGTTGTGCATGCCTAGGGCTATGACAGAAATAAAACGAAGCATGACATGAGCCCTGAACAAGGTGGCCAAGCATGGATACATAATGACATACAACCACGAATTCACATTAAGGATCATCATCATAATATATGCTGGGAATACCACATCACGTCAAGTCACGCATATACGAAACCAGAAAATATAGTGGTGTGTGCTCATGTAGCGTATCAGGTCATATATTCAAGAAAGTATGTGAGGAGCATGAAAATCATCAAAGCATAACAATTGGGTAAGCATATGAGGCATCATATGAGGCGGGTTGAACATCAAGTTGTAACACACATTCATCAAGTAAGAAACTCACTCTAACAGGATAACAGAATGGAACGATCACACTATCATGAGCCTATTTACATAGAATTATGTAGCTCCCTAACATATGACACATACATTCAAGCGTTAGTATAACAATGCACATACTAAGTAGATCAGGCTGGGATGATATGGGGGGCATAACAGATGTAACACGGACGTAAACAATGGCTGAACATGGACATCAAGACATGTAGGCATAATTTCACACTATGGATGAATCTGCAAGTCTAGGGGGTAGTACATATAGACTCATACAATCATGGACGAATGAACTAAGATAACCCGACAGAGATCTACAAGGGCAACTCTGACTCACTTCCATGAATCCCCATGACTTGTTTCCCGTGAAATATTCGTGTAACTCTCGAGTAGGGTAGAAAAGGGCTCAGGTAGTAATGTACTCCAATACAACCTCAAATATGGTTATTTCCCCCCGATTTCCCATACAACATACCGACATCACAAGGAAAGCTCAATAAAGATGTTTAGTGGGGTCGGGAAAAGAAGACCGAAGAAGGAAGTAGTCAACTTAAGAGGTCGAAGGCGATCCCACGAGGACTAGAATCCCGACTCTATAATGGCAGAAGGTCTCCCCCGCTATTCCATTCGCATAGACATTTAACACATGCTTCGCAGTCAGAATTATTAACCAAGTCTCCTAATTAAGCAAAACAATACTCAACATAGAACAATCAACAACCAAGCTATCCTAAGGCCGCCCTTCGAGGGACGACTGACCGGAGGGGCAAAACCTCACGGTATCTACCTAACTCGCCACTCCAACCACTACGGCGCAATCCTTTGGAGTCTTGTAAGCCCATCTATAAAGAACAATCTATATTTTGCCTACCCATTCCCAACTACATCCAATAGAGATGGTCTAGCGTCCTTACCACCCCTTGGTTTCCCATTGTTTGTTTACCGGATTTATTGAGTCAAGTTCATAGTTAGTCCATTTGAGTTAGCCATATTAAATTTATTTTGCCCTTTCTAAAACATTTTGAAAAAACCATTTGAAAACCTTGGGCCATTTTCAAAACCACTTCAACCTATCATACTCGGTTTGCAAAACCTGGCTCTGATACAAACTTTGTAACGGCCCGGATTATGATTCCCGGGTTACGTTTCGAGGGATGAAAGTAACCCCTCGTTAGGATCTTGCGCCCCGAGTACAGGTTGAAGGTTTGAAATTCTATCCTAACATTTTGAAGTGGGATTTCATACCCAAAATTCGAAGGGATCGTTGGAATCCCCGGTGAAGTCCCCTGTACCTGTCGTAAGTCTAAGCGTGAAAAACCAATAGTCATGCAAATAGCGGAATCAAGGTGTAATACAAGAGGGTGCCACGGCAGAGCCGAGTCAAAACCAAATCAATAAGCATATTTATCAAAATCTAATAAGCGATGTTAGTGAGGTTAGACCATTTCTTTACAATCGCCTAAGAGAGTTCCCATGTCACTGAAGCAATGAACAATCATGCTGCAAAACAAATCTAAAAAAAATGTATGCGGGGTGGTGTCAGATCAAAGCCCTACGCAATATAATCCCAAACAAGCAGACACATACACACGCTAGTCCTAATAAAGATGCTTATAGATGCAAGGCGGAATATTAACACACTAACATGCTCCTAAGATCAAGTGCGTAAATATAATAAGGCTTTAGCACCGAATACCAAGTGGTATATCCCTCTCCTACCTCCATCCCCTTCCGATAGGGCAGAAATTAGCCAGCTCGTGAATGCATTCCATTATAATCGGGCGGCACGCATGCCCAACCTGTATCCATAATAAAGCCCGCAGGCAGCTCATAATATAAGTAAAGGAAGTTCCATGACTCGATTGACTCGGGACGGGACCCGATGGGACTGGGCCATCTTATAACCCTAGCAAAGACTCTAGTTACTTCACAAATAATGGCCGTTCTGTTTACAAAAGCAATGAGTAACGAATGCTCAATCATGAGTGCAATCCTAGCAGGATACTACATGGCATGCTTTATTATGAATGCAAGCACCTAGTATGCACATGGCTACAAGCAGGGAGATCTCTTTTCGAATCTGAATGAGCTCATATAGGAACTCACCTGGGATTGCAGAACAACAAAAGGCAACAACTAGGTATATAGAAAGCCAACATGTCACAAATGATCACCTAACACATATATAAGTAATATAAATAAGTCTACTCCTAATGTTAGTTAAAGCATATAATATTACACATAAGTCATCAAATTTATTCACCAAGGTAGGCAAGGTAAGACATTTCCCAAGATTTCCCAAAACTCCTTTAAAACCTCAAGTTAGATCAAATCACCAATCGAAACGCTTTCTCAAATCATCCAAAAATCCATTTATAAAACGTAATCCTTCAAATCTCAATTTTGGTTAAATCATCTATAAGAAATAACTCTCAAATTACTTGCCCAAAATCACTTATAAAGTATCACCTTTTAAAATCGACTCGTTACTTATTTTATCAAAATAATCTCGACAAGGTTAAGGTATTTCCAAAATTCCTGTTTTAAATTTATTAAATCAATCTCCATTTACCAAAACCACTCCCAACCCTTAAAACATTTTCCAAATTCTTTTTCAAATCCAAATAATATATTTTAAATCCCATCATATTTTAAGATCTATAATTTTATAATATATATACTCCAATTATTTAATAATTAAATAATAAGTCCGAAAATCCCCAATATAAATCTTATATTAATACACATTTTATATCATAACCCCCAACAAATTTAGGCCCAAGGAAAATAAAGGCCCAATCCCTTCTTAAATTCGGATCCAAACAAACCCCCAACCCAAAAATCTCTTTTTGTTAAAAAGGAACTGAACCGGTTTTGGTTAAATAAATAGCTGAACCGGACCCTCAAAATAAGAAAGTAAGAAACCGGACCCGGGTACTGTTCATCTCCTTCATAGTTCACAAGCTATGCGAGAGAACTGTAAAAGGAAGGGGGAGGGAGAAGGATGGCCGGCGGCGACCCAGCTTCGACCGTCTACCCCGACACCAAAGTTACTAGTCGGCAAGGATAAAGGAGAGAAAGGAGTCCTCATCGAGGGGTTCTGATTCGGATGCGAGGGCTCACCGGGACAGAGCTTGGAGCTCGATTGGGTCAGTCGAAGTCGAAATCAGGACTCGCCGATGGATTGAGGGAGGTTTCTCAGACCTGGGTTGAAGATTCGGTCAAGAAAGGTGGAACTTTTGAATCTTTGCGGGACAAAGAGGAAGAGAACCCTTAACGATCAGAAGAAAATAGGAGAAAAAGAGGAGAGGAATGGCGGCGTCGGCGGCCTGTGGCTGCTTCCGGCTGCTGCTGGCGGCCGGGGACTGGTGGCGACGGTGGTGGCTGGGGAGTGTAGATGTTGTTGTGGTGGCTGAGTCGATGAACAAGGGAGGCCTTGGGGGATTTGCTCCTCACGGCAACAAGGAGGAGAGATGGGAGCTTGGGGTATGTTTGGTTCTTTGTGTTTGTATGGGTGAAATGTGTGGTCAAAGATATGATTTTATGGAATAAATTTTGGGTTTCCTTGGCTGCAATAATCGGACAAGGCAAGGCAAAAAGATTGTCCTCATTGCCATTCTTGGTGAGTCAAAGCAAGGGGGAAGAAAAAGTTTCATGTGTATGTTGGGCTAGTTAGGGAAAGGGGGAAAGAGATAGGTAAATCAAATTCAATCTCAAATTGTGGGAACCAAGGTTGAATTTGGATAACGATGGGAGAAAGATGACGGAATTGTGGTCTCAAGTCGAAAATTTGAAAATTTTCCGATGATTGGTTTTTCGAATTCCGCTCTAAGAATTTCAAGTTTAATTTATTAAATTTAGAACGAGTTTTGTTTGGAATATCCAAATTAAATCCGATTTAATTTCATTTTTAATTTCATTTTTCCAAAAATTAATATTTGAAAATCCGGGCCTTTACAACTCATCTATTTCAAAGCAAAGTATATTTACCAATTAAGAAAAGATAGGGTTTTGGGGTGATGAGAATTATAAAACAAAATAAATTATAAGAAAATTGATGGAGATAGCAATTACGAAAACAGTTTCGTCCATAAATATCCACTTTAGTGTGGTAATTTGATCATTGATCCTTCTTCAAGTTCTCTTATGATTGTTCATATCCCGATCATGTGTAAATTACTAGTCCTATGAGTCCTAATAATTCATAATTACCAACTAGATAACCTTAAAACCATCAAGGCTTAACCTAATAGTACCATTAAAATTTAGGATATTAACCATGCAACACTGAAAGTCGGTACATATTTACCACACAATTAATTATATATACATCAATTTAGTCCTATAAATGATTTTTGAAAATACATATACTTGCTACTTTGGATTAAGGCTCGCTGCGAGGAATCTACAAAACTCTAGCAATAGAATAATCTCAATCTCAATTAGTTGCATGGGCTAGAAGAAAGAAGTAATATATATTCAATCAATATATATTAAGCATAAGAGAATCAAAACAAACAAATAGGAATAAAAAAAGAATATATAGAAATCTCATAACTTCATTTAACCAAAGCTTCAATTCGTAGATAAAATAAAAGAGTTTAGCTTTCCATTGACGAAACCAAGAATAAAAAACATCTAGATAAATATAAAAAATATTTAAAACAAAAGGCAGGAGGGTCATCTCAAAAACCACCCCAAGTAAAATCAAAATCATCCGCGGATAATCCATCCAACGAGAACTTTCCTCTGCATAAGTCGTCCCATCCGAGGACGGAAGAAGGGAGTATGTGTCAGGCATGCCCTCATCCCACGAGTTGAACACGTGTCGAACAACAAACCCCACGTGGCAAAACATCCACAGACCACCCATCGCCTATAAAAGGGAAGAAAAAGTACAAGAAAAGGGGAGGGAAGGACGAGAGAGAGGAGGAAGAAATAAGAGGACCTGGATCAAATGTACTGAAAAGAGTAAGCAAGAGGAAAAAAAAGAGGGAGAGGGAGAGACAGAACCAAGTATATCTAAAACTCTTATAAGGCAAATGAACCATTCCGCGGACTAGTGACAAACCCATCCGCGGGTAGCTAGCTTGGACTCCTCTTTGCTGTCCGGGAACCCGAAGTAAGAATCGAGAACTTGTGACCGTGAAGCCCTAAAGTGAGAAAACGGTGACAGGTAAATAGCCGATCCACACTTCATCTGAAGTAACCTCGATAAGGGAGTAATATCTATGAAAGCCAGAATAAGATTATTCCCGCGGCACAGGTTGGGCCGTGTCTTTGTTTCGGCACGGGTCAGGTAAGCCCGTTTGGAATATGGATGGCCCCACAGGGCTTATTCCCGGGTCCCACTAAAAATGGAGACCTTTTTTAGTTAGAGTTTCTTCATTGGCGCCGTCTGTAGGAACCCTCTCACGCTAAGGGGTTCATCTGAAAACTTTCGTTCTAAAATATCAGGCAAAGACCCCCAGATCTTGAAAGAAATAAGGGGTCCGCGTCCAAATATGAAAATATAAATTTATAGATATGAAAATGAGTCTTTGGCTTGACAGAATTACAACGCTGAAAGAATGAATACTAATCAAAACAGCGCGACACAGAGCATGAGCCAGGGGATCCACCAAGATCAGGAGGCCTCAAGTATGTATGTTCCGTTGACACCTCAACCTGATCCGGAGGGTCAAACAGGAGATCAGCACCACGATACTCCTCCGCATCACTATTACAATCAGTACGGAGCAGCAGGAGAGCACATACCTCAGAATTTCTGGTATTATGAAGTCCATCATGAGTAGCCTAATCCCCTTCAGCAAGAACAAACACAGTATTACTATTATGACCACTGGGGACAGAACCCGCGTCAGCAGGGGAATATCCATCACGAAGAGCAGCGTGGAAATTTTGATAGATATTATACTACATACAACAACCAAGGCAACGTGAACTACGACTTCCAGGGTCAGGCAATGCCGCACCAAGCATGGCAAAATGATCAACGGCAGCATGAGAACAAACACAGGCGCGGAGAGAGAACCACGGACGTTTTCACCTCCACTAAGTCTGATTCAACAGATAAAAGAGCAGAAGGACAGGCGGCCTTCCCATCTATGTTCACCAAGGAAATCTGTTCCGCGACAGTACCAATAAGGTGGAGAGATGTGAACCTTATGAAGTATGATGGAATGACTGATCCCGAAGATCATCTCTTCCATTTTACAACCGCGATGGGGATAAATGAATACAACGATGATATGTTATGCCGAACTTTCCCCTCAACCTTGACGAAAATCGCCCTTACATGGTTCACCAACCTGCCAAAAAACTCCGTAACCAGTTTCACCCAGCTGTCCCACATCTTCACATCCCATTTTGGAAGTGCGCGGTCGAGCAAGAAGACCATGCTTGATCTAAATTCGATCAGGCAAGGAGCCGGGGAAATCTTGGGGCACTTCTTTACTCGATTTACCAGTGTGGTGGTACAAATCCCCAACTTTAATCATGAGTCGGCAATCATCATACTCATGGGAAATTTGGCTTTCAAGACATACTTGTTTCGAAAGAAACCAGCCAGTTACGATGATTTGAGGGAACTGGTGTCAAGACTAATCAAAGCTGAAGAGGCGGCCGCATCCAGTACAAGAGCAAACACAGGCAATCAGGGCTTTTTTGGGAAACTCGTTGGAAATTTCAAGAAAGAGAAAGTCAAGCCGCCTAGACATCTGTCAGAAGCAGGAGATTTTCGTCCCCGTCGCGACGAAATACACATGAATTCTGAAAGGGGCCAAAGGTCTCATCCAAGAGAAGACAATCCGCGGTCATATCATCCAAGAGAAGAACATCCGCGGTCCTATCATCAAAGGGAGAACCCCTATAGGAATCAAGAACTGAGATTTCCACCGCGGAGAGAAGATCGACCCAATCGGAGACCAGATTGGGAGGACCGTGACCCCAGACCTGATGTCCCCCGCGATCGACAATACCGTTACCTAGGACAACAAGATCAGCACAGAGATCCCCCGTTTTACAATCGAGGAAGAGGCAGGGGACGAAGAGGGCGCGGAGGTAGACACAACCGTGCACCTTCTATGCAAAGATCCGTTAATCAGGAAGGAGCTCGAAGACCGGGAGAAGGCCACATACCAGAACCCGAGGGTTTCATCAATACCCTCGCAGGAGGGTACTCCATGGCGGGATCAAGTAGACAAGAGAAGAAGAACTACGAGCGAGAGGGAAGGCAACTGCCGTCCGCGTCAAGCAGAAGAATCTCTCTGTCACAACATGAAGATATATCTTTTTCGCCGAAAGACGCTGAGGAAGTAAGGATGCCGCACTCAGACCCTTTGGTCATCCATGCTCAGATAGCTGCCAAGACAGTCAAAAGAGTATTTATTGACACCGGTTTGTCTGTTGATATTTTATCATGGGAGGCTTTCTCTCAGATGGGGATCTCCGCGGCATCATTGAAACCATATTCTGGCACTTTGATTACGTACTCAGGAGGAGAAGTGCAAGTGGCAGGAACGATCGAGTTGACAGTGGTTTTGGGAACAGCCCCAAAAAGGCTCATGGAGAATGTCGTATTCACGGTGGTAAAAATACCAACCCTGTACAATGCTTTGTTGGGACGCGTCTCGCTCTATAAATTTCAAATGATAGTGTCAATCTATCACTTCGTCGGAAAGTTTCCTTTAACAGGAGGAGGAGTAGGTGAGGTTCGCGGCCAACAGCCACAAAGCAAAAGCTGTTACTTGACTTCTATCAAGAAGAAGAAAGAAGTAATGTGTATTAGTGAAAAATGTGAATCCATGGTGGGAGACAGTGGCCCATCAGAGCTTTCGGAGGCTGAGCTTGAAGTAAGATTGACAGAAACAAAAGTACCAACCGCAGACGAAAGGGTTGTCTACACGCCTTTTCCAAACCCCGAAGAGAAAATCTGTATGGGGCAAGCGTTAGAGCCAGATGAAAGAGATCGGGTCTTAGAAATCATAGCAAGGTCAAGAGATGTTTTTGCTTGGACTCCGCGGGACCTTTTAGGAGTCCCGCCCACAACTGCTTTGCACACCTTAAGAATCCGTCCAGGAACGAAGCCCATAGTTCAAAAGAAGAGAAAAATGGCCCCCGAAAAGGCAGCTGCGGCAGAAGAAGAAACTGATAAACTGTTAGAAGCAGGATTCATAGAAGAAGTAGAAGATTCGGACTGGCTCTCAAATGTGGTTCTAGTGAAAAAGTCTAATGGAAAATGGAGAATGTGCATTGATTTCACCGATCTTAATAAATCCTGCCCCAAAGACAGTTATCCTTTACCATCCATAGACGAACTTGTCGACGGAACTGCGGGTAACAAGGTCCTCAGTTTTCTTGATGCTTATTCTAGGTACAATCAGATAAGCTTGGACCCGCTAGACAAAAAAGCAACAACTTTCATCACCAACCGGGTGATATTTTGCTACAGCGTCATGCCTTTTGGTCTCAGGAATGCAGGAGCTACGTTTCCGAGAACTGTTGATCGAATCTTTCACAAACAGATCAGGAGGAATGTATCGATATATGTGAATGATATTGTGGTTAAGAGCAAAAAAGCAGAAGATCACGCGGCGGATCTGCAAGAGACATTTGATTCCCTTCGCAGAGGAGGGCTGAACCTGAACGCGAAAAAATGTGTCTTCGGGGTCGATTCTGGAAAGTTCCTTGGTTTTATGGTCAGCCATCGGGGAATTAATGTAAATCCTGAGAAGGTTGTGGCAATCCAGAATCTCCAACCACCGCGGACGATCAAAGAATTACAGTCTCTAAACTGAGCAGTAAACTACCTAAGCAGATTTTGCTCATGTCTAGTGGACAAATCGTTACCTTTCTTTGCCTTGCTCAAGAAAAAGGGGCCGATACGGTGGACCCCAGAGTTGCAGAAAGCTTTCGAGGAGTTAAAAGTTTTTCTATCAACACTCCCCACTTTGCAGCAACCCGAGAAACAGGAGGCTTTGCACCTGTAGTTATCAATCAAAAACATCCCCATTAGTGCAGTCTTGACGCGAGAAGAAAAATATCCCGTATACTACATCAGCCGTGTGCTACAAGATGCCGAGACACGGTATGAACCAGTAGAGAAGATGATTTTATGCCTGGTATTCGCGGCGAGAAGATTGAGACCCTATTTTCAGGATCACGTCGTCAGGGTAATGACTGACCTACCTTTGCGACAGATTCTCCACTCACCTTGCTTGTCAGGAAGGATGATGAAGTGGGCGGTTGAGTTGATAGAATTTGAAATTGAATACACCCCACGGCGGGTAGTACTGGCTCAGACATTAGCTGATTTCATCAGCGAAACGAGTTTTGAGCTAAGCGCTCAAACATGAAAAAGCGAGTGGACACTTAAGGTAGATGGCGCGGCCAACAAAGATGGGTGCGGAGCTGGAGTTACTCTCACCGCACCAGATGAGCAACAGTATAACTACGCCTACAAACTGAACTTTCAAGCCACGAATAATGAAGCTGAGTATGAGGCGCTACTCGCGGGCTTAGAGATAGCTTTGATCAAAGGAGCCAGACAAGTTTCCATCTACACCGACTTAGAGGTCATGGCACGACAGATAACAGAGGAGTACGAAGCTAGAGCCGGGCTAATGCCTGAGTCCAGAGAAAAGTGCAAGCATTGTTAAAAGCATTTCTGAGTTTTTGTTTGACGGTGATTTCCAGAAATGACAACCAGCAGGCAGACGCGTTCTCTCAAATGGGGGCAGTCATGCCCGAAGAAGTAGGAAAGGGGGTTGTCCTCGAAAGAGTAAACGATCGCAGACTTATCCAAGAAGTCTGTCAGGTCCAGGGGATTGAGGAAGGAGACTGGAGGACACCGCTCACGGACTATCTGGGTAAGGGCATTTTACCAGAAGAGAAAGACGCGGCCAGGAGGGTGATCGCAAAATCCTCTCGTTTCACCATTAGAGAAGGAAAGCTCTATAAAAGGGGCTACTGCCTCCCGGATTTACTATGCATATCGATTGAAGAAGGAAGTCTTGTCATGAAAGAGTTGCATGATGGAATTTGTGCACATCACCAAGGATGGAGAGCCTAGGTAGCCAAAGCGACCAGACTAGGGTAATACTGGCCTACTATGAGGCAGGATGTCCAAAATTATATTCAGAAATGTGACGCGTGCCAGATGTTTGGAAATCTGACACATCGCCCTACCGAAATGATGAAAAGCATATCTGGAGCTTGCCCGTTTTCTGTCTAGGGAATGGATATCCTTAGTCCATTTCCAATTGTCCCAGGACAATTGAAGTATGTACTTGTCTTGGTCGATTACTTCACGAAGTGGGTAGAAGCCGAAGCAATGGGACTGATCACCGCGGAAAAAGTGAGAAGATGCTTGTTGAAGAACATCATCTGCCAATTTGGGGTGCCCGACTGGATAATCACAGACCATGAGCCTCAGTTTGATAGTGAAACAATCAGGGATTTTTGCGCAGGGTTGGGCATAAACTTCAAGTTCTCATCCGTGGCCCATCCACAGACAAATGGACAAGCTGAAACAACCAATCGGCAATTGTTGCATGGAATACGGAAGAAACTTGGAAGCACAGCAAAGGGGCGATGGGTTGAACTTCTACCATTACTTCTCTGGTCCTACCGCACATCAGTAAAAACCCCGACCGGGGAAACCCCATTTACGCTAGTTTATGGAATGAACGCGGTCATTCCAGTAGAAAGGTTGGTCCCCTTGGCGTGAATCATGACATACAACCAGGAAACCAACGATGAAGCACTGGAACTCGAACTCCACCTCATAGAAGAATGTAGAATGGCGACAGCCATAAGAGAACAGGAGTATAAGAGGCGTCTGTCCGGGTACCTTGATAGGTGAGTTCGCCCGCGACACCTCAAGAAGGGAGATTTGGTGCTCTGTCAAGCTACCACTGGAGGAAAACTGGACCCAAACTGGGAGGGGCCGTATATAATCATAAAGGTGATCCAAGAAGGAGCATACAAGCTCGGCACCCCTGAAGGCACCGTTTTAAACAAAACCTGGAATGCAGATAATCTAAAAAAATACTATGGGTTCTTAAATAAGACCTAAGTACGCTGGAGCTTGGCTCCGCGTCGGGCCTCCGATCGAAGCGATTCTCGGAGATGTGTTCTTGAATAAGACCCAAGTACACTGGAGCTTGGCTCCGCATCGGGCCTCCGATCGAAGCGATTCTCGGAAATGTGTTCTTGAATAAGACCCAAGTACGCTGGAGCTTGGCTCCGTGTCGGGCCTCCGATCGATGCAATTCTCGGAGATGTGTTCTTAAATAAGACCCAAGTACGTTGGAGCTTGGCTCCGCGTCGGGCCTCCGATCGAAGCGATTCTCGGAGATGTGTTCTTGAATAAGACCCATATACGCTGGAGCTTGGCTTTGCGTCGAGCCTCCGATCGAAGCAATTCTCAGAGATGAGTTCTTAAATAAGACCCAAGTACGCAGGAGCTTGGCCACCGATCGGAGCGATTCTCATAGATGTGTTCTTGAATGAGACCCAAGTACGCTGGAACTTTGGCTCCGCGTCGGGTCTCCGATCAAAATATTTCAAAAAAATCTTTCATAAGTCGTCTAGAACGCATGGACTCTTTATTAACATTGAAAGTTGCAGTCATAATCTAACAACTAAACATAAGGTAAGCAACAGATGATGAAGGTACGCCAGCTCACTCAAGCAGTTGTTCGCTTAAAGAAACATACAAACATCAGCTTATGCCCACCTGGGCCTAGCTGGGATTAGACGAGTTCTACCTTCACTCAAGAGAAATCCATTCGAAGGTGGACCCCCTGATTCTGGAGAAGCCCATTCAGCATCCACTTCATCTCCCACGGCATCTAAAACATGAACCTCAAAACGATTTCCTCCTTTATAAATAAAGGTCACGGAAGAACCAACGTTAATGCTGTGCGACTCAGCAAAATCGTTCCAACCGCATCTCAGAAAGGGAACCCCATAATCACCGCGTATAACTTCCACCGAAAAGTCACGAAAAATCCTAGTTGACAAAAGAATGTTCCTAGGGAGATCTGGGCCTAGCTCATCCTCAAAGCGTAGTGGCAAAGACTAGGAAAATACAAAGAAAAGAGAATGTTGAGAAAAGGTAAATTTAAAAGAAGAGAAACTCATCGAACAAGAAACTAACCAAGCGGCGAAGTTGCTCAGGAAAACTGATACGCTCGAAAAATGACCAAGTTGGTCGAATAGGAGAAGGCATGTTGAAAGGAAAAGATCAGGTTCGAACACCACACCCCTATGTTCTCTCTTTATATAGGACACTCTGACGGTGCTAACACGCGTCACAGGCTGAGACAGGAGCTCAGTGGGTTCGAAAGGTCATTTGCTAGACCTAACAATTGTCGCACCATGCACGAGACGACAATAAACACTACCATCGAAGAAAAATTCGGAAAACCCGTGAATAGCATATCATGACAAATTAGTATCGAGAAACTAAACCATTCATGTAGCTGGCATGAATAGTCTTGAAAAACCCCAGAGCAAAAATCAAAAGTTCGCAATTAATAGGGGTTATAGCCAACATCTCGATTACTCCCACCTAGAAATAAAGAACTCGCGTCTGAAAAACGACTCAGAAAATAAATCAGTTTGAACGCTGAAACGCGTATTAACGAAACCGCAAACACATCCGCTGACTAAACAAAGTCAATGAACAAGTTCTAAACTTTGCTTTATTAAACTACCATAAGAAACCAATCTCAAAAGCTATTTGAGGCTGAGCCATGGGAAGAAGGATCGTCATGATTAACCACCACCTGAACTTCGAAACGTGCCTCACCCATATGAGTAAAGATCATAGAAGCACCCCTCTCAAAACCGTGCAACTCTACAAAATCTTTCCATCCGCGACCGAAGTAGAGAAGACCGCAGTTCTGACGTTCTACGCAAACCGGGAAATTTCGTATCAGATAAGAAGAAAGTAAGACTCGACCAGGAACAGCGTCCTCATACACTTCCTCAAATCTGAGTGGAAGCAGCTGAAAAATAGAAAAAATAATAAATACAAGGAAAGAATTCACAAAGAAGATATGGTAAATTAGACGCGAAAATCCCACCAAACGCGAAAAGTGCTCAGGATAATCAATCGCCTGGAAAAAAGCCCATCGAGGTCCTAGCTCAGGTGCCACGTCAGCCCTAAATGCTAGAGGAGGGACTATAATGGACCCTCACATCTCGAGAAAAGCAAGGGGAAAACAATAGTTTTTTCTTTCTTGTCCCATCGCTCATAAGGGAATAGTCAAAATAATGGAGAAGAGGTGCATGCATGACGCGCAACAGGTAGCACAGTAGCATAAGGCACGCGTCCTCTCTACCCTGAAATCAAGATTCATTTTATTGCTAAACGATTGACCATCTCGCTAAAGCTCGACGAATCACCCCAAAGGGGCCCTTGAAGCAACCAAGAGTAAATTCAGAAAAGAAAAACTAAATTGGTTACCCCTCAACAAAAGGTGATAAAAACGAAGACAGAGAACCTCACTTAGCAAGTATAAAACACACAAGAAAGACCCAAGTGTTAAACACCCTAAAAATGGATCTAGGGTTACCACCAAGGGCTTTCTATAGGGTCATCATGAGGGAGGAACAACTTCAAACACTCCGACTCCCGCTCGTTTATGTCCTAATCGATGAAGATGCTCACACCCAAGCCAGGATCTGGTCTCACTCCAACCAGGAACACGAAGTAAAGGTAGAAAGAGATGGAGAGGGCCATTTTTGGTTGACAAAGGGGTGGCGCGACTTCTCACAGGCAAATCGAGTCAATGTAGGATCAGCTCTGATTTTCACCTACATGGGAGACTCTATCTTTGAAGTCGACGTTGTTAGTCCTGATAGCGAGGAAAACGGAGAAGCGAGTTGTCCTTAAGTTTCTATTTCATGTACCGCGTCACCAACCTTAGTATGGTGTATTAGGCTTAAAAAGATCGAACCCCTTAAAGGTTTCTGCATGTTACCTTCTATTATGAATAATAAGAGATCTCCATTTAAGCCTATTAAAAATCGAAAAACATGACAGATAGTGAAAGAAAGTCATAATTCCTCTTCAAGTCGTTCGCGGAGGTGTAACTCATAAACAAATTACAATCTCTCAAAACGTATCATCGGAAAAGTTTAGTTTGAACCACATGAAGAGGAAACAGGGCTAGGATTAGCCTCATTATCATTCCCAATCTCGCGACGCGGGCAAACTTTGAAAGAAATATTGCCCTTATGAAAAAACATCATGGCACTACCTATCCCGAGACGGTGAAGTAGGGGTGGGCACAAATCCCGCAAATCTCGTCCCCTCCCGCATCCCGTCCCGATCCCGTCCCGATCCCAGTGGGATTTAGAAAAAAAATCTCAATCCCGTCCCGATCCCGTCCCACAAAAATTACGCGGGACGGAGAGTTCACATCCCGCAAGTCCCGCCCCGCCCCGCATATATATATAATTATATATATTTATATATTTAATTAAATAAGAATATATAAGAATATATTTATATTATACCTTAATATTTATTTAAACACAAAATTTAAAATATAAAATAAAAACATACTGTATAAATATACGTTTTAACCTACTGTTTTTTAAGCTCCTGCCTACTGTTAGTTTTTAATCTACTAGCTACTGTTTTAATCAAAGCTAGATGTATATAATCAAGCTACGTCCTATTGTTTTTTTATTTTGTTGTTGTAATAATGGGATTATTATGACTTTAATTTACACATTTCTACTGCTATTTTTTTATTGTGTTTTAATCTTTTTTTATGAGGGACAAATCCCGTCCCGTCTCAATCCCGTCCCGTTCCGCGAGGGATAAGACCAGATGGGATTTGAAAAAATATAATCCAATCCCGTCCCGATCCCGTCCCGTAAAAATTATGCGGGACGGGACGCAGGATTACCCCAATCCCGTCTCGTCCCGTCCCATGCCCACCCCTACGGTGAAGGGTGAGAAACTCGTCCTATCCGTTGTCGATCTGAAAAAGGTCGTTCTCGCTCAAAGAAACGGCCACTGGGAAGTCGCAAACCAGATACGATGAGAGAAAGGCCCATCTGGGCGGTAGCGGCCCATATTCAGCCTCAAATTGATGGGGCATAACCTGCGCACAAACAAAAGAATTCGGAAAAGATAACCTAAACTTTCTGAGAAAAAGCAAAGAGGGAAACTCACAAGTCGAGAAAGTTGATCCACATTTTCGATCTTTTGAAAAAAGGCCCAAGGATTAAAACTTCCCGAAGACATGACGCGTATGAAAACGTAATTAATCGTCAACACATGAGAAGCAGTGAGCATTACAGGGGGATTGAGGCCTTAAAAAGAAAAAAAATCCCCTCTTACGAACTAAGGACAAGTGGAAAAAGGTCAGAGCATTAACAGTCAAAAATATACAGAATTACGAAATTTCATCCAAAGAGGTTTCAAGCCCAACTTCACAAGAAATAAATATCTCATAGGAGCGCCAAAAAGGGAACCAACACAGGTTCTCAAGTCCAGAAAAGTTTCATTCCCAATTTACCAACTAGAGCTAAAAAGTCAAAGATCAGATTGCGGGAGTCGTCGTTTCAATTTCGTGGCCAGCATCTTCGGCATCTTCATCCTCGGAATATGACTCTTCCGCGGCCATCTCCTCCTTTGAAAGCCCCCAGTCAGCACTGGTCATGCTAGGCTCAAATTTCTCTAGGGAAACTCCAGGATGAGCTGCCGAACGTGCTACGCTTTGGTTAATCCCCACGACCATTCCCTTCCGAAAATAGCTAAAACATTTGTCCTTTAAAATGCTAGCGCCCTTTGGAGTCTGGAGACAAGCTTTGGCTACAGAGGACAGAAAAGATACACCAGCTTCAGTTTTAACCCACTCTGAAGATAAATAAGCTAAACCCTCAGGACTTTCATTCCATTGAAGGGCCACATCTTGATCCGAGCGCACTTTGATATTATCAAGCTCCTGTTTAGTAATAGATTGCTCCTCACGAAGGATAGAAAAATCTTCCTCCAGCTTATCGATACTGGCCTGCTTTGTTTGAAGAAGCTCCCGCGAACACCCTTCCGCAACCTCAAGTTCTTTGACGCGGGAGTTGGCAACGTCCAAAGAAGTTTTCAGATCATCGTGTTCTTTCTTTAAAACCTCCATAGCTTCTTTTTGTGTCTACAATTCTTCATGAAGTTCCATGGACCTCTTTTTAAACTTCTCAACCGAAGCTGGGTCACCAACGGTGTTCCCAAGGATCCGCAGCTGGTGAGACAATCTCTTAATCTCCTCATCTCTCTTACTAAGGCTCTCTTAACCGCACACCAAACGTCTTTCGACGTCCTTTTGGATCACCCTCAGCTGAAACCAGGAACAAATCGAACAAGACAAAGAAGAGAAAGGCCAGAGTTAAACCGCGTTTGATTTTTTCTAAAAACAAAACAAAAGGTAACCCGCGAAATATAAAAAACTTACCCACTGGTTAAGACGGTTGAAGTTAGTTGAAAGATTAACAACATCTAGTCGCTTAACATACCCTTGCTCAGGAAAGCAACGTTTCTTGGCGGGAAAGGCAAGACCTCGCAGGTCAACCATATCAAAACCCGGAATAGGAAACTCGCGAAGAATCGCTTCGCCCTCAATAAAGAGCCCCGTTTCATCCACGACAGACGACCCAACAACTATTTTAACTTTCCTCTTCTTCTTGGAAGTTTCAGGAGCAGATGGACGAACACGTTTCTCCCGAGATACAGGAACTAATGAAGAGGACCCAACAAGAGCGCCATTTTCTCCTGCTATGGTCACGTCAACGATCGGAGCCACCTCAGGAACTGAGAGAGGGGCAGGGGGATCACGGATATCTGAACTCGTCTTGTTCTTCTTTTCAGATCTTGCTTTATGACGCTTAAAAAGAGAGTCCAAATCCATTGTATCTGAATACAAAAACATCCAAAGATAAATAAACTATCAAAATTAACCAAATATAGAACACATAAACTAGAACTCTCAAAGAAGAAATGAAAACAAAGGAGACATTTAGATAAAAAACATCTAGATAAATATAAAAATAGTTAAAACAAAAGGCAGGAGGGTCATCTCAAAAACCACCCCAAGTAAAAACAAAATCATCTGCGGATAATCCATCCAACGAGAACTTTCATCTGCATAAGTCGTCCCATCCGCGGACAGAAGAAGGGAGTACGTGTCAGGCATGCCCTCATCCCACGAGTTGAACACGTGTCGAACAACAAACCCCACGTGGCAAAACATACATAAACCACCCATCGCCTATAAAAGGGAAGAAAAAGTATAAGAAAAGGGGAGGGAAGGACGGGAGAGAGGAGGAAGAAATAAGGGGACCTGGATCAAATGTCCTGAAAAGAGTAAGCAAGAGGAAAAGAAAGAGAGAGAGGGAGAGACAGAACCAAGTATATCTAAAAAACTCTTATAAGGCAAATGAACCATTCCGTGGACTAGTGACAAACCCATCCGCGGGTAGCTAGCTTGGACTCATCTTTGCTGTCCGGGAACCCGAAGTAAGAATCGAGAACTTGTGACCGTGAAGCCCTAAAGTGAGAAAACGGTGACAGGTAAATAGCCTATCCACACTTCATCTGAAGTAACCTTGATAAGGGAATAATATCTATGAAAGCCAGAATAAGATTATTCCCGCGGCACAGGTTGGGCCGTGTCATTTGTTTCGGCAAGGGTCAGGTAAGCCCGTTGGGAATATGGATGGCCCCACAAGGCTTATTCCCGGGTCCCTAAAAATGGGGACCTTTTTTAGTTAGAGTTTCTTCGTCCATAGCCATGGAGGCTCTCCTCTCGGGTTATTTCAATTCTCAAGAGTGCATAATATGATGATAAAAAGACCCTAAGATGTTCTTAAATTGGCAGCAAAAGATCGGCCAAAAATAGGATAAAAGAATATAATAAATGATAGAATTCGGCAAAATAGAGTTTCAAAAGCGACCAGCTTATTGTTCACTACATTTTTCGCTTTCAAATTTTGTCACGAGGTCAATCAGACTAATGATCTATGGTTACTTGACCTATGGTCTAATGTCTATACAAATCATTTAATCAAAGCTTATCATCCTAGACATTATATAGATAAACAAACACAAACTTACGATTAAATCTCAATATATTTTCCAACACTAGAACCCTGGATCTGTAAAAATGAGGCATATTTGTTCGAATTAAACTTTAATGATTAAAGATATTAGAACTACATCATAGAAATTACGAGAGCTATTTCACGATTTCATCTTTGTGATCGATCTTGGTAGGCTACAATTTGGAGATTGTTGATGTACTTGTTCTTTTTCATTTGACTGGACATGAGAACTTGACCAAATCACCAATGGCTTTAGCATCAATTGTAGTGGTTCAATGACTAAGTTGCGACTGACCGATGGATGAGGTTTCTCTTAAGAGAGCTGCATTTTGCTTTTGTGTTAGCTTAGCATGTTAGTTAGAAGTTGTAAGAGATTATCAGCTGAGATTCATTACACACATGTTTAGCATTATGCATACATACATTGTCACACTCAGTTTACAATGTTAATTGATTCTCTCCTGAATATGAAATACAAGAAACACTTTCCTCTCTGTTTTTTATTCTCTCTTCTTCCTTCATGTTCAGAAGATATTGCTTGAACATCGCTCATATTCAAGCTTGAGTTTTCATCAGGGTATCAGAGCCTCTCTTGAGCTCGATCTATGATGCAGTTTGACGACTATCTCGCTCAATCTTGCTCGAGATTCAGTAACTCATCACACACTATCTCTTTCCACAAACCTTGAAGAATTTCTCAATCTGTATCCATGACGACTCCAAATGGTAAGCAATATGGAGATCGACAATGGGGAGAAGGAATTACAGCTGCTGATCTGCAAAGTCCAATGTTCCTTCATCCATCGGACAACCCAGAGCTTATTCTCTCCACAATCCAGCTCAACGAAGACAATTACTGACGATGGAGGAGATCAATGTTAAAGGCTCTCTTTGTCAAGAACAACGTATGGATTCTTGATGGATCAATTGTGCGATCTAAAGAAAATCTGATGCAATGGAATAAATGTAATGACATTGTGTGTTCTTGGATATTAAACACTGTCTCTAAGGAAATCTATAACTCCATTGATGAGTATGAAACATGATTGAAATGTGGAAATATTTGGAGGAGAGCTATGGTCAGAAAAATGGACCATTGATCTACCAAATCAAGAAACATATTTCTCATTGTGATCAAGGACATTCTTATCTTACGGAATGCTTTACTCGGCTTAAGGGATTCTCGCAACAGTTAGCGTCTATCTATAGTGATTTGATTTAGGCTCTTCCGGCACATGCTCAGTGTTTTAGTCATAACAGGAACTATATTTGTCCGATGAAGGTCCATGAGTACTTGTTGGAAAGCTAATTCGAAGGGCTACATCTTTCATGAAGACCAAAATGCCGAAATCATCCAACAAGAGGTCCGTAATAGGCAATAATCCAGAAGTTCAAAATCTAGACAATTTTCCCGACGCATTGAATGAAGTCGGAATAGATGAAGAGGCGTTGAACGGGATTCATTCAATGGAACTTGATGGTTTTGACACTTCATGATGACATCAAACCCTCCATTTTCCACTAGGGGGCTGGCCAAATTTCTCCATCAATTCCCGAGAGACTTTTCACGTTTTCCGTCTTTAATTTGTTGTTTTAATTGTTGCTTGTTTTATGGCTATAAAATGCCTAAACCTTTGTCATAAGAAATAAGATTTGAGTTGATGATTTTTGGAAAAAAGTGTGTGTGTTTGGTTGATTTGGTGAGTTGCCATTTTGACACCCCATTCCGGAGTGAGAGGCCGAGGAATGGTCCCGTTTGTGTAACTCTTTCCGGTGAGATGCTTGTTAGAGTTGTTCAAACAAAGGCTTGATTGCTCGGAAGTGAGATGGCGAAGAGTGAAAGAGCGAGTTTGGTAAGTCTATGGGTGAGATTCTCATAGATTTAGCCATCCATATCTTGTTTTTATTTTCCCATAAATCTAGAAAAATCCAAATAAAAGAGTCTTGTGTGTCAAATTTTGTTCTCGTGCTCGGTTGAAGCTTTGTAACTTGTTGGATCAATCATTCGGGTTGTATCATTTGGTATCAGAGCTAATCCATCAAGTTCACCAAGCTTTATGTGATTCCATTACTATCATCCACATTCCTCTTCAGAGCCTTCGCGGTTGCAACCATTGAAATGCACCACGCATATCCAACGTACAGGGGCGTATCATATCTTTTTGGAAAGGCAACGCAGATTTGAGAGTCTTCGCGGGATCAACCATCAAGATATCTTACACAGATCCAACGTACAGGGGCGTCATATTTCTTTTTGGAAGGACAGCGGAAGATTCGAGGACGAATCTTTTTCAAAGGAGGGGAGGATGATGTGATTCAGGCTCTTCCAACGCATGCTCAGTGCTTTAGTCATAACATGAACTATATTTGTCCGATGAAGGTCCATGTGTACTTTTTTGAAAGCTAATTCAAAGGGCTACATCTTTTCTGAAAAGGTAAATATATAGATGATGGCGAAAGCCAAGGAGTAACAAGAAGCAAGACCATACAGAGGGTCTTGCGCAAAAAATATACGACTACCCACAATAATCCCCACTCATGGAATACATGGAATCCCATTACTACCTCCCCCAACCGGCTTCTTAGTATATATAACATATTTTCATAAAATTATATGGAAATAATTATATGAAAATATGCAATATATAATAAGAAGCCAAGCCTAAATATACCTACCCACCCCTACATATTTTTCATCCAATCACCAAAATAAATCAGGCCCAACCAAATCTCAAAATGGACAAAAATCCAAGCCTAAATCAAGAGCCTAGCCCACCAACTAAAGAGATTCCCCTACTTAGAATCTATGACAGCAGATCGAATCACAATAATCCAGCAGTTTGAAATCAGGACAGTTTTCCCGACGCATTGAATGAAGTCGGAATAGATGAAGAGGCGTTGAAAGGGATTCATTGAATGGAACTTGACGGTTTTGACACTTCTTAATGACATCAAATCCTTCATTTTCCACTAGGGGGCTGGCCAACTTTCTCCATCAATTTCCGAGAGACTTTTCATGTTTTCTATCTTTAATTTTTTGTTTTAATTATTGCTTGTTTTATGACTATAAAATGTCTAAACCTTTGTCATAAGAAATAAGATTTGAGTTGTTGCTTTTTGGAAAAAAGTGTGTGTGTTTGGTTGATTTCGTGAGATGCCATTTTGACACCCCAGTCAGCACTGGTCATGCTAGGCTCAAATTTCTCTAGGGAAACTCCAGGATGAGCTGCCGAACGTGCTACGCTTTGGTAAATCCCCAAGACCATTCCCTTCCGAAAATAGCTAAAACATTTGTCCTTTAAAATGCTAGCGCCCTTTGGAGTCTGGAGACAAGCTTTGGCTATAGAGGACAGAAAAGATACACCAGCTTCAGTTTTAACCCACTCAGAAGATAAATAAGCTAAACCCTCAGGACATTCATTCCATTGAAGGGCCACATCTTGATCCGAGCGCGCTTTGATATTACCAAGCTCCTGTTTAGTAAGAGATTGCTCCTCACGAAGGATAGAAAAATCTTCCTCCAGCTTATCGATACTGGCCTGCTTTGTTTGAAGAAGCTCCCGCGAACACCCTTCCGCAACCTCAAGTTCTTTGACGCGGGAGTTGGCAACGTCCAAAGAAGTTTTCAGATCATCGCGTTCTTTCTTTAAAACCTCCATAGCTTCTTTTTGTGTCTACAATTCTTCATGAAGTTCCACGGACCTCTTTTTAAACTTCTCAACCGAAGCTTTGCCACCAACGGTGTTCCCAAGGATCCGCAGCTGGTGAGACAATCTCTTAATCTCCTCATCTCTCTTACTAAGGCTCTCTTAACCGCACACCAAACGTCTTTCGACGTCCTGTTGGATCACCCTCAGCTGAAACCAAAAACAAATCGAACAAGACAAAGAAGAGAAAGGCCAGAGTTAAACCGCGTCGGAATTTTTCTAAAACCAAAACAAAAGGTAACCCGCGAAATATAAAAAACTTACCCACTGGTTAAGACGGTCGAAGTTAGTTGAAAGATTAACAACATCTAGTCGCTTAACATACCCTTGCTCGGGAAAGCAACGTTTCTTGGCGGGAAAGGCAAGACCTCGCAAGTCAACCATATCAAAACCCGGAATAGGAAACTCGCGAAGAATCGTTTCGCCCTCAATAAAGAGCCCCGTTTCATCCATGACAGACGACCCAACAACTATTTTAACTTTCCTCTTCTTCTTGGAAGTTTCAAGAGCAGATGGACGAACACGTTTCTCCCGAGATACAGGAACTAATGAAGAGGACCCAACAAGAGCGCCATTTTCTCCTGCTATGGTCACATCAACGATCGGAGCCACCTCAGGAACTGAGAGAGGGGCAGGGGGATCACGGATATCTGAACTTGTCTTGTTCTTCTTTTCAGATCTTACTTTATGACGCTTCAAAAGAGAGTCCAAATCCATTGTATCTGAATACAAAAACATCCAAAGATAAATAAACTATCAAAATTAATCAAATATAGAACACAAAAACTAGAACTCTCTAAGAAGAAATGAAAACAAAGGAGACACCTGGTCGCGGATGAGGAAGACTCAAACTAGCCATCTCAAGACGCAATGCAGAAAACATCTTAGACCAGGGGAACCTAGGTGTGTGAGAAAACGACTGTTTTTTCACAGGGCAAAAGCGCCCTGGGACGGTCCGACAATTGAAACCGTTTCCAGACCTGTCGCGGACCAGGAACCACTTATGTTTCCAATTAGGCTTACTAGAAAGCCTCTCCATATAACCACAGCTAGAGTTGCACTGATAAAACCTCGAATCCTGGGTCCCCTTCTTCAACGAAAACATACTAAACATCAACTTCAAGGAATGAGTAACCCCGATCTCCTTACACCTCATGACAAAGCTAGTAAAAAACATCCAACTGTTGGGAACAATCTGAGCAGGGCTTAAGTTGTATTCACTCAAGAACTCCGAGAAAAAAGGATGTAAGGGAAGTTGAAAACCCTGAGACAAGCTGGCCGCGTAAACAACCAAACAATCCTCATAAGCGTCCAAGCAACCTCCCCCCTCCTCAGGAAGACAAAACTCCAGCCCCGCGGGCCATGGAAAAACTCGAGAGATGGCGACAAGATCAGCCAAACCGAGCAAAGTAGTACATCCTCTCAGTTCCTCCACAAGAGATCGCCACGGTTGAATCCTTTCAGCTACAACTAATGGGCGGTCAGACGAAGGCGGCAGAGGCTTAAAATCTCCAAGAAAAAGACAAGTATTTAAATCCCTTAGGTCATACAAAGGGGTATCCAAATCAGTCAAGTTTTCTTTGGAACGGATCTTTTTCGGAGTTTCGGCTACGCTAATAGGGGAAGCTTCGTAAGGAATCCAAATAGTTTCAACCTTTTGATCCGCGTCCACAGGATGAGAAGTGGAAGAAAGACCCACGTCCTCGGAAGAACAAGCACCTGATCCACCCCCATCTTCAGAATTTTCATCTCCCGCGCATCCCTTCGAAGAAGAAAAAACTGTGTAAGGAGAAGAATAGTAATCAGGGTCAGTACACTTCCAGCGCCTTCTCACCTTAATAGGGCTTCCTGTAGGACCAACCCGATTTGGAGTCGATGTAGATGTGGCAGAAGATGATCCTGATGAGATACCATCAGAGCTAGAAGAAGAACTCTCCGAAGAAGAGGAAAGAATCTCTCGAGTTTGACGCGGTTGAGAAGACGAAGCGACATCACCTCTCCACCCTTCTCCTCTCTCAAAATCATCCAACACATCATGCTCTCCGCTGAGGTTAGCCATTCCCAAAGAAACCAGAGAAAATTTTATGAAGATTTACTTACGCGAAAAAACCTCGATCAAAAATAGATTCAGAGATAAAATCCCACCCTAATTCTCGATCTACCCATCAAGAAAATTGAAGAATTGAAAAGAAAAAAACCTAAAGAACAGATCAAAACAAGAAGAAATGCCTCGAATACCAGGAAGAACTTCGCCGGAAACTTCAAACGAGCAGCGGTTGGAGACCGGAGACCACCACCGAAAAACCAAACAACAGATAAGAACAAAAAATTTCTAAAAATCAGAAGAAGACAAATATGAAGCAAACAAAACGGAACGGGGTAACTTATAGGAAATTTACCGACTTTCAAACTTCCATAGATAAGATGGGCCTTTAATGGGCCAGTACAAGAAAGTAAAAAGCCCATCACTGACGGGTCGACACAAGGATAAGACGTCCATAAAGATTCAGATGTTTTCTATACTAGGGTTATCGGCCCGCGTCAATCCCGGAGAGGATCGACCCAGCCCGAGGAGCTGTGACGAAACCAAGAATAAAAAACATCTGGATAAATATAAAAATAGTTAAAACAAAAGGTAGGAGGGTCATCTCAAAAACCACCCCAAGTAAAAACAAAATCATCCGCGGATAATCCATCCAACGAGAACTTTCATCTGCATAAGTCGTCCCATCCGCGGACAGAAGAAGGGAGTACGTGTCAGGCATGCCCTCATCCCACGAGTTGAACACGTGTCGAACAACAAACCCCACGTGGCAAAACATACATAAACCACCCATCGCCTATAAAAGGGAAGAAAAAGTACAAGAAAAGGGGAGGGAAGGACGGGAGAGAGGAGGAAGAAATAAGGGGACCTGGATCAAATGTCCTGAAAAGAGTAAGCAAGAGGAAAAGAAAGAGAGAGAGGGAGAGACAGAACCAAGTATATCTAAAACTCTTATAAGGCAAATGAACCATTCCGTGGACTAGTGACAAACCCATCCACGGGTAGCTAGCTTGGACTCATCTTTGCTGTCCGGGAACCCGAAGTAAGAATCGAGAACTTGTGACCGTGAAGCCCTAAAGTGAGAAAACGGTGACAGGTAATTAGCCGATCCACACTTCATCTGAAGTAACCTTGATAAGGGAATAATATCTATGAAAGCCAGAATAAGATTATTCCCGCGGCACAGGTTGGGCCGTGTCGTTTGTTTCGGCATGGGTCAGGTAAGCCCGTTAGGAATATGGATGGCCCCACAAGGCGTATTCCCGGGTCCCACTAAAAATGGAGACCTTTTTTAGTTAGAGTTTCTTCATCCATAGCCATGGAGGCTCTCCTCTCGGGTTATTTCAATTCTCAAGAGTGCATAATATGATGATAAAAAGACCCTAAGATGTTCTTAAATTGGCAGCAAAAGATCGGTCAAAAATAGGATAAAAGAATATAATAAAAGATAGAATTCAGCAAAATAGAGTTTCAAAAGTGACCAGCTTATTGTTCACTACATTTTTCGCTTTCAAATTTTGTCACGAGGTCAATCAGACTAATGATCTATGGTTACTTGACCTATGGTCTAATGTCTATACAAATCATTTAATCAAAGCTTATCATCCTAGAGATTATATAGATAAACAAACACAAACTTACGATTAAATCTCAATATATTTTCCAACACTAGAACCCTGGATCTGTAAAAATGAGGCATATTTGTTCGAATTAAACTTTCATGATTATAGATATTAGAACTAGATCATAGAAATTATGAGAGCTATTTCACGATTTCATCTTTGTGATCGATCTTGGTAGGCTACAATTTGGAGATTGTTGATGTACTTGTTCTTTTTCATTTGACTGCACATGAGAACTTGACCAAATCACCAATGGCTTTAGCATCAATTGTAGTGGTTCAATGACTAAGTTGCGACTGACCGATGGATGAGGTTTCTCATGAGAGAGCTGCATTTTGCTTTTATGTTAGCTTAGCATGTTAGTTAGAAGTTTGTAAGAGATTATCAGCTGAGATTCATTACACACATGTTTAGGATTATGCATACATACATTGTCACAGTCAGTTTACAATGTTAATTGATTCTCTCCTGAATATGAAATACAAGAAACACTTTCCTCTCTGTTTTTTATTCTCTCTTCTTCCTTCATGTTCAGAAGATATTGCTTGAACATCGCTCAGATTCAAGCTTGAGTTTTCATCAGGGTATCAGAGCCTCTCTTGAGCTCGATCTGTGATGCAGTTTGACGACTATCTCGCTCAATCTTGCTCGAGATTCAGTAACTCATCACACACTATCTCTTTCCACAAACCTTGAAGAATTTCTAAATCTGTATCCATGACGACTCCAAATGGTAAGCGATATGGAGATCGACAATGGGGACAAGGAATTTCAGCTGTTGATCTGCAAAGTCCAATGTTCCTTCATCAATTGGACAACCCAGAGCTTATTCTCTCCATAATCCAGCTCAACGAAGACAATTACTGACGATGGAGGAGATCAATGTTAAAGGCTCTCTTTGTCAAGAACAACGTATGGATTCTTGATGGATCAATTGTGCGATCTAAATAAAATCTGATGCAATGGAATAAATGTAATGACATTGTGTGTTCTTGGATATTAAACACTGTCTCTAAGGAAATTTATAACTCCATTGATGAGTATGAAACATGATTGAAATGTGGAAATATTTGGAGGAGAGCTATGGTCAGAAAAATGGACCATTGATCTACCAAATCAAGAAACATATTTCTCATTGTGATCAAGGACATTCTTATCTTACGGAATGCTTTACTCAGCTTAAGGGATTCTCGCAACAGTTAGCGTCTATCTATAGTGATTTGATTTAGGCTCTTCCGGCACATGCTCAGTGTTTTAGTCATAACAAGAACTATATTTGTCCGATGAAGGTCCATGAGTACTTGTTGGAAAGCTAATTCGAAGGGCTACATCTTTCATGAAGGCCAAAATGCCGAAATCATCCAAAAAGAGGTATGTAATAGGCAATAATCCAGAAGTTCAAAATCTAGACAATTTTCTCGACGCATCCAAATAAAAGAGTCTTGTGTGTCAAATTTTGTTCTCGTGCTCGGTTGAAGCTTTGTAACTTGTTGGATCGATCATTCGGGTTGTATCATTTGGTATCGGAGCTAATCCATCAAGTTCACCAAGCTTTATGTGATTCCATTACTATCATCCACATTCCTCTTCAGAGCCTTCGCGGTTGCAACCATTGAAGTGCACCACGCAGATCCAACGTACAGGGGCGTATCATACCTTTTTGGAAAGGCAACGCAGATTTGAGAGTCTTCGCGGGATCAACCATCAAGATATCTTACACAGATCCAACGTACAAGGGCGTAATATTTCTTTTTGGAAGGGCAGCGCAAGATTCGAGGACGAATCTTTTTCAAAGGAGGGGAGGATGATGTGATTCAGGCTCTTCCAACGCATGCTCAGTGCTTTAGTCATAACATGAACTATATTTGTCCGATGAAGGTCCATGTGTACTTTTTTAAAAGCTAATTCAAAGGGCTACATCTTTTCTGAAAAGGTAAATATATAGATGATGGCGAAAGCCAAGGACTAACAAGAAGCAAGACCATATAGAGGGTCTTGCGCAAAAAATATACGACTACCCACAATAATCCCCACTCATGGAATACATGGAATCCCATTACTACCTCCCCCAACCGGCTTCTTAGTATATATAACATATTTTCATAAAATTATATGGAAATAATTATATGAAAATATGCAATATATAATAAGAAGCCAAGCCTAAATATACCTACCCGCCCCTACATATTTTTCATCCAATCACCAAAATAAATCAGGCCCAACCAAATCTCAAAATGGACAAAAATCCAAGCCTAAATCAAGAGCCCAGCCCACCATCTAAAGAGATTCCCCTACTTAGAATCTATGACAGCAGATCGAATCACAATAATCCAGCAGTTTGAAATCAGGACAGTTTTCCCGACGCATTGAATGAAGTCGGAATAGATGAAGAGGCGTTGAAAGGGATTCATTGAATGGAACTTGACGGTTTTGACACTTCCTGATGACATCAAACCCTTCATTTTCCACTAGGGGGCTGGCCAACTTTCTCCATCAATTTCCGAGAGACCTTTCATGTTTTCTCTCTTTAATTTTTTGTTTTAATTGTTGCTTGTTTTATGGCTATAAAATGTCTAAACCTTTGTCATAAGAAATAAGATTTGAGTTGATGCTTTTTGGAAAAAAGTGTGTGTGTTTGGTTGATTTCATGAGATGCCATTTTGACACCCCATTCTGGGTGAGAGGCCGAGGAATGGTCCCGTTTGTGTATCTCTTTCCGTTGAGATGCTTGTTAGAGTTATTCAAACAAAGGCTTGATTGCTCGGGAGTGACATGCTGACGAGTGAGAGAGCGAGTTTGGTAAGTCTATGGGTGAGATTCTCATAGATTTAGCCATCCATATCTTGTTTTTATTTTCCCGTAAATCTAGAAAAATCCAAATAAAAAAGTCGTGTGTGTCAAATTTTGTTCTCTTGGTCGGTTGAAGCTTTGTAACTTGTTGGATCGATCCTTCGGGTGAAGAAACGACAACACTCGATCTTCCGCACTCGGCCTCGCACTCCGAGTGTTTCCGACATTTTGATTCTGTCGTCTCTCAGTAGGGAATAGCTCATAGCATTTCACCAAGAGGTTTTATCCGGCATCTCACCAAGATAGAGTTGTTTCTTCACCCGAAACGAAGGAAGCACAAAGCTCTGATACCAAAACTTGACACAAACGACTCTTTTATTTGGATTTTTTTCACCCGAAGGATCGCAACAAGTTACAAAGCTTCAACCGAGCATGAGAACAAAATTTGACACACACGACACTTTTATTTGGATTTTTCTAGATTTATGGGAAAATAAAAACAATATATGGATGGCTAAATCTATTAGAATCTCACCCATAGACTTACCAAACTCGCTATCTCACTTGTCGGCATTTCACTCTTGAGCAATCAAGCCTTTGTTTGAACAACTCTAACAAGCATCTCACCGGAAAGAGTTACAAAAACATCAACTCAAATCTTATTTCTTATGACAAAGGTTTAGGAATTTTATAGCCATAAAACAAGCAACAATTAAAACAACAAATTAAAGACGGAAAACATGAAAAGTCTCTCGGGAATTGATGGAGAATTTTGGCTAGCCGCCTAATGGAAAATGGAGGGTTTTATGTCATCATGAAGTGTCAAAACCATCAAGTTCCATTGAATGAATCCCGTTCAACGCCTCTTCATCTATTCCGACTTCATTCAATGTGTCGGGAAAATTGTCCAGATTTCGAACTTCTGGATTATTGCCTATTTCGGATCTTTTTTGGATGATTTCGGCATTTTGGTCCTCATGAAAGATGTAGCCCTTCAAATTAGCTTTCCAACAAGTACTCAGGGACCTTCATCGGACAAATATAGTTCCTGTTATGACTAAAACACTGAACACGTATTGGAAGAGCCTAAATCACATCACTATAAATAGACGCTACTGTTGCCAGAATCCCTTAAGCCGAGTAAAGCATTCCGTACGAGAATAATGTCCATGATCACAATGAGAAATATGTTTCTTGATTTGGTAGATCAATGGCCATTTTTCTGACCATAGCTCTCCTCCAAATCTTTCCACATTTCAAACGCGTTTCATACTCATCAATGGAGTTATAGATTTCTTTAGAGACAGTGTTTAATATCCAGGAACTGTTGTAGGAGGAAATCAAGTTCAAAATATAGAAATATAAATCAAACCAGATTCGTGCCCACGCAAACAATTACAAGACTTCCTCCCTATGCAGTAGTGGGAAGTCAGGATCGATCCACGAGGAAGCGTGTCAGCGGATCTCAGGTAGCTGTAAATCTCACAGACAGAATAGCAGAAAGACAGAAATAACAAAGCAAAGCAGAAAATAAAGTAAAGACAGAAAATAAAGCAAAGACAGAGACTGGTCGATATCGACTAAAGCTATGTCGACACCAGAAACAGAGATCGACAACAGATAGCAGAAACTCAGAAAAGGCAAGTATCGAGTAAATCCCTACTCGATATCGAGTACAGCCAACTCGATATCGACAAGAACTTTCCCCAAGATCGACAAAGACAGAAACTTAAATTGCAAACTTTCGAACACAGAATCGCAGATTTTCAACGAAATAAATCAATATATTAAAAGACTTCCAAAGCCAGGGTATCAACACCACAACGATAACCATTTAAAGTAACACATAAAGGCATAAAAGATCATGCTTTCCATCAAATAACTTTCGTTATTAACAAATAGGAATATAGAGGCTTTCGCATAAACCCTAATTGTTACTAACCCTTTTTCACATAATTAATCCAAGTTGCATTAAGATCACTTTCGCTTCAATAACACAAACAAGGATCAGCTCCAACTCTCACAAAATAATCATGCTCATAGGGATAGAAGATGAATTGCATAAAATGATTGTACCTTTACCGCATCACCTTACATGGCTACTGTCGGGCTCACCCCAGCCCCAGAAGTGGGTGGACTACTCGCTCTTCATAGCAATAGCAGACATCTTTGATCAAAAAGAACTAACTTGCATTAATAAACATAAACTTACAACCTCTTCTCTCTCTCTCTCTCTCTCTCTCTCTCTCTCTCTCTCTCTCTCTCTCTCTCTCTCTCTATGTGTAACTACTTGTCTTTGAAATTGAATATGTGATGGAATCAGCCTTTAAGGCCTTCTTTATAGCCTTCCAATCCTTGCTAATCAAGGTAAGAAAGTCTATCTATATCTATATCTACTTACTTAAGATAAAATAATAGAATAAATAATTAAATCTAGAACTATATCTAAAGTAGATAAAATATCTTCTCCCTTGACTTGATAGCTCTTGATAGATGTGGATAGAATTGGGTCTCGAAAATATCACCATCGGCTTCGGGATAGAAACTTAACAAGATATTCGGATAGCTCGGAATCCGCCGCCTGGGTCAACTCGATATCGAGTAGGAGTCCTCGGTATCGACTAGATGTTTCTTCGTCTTGTGCACAACAACTCCATATCGGCCAACAGAACACATGTCGACTTGGGTTGTCCTCGATATCAAGTAATTTTGTCGATATCGACCAACTTCTGCTCGGCTTCCCAGTGCTCAGCTTCGTCGATCTCGGCTCCGGACATGGAAATCGACTTGGGGTTTACTTGATATCGACCAAATCTTGTCGATATTGACTAACTTGCTCCAGCTCCCAGCTTCCTTTGTCGATTTCTGGTGCTCCTGCTCGTTATGGGTTACTCGATATCGAGTAGTTTTACTCGATATCGAGTAAGTCTCTTAGCTTTTTGCTCTGTTCTTGAACCGCACTTTCCCGAGTTTTCGTTTGTCGGATTGATGCATATGACCATGCGTTGGAAAGCTCTTTCTGAGGGCTACAACTCTTATGAAGACATCAAAGCTTGATTCAGAATGATGAATGGCGAAAAATGGCGTTTTCTCCAGCTGCACCATTTTTAGCTTCTTCATGACTTTCCTTGAAGCTCCAAAATGCGTCCGATTTCTGCGGAATATAACAAAAACTTGTGTAGGCCTCCATATATTGCAAACAAGTGTAAATTACACAAATTCTTGTATTATTCTAACCCAAATGTATGAAATGCATGCAGAAATCGATATAAAAGTAGGTGTAAAACATGGCGAATTAGGCTCACAACAAACACCCCATACTTAAGCTTGCTTGTCCTCAAGCAATACTTTTATTTGTCATTCAGGGGAAGAAATCAAAACTCTCAACATCTTAGATTCATTGTCATATGTCCCTGCAATCAATTACCATCCTCGAAAGGTACTAGTGTCACAAATCCATACATGTGCAATTAAAAAGCAACATCTACTCACAAAAGGAGGGTTATGCAAAATAATTCTTATGTGACAAAGCATTAATAATCAAAAGGACTTCAATTTAAGCTTAAATAAGGAGTAGATTGGTAAAAGGCTAAAGGTGGGCAATTTTTGGCAATGTGGTGCTAATGATCCGGGGAAATGGAGTATTTCCCAAACTTTCTTTACCACATCCCTTCTCATAAGATTCATCACCTTTCATATTGCTTTTATCAATAATAATGCTTTTACCTCTGTAACCTCAGCACTGCCTTCTCGTGAGTCGCAAACATGGGTGTCATGAATGGCCCCGGATACTTAGTGCTTTGGACTCCTCACCTGTGTCCCATCTCACTGAACTATTATCTCAGCGAGAAGGGTCGATCTACCTTTATCTCCTGAGGTGACCGGATTTTCTTTCACTTATTAAAATTTCCATATATTTCAAATAATTTCCTTCAAAACTCCATATATGATATATAACAACAACACAAACACCATATAACATCTCCATAATGTAACATCATTCTCAACATAATCCCCGGATGGAAATAAGGTAAAGAATGGGCAATATTTAGATCATGTGGAGCAATATATGAAATAAGGCATATTATGGCTTTTGTGATGCATAAGCATAGGTAAGGCTAGGAATATAACAATAAGAGCATTATATGGAAATATAAAGTCCTCCATCCTCTTATCATGCAACATGTCAAAAGCAACTTCAAATTTACCTCCTTTCATGGTTTTCATAAAATAATGTACTTCATGGTGACTTCCCTTTACTAGGCAATTTCATGCTATATCTCTAATGAATCCAATTTTTGCATCGTCGAGTTCAATATAAGCTTCCATGACATTAATCAAAATTTTCAATAGGGGTCATTTTTCTTTAAACTTTGGAAAACATGCATATAAGCCCATAAATCAATAATGAATTCCAAAATAGCCATGTATAAGCAATTCAAGAAATAAATTTTAAACATGCACACATAGTGTCAAATATGGCCAAATATGCATAATGTAAGCCCTTCCCCCACCCCATAAATAAGGGTAAAGAAAGAAACTCACTAGACAGGTGTGCAGATCGTCAGAATCGAGTGCTATGCTGCTGGGCCTAGTCCGATTTAGCTTGCTTCTATCCCCATGGACCTGAAAAATGTAGAAGAGAAATATCCACAATAGAAAAACTAAAAGTTCAAAACCAAAAACAAACAAAAGCAAAAAAGTCCCAAAAATAAATGTCTATTTACAAGCTCTAGATTTTATAGTCGCTAGGCCGACTTTCCCTATAAAGCATTAGCCTGGCTCATCTTTGTCCGGAGGTATAGGTGGATCTGGTGGTTCCTCCGGTGGTGGGAAGTGATAGAGCATATTTAGTGTTGCATAATAGATTGCATTTAGCATAGTTTAGTTGTGAATATTGCATTTATTTAGTTGAATTTACATAATTACTTGTTGAGTTAGAAGAGGCGGAATGTACATGATTTTATGGTTTATTTCAGGTAAAGTAGATTGGAGATGAAATGAATTGGAAAACAGTGAAAACAAGTTAAAGAAATACATAGGAGCTGCTGGAAACAAAGAAGAAGAAGCTCGGAAGAATCGCAGGCCGCCCCGCAGGATCGCTAGCCGCCCCGCGGCTCGAAGGCAGAAAAGGAGCACTTCGCTGATCGCCGGCCGCCCCGCGGCGTGGCCTGGCCGCCCCGCGGTCCGTGCAGAGACTGAACATCAATTCCGGATTTTACATAGGGTTTTTATTTAGTTATTTTGGCCGACTTTCTCAAGACTATTTAAGGCTTTTCTAGTTATTATTTTCATTAACCTATTGAACTTTATTCCATTGTTGAGAGCGCCATTGAGCATGAGCAACTAAACTCTCAAGGTTTCGCCTACAGTTTGGATCTTTGATTGTTGAATTGTGAGTTTCTTAATCTAGTTCTTATTCCTATTCTAATGTTTTGACTTCCTTGTGCTTAATTGCTTGAATGTGTTTTATTCTCTCTGGCCTGATCAACTAGTTAGAGTAGATTCATTCAATTGCTAGGGTTTTGCAGATTCCTCGTAGAGAACCTTAACCCAAGTGGCAATCATATCCCTTTACGACTCGTAGGACTAATTGGATATGTAGGAAGTTGAATATATGTTAAATATCGACTCGTAGCTTGATATTGCATGTACCTTGGTTAATTCATATTCTTAATGCTATCTCTAGGTTAAATCTTAACCGTGTTAGGGTTATTTAGAGATAAGGGTTGCTAGGACTCGTAGGACTAGTAATTTACATAAGATCTGGACAAGGACATTGATAGGAAAAGACAAGAACTAGAGGCTAAAACAATGATCGAATTCATCAACCGAAGTGATAAATTGTAGGTGAACCTATTTCTCTCCACTGCATTCTACAATCTATTTACTTTGTTTGCTTGCTTCCGCTTTGGTAAAAGGCGGATCTTTTCACACCAAAAACTCCCATCTTCTTACTAGCGATTATAATTGATACTTGAATTGAATAGATTTTCTTGTGGATCGATCTCTTGCTTACACACTATACTAGTTATGAGTTTGAGTATTCTTTGGCAAGAACAACGACAGGTTTTCCTCTTGTCAAATTTGGCGCCGTTGCCGGGGAATTCTTATCAATTTCTTGTATTTTTTTATCGCTAACTTTTGTACATATTTACATCTAACCCCGTCGTGGACCTATCTTACGGTTCACGACACCTTATTACTAATATTTCTAGATGTTGAAGTTATGGCAGTTTCAGGGAGAGTATTTTCACAATTACCTCACAAGAGTGCAAAATTTATTTAAGATCCGTTATTCACGGGGTTTCCGAGATAGTTTGCGAGATGTGGTGATTTGCGTGTTTGAAGGTATGTCTCATGAGACCCGAGAACTTGCCAGGTCCATAAACAATGGAAGCTTTGCTGGTTTAGGAGTGTCGGGATTATGGGATCTTCTCTGCTACATGGGTGACCAATCGGCGGAGGAAGAATCCTACACTTCGACGTTTCAACCAATGGAGTACTCCGACCCATCCATGGAGGAGTCAAACATTGTCTTGATGGAGCAAATAGGGCAATTACGTGAGATAGTGAATCAAACTGGCGATATGCATATCGATACGATGCAAGCAACCATCCGACTCTCTCAAACATTGAAAGAGTTGATAGTTAAGCTGCATTCTATTCCTCAACTTGATGAAAGCCAAGATGCAAGCAACGATGAATTCTCTGATAATGAAGAAGAGCATTTAGTGGTTATCGACACGAAATCTCTGGGGACGTCCCTAGAGATTGAGGATGTTTTGATGCCCCCTTCATTCGTAGAAATCATCCCCAACTCGCTTATCAAGGAGCCAAGTCTGGAACTAATTTCTGTGGTTCCCGAACAAGAAACTGGTACTTTTTGCAAATTGGGAGATTTTGGTGAATATGTCGATCCATGGAGCCACTACTTCAACAAACCACTAGAAGAACTGTGTTGGTGGTCCTACATACCCTCGAGGGAGAATCAAGCTCGAATGAAGGGTAAGTTGGTAATGGTTCTCATTGCTAAATTTCTAATTACCAATTGTTTCATTTTCAGTGTGCATTCGAATATCGGTTGGGCACGAGAGTTTGATTTGTTTTTGAGGGCGCTGTCGATGTCCGCTTGAGTCTTGAATGAGTGGATGAAGATAACGTGGAGCCAACGACGGTAACCAAAGGCGCTGCTTGGGAGGCAACCCAAGAACAAAGGAAAAGGACGAAAAAGTATCTGGCCGCCCCGTCGCCAGCCAGGCCGCCCCGCGGCTGAGTCACAGCGAAGTCCCTTCGCGAAAATCGACGGCCGCCCCGTCGCCTGCCCTGGCCGCCCCGCGGCCTCAGCCGGATAGGAAATTTTTTAGGGGCCCGTGTGGGCCCCCACTTGATACACACATAAAACCCTATCTCTATCTTTTTCTATCTCTATCAAGTCGCCCCCGTCGCCCCAATCCTCTATCTTCTTCCTCCTCTCTCCAAAATCCTCCATTAAAACACTTTCTCCAAGCTCTCTTTCACCCAAAGCTCCACATAAATTCTCCTTTCTCATCTTCTTCCTCCACACTATCCACCTTACCGCTTCTCTCTCCTAGATCTACACAAAAACCGGCCTTCTCCCAAGAAACCTCCAAGTTTTTCTTCAAATCCACCACGGAGGGAGGAAGTTAGGGACGTCGGAGAGCAGATCCGACACCGAAAGTTCCAGATCCAGCGATTCTTAGGCCGCCCCGTCACCAGACCAGCCGCCCCGCAGCCGAACCCGTCGCCAGCCGCCCCGTCGCCCTCCTTGGCTGCCCCGCGTCCACTGCAGACGCTGCCATTTCGTGAGTTTTTTCTTGACTTTCATTCTTTTGGGTAATATTTCTTAGCTCAGATTCATAATGTCGACACCACATGGAATGAGTAGAAATCAGAAAGAGAGATGGAATGGTTTGAACACTAGGAATTTCTTTGTAACAAAATTCTTTCATGAGCCTACACTTAGATTGTTACAAATGGATGTATGCACGATGCAATTGTTAGAGCATGGGGGCCTAGGGCAGTTTTTAGGGAAGAATGCCCCTACTTATCCAAGCTTATGTAAAGAACTTTTAGCAACTTTGAGTGTGAACTGTGCATCTATTGATTTTCGGTTGCTTGGGAGAGATTTACACTATCAAATGAGAGATTGGCACAGATTTTGGGTGTTACTGCTGCGCCGACTGCTGGTTGGCTTGATGTTTGCAAGGGAGAGGGCCCTGTGGCTTTCTGGATGGTATCTACTAGGGTGCCTTTTGAGGCCAAGAAGGGCCAGTACAATTCTAGCATTCGCCATCCTGCACTACGCCTGATTCACAAGGTTCTGGCGAACACCTTCTTTGCTCAGGCGGAGGTCAACAAGATCTCACTTAAGGACATGTCATTTCTATGGTGTCTGATGCCAGAGAGCCCAGTGGTTCCAGGTTGGGTAGATCTGTTTCTGATGAATTGCAAGGATATCCTGGACAAGCGCAATAAGGCGACCATCAGCTTTGGGGGTCTTATCACCCTCATAGCTCGCACATGCATCGATGTGAGCGCTGTCCATGATGCTCAGCATGGCTCATTTCTGTATGATGAAGCCCAGCTGAGGAAAGCTGGCCACCTAGAGGGCAGGGCGCCGATGTGGATCTGGAGGGCAGGCCATCAGGGGAGGATCCAGTTGAGATTGCCCCGTCATCTCCCTTTTGGCCCTACAGCTGCTGATTTTTATATGGGGGATGAGATGGATGAGGATAGTGATGATGAGGAGAAGGATGCTCCTGTTGCTGAGTAGGATGATGCTGAGGATGTTCCCAGAGTTCAGACAGATTTTGGAGGTAGTGGAGCTGGACCTTCTGGCACAGCTGGAAGTGCTGGTCCAGACTACTACTCGCTGGAGCAGAAGATGGCTGATATGTATCTCCAGCAGAACACTATGTGGGAGCATCAGCAGATGCTGTCGCTCGTCAGGACGCAATGTGGGAGTACCAGCAGCGGATGTCCCAACGCCAGGACGCCATGTGGGACCAGCAGCAGCAGATATATGTGGAGATTGGCGACATTCGTCGAGATGTACGTGGCTTGACTTCTCACCTGGAGGATGTCTCTGAGGGCCAGGCATCGATCAGACGGATGCAGGAGCAAATATGGCAGAGGCAGGAGGACTTCTATCGATTCGCCTATCCACAGTTTCCACCATACCCGCCGCCGCCACCACCTCATCAGTGAGCATGTCAGTTGTTTCTTTTCTTTTCCCTTTTATTTTTATTTTGATGTTTTTGTTCTCTTTTTTGCATTGAGGACAATGTCAGAACTAAGTGTGGGGGAGAACACTTGCAAACTCTCTGTATTTTGGTTCGAAGTTGCACTGCATTTTAACTTTTAAGTTTGCATGTTTAGTTCTATTGGTTGTATGCATATTTAGTTTCTACCATTATTTCTTATTCCTAAAAAAAGAAAAACAGTTTTACTTCTTGCATTATTAGGAATAGGTCTTATTTCCCCATATGGATGTCGTTTGTCCTCCATTTTATCTATTGAGATTTATGCCCCATGATGTGCTTGGATTGTTGAAGCCCTTGATATATGTTTTCTATACTATTTGGTAGGTATGATTGATTAATGATTGAGCACATAAAATCTTGAATTTTTGGGTGATCTTGAAGTTCTAGACATGACCTAGTGAGCTTATTTTGGCCTATTCAGGACTGCATTTTATTTAGTCCTCTTGCTTGTTGTGTGTGCTCTCTTCAATTACTTCCTCTTTGACTTGCATTTAGATATCTTTTTCAAGGATGCATATTATGATTTCTGCACATGACTTAAACATGATTGAGGCACTTTTATTAGCCCTATTTGACTCTATTCCCATCTTACATATTATCCTCTGCTTGAAGCCAGTTTGAGCCTAATTGCCTATTCTTTTATAGCTCCACAAGATTTTTCCATAGCCAATGATAGCCTGACCCCATCCGGGAATTTAGGAATAGTTGGTGAATATCTATAGTGTGGATGATGGTTTGTAGTGGTGGATTGTATATTTGAGGTGTATTTATGAGATATTTGATTCTTGCTAGTACATTCATTACTTGGGACCTAAGGAGGATAAAATTCACTTAGGGTCAAAAGTCAAGGAAAATAATTTGATATAGCATGAATGAATGAAAAAAAAAGAAAAGAAAAAAAAAAAGAGGAAAGAAAGAAGAAAAGAAAAAAGAGAAGAATAAAGGAATGAGTTGAGTATGGTTTGTAAAGTTTTATGCTTGAGATTGGTGTTGTTTGGCATTATAGAGATATGATATGAGATGTTTATGAGTGGTTTTATGATTTGGTAGCTTCCTTAGTTCCCGGATTATGTGCACCACATGACCAAAATTGTTCCATACCTTATATGTTCTACCTTGGCCCCATTACAACCCAATTGAAAGACCTCATGATTTTTGTTGTGTGTAGAATCACTAGCGGTGGAGATTTAGAACACTGGTGCAAGGCTCTTGTAGCAAAGTTTTTGAAGATTGAGTTTTGAGCGTAAACATTTAAACCTAAACACTTGAGCGAGAGTGAAACACATATCCTTTGTGAGGTCTAAAATGAATATGGTTGCATGATTTCATTGATTACTACAATTATGTGCTATGATGTTGTAAATCTATTGTGTTTGCTAGTTTTTCATGCACTTAAAGAATATTGAGGTGTGGATACATGAATTGCTATTCTGTGGGGCTGTAGAGTTGAGTTTTCTATTGCTTGAGGACAAGCAAAGGTTCAAGTGTGGGGGAATTTGATAAAGCATATTTAGTGTTGCATAATAGATTGCATTTAGCATAGTTTAGTTGTTAATATTGCATTATTTAGTTGAATTTACATAATTACTTGTTGATTTAGAAGAGGCGGAATCTACATGATTTTATGGTTTATTTCAGGTAAAGTAGATTGGAGATGAAATGAATCGGAAAAGAGTGAAAACAAGTTAAAGAAATACATAGGAGCTGCTGGAAACAAAGAAGAAGAAGCTCGGAAGAATCGCAGGCCGCCCCGCGGGATCGCTGGCCGCCCCGCGGCTCGAAGGCAGAAAAGGAGCACTTCGCTGATCGCCGGCCGCCCCGCGGCCTGGCCTGGTCGCCCCGCGGCCCGTGCAGAAACTGAACCTCAATTCCGGATTTTACTTAGGGTTTTTATTTAGTTATTTTGGCCGACTTTATCAAGACTATTTAAGACTTTTCTAGTTATTATTTTCATTAACCTATTGAACTTTATTCCATTGTTGAGAGCGCCGTTGAGCATGAGCAACTAAACTCTCAAGGTTTCGCTTACAGTTTGGATCTTTGATTGTTTAATTGTGAGTTTCTTAATCTAGTTCTTATTCCTATTCCAATGTTTTGACTTCCTTGTGCTTAATTGCTTGAATGTGTTTTATTCTCTCTGGCCTGATCAACTAGTTAGAATAGATTCATTCAAATGCTAGGGTTTTGCAGATTCCTCGTAGCGAACCTTAACCCAAGTGGCAATCATATCCCTTTAGGACTCGTAGGACTAATTGGATATGTAGGAAGTTGAATATATGTTAAATATCGACTCGTAGCTTGATATTGCATGTACCTTGGTTAATTCATATTTTTAATGCTATCTCTAGGTTAAATCTTAACCGTGTTAGGGTTATTTAGAGATAAGGGTTGCTAGGACTCGTAGGACTAGTAATTTACATAAGATCTAGACAAGGACATTGATAGGAAAAGACAAGAACTAGAGGCTGAAACAATGATCGAATTCATCAATTGAAGTGATAAATTGTAGGTGAACCTATTTCTCTCCACTGCATTCTACAATCTATTTACTTTGTTTGCTTGCTTCCGCTTTGGTAAAAGGTGGATCTTTTCACACCAAAAACCCCCATCTTCTTACTAGCGATTATAATTGATACTTGAATTGAATAGATTTCCCTGTGGATCGATCTCTTGCTTACACACTACACTAGTTGTGAGTTTAAGTATTCTTTGGCAAGAACAACGACAGGTTTTCCTCTTGTCAGGAAGCGTGGGATGTCATCCTGGGGCATCATGTGAAGAAGCTTAAACCTCCCCGAGTGAACGCTCCATGGCTTCACTCATTCATCTTCCTGGGCTCCAGCTGGCATGCATAAAGGAAGATATAAAGAAAATATACATACCTCATCATCATACCTCTTCCGCTTCATAGGTTGACTTGGTTGCGCGTCTCCACCACAGCAAAACGGTGGAGTGGGAAGAGATATTTTCCCCTCATCTTGTGGAGCTTCATGCCACTTTGCGAGGACCCCATACTTGAACACAAACATCGATTGCCCAAAATCGTCAAGGATGGCCTTCACCTTGTAAGGTAAAAGCGACTTTGAAACACCATGGGCAACGACATTCGGATTTTGCATTGGTAGCTCTTCTTCTTCTTGGGATCCTTCAGAAGATTCTTTAAAGATAGATAGCGAAGTAGATATTGAAATAGAGGAAGGACATACCTGAATTTCTGTGGTACAGACGATTTCGGTTGGTGTTTCTGGATCAGTTCCTCCAGAATGTGTATATGCCGAGTCCATGTAGTCGTTGTCGACTGGCTCATAGAAGGAGACGTTGTCCCTTTTACGCCAGACATCCAATAGCTCCCTGATCCGGCGGGTCTTGGCGGCATCGGCATCCGCGTGACGTTTTAATTCCGCCCTCTCTCTGTCTATCTCCGCTATCCGTTGGCGAAGCTCCGCTATCTTAGCCTCCATATCATATGCGTCTGGTATTCCAGAACATCGCATATACCTGCTAACTAACTCTAGGAAAAACGTGAGATCTAACTACCTAAGGGGCGAATGATTGCTTCCCCGGCAACGGCGCCAATTTGTTGTAGGAGGAAATCAAGTTCAAAATATAGAAATATAAATCAAACCAGATTCGTGTCCACGCAAATAATTATAAGACTTCCTCCCTATGCAGTAGTGGGAAGTCAGGATCGATCCACGAGGAAGCGTGTCAGCGAATCTCAAGTAGCTGTAAATCTCACAGACAGAATAGCAGAAAGATAGAAATAACAAAGCAAAGCAGAAAATAAAGTAAAGACAGAAAATAAAGCAAAGACAGAGACTGGTCGATATCGACAACAGCTACTCGATATCGACTAAAGATATGTCGACAACAGAAACAGAGATCGACAACAGATAGCAGAAACTCAGAAAAGACAACTATCGAGTAAATCCCTACTCGATATCGAGTACAGCCAACTCGATATCGACAAGAACTTTCCCCGAGATCGACAAAGACAGAAACTTAAATTGCAAACTTTCGAACACAGAATCGCAGATTTTCAACGAAATAAATCAATATATTAAAAGACTTCCAAAGCCAGGGTATCAACACCACAACGATAACCATACAAAGTAACACATAAAGGCATAAAAGATCATGCTTTCCATCAAATAACTTTCGTTATTAACAAATAGGAATATAGAGGCTTTCGCATAAACCCTAATTGTTACTAACCCTTTTTCACATAATTAATCCAAGTTGCATTAATATCACTTTCGCTTCAATAACACAAACAAGGATCACCTTCAACTCTCGCAAAAGACTCATGCTCATAGGGATAGAAGATGAATTGCATAAAAAGATTATACCTTTACCGCATCACCTTACATGGCTACCGTCGGGCTCACCCCAACCCCAGAATTGGGTGGACTACTCGCTCTTCATCGCAATAGCAGACATCTTTGATGAAAAAGAACTAACTTGCATTAATAAACTTAAACTTACAACCTCTTCTCTCTCTCTCTCTCTCTCTCTCTCTCTCTCTCTCTCTCTCTCTCTCTCTCTCTGTGTGTGTGTGTAACTACTTGTCTCTGAAATTGAATGTGTGATGGAATCAGCCCCTAAGGCCTTATTTATAGCCTTCCAATCCTTGCTAATCAAGGTAAGAAAGTCTATCTATATCTATATCTACTTACTTAAGATAAAATAATGGAATAAATAATTAAATCTAGAACTATATCTAAAGTAGATAAAATATCTTGTCCCTTGACTTGATAGCTCTTGATAGATGTGGATAGAATTTGGTCTCGAAAATATCACCATCGGCTTCGGGATAGAAACTTAACAAGATATTCGGATAACTCTGAATCCGCCGCTTGGGTCAACTCGATATCGAGTAGTAGTCCTCGATATCGACTAGCATTTTCTTCGTCTTGTGCTCAGCAACTCCATATCGGCCAATAGAACACATGTCGACTTGGGTTGTCCTAGATATCAAGTAATTTTGTCGATATCGACCAACTTCTGCTCGGCTTCCCAGTGCTCAGCTTCGTCGATCTCGGCTCTGGACAGGAGCACCAGAAATCGACAAAGGAAGCTCCCAGCTTCCTTTGTCGATTTCTGGTGCTCCTGCTCGATATGGGTTACTCGATATCGAGTAGTTTTACTCGATATCGAGTAAGTCTCTCAGCTTTCTGCTCTGTTCTTGAAACGCACTTTCCCGAGTCCTCGTTCGTCGGATTGACGCATATGACCATGCGTTAGAAAGCTCTTTCTGAGGGCTACAACTTTTATGAAGACATCAAAGCTTGATTCAAAATGATGAATGGCGAAAAATGGATTTTTCTCCAGATGCACCATTTTTAACTTCTTCATGACTTTCCTTTAAGCTCCAAAATGCGTTCGATTTCTACGGAATATAACAAAAACTTGTGTAGACCTCCATATATTGAAAACAAGTGTAAATGACACAAATTCTTGTATTATTCTAACCCAAATGTGTGAAATGCATGCAGAAATCGATATAAAAGTAGGTGTAAAATATGGAAAATTAGGCTCACAACAGGAACACACAATGTCATTACATTTATTCTATTGCATCAGATTTTCTTTAGATTGCACAATAGATCCATCAAGAATCCATTGAATGAATCCCGTTCAACGCCTCTTCATCTATTCCGACTTCATTTAATGCGTCGGGAAAACTGTCCATAATTCGAACTGCTGGATTATTGCCTATTTCATACCTCTTTTTGGATGATTTCGGCATTTTGGTCTTCATGACAGATGTAGCCCTTCGAATTAGCTTTCCAACAAGTACTCATGGACCTTCATTGGACAAATATAGTTCATGTTATGACTAAAACACCGAGGATGCGTCGGAAGAGCCTGAATCACATCATCCTCCCCTCATTTGAAAAAGATTCGTCCTCGAATCTTGCGTTGCCCTTCCAAAAAGAAATATTACGCCCCTGTACGTTGGATCTGTGTCAGATATCTTCATAGTTGATCCCGCGAAGACTTTCAAATCTGTGTTGCCTTTCCAAAAAGGTATGATACGCCCCTGTACGGTTGATCTGCGTAGTGCACTTCAATGGTTGCAACCGCGACAGCTCTGAAGAGGAATGTGGATGAAAGTGATGGAATCACATAAAGCTTGGTGAACTTGATGGATTAGCTTTGATATGAAATGATAAGACCCAAATGATCGATCCAACAAGTTACAAAGCTTCAACCGAGCACGAGAACAAAATTTGACACACATGACTCTTTTATTTGCATTTTTCTAGATTTATGGGAAAATAAAAACAAGATATGGATGGCTAAATCTATGAGAATCTCACCCATAGACTTACAAAACTCGCTCTCTCACTCGTCGGCATCTCACTCCCGAGCAATCAAGCCTTTGTTTGAACAACTCTAACAAGCATCTCATTGGAAAGAGTTACACAAACGGGACCATTCCTCGGCCTCTCACTCCGGAATGGGGTGTCAAAATGGCATCTCACCAAATCAACCAAACAGACACCCTTTTTTCCAAAAATCATCAACTCAAATCTTATTTCTTATGACAAAGGTTTAGGCATTTTATAGCCATAAAACAAGCAACAATTAAAACAACAAATTAAAGACGGAAAACATGAAAAGTCTCTCGCGAATTGATGGAGAAAGTTGGCCAGCACCCTAGTGGAAAATGGAGGGTTTGATGTCATCATGAAGTGTCAAAACCGTCAAGTTTCATTGAATGAATCTCATTCAACGCGTCTTCATCTATTCCGACTTCATTAAATGCTTCGGGAAAACTGTCAAGATTTCGAACTGCTGGATTATTGCCAATTTCGGACCTCTTTTTGGATGATTTCGGCATTTTGGTCTTCATTAAAGATGTAGCCCTTCGAATTAGCTTTCCAACAAGTATTGATGGACCTTCATCGGACAAATATAGTTCCTGTTATGACTAAAACAATTAGCATGTGTCGGAAGAGCCTGAATCACATCATATAGTCCTATTGTCTGCAAATGTGATGGTTGTGTGTATGATCTGCAGAAGCAGAAAGAGGAAGCTGGTCATGAAGTGATGTTGATGACATTCCTCATGGGTTTAAATGAGAGATATGACAATGGGCAACGTCAAATCCTGCTCTATGTACCTCTACCTAATGTGAGTACTGCTCATTCACTTTTGTTGGAAGATGATCTGAGCAGGAAATCGGTCAATAAAGGGATAACAGATAGCATTGCTCTTATGGCGAATTTTGGAGATACCAAAGTTCAAAAGGAGGGTTGTGACCATTGCAATAATCACTAGATGGATAAATGTTGGGAACTTATTGGTTACCCAGAATGGCACTCAAAGAGCAAGGACAAACCTCAACTGAGTAAAGGCCAGGATTCGATGAAGAAAGATTTCAAGAAATCTGGAGATTTTAAGGGGTCGCACAAGGCTAATGAAACTGGATCTGCTGCATCCACATCACATGGTCTTCTTAGCTCATTTTAGGATTGCAGACTGTCAATAGATCATCGATAATTGGTAAACAACTTCATTTCTTTTCTTGTCAACTCTAATACAGCTAGTCAGGCATGAATCACATCTAGCAGGTAAGCTCTGTTTACATTCTTCTAAAACCTCCAAACTCTGGATCATGGAAGTGGTGCCACTAATCACATGGCTTATGATATTTCTCTCATCACAAACTTGATTCATCTCTTTAACTGCATACACAGAGAGCTCTTGTGTTCAGAGATCTCTTGTGCCTGGTCAATTTATTTCTAATGTCATTGATTAGTGTTTCCCATATTACTATCTTATAAATCACATTCCTGAAGCTCTTGATCATCTTAAGCGTGTTGTACAACCAGCTCTTGCCCCGGCAGAGTTGTCACCTAGCCCACCTTCTCCCTCTGACGCAGATTTTGATCCCACTGAATTAATGGATTTTGAAACATCTATGTCATCCGAGCCTACTGAAGTGGCTCCTAGACACTCTACCCGATCACATAACCCACCTGTATGGATGAAGAATTATGTGAGTATGGCCTTTATGAAGGATATCAATGCTTTATCTAAATCTTGCAAAGTTAACTTTCTCTATCCTCTTACTTCTCTCATGTGCTATTCTTTTCTTTCATCTTTTTATCATACCTTCATAAATAATGTTGTCTCCCACAAAGAACTCCCATCTATTCATGAAGCTATACAAAGTCCTACATGGTGTGAGGCTAAGCTAGTTGAATTAAATGCCCTTGAGAGAAATGAAACTTGGACACTAGTGCCTCTACCTGATGGCCATTCAGTTCTCACATGTAAATGGCTATTCAAATTAAAATTCAAAGCATATGGATCTCTGGAAAGGCATAAGGCTAGGTTACTTCCTCGTGGCTTCGGTCAAATAGAGGGCCTGGATTATTCAGAGACATTTGCTGTTGTTGCTAGGCTTGTTGTTGCTTGCACTCTTCTAGCAGTGGCTGCTGCAAAAGAGTAGCATACATCTCAGATGGATGTCACCAATGCATTTCTTCATGGTGACCTTGAGGAGGAGATTTTCATGTACTTACCTCCTGAGTATGACAAGCTTAAGGCTCTTCAAGCTGGCTCCACCACATCTGTTCATAATTCTTGTGCTCGGGAGGAGTGTGGTAAGAATGAGCACAAGACCAAGATGGTGTGCAAGCTCAACAAATCCTTATATGGATTGAAGTTAGCTCCAAGATTGTGGTTGAACATTGCTCAGATTAGCCGCCATCTTAGGGTACATATTGCAAGGGAAGCATTTTCATTTGGGCATCAGGGAGTATGGGGATTTCGGAGGAGCACCCTCACAAAAGGATTGGGACATTAAGGGAGCAAAAGAGAGCGCTTTATGTTTCCTAAATATTTAAGGAAAATGTTTCTTTTATTAACAGAGCTAAAAATGTTACATTAGCCTCAAAGCTAAGTTTTGGAGAAGGGTAGCTATTTATCTAATTTGATCCAATATACATAGGGTATGTTTAGCAACTACAGCTTTTTGGGTGGTTGAAGTTGAATGGCTAGTTATGTAAAAAAAATTTATATTAAATTGAACTATTGATAAGCTAATAATGTGTTTGGTAACCTTAGTTGATATGATAGCTGATAAGATAAAAGAGAAAAAAAAATGAATAGATTTATGTATATAAAAAAACTCGAAATTCTTGGGGTGTGTAGCTGTTGAAAAATTAAATTCCAAAACACTAATTAAAATATAGTCTTTGCTAATCTTATTTAAAACTGCATATTAAAACAAAAAATTCTAAAAACGTACAAAACTATTTGTGTTGTGAACGACACCTATGTCCTTTTTTAAAATTTCAGTATGAGATATAGTAAGATCGATACGAGTCATTAATTCAAACAACAAACTATATAGTGAGTAATGAAAGGACGGTCTATGAACTCACGTAGAAACAACATGGAGGTGGTTTCAGATAGTAGCCAAAGACGCCGTGAAGAGTCTATCATCCTCACCGTTGACTTGTTGTATTCTTCTCCGACGGCATGTACTCGGTCGCCGACGTCGAGACTATGGTTCTTGTCGCCGGCGACAACAACAAGTAAGGTCCTCCCATCCGCGCGCCCCACCAAGAGCTTCGACGGGAGGGATCTCGATTTGGCGTTCTGCGGGTTCTACTCCTGCATGCGAAGCTCCTGTGACTCCGACTCCTTGATCCTCCTCCCGGAAGCCACCCACTGCCTCTCCTCCACTTGATGCCGTTGTGAAGATTAAAACATAAATCTACATGGTGTATGCATGCATGCCACCTGTCACATGCATTTGCGCTTTTGCACGTCTCTTTTAGTATCAACTCTTCAACATCTTACATACAATTTTAGCATTAATTTTATTCTTAACCCTTAAAAAAAATTTAAGGGTGATCCTCGACGTAGGGTTTATCAAACCATCATTTGAATTGATTTCAAAATTGCTTAGTGGATCTACTCTTGCCTACTTTTAAAAAAAATTAACAAAAAAAAGACGTGGTTTGATTTGTTAGAAACCAAAATGTGACATGATTGGTCCTATTTTAAGAAAATGTTAATTAACACTAAGCATCAACCTTAGAGATATTTTTTACAGTAATTTCAGATACAAGATTTGTTCCGTATTCAATGATAGTAAGGGCAATATAATATTTACAACTGCTTCTTTTATTAATCAGATAATCAGATAGTTTATTAGGTCTTGACTTGATATTATATATTCAAATATCGCATAATTTTTTATAAAAATATAAAATGATTGGATGGAACCTAAATTTACATTAATATATTCAGGTTGGTGAGTTATGGTTGTAAATTTCAATTTAAAAGTATCTACCAATTATACACAAACTTGATGATTAACTTGAGAAAGATTTCTATAAACCCTCTTTAATGACTGAAAATATAGCCACACTTGCAGCTTGCAGTATTTACATAACACAATGGGTAAATTACACATAACCACCCATAAATTATTATACTTTTCACATAACCATCTATAAAAACTTAAATTACAGTAAACCATCCATAAATTAGTTATCTTTTCATAAGACCACCCACTCATTAAACCTCTATTTGTTTTGTTTAAAAGATTAAAATACCCTTAATTTAAGCTTATTTGTATTTAATGCAATGATTTGTTTTCAAAAGACTTCTCACTTGTTAAATAATCCGGTTTTACTTTTACCCTTTTAAAAATTGATAATTTATAATAAAATTATTCATGTTCGACTAATTTGTCAAATGATATGTATAAGCTTAGCTTATTTTTTAAATGATATGGTTTGTAATTTAAGATATGAGCTAATTTACCCTTCTTTGAAGGCAATAAACTTGTTTTATTTTAGAGCTTATCCTTATCTATCCCTATCTTATTCAACATTTGAAGCCTATCTTATTCAACATTTGAAGGAGATGAGACTGTTAGGAGCTATTGCAAGTCTCGACTCTTCACATTGCAAATCCAATTTAGATATATATTGGCTAGAGTATTTAGGGTGGGTTGGAATTCCATTCTATTTTAATTATAATTCAATTATTTACCTCAATTTATGTAAACAGTTGGTTGTATAGCTAAAAATATTATAAGAACTGAGTTAAAATAGTAATTTAACCAAATAATCACATACATCGGGATAAAACTATCACATTATATATAATTAATAAATTATGGAATCCAAACACACCTTTATTTTACCTTAAATTTTTTGTTTATCAAAGACGACCTTGTCTATTTTGCATGATAAACATAATACAATTGGAATCCAAACACGTATATACATTCAACATCTTTCCTTTACAATGTAACAAATAAGCTTGAATTAGGGGTATTTTAGTCATTTTAAACAAAATAAATAGAGGTTTAATGTGTGGGTGCTCTTATGAAAACAAGTCAAATTTATGGGTGGTTTACTGTAATTTAAGTTTTCATGGGTGGTTATGTGAAAAATACCATAATTTACGGGTGGTTATGTGTAATTTACCCTAATAGAAAATAAAAAAAAAGCGCGGAAACTATATACACCGCAAATCTCCACATTAATTACGACGTGCAAGCACGTTAAAAGAAACGTGGTTGCACGTCGATCAAACGAAACGTGCAGGTTGGATGGGGACACAACACAGGTATGTGCAGTCACGTCTTGTTTACCGTGCCTGCACGTACATTCCAACGTGCATAAGTGCACGTCAAAAAGGACGTGCAAAAGCGCACGTTAAAACCGACGTGCAAGTCTGCACATCAAAACCGACGTGCAAGCACGTTTTATAGAAAAAACTAAAAAACTTGTCCCATCGTCTCCCACAGTATCAGAGCAAGAGGACGAGAGAGATAGCGAGGCCGACGACCCTGTCCGGACGAGAGAGAGAGAGAGAGAGAGAGAGAGAGCCTCCACCGCAGGAGGCTCCGGCGGTGGAGGCACAGACGGTGGTGGAGGAGCAGGAGGCGCCAACGGCCGGACGAGATGGTCAGCCGGCGACGAAGGTGGTGGTGCTGTAGGTGGCGACGCAGGCCCTTTTACCGCCGCGGAAGCGGCGTTGTATGGAGATGTCGCCCGTCCCGACCCTACCGGTATGTTATTTGAATTATTTAATTATTTTATTTTATGTTTATAGCTTTTATAATATAATTTTTATGTTATTTTATGTTTATAGTTTTATAATATAGTTTTTATAAATTGAAATATTTATTATATGTTTATAGTTTATAGTTTATAGTATATAGTTGATAGTTTTTATAGTTTATAGTTTATAGTGGTTATGTTATTTTATGTTTATAGTTTTATAATATAGTTTTTATAGTAAAGTTTTATTAACTTGAAATATTTATTATATGTTTATAGTTTGTAGTATATAGGTGATAGTTTTTATAGTTTATAGTTTCTATATTATTTTATGTTGATAGTTTTTATAATATCTAAATGTGTATGTGTAATGTTTATATGTGTGAACGAATGTAAAAGTTACGAAAACATGGAGGAAGTCTAATATGAGCATATTAAAAGACATTAAAAAAAACTATAAGTTAAGCATTAGATGATATTTAATGTACTCTAAACGAATTAACAAGTTACGAACTAAACGAATGAACAAGTTACGAACTAAACGAATGAACAAGTTACGAACTTATGAACCAACCGTAATATGATCACTCTAAAAAACATAAAAAAACTGTAATATGATAGCATTCAAACGACTTGCAAGGTAACTAATGAATTAGCATAAGTAATACAAGAAGTAGGATAATCTTAAACATTTCACAATAACAGGCAACGAGACTCTTGAAGACTGATGGTACCCTACGGGTTGTTAGGATCAGAGACCGGGCAGCGGCCAGTCAGTGTAGGGTAGAGGGTGGGGGTGAGTATATGGTTGAGGGAGGCGGTGAGCGGGTGACGGTACTTGCTATCAGGGAGGAGACGTCGAGCTATACAGTAGATGAGCTGCTGCTATCTGCAAAGGGTGCCCAACAGACCATGAAGAGCCCCCGGTACGACAAGGATGACATCTTCTGGAAGGATCTGCCTGATTTTCACTGCTCTGTTGATCCGTTGTTCTGGGCAGCAGTTGCGGATCACGTGCCAGGATGTACTCGGGGAGTTCATCACTGATTTCCGTGGGGGTAGACCGACCCATGGGGGTAGACCGGCGGAGCAGGTGCCCCCCACCATCCATGAGGCTTCGACTTCCGCCATCCATCAGGCTTCTACTTCCCCCATCCCTAAGGCTTCAACCTCCAGCACACCGGTGTCGATATCGTTGGGTTCTGCGGATGACAACATCCCCGACGTGGTAGAGAAGGTGGAGGATGGACAGGAGAGGCATGAGGGGCGGTAGGAAGAGGGGAGGGGTGCGGGTGATGAACCCATCCCTGCCCAGCCTGCTGGACCGGCTGCGCAGAAGGCAGACGACTTGCCTCCGGGCATTCTGCTGGTGTTTTACAGGCACCACCGAGCTTATAGGCTGTGGAGGGATGGGACAGTGAATCTTCCGCTGCTGAAGATCCACCATTGGACGAGTCATCTCGAGGATTTTGACCCGTATGTTTACCACGCCCAGGGGACCGAGTGGCAGGAGCTCATTCCCACGGGCATCCCGCGTCTACGGACCCTGCATTGGGAGGGTGTAGACGCGCAGCTGGTCACAACGTTCTTGGAGCACTGTCATCCCGAGACCAGCTCCTTTCATTTTCCATGGGGCGAGATGACCATCATGCTACACGACGTAGCCTGCTTGCTAGGGCTGTGGATTGACGGAGATGCTTGTTTGTCAACCCTAGCCGATGTGGAGCTGATCCCCACGATCGTTGAGTACTACCATCTGACCCCACAGACGCTGAGGGCGTACAGACGAGCTGGAGGCTACCCTGTTGGGCTGCTGACGGACCAGTGGATCGAGAGACATGGGCCACTTGTCGACGATGATGGCGAGTTTGTGGGAGGGGGGGTGCCAGGAGATGACCCTGACTGAGAGCGATATATGGCCTTGGCGTACCTATCCATCGCTCTCGCCGCGACTCTGTTTGTTGACAAGTCGCAAAGCCGGGTCGAATGGAGGATGTTCGGCATTTTTTGGGACATCCCCCGAGCAGCCAGCATCGCATGGGGTGCAGGTGCCCTTGTCTGTCTGTACAGGGGCCTAGGAGAGGCTATCCGAGCAGAGGCAAAGGGTTTAGATGGAAGCACGGCTTTACTGCATGTACGAGTCAACGAAATTAGTTTTATAGTTTATTAATATTTTATTCTCATTCTTACCAAATTGTTTTTTGTGTCAAGGCTTGGATCTTGGTGTAATTCCCTTGCTTCTGTGGGGGTCTGTCCAGCGATCCGGTTAGGACTGCGGATCGACGCTGGTATGCCAAGCTCGAGCCTCCCAAGGCTCCTACCCATAAGGACGATGAGGGAAAGCTTGAGCGGGTTCGGCATAGACGGGAGGAAGTCGACCGGCTTACCGTCGACGATGTATGTCACCGATACTATACATACATTTAACATTTTTCATAGATGTGACTTACATCTGATTGTTTTATTTGTAGGTTGTTGGATGCCCTTTGGGCGTGATCTGGACTTTGACGGCGAGTACCGGTCGTCCACCTACCGCAGCACGATCACCTTCTGTGGGGAGGAGGAGCCATATATGCTCGATCGGTGTCCTCGACAGTTTAGCCGCATCCAGGGGGTCCCGCAGCCCATCATCCCTCCGAGGCAGCTCACTCCCGACGCCATCTTGAAGAGGAGGTACGCCGCCACGTTTGCCTCCCAACACAACAGGTGGCAGAGCCAGGACGACGATCGCTTCTACCAGCTGGGTGAGCACCGGCGGACTAGCGAGGATTGTCAGGCCGGTGTCACTGCTGACTACATGGCGGGTTACGCATCTCAGAGCAGGCGGTATGTATTGACCACCACGCCACGCCATCCAGACCCTCCACCGCCCGTCCACCCGATCACCATGGATGCATGGGTGGACCTGTCTCAGCCTACAGTTATCCCTCCTGATTGAGATGAGCGGATTCATGAGATCCATGGGCATCTACGAGCCTTGGCATCGACTCCAGGGTTCCACGAGCTATGCGACGAGCTGATGGACATATTGGCTGATGTTTTACGGTCCACCCGATTACCATGATTTCGTTTATTCATTGTTATGGTTTTTGTACTAGTTGTATATAATATTGTATTAACTGTTCCGATTATATATTCACTTTTATATTATATTCACTTTTATATTATATTCACTGTTTATATATCATGAATTCACTGTTCGATCTTGCTTGAATCCTCAATTCTCACCAATTCACCGAAGGAGTACATTAGGGTTCGCGTTTTGTCTAGGATAGAGCTAGGGTAGGGCTAGGGTTTGGGGACTTAGGGCTAAGGGTGGTAGGGCTAGGGTTTGGTTTGGGTGGGGCCAGGGTTTGCACGTCGTTAACGACGTACAAAAGTGCACGTGGTCAACGACGTGTACTGTTGCACGTGGTCAACGACGTGCACTCTCTGCGTATTTTTGACGCAAAACTGCCTATTTGAAGCAAAAAGCCGGATAGCCAGAATCTGCATCCCCCAAAACAAATTTTGACAGTGATAGTTAGTGTCGCTATGGACGAATAGCAAGAAGATCATCGTCTCCAAGTTTTTCGGACTGATCTGCATTCGACCCAGGTACAAATACGTTCCGCATAGTTCACTATATATACCTTATGTCGAACGCGTTGTTTATATGTTGACTCTCGTGATTACAGTTTCCAGATTTTACACCTGAGTTCTCGGACCCAAGGGTTTGGAATGACCGTAACGAAATGGCTATGCATTTCAAGGACTTGAATCTGAAACACTGCATGGTTTTAGTAATCAAGCGGTCATGGACGGGGGTGTCAAACCGTCCATGTGGGGTTCTCCTTGCTTGCGAGCAATACCGGGAGTACCGACCATGCGGGACGAGCTCTAAAGCACGCAATCGAAGATAAACGGTTGTCCCTTCTCTCTACACGGGCACGAAGGCTCGCCGGGTCAGTGGGTTAGGATTGTAACCCATAGTGTTCATAACCACCAGCTACCCACGATGTTGAAGGGTCATGCGTACGTCGGACGGATGACAGATGGAGAGAAGAAGATGGTAGGTGGATGAAGGACATTGTTACTCCTCCAAAACCCATTAGATACGGATTGAGGCAGTTGGATGGAAACAGCGTCACGTCATCGTGTTCCCTTACCAACACGCTCAACAAGATGGCCGCTGAAGAAAGGGGGAGTCGGACGATGACCAAAGATACTATGCATCGTCTACGGGAAACGGGTTACTATTACGACTTCAGACGACATCCAGATGATAACGACATCTTGAGCGACCTCTTCCTAGCGCACCCTGGCGGGATACGGCTACTCCAAAGGTTCCATTTCATCATCATATTGGACAGCACATACAAAATAAATGCGTAAGTCAATCAACTACGGTTGCATTATTACATATATAGCCAATTATAAAGTATTGCGCACGTAACATATTTACACTTACAAATATGAGATTCCATTGTGCAAGGTGGTTGGGTTCACACCCTCAGGCCATAATTACTGCATCGCCTATGCTTTCATGTCGCACGAGAACAAAGACACGTACGCTTGGGTTTTGCGTCAGCTTTAGGTCTTGCTTAGGAGTGTTCAGCCTCAACCTATTATGACTTATTGGGAGCTAGGTCTCTTGGCATCATTAAACGTCGTCTTCCCCAATGTGCAGCATCTCCTTTACTGATTACATGTCACGAGAAAATGCGAGGAAGCTACACTAAAAATCAGAAAGAATTTAAGCCACGCTGGCATCTTCAAGGGCTACTATTGGGGGTTGTTCCAATCGAAGACGGAGGAATCATTCAATCGACGTTGTCGGGCGCTATACGAGAGATGGCACCTGTTCACAGGTGTGATAGCGTATTTAGAGGCGGTGTGGCTTCCATACAGAAGGAACCTCGTACGATGCTACACAGATAATGTTCTACATTTTGGCACGCGTACAACAAACAAGTAACTACTAGAAAAATGCAATTAGACATCTTTTGTGAACAGATGTCTTTCAAAAAAATTCCGATCTTTTTGTGCATGTAGTAAAAGAACAATTTTTCCACATCAGTTTTAAGCCGATGTCTTTTCTTAGTTAAAGCATTTGTTTTATTTTTTTAATGTAGATGTAAATCAACCCCTCAAATTTATTTTTGACATGTTCACTTGTTGTTAAAGCCTTATTGTTTTTCTTTTATAAGCTTTTGAAGATGTCCACATCAAGCCTAAGTTTTACATTTACATCAGTATTTTTTTAAATAGTCAATGTATTAAAACAAAATAGACATTTTTTTTATCATATTGATTTTGTGTATATTAATTTCATATATATTGTGAATTTTTATTATTTTAAAATAATTTATCGTATGAAATATGTACTGATAAAACCACATTTGAAAGGTGGACCCCACCCCACGTCCCCATGGAGGGGGGTGAGTCACGTGTCTCGACTTTAGTGGTCATCGGTCTTACCTGAAGTTTCTCCCCTTGTGAACGATCTCATAGTGCCACTGTCCTAAGGGGGAGAACCTTTACCTATGCCGGGATGACCATACGTGTTAAGACGGGCTTACCCAGGCTTGAGCATCCGCGGTCTGCAGATAACAAAAGACTGGTGCCTCTGAGCCTCGTCCGCGGCTGGTTCTACCCTTCGGGCGTCGATTTCATCAAGACCATTCGGAGAGGATGGGTTCTCGCTCTAGAGAAGAATGAGAGGGTTGGAGTCAGGAACTCCGGATTCGGATAATTCCTTAATTCTAATACCTGAAGGCTCGCATGCCCGGCGATTATGGTGTGTGCGTGATAACTATGCGGATAACTTGGTATTCTTGCGTTTGAACTCCGTTCCCTTTTCTGAGTAGTTCAAGGCCCTCCTTTTGGTTTTCCGAAAAAGCCTCGATCTTAGAGTGTCTCTTCGCTTTTGTAGTGCATGCCTACGCCCCTTCCTGGAGGGAGTGTTCCTTTCTTTTTGCCACTTGTCGAAATATGGTTGCCACGCGTTCTATAGAGAAGGGCGCGTGGGTGGTGGGCATGTGCGACATCTGGCCGAGTTGCATGTGACTTATATCCGCGGATCATTTATTTAGTGCATCCGCGCTGGCCCATCTTTCCCGTCCTTTTATTGCCTTTTTCCTTTTTTCCCCCTTTCCGTTATTTTTGGGCATCATTACAGCTCCTCGAGTCGTGGGGGGATCTGAAAGATCGCTCCGCGGTTCGAAATCACCCTACCGATCCCATTGTCTTCAGCGCTTCCTAGGGTAGGAGATGGGAAAAAAAGGAGGTTTGTTGGGCCTAGATGGGCTTTCTTGGGCCTGTTCCCGCCAGGCCCGTTTACCTGATTGATGTGCGTCAGGAGTCTAACACGTGTGTTGAAGCGGGAGATGAAACGTCGTTCGACGGAGGTCTATAAATAGGGGTCCTTTCCTCTCATTTTTTACCGTTCTCTATTTTTTACAGCTTTCGTTTCTCCTTCAGCCGGTTAAGGTAAAGTTGCTCTCCTTTCTTTTCTTTTCGCGTCTCTTTCTTGTTTTATTCTTAGTCTTCTCTTTTACTTTTCTTGGCCGCGGATGTGGCGTGGGTTTTTTCCGGGCATATTTTTTATTTTCTGCTGGTCCATAGGCTTCTTCTTTACTTGCCCCTTCTTAACAATCCACTAGCCGCCCTCGTCATGTCGAACTCTCAAAGCAGTTCTGGCAGCATTCATGCCCTGGTCAAGTCCCCGTCTCCGGGGAAGTCGGAGGGCAAGCTCCTTATGGGGGGCATAGTGGTTCCCGAAGAGGTCACAATTCGCAAACCGAAGACCCCAGCGGATCCCTCCTTTTATTCTTCTCCGGGTCGAGTACGGGATGAGCCCCCTTCTCCTGTAGAATCTACTTCTTCTCGGTCGGGCGATGGTGCTTCATCGTCGGGATCTGACTCAATACTGGAGTCCCTCGAGTCTCAGCATTCTTATAAGGAGTGGGATTCCCGTACTGACCTGCCGACCGGACCTGTCTTTCTACCGATCGAGCGCTGTTTTTCGTCCGTACTGGGAGATTTTCGCCCAGTCTTATACAATGAAGGCATGCTAGCGACGTTCCCTTTTAGAAAGGATTTCCAACCCTCTCCCGCGGGTCCTATCCCGGCTGTCCTACCTCAGAGGGTGATTCCCATTGCCCCACCCAATGCTCAGGACCGCGGAGGAGGGACCATCACTACCCTGGATGACCTGGGTGTGATTGCTCGTGTTTTCCTCTAGCCGGAGGGAGTGATGCTGTGTCTTCCAGCGGAGGGCGGAGGGAGCCTAGATGCTTATCCAGGGTGCCTGGATGTTTATATTGAGAGCCTGGTTCAGGGGTTTCGGCTCCCTCTTCATAATCTATTTAAGCGTTACTTGAAAACTTGTGGCTTGAGCCCCGCCCAACTGGTGCCAAACAGCTGACTCTTTTTTACCTCTTTTGTCATGCGCTGCTTGGAGATTGGGGTTCAACCTACCTTAGCACTTCTTTGCAACATGCTCACTCTGGGTAACGGAGGCACCCATAAGAACTTCTACCAGGCTAAGCTTAGCGTCTCGATAGTGGACCGAAACACCAGCAAGCCATAGTGGAGGCATAAGTGGTTTTTAGTCAGGGATCCTTCCTGTCAAGTCCTGAACTTCCACACCGAGCTGCGTTTGTATACGCATGTGAAAAAGAAAGCAGTGGAAGATCTGAAAGAGGTTGAGCGGATGTTCGCGGTGGGGACGAAACCTTCGTGGAGGGATGTGGTGTCTCATTTGCGACTGGAGATGGCAGGCTTAAGTCTCCCCCATCCGCGTATAGGTTGTAGTTAATTTACGAAATACTTTTTGTTTTCGCATCTTTTTATTTTGTTGGTTATGTGCTTATGCTAACGTCCTTTTCATGGTTCCCCAAACGCCCTGGAGTTGAAAGCGATGGTGGACGCCGTGAAGATAGCCTCCGCTCCTCCCTCTTCCGCTAAGAGGAAGATACCTACGGACGTGATGAAGGCCCTGAAGCGCCCCAAAACATCTGCTCCCAAGTCCAAAAGAAAGAAAGCAACGAAAGAGAAAACCGCGATCGTAGCCTCTCCTTCTCCTGTTATCCCGGTGGAGCCTGAGCTGCCAGTGATTGATGTTGAGGCTTCTCCAATCGCCGAAGTTCGTCCCCTCTCTCTGACGGTCCTTGTGGCGCCCCGTCCTATCTTCCCTTCCGAGGTGGGAACTTCTAAAGCTCATCCGAAGAAGAAAAGGTCGTGCCCTTTCCCGGTCCGTGAAGGAGTTGACTGGGACATGCCGGTCTTCCATGTAGACGTCAACAATCGCCCGACTTATCGGATGCCTGGCTATGACTCGAAGGTCCTCAACCAGTTGGCCTTTCCCCTGGAGCTCGGGGTGGCGGAGTTGCAATACCTAGACCAACTGATTGACGAGCAAATCACAATGGAGCAAGAACGCTGGTGCAATTAGGTAAGTGAGCCGTGCTCCATGACTTTTGTTATTTGTTTGCCTTTGGTGTTTTTCACTTTGGGAATTTCCCTGACTCTTCTTTTCTTTTTGCAATCAGGGGCGCGTCTTTACGCACAGTGGTTGGGGGAGGTATCTGCGTCTGGTCCAACATGCCCGCGGCCTGGAGGAGAACTTAGAGCGGATGAACGAGAGGCTATTGGAGGTAGATACGCCGCGGAAGGAGGTTGCATCCCTTCGTCATCGGTTGGAAGAGGGGGAAAAAGTCCTGGCCGCGGAGAAGGCAAAGGGCAGCAAACTGGCCGAGGATTTGGAGATGATGCGCGTCCAGCTCGAGTCTTCTCAGCAGTCCTTGTCTTCCTTTCAGTCCAGTGTCACGGCCAAAGCTGCCGAGCTAGAGGCCAAGTTCATCGCGGCGAACGAGGAGCGGAGCAAGGCGGGCGTTGAATCTAATCGTCGTGCGATCGAGCTGGAACGGTACCGGGTCCGGACAGATGGGGACATCATTCTATCTTGTTTCGATGTTGCACAGAACTGCACCAAGCTTGTTGACGACTCGTTGAAAACCCCGAACGGCCTAGACTTCATGCGAAGCGCGGTTCCGGAGTGGCTGAACGAGGATGCCGGGCAGGAGTTCATTCAGGATAGGTACATGGACTGCTTCTTCATGTGCATGAAGGCAGGGATTTATCAGAGTGTGCAGAAATCCGCGGAAAACCCTGGCGTTCCTCTCTAGCCCTTCCCCCCCAAGCGAGGACAGGGAGGATAGGGATTTGAGGGAGGTCGAGAACGTGGATATAAGCGGTGATGGTTTGTGAACTTTCTCTCTAAACACTAGTTTTCTATTATCGTTTCTTTGGGCGAACGAACTTCGGTACTATGTTTTGTGCCTTATTTTTGTTTGTGGCATCGTATTCGCGGTACGATCGCGGGAAAAACCCGATCGTGGTGGCTTTTGTGCCCGCGTTCTTTATTTTGCTTGAAGAAAAAACAGACTGCCAAGTTTCCGCCTAGGGACGGAGTTTTTATTTTTCACAAGCACTTGTTTCTTTGCGAAATAGTCTTAACATAAGGTTTCCGTGCGTTACCGTGGTTACAACCTATGCGAGCAGGTACTTTCTCTATCCTTCGTCTTCAGAGGTTCCAACGTCTTCTGGCTGTAGGAGGCGAACTTTGAAACACGAGTTGCCGAGGTAGTGGAACGTCACGGCCCCTCCTATCTGGATGCTTCTTGGTCTTGCAAAAGTACTCCACCCTTGGGTGAGCCAGAGCACCCCGGCGTCATCTCGTTCCACTCGAACGCTCGTTCCCCGTCTTCCTCGCCCATTGGTAAGCGAGATCCTTTCGACGCCTGTCAGCCCAAACTCTGCCTCGAAGCATGCCGGTAGTGGCTGCACTCGTGAAAATCCCCTCGTATTTTAATATAACTTAAAGAATGTTGGGGGCTAGTGGTGTGTTTCAAAAAGAAAGGCTTACCATCCTCTGCGTGAATGTAGCATTCTGCACCCATCGAAGGAAATCTCTTGGGCCTCTACCCGTGACCGAGAAAAGGGGCTCGGTTGAGTTGCCGGCGGTCATTTCGTTTCTTTTAAGGGGGAGGATTTCGTTGTCTTTTTGGGACAGAGTTGTTTGGTTTAAGACTCTTCTAAAGCCTCATTTATAGAAAAAGTTCCTTCCTTCCTTATGTGGAGATTCACTTCCCGTTTTTCAAAGATTCGTCACTCCTTTTTTCTTTATATATACCTTACTATATTGTTATAGCATTTTCCCTTTTTTTTCCTTTTCAAGAAAAGTGCCTCGGGAGGGACCATATCTGAAAAAAGGGGGGCTCGTCTTGTCAATTCCATGACTGGGAGCCTTCACAGTTCTTCTGGAAAATGACAGAGATTACATCAAAAGACTTTATTCTTGTCGTTTGTGTTAAACTTAAATGGTAAGGGAGAGCCGTACGTCGTGCTTCTTCGTTTTCTATCAGCTGGTCTCGTCGCCTTGGTTGTCTCCTACTTCTGGGAGTCCCTTCTTTGCTGAGTCGGGCCGGCATCCGCAGTCGGGGGCGGATCAGGATATGATACATATACCTCGAAGTGTGAGTCACCCTCGTAAATGAAAATGAGTGCGGATCCGATGTGTACTTGGTTTGAGAGGGTGAAATCCGCCCACCCTCTCGTGTACCAATGCGTTCCCTCGTTGTCTACTTCGTCACAGACCTCGCAATCCTAGCATGAGGTTGGCTAGAGGTGGACGAGCTCGTGGGCCTCTCCCCCCAACTATCCGTACGATTGGGGCAGCTGCGGTTTTCGCAACTGCTCCCCCCCGGGTGATGAACCGATAAAAAACCCTTGGGGGGTCTTCGGTCCCCATGGTTATTTTCCTAGGGTGGTGAATACTTTTTGGGGGTTTCTAAAGCCCATGCTTCTTTTTATAACACTTACCGTTATGGGGGTGTTTCGCCCACGTAGCCTTCGGCCAGGTGTTTTCGCTCTACGTGGACGTTGTCTTGGTTCCACGTCTGAGTTTAATGGTTCCGTGACTCTACCGGACCGGCCTATGTTGGAAAAAACCTGGTCCCCCCCCCCCCCCCTTTTTTTCTTCTATTTTTCTCGGGGTTTGGGGGAAAGATCCTTACTATAAAGATTAGGGATAAAAGATATTCTTATTCTGAAATAAATAAAGTTGGCGAGGAAAAATCCCCTTACATCTTCTCAAAGTAGCTGTGGGGGAAGCGGGCCTTCTAAGACAGAAATTTTGTGACGCGTGCCGGTTATCTTACACGGCTGGGAGAACTTCTTCGTTCTCAAGGTCTGGGTCGACTAGGGAAACCTCGTATCCGGCTCTTGTTTTTTCCTTTGTGAACTTAAGGACGGCCCCCACTCGCACGTGATTTGCGGCGACGAAAACCTCCCATCCTCCGGTTAGCCAGTAGATCCCGTTGCTATCTCGTCCGACAACGACGTTGTGCTCTTGGAATGACCGGGATCAAAGGATGACTTTCCCCTGGGCATCTTCCAGGGTTAGTTCATACGTTAAGGGAAGTCGGAGCCGCAGAAGTTGATCGCTTCGGAGGATTACTCTATGGAACGAGGCTTGAGATGGGTCTGACTCTATTTGTTCCTGGGAGGGGTGACGCTCCTTGTGCCGAGGGTCCATTCCTCCCCCCCCCCCCCCCTCTTTATTATTTTAGAGGGTTTTCATCTTTCCGACTGTGATCGTCACGGGTCCATGTTCACCCTCCTACAGTTGGGGGTGAAAGGCGAGGTTCATTTGTTCTTTTTCCTGAGGCGCAGTTCTCATACAGTGTAATGCTAGACCTTTTCGGACATATGTCCTCCATGCCTAGCCTCGGGCAGACTACGTTTGTCTTTCTTGTCCTTGTTTTTCCCTTATGAGACTATGCTACTACGTTACTCAAGGCGGGATTCCTTTGGACAGGTATCCTTCATGCCAGACCTTGGGCAGATCGCGCTCGTCCTTTCACATCGTTCTGGTGGGTCTCCGAAGTCCTAACGGGTCTGCCTCGGGGTGGTTCCTGTGCGGCTTGTGACCCCTGGGGATCTTCTTTAAAGAGAGACCCTCTTCGCCTCTTGTTTCCTCACCTGAACCTCTTTGCTTTCAAAAATGTCTGCTTCAGGGCGAAACAACTGGGCGTTCTTTCAAACCATCAACTTCCTGGAGCAGCTACATCACCTGGTAAATCCCCTGCCTTGTCTCTCTACTCTTTCTGGTTTAGTTTTTTCGTCCTAACTCTTGCTTCCCTGTGCCGTTTATTTCGGATAGATGCGGCCGCTACGTTTCGAGGACGAGTGTGGCCAGGTTCTTCCCGAGCTGGTCCTCTTAATGACTCAGATCCTGAAGTTACTTGGGGCATTTCTGCTCATGCTTAGCCGACAAGTCACTGCCTTTCTTTGCATTATTAAAGAAGAAGGGGCCGATACAGTGGACTACAGAGCTCAATCACGCCTTTGAGGAATTGAAAGATTTCCTGCAGCACTTGCCCACATTGCACCAACCCTAAAGGGCGGAGAATCTGCAGCTCTACCTGGCCACCAAGGGCGCCACCATCAGTGCGGTCCTCACCCGAGAAGGCCGGTACCCTGTGTACAATGTAAGCAGAGTGTTGCACGACGTGGAGACCAGATATGAACCGGTAGAGAAAGTAATACTCTATTTAGTCTTCGCGGCTAGAAGACTCCGGCCATACTTCCAGGATCACGGGATTGAAGTACTGACGGACCTGCCGCTGAGACAGATTCTCCATTCACCCAGCTTGTTAAGACGGTTAACAAAGTGGGTCCTAGAACTTTCCGAGTTCGAAATAACCTATGCACTCCGCAAAACAGCTCTTGCTCAAGTCCTCACCGACTTTATCTGTGAAATGAGCTTTGAGAATGATGGAGGAGACGACCAGAACAGGTGGCTCTTGAGGGTGGATGGAGCCATGAATGCGGATGTCAGCAGGACAAGAATTACGCTCACTACCCCCGAAGGAGAGCAGTCGTGTTTCGCTCATAGACTGGATTTCCAAGTAACCAACAACGAAGCGGAATATGAAGCCCTGATCGGTGGACTGGAAATCGCGCTAGCCCGTGGGGCAAGGACAATTGTCATCTACACCGACTCGGAGGTAGTTGCGAGACAAGTGGATGGGACATATGAGGCCAAGATAGGCCTCCTGCCGGACTACTTGCGTAAAGTTATGGCGCTAAAGCAATCTTTTCTATACTTCAGTTTGGAATCAGTTCCCCGAGAGATGAACGAGTCAGCAGATCTTCTGGCCCGGATTGGGGCAGCCGTACCCCCAGAAGCCGAGGGGAATTTCGTGTTTGGAAAAAAGGAGCAACGAGGTTTCATCCAGGAAATCTGCGCGGTCCAAACCGAAGGACCGGGAGATTGGCGCACCCCGATAGCGGAGTACCTCGGAAAAGGAGCCATTCCTTCAGGAAAGGTGGAAGCCAAGAAAATGAACTACTAGGCCACCCGATTCATAATCCGCGAAGGCAGACTGTACAAAAAGGGTTTTAATTCCCCGATCTGCTGTGTGTAACCGGGGACGAGGGGAAAATCATCGTTGAAGAGTTGCACGCCGGAATATGTGCACACCACCAGGGGTAGAGATCCTTGACCGCGAAGATCATGAGGTTAGGGTATTAATAGCCAACCATGAGGATGGATGTGCAAAGTCATGTGCAGAGCTGCGACGCGTGCCAGAAACATGGGAACGTCCGCGTGGCGCCCGCCGAGCCACTTCAGAGTATTTTTGGGGCATGCCCATTTGCTCTATGGGTAATGGACATCTTGGGACCATTCCCCACAGCTCTCGGACAAGTGAAGTACATCCTTGTTGTGGTAGACTACTTCACCAGATGGGTGGAAGCGGAGGGAATGGGGCTGATCACTGCCGAAAAAGTTCTCAGATTCTTATGGAAGAATCTGGTGTGTCGTTTCGGAGTTCCTGAGGCCATCATCACGGACCATGGAATATAATTCGACTGCGAAGGAATCCAAGATTTCTGCGAGGGGCTGGGGATAGCATTGAAATTCTCATCCGTCGCCCATCCACAAACCAACGGACATGCGGAAATTACCAACCGCCAGATCCTCGAAGGGATAAAGAAGAAGTTAGGAAAGACCGCAAAGGGACGATGGGCGGAGTTACTCCCACTGGTGCTATGGTCATATCGGACAACGGCCAAGACCCCTACAGGCGAAACCCCCTTCGCACTGGTATTCGGATCAGATGCAGTCATACCCGTCGAGAGGCTAGTCCCTTCGGCCTGAGTCCTTGCCTACGAGTCCAAGGCCAATGATGAGGCCTTGGAGGTGGACTTTCACCTCCGAGAAGAAAGGAGGAGGCTGCCCGCCTTGAAAGCACGAGAGTACAAGAGGAAGACGAAGAAATACTGCAACCAACGCCTTGTCCCCCGCCGATTTGAGAAAGGAGATCTAGTTCTCCGGTTGACCCTCACAAGTGGCAAGTTAGATGCGAAGTGGGAGGGAGCTTGCTCCTTGTCGGGCATCCGCTTGGAGCACTGGCCTCCCAGATCAAAAAATTTGTTAAAGTCCCGTGACGCTGGAGCTTGCTCCGCGTCGGGCATCCGGTTAGAGCACTGGTCTCCCGGATCGAAATATTTGTTAAGTCACAGGACGTAGGAGCTTGGTCCGCGTCGGGCATCCAGTTGGAGCACTGGCCTCCCGGATCGAAATATTTGTTAAGTCCCGTGACGCCGGAGCTTGCTCCGCGTCGGGCATCCGGTTGGAGCACTGGTCTCCCGGATCGAAATATTTGTTAAGTCCCGCGATGCTGGAGCTTGCTTCGCGTCGGGCATCCGGTTGGAGCACTGGTCTCCCCGATCAAAATATTTGTTAAGTCCCATGAAGCTGGAGCTAGCTCCGCGTCGGGCATCCGGTTGGAGCACTGGTCTCCTGAATCGAAATATTTGTTAAGTCCCGTGACGCTGGAACTTGCTCCGCGTCGGGCATCCGGTCGGAACACTGGTGTCTCGGATCGAAACACTAGCCAAGTCATGTGACCCAGGAAACAGACGCCCCCAGGAGCGGGGGGCTGTCTCCTTTACCAAAAGACAGAAGCATATAAGAGGGCCGAAGATTTTAGAAATACTGAAACAAAAGTAGCTGCGGACGGGATAGAATCACCAGAATCGCCAGGATCACCCCCGAATAGGGTGCCTAATGTCTTCAAAGTAACCATGTACTTATGCATATTTTAGTACCATATTCTTTACATTTTTGCATATTTCGGGTTGGGAATATGTCGAATTTATGTAGTATATGCTTATTTGTCAAAAATGGAGATCTACATAAATTTCTGTTTAATATTGCAGAATAGGGAACCATTTCGGGAGAAAATCAAGAAGCGAGAACCAGAGCTCAAGGTTACTCGACATCGACAAGCCTTAGTCGATCTCGACGAGTCATGCCTAGACACCTGCTAGGATCGAGGAGCCTATGTCGAAGAAGCTGAAGACGAAGAACCCGACTCCCGAACCTTCCTCGAGATCGAGTTCCCTACTCGATGTCGACAAGCCCTCGGAGACAACCTGGAGCCAAGAAGGGATTATCCGAAGTCGAGGGGAAATTATCCGGAGTCAAGGAGAGATTACCCGAGGAAACCGAGGAGCATTACCCGACCTGGTGCCCGGACACCCAACTCGATGTCGAGGACCTTCCTCGATGTCGGCGAAGCTGAAGACCTATCCAAGAATGACGAGAAGATCTACCCGAAGCTTACGAGAAGACCTAGTCGATAAGGCCACCCAACTCGAGATCGAGGAGAGGTCCTCGAGATCGAGTACACTTGTGAGCCCTGTCGAGCACCAGCTAGCCGAGACGCCGAGCCAGCCCAGTCGACTACAATTCTACTCGAGATCGAGTAGACTTACTCGAGATCGAGGAAGCTTCCAGAAGCCGCGTAACGCGTTTTGATCTATCCTACTCGGATTGGGATTACTTGGAGCCGAAGATTGCCGAACTCTATCCGATTCTATCAAGTTACATCATGAAGAGAGATCTATCTACTTGAAGACCCTTTAGATTTAATTTTCCCTTTTTAGATTTAATTTCTTTATGGCTTTTATTTATCATTAAGCCTTTTAGATATAATTTTAGATATAGATAGATATATTCTATCCTTGAATAGAAAGGATTAGAAGCCTATAAATAAAGCCTTAGGGGGCTGATTTCTATTTATTCAAACACACAGCAATTAGTAGGAGTAGTAGAGAGAAAGAGAGAGTGAGTGGCCAAGAGGAGTTTGTGAAGCGAGAGCGGAATTTGCTTCCTTTGGTTGTAAGCTCTATTTTATTTTATTAATGCAAGTTTATTTCCTTTTATTATTAATGTCTTTAATTATGATGAAGCGCGAGTAGTCCACCCACTTCTAGGGTTGGGGCGAGCCCGACGATAGCCATGCATAATTGAGGTAAAGATCCGACTTTTATCATGTTTTGAGCATCTACTACTTGTTATGTGTTTATTACCCATCTAATGGAGGTCCATGCTAACAACTTGGATTGTAAACATAAAATCAGTAGAGACAATTAGGGTTTCTTGAAAGAGTTGTCTAATCGTTGGAAAAGACGAAAGCTTGTCCTTTGATGCGATTTACATGATTATCTGTTTTATCTCTGCCTTAAGCATGCTTGGTTATCGTTGTTGCAAACCCAAATCTTGGAAGTCTTTTACATTAAGTTTAGTTCGAATCCCCAAAGCTTTTGCATTTATTTTCTTTCGTTTTAGTTTCTGTTTTCCTCAAGATCGACTAGCACTACTCGATTTCGAGTTACTGATCTTCGACCCAGGTCGCTGTAGCTTCTGTGTGCAGGTGCTCGACAAGACCCAAGCCGACGTAGACGAAGACCCTACTCGATCTCGAGTAGCCTTTGTCGAGATCGACGAGAGCATGTGCTTGCTGCTGCGCTGTGTTCGACTGTCCGATCTTCTATCGAGTTACTGTACTCGAGATCTAGGACCCCTGTTGTCGACCACTTTTGTGAAATTTCTACGCTGCCTAGGATCCGCTGACACGCTTCCTCGTGTATCGATCCTGACTTCCCGTTGCTACATCAGGAGGAGGTCTTGTAATTATTTGCAAGGGACGGAATCTGGTTTGCTGTGATTTATTTATATTTTATATTTGCATTCTCGATTTCCTCTTTCAACAAATTGGCGCCGTTGCCGGGGAAGCTATTATTCGCGCCTTAGGTAGTTAGTTCTCACATTTTCTCTGAGTTACTTTACATGTATGCGCCGTTCTGGTCAACCACCTGAGTTTGACGGCTTAGACAACCCAGAACGTCTTATACAAGCCCACGCTAGACTGAAAAGAGCCATGGCTGTCGTAGAAACACAAGAGCAGCTGATACAGAGGCTTACAAGGGAGCTGGCCGCTAAAGATGCTGCTATCGCCACTGAGAAAGCAGCAAGGGAACATGCAGAAGCTGAGCTTGCCCAATATCCAACTACTGTAGAGGATTATATGCATCCAACTCTCGTCGTGCCTGAATCGGCGATTCTAATCCCTGAAAACTCTTATGAAATTCGCACTCAATTTCTTATAGAGCTTAAAAATAAAGCTTTTTATGGCAAATTTAATGAGTGTCCTCTTGAGCATATTACCAATTTTTCTGACATGTGCCGTACTCTTGCTGAAGGTACAACTTTGGAATATATCAAGATGAAGGCTTTCCGCTGGTCTCTCGCTGGGCCTACACTGAAGTGGCTTGAAGGGCTGAAGCCAAGATCACTCACAACATGGGCCCAAGTAGAGCAAGAGTTTCTGAATAAATTCTTCCCACCTGCCAAGACAGCACTCCTCCGCCAGAAAATCACCGCCTTCAAACAGAAGCCTGGGGAACCACTGGCAAAGGCATGGGAACGCTATAAAGAACTGCTGCGATCTTGCCCTACTCATGGACAGCCACCCTACGTCATTCAGGAGATCTTCTTCAACTCTCTTGATCAAGTCACTAAGGGCAGAATCAATCAGTACACTCGCTATGAGTATCTGACGATGCCACCAATTGACGCCTGGGGTGTGCTAGACAAGCTCACCAATTATGACAACAAATATGGGTCTACTGCAAATTATGAGGAGAACTCCTATGCCAGGCCTGCACCATCTATGCCACTCTATGAGTCAGCAAAGGAGATTGACCCAGATGTCAGGGAGCAGTTCTATAGAGACCAGAATCGCAAGCTCCTCAAGCAAGTCAAATATCTATCTATCAATCAGCCTTGCATCGAATGCGGATCACAGAGGCACACCACTACTGAGTGCCCACACACTGAGCAAGTCAGAATGGCAGAGATACATGAAGAGGCAGCCTACGCAGGGGGTCCCAATCGCTACATGGGACATCAAAGGTTCTATCAACCACAGTGGAACTAAGGTCACCCTAGGAACCCCTACCCTAAAGAGCTCCTGGGCATCCAGAAAGGGATCAAAAGAAGGATGATCTGCAGCTGATCCTTGAGGAGATGCGTCGAAATCAGAGCATCATCAACAACCAGTTCCAGAACATCACTACAAAATTTGGAGAACTGGACATCTGGAAAAGGGGAATAGAGACCCAAATGGGTCAAATCGCTGCACAGATCCCACGACCATCCGGACAGCTCCCTGGGCAAACAGAACCAAATCCTAAGGGAAAGACCGGACACGTCGCAGCTATCAAACTCAGAAGTGGGCATCAATTACACGAGCCAGAGGTCGGAAAGCAGCAAGACAAGGCAGAGCAGCAACTCGACATAGAGCAGACTCAACTCGATCTCGAGGAAACAGTACTCGACCTCGACAAGAAGCTGCTCGACACAGACCAGAAGCTGAGCTCGGACTCCACTGCGCAGCCCAGCAAGTTGAAGTCGACCACCCAACTCGATCTCGAGGAGCCTCTGGTCGAGATCGAGGAACAGCAAGCCGACGTCGACGACTCTGCAACACCTCCGACATCTGATCTGGCTCCGAAGCAGAAAAAGCCACTGCCTTTCCCTTCCAATGCACAAAAAGATCCCACTGCAGGTAGGTTTACCAGATTTGTTAATATGCTGCAAGAACTGAATGTCTCTATTCCTTTTACAGAAGCCCTGCAAGAGATGCCTGGATATGTCAAATTTTTGAAGGAAATCCTGAGCAAGAAGCGATCTATCACAGAGATCGCAGGCGAATGCAAAGTACTCCACTTCCCTGAAAAGAGACCTGACCCTGGTAAGTTTTCTGTTACTGTGGGTTTTGGGCAATATAAATATGATTCTCTGTGTGATTTAGGAGCAAGTGTGAGCATTATGCCTTTATCAATCTGGCGGAAGGTAAAGATAGGATGCATAGAGCCTGTGGATGCCAAATTATACATGGCAAACAATACAGTGGTCATCCCTACAGGTATAGTTGAGAATGTCCCCATCCAGGTTGGTAAATTCTTTGTTCCAGCAGATTTTCTTATCACAGACTATGCTGAAGATCCTACTAGCCCTATTATTCTTAGTAGACCATTCTTAGCTACTGCAGATGCCAGAATTAGTGTCAAGAATCGCTCGCTCACCTTCACCATAGGCGATGAGGTTTTGGATTTCTCTTTTGGCCCTGCAAAAGAGGAAATTTCATGGCTGGAGGTAAAGAGCATCAGCAACCACGGGACCCAGCAAACAGCGGAGGAAGGCGCCAGCACTATACTCGAGGTCGACAAGAGCAACTCGATCTCGACAAGGGTTCTACTCGATCTCGACAAGCCTCTGTCGACATCGACTTTCTCTGTTGAGCCACTGACTTGCCCAGAGCCTAAGTATGAGGTCCCTGTACTCGAGGTCGATCAGCCGTACCCGACATCGACAAGCCCCAAGCCTAAAGATTTCTGTTTTGGGTCCGAAAAGGTAAGCTCAGGTATGAATTCTACTCCCCCTCAATCCATAAAGAAAATTATCAATAATTTAAAGGGAGGTAAGGCCCCGTGGCGAGAGAATCTGCAAAAGCTAAGAGCTGGAAGGAAGAAGAAGAAAGAGAAGGAAGATGGTGCAAGCAACCACCTGTCAGCTGAGCTTGCATACTACCATCAGGACCTAGATGATCCAGGAGAAGGGCCAAGCATGAGCGGGCCCCACACTAATGGTCCTTGAGCGCAAACAGAGAAGTCGGCCTAGCGACTCTAAAATCTAGAGCATGTATATAAACTTTATGAATTTTGGGACTTTTAAACTTTTTGGTTTTTGGTTTTGGTTTTATGTTTTTAGAATACTTCATGTGGATAGTCTTGCTTTTGTGTGCGATCTAACACTTATAGGTCGGCAAGCATATAAAGATCGCGAAAAGTGGAATAAAGAAGTCCCTGAAGAACAGTCAAAATCGACGAAGGCCAAGTCGACGACGACAAGGAGGAGCAGCCCAGACACTCGTCGATGTCGAGTAGGCCAACTCGATATCGACTAAGCCACCAGAGGCTCCTCGACTTCAGAAACCACTGGACGCAGACGAAGCTCCTCGAGATCGAGTACCCGGTACTCGAGATCGACAAGAAACTTTCCTCGACATGCAATGATTCGTCCTCCTCGATATGCTATCATGTGAGTTTCTTCCTTTACTCTTGTTTTTATTTAATTTTTATACAGTAGGGACACTGTATATTTTAAGTGTGGGGTGGGGGAAGAGCTCATTATCATTATTATATGTTTTAGTCTTGCTTTTGGTTTTACATGGTGAAATTTTAATTTTAATTTTTATGTTATGCATTCATGTTTAAATTTTATGCATTTTAGTCTTTTCCATACTTTAGTCTTGTTTTTAGTTGCATAATAAAAAAAATAAAAAAATAGAAAATGTCGAAAAAAAGAAAAAAAATATGCATGTTTAAATTTCTGCATTGTTCTAGCTTTTATACCCTCACTTAGATGTCCTATGATGATAAATAATGACTGACTTGATCATATAAATCCTATGGCGTGTTTGGAAGGTTTAGCCTAAGTCCTCGAAATTGTTTTTTGTGGATTGTGAACTTGTGATGAAATTGAGCACATATGATCCTAAGCTAAAGGTTGAAATCCAACAAAAATTGTCCTAGTGAGAATTTTGGCCTTATAGGGAGAACATAAAAAAATCCCTCTGCTTTCTTGAGTGTATTTACTCTTCCTATGCATCTCTAAATGTTGTGATAGTTATTCAAAGCCAATGCATTTATATGTTTATGTGAATAAGAAATAAATGATGGAGGCACCTTTTAAGCCAATTTTATCCTCTCTTTACCTACCCTGCATTTTCCCTGCTTGAAGCCAGAACATTAGCCTGAGATTTTATTGTGAACTCCACAAAATTATCCTTAGCCAAAATTGAGCCTGACCCCCATTTGGGAATTAAGACTTAGAGTTGGTTGAAATAATGGTTTGTGGAAGGAATGAGCTTATGTTGGATTTCAAGTAGGAAGGATTTTTGGAATTTATTGAGATATGGGTTGGTTTTATATTTATCTTGCTATACATATTATGTAAAAGGATTTTTGGCTCACCCTATAAATGCACCATTAGTTTTTATTTTATTTTCGTTCAAAAAAAAACAAAAAAAGAGAAAAAAGGAGAAAAAAAGTATACATGTTTGTGAATAAAGTGCATGAGCCAAATTTACCTTATTTCTTTCATTATTTCGCAAGATGCATACTTTGGAGAAGGTTAAGGAAGTTTGAAAGTGAAGGTTCGATAATGTAAAACAAAGTAATAAGAAATACTCTAGAAGGAGGGGTTGAATAGAGTATGCCCGTTTTTCGCAGAAAGTCTCAAGACTTTTGGAGCTTGTACCAAAACCCTTGAGATTAAACCTGAAACACAAAGTTAGACAATCGAACCAAGTGCGGAAATAAGGTAAAGCAAATAAGTAAAGAACACGAGTAATTGTTTACGAGGTTCAGCACAACTTGGCCTACGTCCCCGCCTAGGGTTCTTCCACAACCCTAGGATTCAAAAGGCTTTATTGATTCGCTTAGCTTAGGATCCTAATAGCTCACCGAGAAGCCTCTCTCCTATACAATTGCAATCTAGTCAACTCACGTTCCCTTGGAGTCCTAGACCAATCTAGAAGAGCCCCACCTCTCTCAGCTATCTAGTACAATCCTCTTACTCTCACAAATCAATAGCCTAGTGCAACTTCCCGAGTTATAAACTCTCGAGTAACACTATAAATGAATATATCCTATAAGCTCACAGTGACTCTCAAAGGCTTTTAAATAAACAACAAACTCTTGAGCGCTTAGCAGAGAGACACTTTGGAAGACAGATCTTGCTTGAATGAATGAAAGCTCGTGTAGCACTTCTTGTGTCTGTTTTCTTCTTCCTTACCTTTATATAAGAGCATGGAGCGTGAGGGTCTTCAACACCAGATCTTCATCAACGGCTCTTTCGAATCATGGCTTGATCTTGAATCTTCTATTTATGGATACTCCGAAGCCATGATCTTATTTGAATTTGATCTCCTCAATATGTACTAAAGGAAAGATATAATCTCGAAATACTTCCTGAAAAGGTTAGTCGAACATATATATATATATAATATAAAGGAAGTATATAATAAGAAAATAATATACGGACTTATATAAATAGGTTTTGTATTTCATCAACTGTTACTGCTCCAAGGCCTTTGACACAAACATCCTGTCAAAGCCTTTGAAACATTTATTCCGATTTTCATCAAGGGAGGGAGTTATCAGAAAGGTTACATACTTCATTGAGATAAGTTGGAGAGTTTGGTTGTTCCATATGATTGAGAGTTATGGTTTGGTTGAGTTGTGTTGGAGATTTAGGAGTCTTGATTCCCGAATTTTATTAAAGCACCACATGGCCAAATAATTCCATACCCTTATATTTTTTACCAAGCCCTATTACAACCCCGTCGAATGGAATCTTCTTTGAAGACTTCTATTGAGCGAAGTCCTCCTAATAATTCTTGTTGCATTTTCATAATTGGTTGCGAAGTGGATTCCTATTTAAATTGCGATGTTTATCAGATTGTATATGAAATTGAGTTGAGAGTTGATCTTCATAGCTTAAACACATTGAGAGTTGAGTGTAAACACATTATCCCTGTGAGGTTGGATTTATACTGCCTATGCCTATGGATCGCTCATATATGTGTGATGATGTTAAATTCACTTGTCTTACATTGCTACTACTAGAGATGTTGCTTTTGACAAAAGGCGAAGACTTGAAGGATGTGTTGTAGGTCTTGGTTATTGTTTGGTTATTGCTTGAGGACAAGCAAGTCTAAGTATGGGGTGATTTGATGTCTTCAAAGTAACCATGTCCTTATGCATATTTTAGTTCCATATTCTTTACATTTTTGCATATTTCGGGTTGGGAATATGTCGAATTTATGTAGTATATGCTTATTTGTCAAAAATGAAGATCTACATAAATTTCTGTTTAATATTGCAGAATAGGGAACCATTTCGGGAGAAAATTAAGAAGCGAGAACCAGAGCTCAAGGTTACTCGACATCGACAAGCCTTATTCGATCTCGACGAGTCATGCCTAGACACCTGCTAGGATCGAGGAGCCTATGTCGAAGAAGCTGAAGACGAAGAACCCGACTCCCAAACATTCCTCGAGATCGAGTTCCCTACTCGATGTCGACAAGCCCTCTAAGACAACCCGGAGCCAAGAAGGGATTATCCGAAGTCGAGGGGAAATTATCCGGGGTCGAGGAGAGATTACCCGAGGAAAACGAGGAGCATTACCCAACCTGGTGCCCGGACACCCAACTCGATGTCGAGGACCTTCCTCGATGTCGACGAAGCTGAAGACCTGTCCGAGCATGACGAGAAGATCTACCCGACGATGCCGAGAAGACCTAGTCGATAAGGCCACCCAACTCGAGATCGAGGAGAGGTCCTCGAGATCAAGTATACTTGTGAGCCCTGTCGAGCACCAGCTAGCCGAGACGCCGAGCCAGCCTAGTCGACTACAATTCTACTCGAGATCGAGTAGACTTACTCGAGATCGAGGAAGCTTCTAGAAGCCGCGTAACGCATTTTGATCTATCCTACTCGGATTGGGATTACTTGGAGCCGAAGATTGCCGAACTCTATCCGATTCTATCAAGTTACATCATGAAGAGAGATCTATCTACTTGAAGACCCTTTAGATTTAATTTTCCCTTTTTAGATTTAATTTCTTTATGGCTTTTATTTATCATTAAGCCTTTTAGATATAGTTTTAGATATAGATAGATATATTCTATCCTTGAATAGCAAGGATTAGAAGCCTATAAATAAAGCCTTAGGGGGCTGATTTCTATTCATTCAATCACACAGCAATTAGTAGGAGTAGTAGAGAGAAAGAGAGAGTGAGTGGCCAAGAGGAGTTTGTGAAGCGAGAGCGGAATTTGCTTCCTTTGGTTGTAAGCTCTATTTTATTTTATTAATGCAAGTTTATTTCCTTTTATTATTAATGTCTTTAATTATGATGAAGCGCGAGTAGTCCACCCACTTCTAGGGTTGGGGCGAGCCCGACGATATCCATGCATAACTGAGGTAAAGATCCGACTTTTATCATGTTTTGAGCATCTACTACTTGTTATGTGTTTATTACCCATCTAATGGAGGTCCATGCTAACAACTTGGATTGTAAACATAAAATCAGTAGAGACAATTAGGGTTTCTTGAAAGAGTTGTCTAATTGTTGGAAAAGGCGAAAGCTTGTCCTTTGATGCGTTTTACATGATTATCTGTTTTATCTCTGCCTTATGCATGCTTGGTTATCGTTGTTGCAAACCCCAATCCTGGAAGTCTTTTACATTAAGTTTAGTTCGAATCCCCAAAGCTTTTGCATTTATTTTCATTCGTTTTAGTTTCTGTTTTCCTCGAGATCGACTAGCACTACTCGATCTCAAGTTACTGATCTTCGACCCAGGTCGCTGTAGCTTCTGTGTGCAGGTGCTCGACAAGACCCAAGACGACGTCGACGAAGACCCTACTCGATCTCGAGTAGCCTTTGTCGAGATCAACGAGAGCCTGTGCTTGCTGTTGCGCTGTGTTCGACTGTCCGATCTTTTGTCGAGTTACTGTACTCGAGATCTAGGACCCCTGTTGTCGACCACTTCTGTGAGATTTCTACGCTGCCTAGGATCCGCTGACACGCTTACTCGTGGATCGATCCTGACTTCCCGCTACTACATCAGGAGGAGGTCTTGTAATTATTTGCAAGGGGCGGAATCTGGTTTGCTGTGATTTATTTATATTTTATATTTGCATTCTCGATTTCCTCTTTCAACAGTGCCTAACTAAGTTTGCAAAGCATCCGAAAAACAGTTAATACACAAAGTCCTGGGAAATGAAGAACCCGGCTCCGTCCAACAAGCTTCACCCCGCACTCGGCCTACCGAGAACCAGCTGGGTTCTATCCTCGCTCAGACGAGCCCCATTAGGGAGGGGACCCTCGGGGTGAGGCTCTTCCCACTCCCCGTCAACTTCATCCCTTCCAGAAGTCAGGATGCGAATGACAAATCGGGTTCCTCCTTTATGAAGAAAGGTCAGGGAAGATCCGATGTCCACACTATGCGTGCGAACAAAGTGGTTCCACCCATGACGAAGGTAAGGAACGTCGTAATCACCGCCAACTACCGCCACTGGATTTGATGGTACGCGGCGGCCGCAGTTCCTGAATTGCAGTAATCTTTGCTGGGTTCACGTCTATCCCTCGCTGGCTGACCATAAAACCTAGAAGCTTACCAGAGTCGACACCGAATACACATTTCTCTGCATTTAAGTTAAGCCCCCCCCCCCCCCCCCCGTCTTAAAGAGTCAAAGGTTTCCTGCAGATCTACCGCGTGATTTTCTGCCTTACGGCTCCGCACTACTATGTCATCCACGTAAATCGACACGTTCTTCATAAGTTGTCCGAGGAAGATCTTGTCAACGGTTCTCTGGAAGGTGGCCCCAGCATTCCTTAGGCCCAACGGCATCACTCGATAGAAAAACATTCCATGATTAGTGCTGAAAGTGGTTGCTTCTTTCTCCAGCGGATCCATGCGGATCTGGTTGTATCCAGAGTAGGCATCCAAGAAGCTTAAACCTTAATTTACCGCGGTGACATCTACCAACTCATCGATCGAGGGTAGGGGGTAACTGTCTTTTGGGCATGACTTGTTTAAATCAGAGAAATCTACGCACATTCTCCATTTCCCGTTTGCCTTCTTGACCAAGACGACGTTTGAGAGCCAAGCAGAGTCTTCTACTGCTTCTATAAAACCCACTTCCAGTAATTTCTCTACCTCTTCCTTTGCGGCACGGGACCACTCGGGGGCCATTTTTCTCTTCTTCTGAGCTATCGGTCGGGCGTCATGGCGGATTCTGAGTGTATGGATTGCTATGGACGTGGGGACCCCTAGAAGATCCTTAGGTGACCATGCAAACACGTCGCGGGACTGTCGGATGATGTTCAGATGCGATCTTTTTCCTCCGTTCCCAGAGCCTGACCCATATAGATTCTTTCTTCGGGGTTGGAGAAAGGTTGATGGACCGTCCTCTGGTCCGCGGTTGGGACCTCTCGTTCTTCTGGTCTGACCTCAAGGTTAGCTTCTTGAATCCTCTCTTCTGGGTTTTTTGGCCCTTCATTCCCCGCTCAGGGGTTTTCATCCGTCCCCTTGACTTCACTCTGCGCGGTATCACAGAGACACATCACTTCTTTCTTTTTTCGGAGGGAAGTCACATAACAGCTTCTACTCTCTGGCTATTGGCCACAGACTTCCTCCGTTCCCCCTCCCGGTATTGGGAACTTCCCCTTAAAGTGGTATATGGATACCGCCATTTAGAATTTGTAAAGAACATCCTACCGAGGAGTGCATTATAAGTAGTTGGTATTCTGACTACTGTGAACACTATGTTTTCCATTCGGGGGTTGGGAGCTGTCCCTAGCACCACCGTTAATTCTATGGTACCTGCCACCTGCACCTCATCCCTAGAAAAAGTCACCAGGGTTCCATGGTAAGGCTTCAAGGCTGACGCGGATATACCTATCTGGGAGAAGACTTCCCAAGAGAGGATGTCAACAGACGATCCGGTATCTATAAAGACCCCCCTTACGGTCTTGGTGGCGATCTGGGCGTGTATGACCAATGGGTCCGCGTGTGGCATGCGGACACCCTCAGCATCCTTCGCGGCGAAGATTACATCAGCATGATTTTGTGAAGCAATCCTTTGGATTGCCGAGGAGGGGGTTTTCTTCGCCTCTCTCTCATAGTTTTTCCTATCCTGTCGGCTAGCCCCTGAAAGTGATGGTCCACCCGCCAATGTGTCGATGAAGCCTTCAGGCTCGGGGATCCGGTTGGTCCGAGTTCTCTCATGGAGGACTTCATTTCTAGGAGCTTGGTTAACTGATCGTTGTGCCGGCTGGGCCCTGCCCCTTCGGCCACCTCGCCATCTACGGCCCCACCTCCTGCCGTGGTTGTGAGGAGGATAACGCGGTTACTCATCATGATCTCCCTGTCGTCGTGGATATTCTTCCCTCTGAGCCTGTCGAAGACCCCTTTGATATTCCGTGTATTGCTCTTCCCTTGGGTCTTGGGGGCCGCGATGGGACCGCCTATAGTCACGGCGCCCTTCGTCTCTCTGGGAGGAGTTGTGCTCTTCTTTACGCCGTGCCCCTTGACCGCGTTCGTTCTGATCCACAGCTGGGTTCCTTTTTTCATTGTTGAGGTGCACTTCATCTTGCCGAGATGCAGGTCGGTGATCTGTAGAGTATTGCCTCCTCAGCTTCCCGGCCCCCTTATCTTTATGGAACTTTCCAACGATTTTCCCGAAGAAACCTTGTTGTCCCTCATTTGCACTCGAACTGGAGGTCGCGGCCTCTTCTGCTTCGATCTGGGTAGACACCATGTCTCTCAGCGTGTCGTAGCTCTTGGGTTTCTTCCTGAATAAGTGAGTCTTGAAGTCGCCCTCTGCCAGGTTCCCCATGAGGATGATGACGGTTGACTCGTGGTTGAAATTCGGGATCTGTACCACTACACTGGTGAATCGTGCAAAGAATTGTCCTAAGGTCTCATGTATCCCTTGTCTGATGGAATTCAAATCCAGCATGGTCTTCGTGCGCGACCGTGAGCTCCCGAAGTGTGATTTGAATACTTGGGAAAGTTGCGCAAAATCGGCAATGGAATTCTGTGGGAGGTTGGTGAACCATGTCAAGGCTATGTTGGTCAGAGTCGAAGGAAAAGTGCGGCAAAGCATTGCATCGTTGTATTCGTTTATCCCCATAGCCATTAAGAAGTGGCACATGTGATCATCTGGGTCGGTAGTACCATCATACTTCATGAGATTAACGTCCCTCCATCGCTTAGGGACTGGGGCCCGACAAATTTTGCCCGAAAAGACTGAAGGTATGAGGTCCAGCGCGTCCATCTGTGTATGGAATGAGTCGGACCTGTTAGACATGGAGATATCCGAAGACCGCTCGCCGCGGTGGAATTTGTTAGCCTGTCGATTTCCGTAATGGAAATGTCGACCCGGGTACTTAAATCCCCCCGTTGGTGATGTTCATGTCGAGCGTTACCGTAGTCGTTTCTGTAGAAACCATTGCGAGCGTTTTCCTGCAGGGGTGTTTGGAAACCATCATGTCCGTAGAAGAAGAAACGTTCAGGGTTTGGTAGGGGGAAATAGTAGCCTCCGTTTGCCCCATCACCCAGCCAAAGATGCTCGGGATTCGGAGGGGGGAGAAATGGTCTCCTGTTGTAAGAGGAAATCAAGAATGCAAATTAAAATATGAATAAAGCAAAGCAAACCAGATTCCGTCCCTTGCAAATGATTACAAGACCTCCTCCTGATGCAACAGTGGGAAGTCAGGATCGATCCTCGAGGAAGGGTGTCAGCGGATCGTAGGCAGCGAATGAATCTCACGGCAGAAGTCGACCACAGTTGCTCGATCTCGACTAGGGTTAGTCGACAGAAGATCGGACAAGTCGAACAGAGCAAGCAGCAGCTCCCAGCAGGTGGTCGATATCGAGGAGTTTTTACTCGATATCGAGTAAAAGTTTGATCGACGTCGGGTACCTACACACCGGAAGCTACAACGATCTAGGCGATCGAATATCAGTAGTCGATGTCGACCAGTTTTGGTCGATATCGAGTAGAACAGAATCTAAAACGAATGCAAAACTTTGAATCGGAATAAACTCAATAAACTAAAAGACTTCCAAGATCAGGGTTTCAACACCACAACAATAACCATGTAAAGTAACACATAAAGGCATAAAAGATCATGCTTTCCATCAAATAATTGTCGTTATTAACAAATAGGAAGATAGAGGCTTTCGCATAAACCCTAATTGTCACTAACCCTTTTCGCATAATTAACCCAAGTTGTATTAAGTTCACTTTTGCTTCAATAACACAAACAAGGATCACCTTCAACTTTCGCAAAAGAATCATGCTCATAGGGATAGAAGACGAATTTCATAAAAAGATCTTACCTTTAACGCATCACCTCACATGGCTACCGTCGGGCTCACCCCGACCCTAGAAGTGGGTGGACTACTCGCTCTTCATTGCAATCACAGACATCTTTGATGAAAAATAACTAACTTGCATTAATAAACTTAACCAAACTTACAACCTCTTCTCCTGCTCTCTCTATGTGACTAATTGTCTCTGAAATTGAATGACTAAAATCCAGCCCCTAAGGCTTTATTTATAGGCTTCCAACCCTTGCTATTCAAGGTAAGAAAGTCTATTTATATCTATATCTATCTATCTACTTACTTAAAGATTAAATAATGGAATAAAAGAATTAAATCCAAAAAGGAAATATATCTAAAGTAGGTAAATCCTCCATTGAGTTGATAGATCTTGATAAGTCTTGATAGATGTGGATAGGATCGGACAACTTTGTATCCAAGCAAGCCTAACTCGACTCGGACAGCCCACAGCGTAAGGCGGCCCAGGAGAGTTTTACTCGATATCGAGTAGTTTACTCGATATCGAGGAACGTTGTTCGTCGACTCTGGGTCGCTAGCTTGCTCGAGTAACTCTTCTCGACTTGGCTCGGACATGTGTATCTGGTCTTGTCGATATCGAGCAATTTTGTCGATATCGAGTAACTGTTGCTCGGTATGTCCTCTCTTCGGCTTCTCGATCCGGTATTTCTTCCTAGAGCATAGGTGCGGTTTCAAGTCTTGGTCGATATCGAGTAGTTTACTCGATATCGAGTAAAGTTCTACACTCGAGCTTGTCTTGTCCGCTCCGCTTCGTCGATCTCGGCTTCAGAGGTAAAAGTCGTCCTGGGCGGTCCTTAATATCGAGTAAAAGTCCCCGACATCGAGTAACATCCTCAGCTCCCGGCTTCACTTGTCGATGTCTGGTGCTCAGCTCGATATGTGGCCAACTCGACATTGACTAACGGAAGTCGACAAAGGATTTCTCCAGCTTTCCTTGCTCGATTCTAGTTCTGCTGCTCCTTGACCTTGGACTTCTGTAGTTGACTTTCGAGCTTTTTCTTCCTTTCTCAGAACTGCTATAAATTGCTTCGATTTCTACGAATTTAAACAGAAACTGGTGTAGATTCCATAATTTGGCAAATAAAAATAAACTACATAGATTATGTACTATTCTAGCCCAAATGCATGAAATGTATGCAGAAAACGATATAAAAGTTACTATAAATCATGGCAGATTCGGCTCACAACAAACACCCCATACGTAAGCTTGCTTGTCCTCAAGCAATACTTTTTATTGTCATTCAGGGGAAGAAATCAAAACTCTCAACATATTAGATTCATTGCCATATAACCCTGCAATCAATTACCATCCTCGAAAAGGTACTAGTGTCACAAATCCCTGCATGTGCAATTAGAAAAAGCAACATCTACTCACAAAAGGAGGGTAATGCAAAAACAATTCATAAGTGACAAAGCATTAATAATCAAAAGGACTTTAATTTAAGCTCGATAAGAAGTAGATTGGTAAAAGGCTAAAGGTGAGCAATTTTTTGGCAATGTGGTGCTAATGATCCGGGGAAATAGAGTATTTCCAAACTTTCTTTACCACATCCCTTCTTCATAAGATTCATCACCTTTCATAATGCTTTTATCAACAATAATGCTTTTACCTCTCTAACCTCAGCACTGCCTTCTCACGAGTCGCAAACATGGGTGTCATTAATGGCCCCGGATACTTAGTGCTTTGGACTCCTCACCTTGTGTCCCATCTCACTTAACTATTATCTCAGTAAGCAGGGTCAATCTACCATTATCTCCTGAGGTGATCGGATTTTCTTTCACTCATTAAATTTTCCATAATTTCAAACAATTTCCTGCCAAACTCCAAATAATGATAACAACAACTCAAACACCATATAACATCTCCATAATATAACATCATTCTCAACATAATCCCCGGATTGGAAATAAGGTAAAGAATGGGCAATATTTAGATCATGTGGAGCAATATATGAAATAAGGCATATTATGGCTTTTGTGATGCATAAGCATAGGTAAGGCTAGGATTATAACAATGAGCATTATATGGAAATATAAAGTCCTCCATCCTCTTATCATGCAACATGTCAAAAGCAATTTCAAATTTTACCTCCTTTCATGGTTTTCATCAAAATAATGCACTTCATTGTGACTTCCCTTTACCATGCAATTTCATGCTATATCTCTAATGAATCCAACTTTGCATCATCGAGTTCAATATTGAACTTCCATGACATTAGTCAAAAATTTTCAATGGAGGTCATTTTTTCAAACTTAAGTCATTTTTTCAAACTTCGGAAAACATCTAAATATGCATATCAGCCCATAAATCAATAATGAATTCCAAAATAGCCATGCGTAAGCAATTTAAGAATTAAACTCTAAATATGCACAAAGTAAGCCCTTCCCCCACCCCCTACTTAAACATTACAGTGTCCTCACTGTATAAAAAATTTCGGTAAGGAAAGAAACTCACTAGACAGATGTGCAGGATCGTCAGAATCGAGTGCTATGTTGCTGGGCCTAATCCGATTTTAGCTTGCTTCTATCCCCATGGACCTGAAAAATGTAGAAGAGAAATACCCACAATAGAAAAACTAAAAGTTCAAAACCAAAAAGAAACAAAAGCAACAATGTCCAAAAGTCCCAAAAATAAATGTCTATTTACAAGCTCTAGATTTTTTAGTCGCTAGGCCGACTTCTCTTTTAAGCTCAAGGTGGCATTTGCAGGGCCCATGTAGCTTGGGCTTCAAATAGAACTCCATTTTTGTCCATTAGCTGCAGTCCGCCTGAATGGATCTTGTTCACCACGAAGGGCCCCATCTTCTTCTTCTTGAATTTGTTAGGAAACCAATGATCCTTTGATTTGGAAACATAGAGCTTGTCTCCAATTTCATACTCCTTAGGCTCATCATTGGAAATCATAGATAAGCGCACATACCAAGGCAAACCTCTCCCACGTATAGATAAATTTTTAATTGAAATAGGAGAAGAAAGATCCATACCTTGGCTTACCTTCGCAGAATCGGATTCGAGGGCCTCTGATTTTGGTCGATCTCGAGTAATATTACTCGGTATCGAGTTGGTTTCTTCAGGTGGTGGGTTGCTGCTCGAGGATGGTGGAGTCGAGGAAGCAAGGTGTTGGTCGATATCGACCAATTTGGTCGTTATCGAGTAGTCTTTCTCGGCTTCCAGTAGATTGCTCGTCGACGAAGGCAAAGTCAAGGCAGCGGGATTTTGGTCGATATCGACCAATTTCCTCGACATCGAGGAGTCCGTGGCTTTAGGTTGGCTGCTCGACGACGCTGCTGCTGGTGGAGGGTTCTGCGTTTGGTCGATGTCAACCAAATTCCTCGATGTCGAGGAATTCTGGTCGACTTCGACCCCATACTTGCTTCCTGTGAAGGCATCCGAGAAATAATTAGTCGACGTCGACTTACCTTGGTCGATGTCGAGCAGATCATCCGTGTCGTCATTTAGGATGGCCATGATCTTCTCCACCTGGGCTTCCATATCCCTCTTTTCCAGCTCTTCAGGAGTCATATTTCTTACCTTAGACTCCCCACAAGTAATGTAACCAGCTGATATAGACTTTACCTCTTCCATGGGACCTGTATGCCTTTCAGTTTCATTAAAGTAATACTCAATTACCTCATCGCTGATGTTGAAAGTGAGTACTCCCTTCCTTACGCTTATGTTGGCATCCACTGTCGCCAAGAAGGGCCTTCCTAGAATAATTGGACAAGCAGGGTCCTCCGGCATATCAATAACTAGAAAATCATCAGGGACAAAGAACTTACCTACTTGCACTGGCACATTATCCACCATGCATGTTGGGATGACCACTGTGTTGTTGGCCATATAAAGCTTAGCATTCACAGGCTCTAGGGCACCTATCTTAATCTTGGACCATATCGATAGAGGCATTATACTTACACTAGCTCCAAGATCACATAAAGCATTTAATTTGTATTGACCAAATCCAATGGTTATAGCAAACTTACCTGGATCCAGCCTTTTCTCCAATATGTCCATATGGCTTCATTGCTCGGCGATCTCAGCCATCGATCGCTTCTTGCTTAGAATCTCCTTGAGGAACTTGACATATGACGGCATTTCATTAAGAGCTTCCGTGAAGGGTATGGTGACATTGAGCCTTTGAAGCATCTTGATGAAGCGCTGAAATTTCTTCTCTGCTGGGTCCTTTGGAGATTTTATAGGGAATGGCAGCTTCTTTTGCTGGTTCGGAGCCAGAATAGATGTCGGAGGGGTTGCAGCTTTCTCGACGTCGACTTGATTCTCCTCGATATCGATAAGATTTTCCTCGATATCGACTACTTTCCTCGATGTCGAGTTGTCGTGATGTGCAGACGAAAGGTGGTCCAATTTGTCCTCGACATCGAGTTGGCCTTCTGACAAGAGGAAAACCTGTCGTTGTTCTTGCCAAAGAATACTCAAACTCACAACTAGTATAGTGTGTAAGCAAGAGATCGATCCACAGGAAAATATATTCCATCCAAGTATCAATTCTAATCGCTAGTAAGAATATGGGGGGTTTTTGGGTGTGAAAAAGGTCCGCCTTTTATCAAAGCGGAAGCAAGCAAACAAAGTAAATTGATTGTAGAATGCAGTGGACAGAAATAGGTTCGCCTACAATTTATCACTTCGATTGATGAATTCGATCCTTGTTTCAGCCTCTAGTTCTTGTCTTTTCCTATCATTGTCCTTGTCCAGATCTTATGTAAATTACTAGTCCTACGAGTCCTAGCAACCCTTATCTCTAAATAACCCTAACACGGTTAAGATTTAACCTAGAGATAGCATTAAGAATATGAATTAACCAAGGTACATGCAATATCAACCTACGAGTCGATATTTAACATATATTCAACTTCCTACACATCCAATTAGTTCTACGAGTCCTAAAGGGATATGATTGCCACTTGGGTTAAGGTTCGCTACGAGGAATCTACAAAACCCTAGCAATTGAATGAATCTACTCTAACTAGTCGGCCAGGCCAGAGAGAATAAAACACATTTAAGCAATTAAGCACAAAGAAGTCGAAATATTGCAATAGGAATAAGAACTAGATCCAAACTGTAGGCGAAACCTTGAGAGTTTAGTTGCTCATGCTCAACGGCGCTCTCAACAATGGAATAAAGTGCATAAGGTCTATGAAAGAATAACCTAAAAAGTCTCTTAAAAGGCTTTAGAAAGTCGGCCAAGAAAATAAACTAAAAACCCTAACTAAAGTCTGATTCTGAACAGCGTGTTTCTGCGAGGGCCGCGGGGCGGCTAGGCGATTGCGAAATCCTTCGTCAGAGCTTCGGGCCGCGGGGCGGCTAGGTTGGCCGTGTGGCGGCTTTTACTATTCACAGCAATTTTTCCGTTTCGAATTTGGTCTCAATGTCAACACAAAAGTTGTAGTTCTCAAAGAGAGCTTTCCAACGCATGGTTATAATAGTCAATCGGATCACCGAGGCATCCAGAAAGTGCGAAACAAGTTCAGCATGTCTGGCGACAACTTTTGTTGACTTGTTATTCACTTAGGCTCTTAAAATTCGACTTCGCTCCCGTGCTCTTCACTTTTCTTGCTCAACTTGAATCTTCCTTTATCCAAGAGTCTCCTCATTCCTCGTCGGATCCACCTTTACCTGAAATTAACCATAAAATTGCATAGATTCCGACTCTTCCAACACCACAGGTAAACATGTAATTGTAACTAAAATATGCACTATTAACAACTAAACTATGCTAAATGTAATCTATTATACAATACTAATCATGCTCTATCAAATTCCCCCACACTTGAACCTTTGCTTGTCCTCAAGCAATAGAAAACTCAACTCTGCAGCCCCACAGAATAGCAATTCATGTATCCACACCTCAATATTCTTTAAGTGCATGAAAAACTAGCAAACACAATAGATTAACAACATCATAGCATATAATTGCAATAATCAATGAAATCAGGCAACCATATCCATTCTAGACCTCACATGCATGTGTTTCACTCTCGCTCAAGTGTTTAAGGTTAAATGTTTACGCTCAAAACTCCATCTTCAAAAACATAGCTACAATAGCCTTGCACCAGTGTTCTAATTCTCCACCGCTGGTGACTCTACACACAACAAAAATCATGAGGTCTTTTAATTGGGTTGTAATGGGGCCAAGGTAGAACATATAAGGTATGGAACAATTTAGGTAATGTGGTGCTCATAATCCGGGAACTAAGGAAGCAACCAAATCATAAAACCACTCATAAACTCATCATACCATATCTCTATAATGCCAAACAACACCAATCTCAAACATAAAACTTTACAAACCATACTCAACTCATTTCTTTATTCTTTTTTTTTTCTTTTTTTCTTTCTTTTTCTTTTTTTTCATTCATGTTGTATCAAATGGTTTTCCTTGACTTTTGCCCCTAAGTGAATTTTATCCTCCTTAGGTCCCAAGTAATGAATGTACTAGCAAGAATCAAACATCTCATAAATGCACCTCAAACATACAATCCACCGCTAAAAACCATCATCCACACTATAGATATTCACCAACTATTCCTAAATTCCCGGATGGGGTCAGGCTATCATTGGCTACGAAAACATTTGTGGAGCTACAAAAGAATAGGCAATTAGGCTCAAACTAGCTTCAAGCAGAGGATAATATGTAAGGTGGGAATAGAGTCAAATAGGGCTAATAAAGGTGCCTCAATCATGTTTAAGTCATGTGCAGAAATCATAATATGCAGCCTTGAAAAAGATATCTAAATGCAAGTCAAAGAGGAAGAAATTAAAGAGAGTACACTCAACAAGCAAGAGGACTCAATAAAGTGTAGTCCTGAATAAGCCAAAATAAGCTTACCAGGTCATGTCTAGAACTTCAAGATCACCCAAAATTCCAAGATTTTATGTGCTCAATCATTAACCAATCATGCTCACCAAATAGTATAGAAAATATATATCGAAGGCTTCAACAATCCAAGCACATCATAGGACATAAATCTCAATAGATAGAATAGAGGACAAACGGTATCCATATGGGGAAAAAGACCTAAACCTAACTAATGCATAAAACATAAATATTTTTTTTCCATTTTTGATATTTTTTTTTGAAGTAACATGTTGATATGCATGCAATGTAAACTAAAATTAAATATACAAGTGCAACTGAAAATAAACATGCAATCCTATTATGCCATGCAATTCTTCCCCCCACACTTAAATCGGGCATTGTCCTCAATGACATAAAAGACAAAAAAAGATAAAAATATGAAGGAAAGAAAGAAAAACTGACTTGTTCACTGCGGTGGTAATAGGTAATGTGGGAAGTGAGGAAGAAAAATTCTATGTTCCGTCAGACAAAAATTGACTTGTCCTTTTCTCTCGCCTTTTCACCCCTGCGATGTTAGTACCCCACGAAAACAAACAAAAACCCAAAACTAAAAATAACTTAAAGCAAATAATAGAATCTAAATCTAAGGACCTTGGGTTGTCTCCCAAGCAACGCCTTTGTTTACTGTCATCGGCTCGACAATTTATTCATCAACTCATTCAAGACTCAAGCGGACATCGTCAGCGCCCTCAAAAGCAAATCAAACTTTCGTGCCCAACCGATATTTGAATGCACACTGAAAATGAAACAATTGGTAATTAAAAATATAGAAATGAGAACCATTACCAACTTACACTTCATTCGAGCTTGATTCTCCCTCGAGGGTATGTAGGACCACCAACACAGTTCTGCTGGTGGTTTGTTGAAGTAGTGGCTCCATGGATCGACATATTCACCAAAATCTCCCAATTTGCAAAAAGTACCAGTTTCTTGTTCGGGAACCACATAAATCGGTTCCAGACTTAGCTCCTTGATAGGCAAGTTGGGGATGATTTCTACGAATGGAGGGAGCATCGAAACATCCTTAATCTCTAGGGACGTCTCCTGAGATTTCGTGTCGATAACCACTAGATGCTCTTCTTCATTATCAGAGAATTCATCGTTGCTTACATCTTCGCTTTCATCAAGTTGAGGAATATAATGCAGCTTAACTATCAACTCTTTCAATGTTTGAGAGAGTCGGATAGTTGCTTGCATCGTGTCGATATGCATATCCCCAGTTTGATTCACTATCTCACGTAATTGCCCTATTTTCTCCATCAAGACAATGGTTGACTCCTCCATGGACGGGTCGGAGTACTCCATTGGTTGAAACGTCGAAGTGTAGGATTCTTCCTCCGCCAATTGGTCACCCATGTAGCAGAGAAGATCCCATAATCCCGACACTCCTAAACCAGAAAAGCTTCCATTGTTTATGGATCTGGAAAGTTCTCGGGTCTCAGGAGTCATGCCCTCAAACACGCAAACCACCACATCTCGCAAACTATCTCGGAAACCCCGTGAATAACGGATGCCAAATAAATTTTGCACTCTTGTGATGTAATTGTGAAAATACTCTCCTTGAAACTGCCATAACTTCAACATCTAGAAATATTAGCAATAAGGTGTCGTGAACCGTAAGATAGGTCCACGACGGGGTTAGATGTAAATATATACAAAAGTTAGCGATAAAAAAGACATAAGAAATTGATAAGAAATTCCCCGGCAACGGCGCCAAATTTGACAAGAGGAAAACCTGTCGCTGTTCTTGCCAAAGAATACTCAAACTCACAACTAGTATAGTGTGTAAGCAAGAGATCGATCCACAGGGAAATCTATTCAATTCAGGTATCAATTCTAATCGCTAGTAAGAATATGGGGGGTTTTTGGGTGTGAAAAAGGTCCGCCTTTTATCAAATCGGAAGCAAGAAAACAAAGAAAATTGATTGTAGAATGCAGTGGAGAGAAATAGGTTCACCTACAATTTATCACTTCGATTGATGAATTCGATCCTTGTTTCAGCCTCTAGTTCTTGTCTTTTCCTATCAATGTCCTTGTCCAGATCATATGTAAATTACTAGTCCTACGAGTCCTAGCAACCCTTATCACTAAATAACCCTAACACGGTTAAGATTTAACCTAGAGATAGCATTAAGAATATGAATTAACCAAGGTACATGCAATATCAAGCTACGAGTCGATATTTAACATATATTCAACTTCCGACACATCCAATTAGTCCTACGAGTCCTAAAGGGATATGATTGCCACTTGGGTTAAGGTTCGCTACGAAGAATCTACAAAACCCTAGCAATTGAATGAATCTACTCTAACTAGTCGGCCAGGCCAGAGAGAATAAAACACATTCAAGCAATTAAGCACAAAGAAGTCGAAACATTGCAATAGGAATAAGAACTAGATTAAGAAACTCTCACAATTCAACAATCAAAGATCCAAACTGTAGGCGAAATCTTGAGAGTTTAGTTGCTCATGCTCAACGGCGCTTTCAACAATGGAATAAAGTGCATAAGGTCTATGAAAGAATAACCTAAAAAGTCTTTTAAAAGGCTTTAGAAAGTCGGCTAAGAAAATAAACTAAAAACCCTAACTAAAGTCTGATTCTGAACGGCGTGTTTCTGCGAGGGCCGCGGGGCAGCCAACCCAGGCCGCGGGGCGGCCAGGCGATTGCGAAATCCTTCGTCAGAGCTTCGGGCCGCAGGGCGGCTAGCTTGGCCACGTGGCGGCTTTTACTGTTCAAAGCAATTTTTCCGTTTCGAATTTGGTCTCGATGTCAACACGAAAGTTGTAGATCTCAAAGAGAGCTTTCCAACGCATGGTTATAATAGTCAATCGGACCATTGAGGCCTCCAGAAAGTGCAAAACAAGTTCAGCATGTCTGGCGACAACTTTTGCTAACTTGTTATTCACTAAGCCTCTTGAAATTCGACTCCGCTCCCGTGCTCTTCACTTTTCTTGCTCAACTTGAATCTTCCTTTATCCAAGAGTCACCTCATTCCTCGTCGGATCCACCTTTACCTGAAATTAACCATAAAATTGCATAGATTCTGACTTTTCCAACACGACAGGTAAACATGTAATTGTAACTAAAATATGCACTATTAACAACTAAACTATGCTAAATGTAATCTATTATACAATACTAATCATGCTCTATCACCTTCCTCGATATTGACCAAAGTCTGCTCGACATCGACTTGCTGCTCGTCGATATCGAGTTGTCATTCAGCTCCGTCCAACTGCTTTCCGACCTCTAGCTCGCGTAGTTGGTGGCCGCTCCTGAGTTTTACAGCTGCGATGTGTCCGGTCTTCCCCTTGGGATTTGGTTCTGAAGATCCAGGGAGCGTTCCTGACTGTCTGCGGACGCCTGCAGCTAGCTGTCCAATCTGTGTATCAATTGATTTCCTCCAGACATCGATTTCTCCAAATTTGGTATTGATGTTCTGGAACTAACTGTTGATGGTGCCCTGATTCCGGCGCATTTCATCAAGGATAAGTTGTAGGTCATCCTTCCGCTGGTCACTTTTTGGATGTCCTAGAGCTCTGTATGGCGGGGGGTTCCTAGGGACACCTCGGTTCCATTTTGGTTGCTGAAACCTTTGGTCCCTCATATAGCGGTTGGGACCCCCTGCGTAAGCTACCTCTTCGTGGTGTTCTGCCAACCTAACTTGCTCTGTGTGTGGGCACTCAGTAGTGGTGTGCCGCTGTGATCCGCATTCGATGCAGGGCTGGTTGACAGATAGATACTTGACTTGCTTGAGGAGCTTGCGATTCTGATCTCTGTAGTACTGTTCCTTGACATCTGGGTCAATCTCTTTAGAGGGCTCGTAGAGAGGCATGGATGGGGCTGGCCTGGCATAGGAGTTTTCATCATAGTTTGTAGTAGTCCCATACTTATTGTCGTAATTGGTGAGCTTGTCGAGTACACCCCATGCTCTGCTGGTGGCATCGTCAGATACTCATAGCGAGTGTACTGATTGATCCTATCCTTAGTAGTCTGGTCAAGAGAATTGAAGAATATCTCCTGGATGACATAGGGTGGTTGTCCATGTATAGGGCAGGATCGCAGTAGGTCCTTATATCTTTCCCATGCTTTTGCCAGCGGCTCCTCAGGCTTCTGTTTGAAAGCTGTAATCTTTTGGCGGAGGAGGACTGTCTTGGCAGGAGGAAAGAATTTGTTGAGAAACTCCTGCTCTACTTGAGCCCATGTCGTGAGGGATCGTGGTTTTAGTCCTTCCAGCCACTTTAATGCGGGACCAGCGAGAGACCAACGGAAAGCCTTCATCTTGACGTATTCCAGAGTAGTACCTTCAGCAAGAGTGCGGCACATGTCGGAAAAATTGGTAATATGTTCAAGAGGGCATTCATTAAATCTTCCATGAAATGCATTATTTTTAAGTTCAATAAGGAAGTGAGTGCGAATTTCAAAATTATACTGAGGGATTAGAATGGCCGATTCAGGCACGACGAGAGTCGGGTGCATGTAATCCTCCGCAGTTGTTGGGAATTGGGCAAGCTCAGTTTCCGCTCGCATCCTTCGCTCAACTTCCTGCTCCATGCCTGCTCTCTCAGTGGCGAGAGCAGTATCTTTGGCGGCTAGTCCTATCCTAAGCCTCTCAATAAGCTGTTCTTGTGTTTCTGCAGCCGCCATGACTCTTTTTAGTTTAGCGTGGACGTGTAGAAGGCGTTCCGGTTCGTCTAAGCCGCCAAACTCAGGTGGTTGACCAGAACGGCGCATACACCTGCAAATTAACTCAAAGCAAACGTGAGATTTAACTACCTAAGGCGTGAATGATTGCTTCCCTGGCAACGGTGCCAATTTGTTGTAAGAGGAAATCAAGAATGCAAATTAAAATATGAATAAAGCAAAGCAAACCAGATTCCGTCCCTTGCAAATGATTACAAAACCTCCTCCTGATGCAACAGTGGGAACTCAGGATCGATCCTCGAGGAAGCGTGTTAGCGGATCCTAGGCAGTGAATAAATCTCACGGCAGAAGTCGACCACAGTTGCTCGATCTCGGCTAGGGTTAGTCGACAGAAGATCGGACAAGTCGAACAGAGCAAGCAGCAGCTCCCAGCAGTTGGTCGATATCGAGGAGTTTTTACTCGATATCGAGTAAAAGTTTCGTCGACGTCGGGTACCTGCACACCAGAAGCTACAACGATCTAGGCGATCGAATATCAGTAGTCGATGTCGACCAGTTTTGGTCGATATCGAGTAGAACAGAATCTAAAACGAATGCAAAACTTTGAATCGGAATAAACTCAATAAACTAAAAGACTTCCAAGATCAGGGTTTCAACACCACAACGATAACCATGTAAAGTAACACATAAAGGCATAAAAGATCATGCTTTCCATCAAATAACTGTCGTTATTAACAAATAGGAAGATAGAGGCTTTTGCATAAACCCTAATTGTTACTAACCCTTTTCACATAATTAACCCAAGTTGTATTAAGATCACTTTCGCTTCAATAACACAAACAAGGATCACCTTCAACTTTCGCAAAAGAATCATGCTCATAGGGATAGAAGACGAATTGCATAAATAGATCGTACCTTTACCGCATCACCTCACATGGCTACCGTCGGGCTCACCTCGACCCTAGAAGTGGGTGGACTGCTCTTCATTGCAATCGCAGACATCTTTGATGAAAAATAACTAACTTGCATTAATAAACTTAACCAAACTTACAACCTCTTCTCCTTCTCTCTCTATGTGACTAATTGTCTCTGAAATTGAATGACTAAAATCCAGCCCCTAAGGCTTTATTTATAGGCTTCCAACCCTTGCTATTCAAGGTAAGAAAGTCTATTTATATCTATATCTATCTATCTACTTACTTAAAGATAAAATAATGGAATAAAAGAATTAAATCCAAAAAGGAAATATATCTAAAGTAGGTAAATCCTCCATTGAGTTGATAGATCTTGATAAGTCTTGATAGATGTGGATAGAATCGGACAACTTCGTATCCAAGCAAGCCTAACTCGACTCGGACAGCCCACAGCGCGCGGCCCAGGAGAGTTTTACTCGATATCGAGTAGTTTACTCGATATCGAGGAACGTTTCTCGTCGACTCTGGGTTGCTGGCTTGCTCGAGTAACTCTTCTCGACTTGGCTCGGACATGTGTCTCTAGTCTTGTCGATATCGAACAATTTCGTCGATATCGAGTAACTGTTGGTCGGTATGTCCTCTCTTCGGCTTCTCGATCCGGTATTGCTTCCTCGAGCACAGGTGCGGTTTCAAGTCTTGGTCGATATCGAGTAGTTTACTCGATATCGAGTAAAGTTCTGCACTCGAGTTTGTCTTGTCTGCTCCGCTTCGTCGATCTCGGCTTCAGAGGTAAAAGTCGTCCTGGGTTGTCCTCGATATCGAGTAAAATTCCCCGACATCGAGTAACATCCTCAGCTCCCGGCTTCACTTGTCGATGTCTGGTGCTCAGCTTGATATGTGGCCAACTCGACATTGACTAATGGAAGTCGACAAAGGATTTCTCCAGCTTTCCTTGCTCGATTCTGGTTCTGCTGCTTCTTGACCTTGGACTTCTGTAGTTGACTTTTGAGCTTTTTCTTCCTTTCTTAGAACTGCTATAAATTGCTTCGATTTCTGCGAATTTAAATAGAAACTGGTGTAGATTCCATAATTTGGCAAATAAACATAAACTACATAGATTCTGTACTATTCTAGCCCAAATGCATGAAATGTATGCAGAATACGATATAAAAGTTACTATAAATCATGGCAGATTCGGCTCACAACATCTCCATTGAACCCCCCGCCCTGCCCGAGGTGCTGAGGTATGTACGGTGAGAAGACAGGGTCGTCATGAGCCCCTGAAGGGTTCAGAGAAACATCGTGCGGGGCAGACCCTGCGGTCCCCTCCACGTCGTGACTCGTCATGTTGGACGCGTCTTCCATATTATTGCTCATCTTCTTTTATCCTGAAAAATTCATAGTCAATTGTTAGAAAAAGTCCATACTAATCCATTAGCATAACCTTTCTTGAAACCTCTTAGCGTGAGACTGTTCCCTCGGACGGCGCCAGTTATAAAACCGCATTTGAAAGGTGGACCCCACCCCACGTCCCCATGGAGGGGGGTGAGCCACGTGTCTCGACTTTAGTGGTCAACGGTCTTACCTGAAGTTTCTTCCCTTGTGAACGATCTCATAGTGCCACTATCCTAGGGGGGAGAACCTTCACCTGTGCTGGGATGACCATACGTGGTGAGACAGGCTTACCCAGGCTTGAGCATCCGCGGTCTGCAGATGACAAAAGACTAGCGCCCCCGAGCCTCGTCCGCGGCTCGTTCTACCCTTCGGGCATCGATTTCATCAAGACCATTCGGAGAGGATGGGTTCTGGCTCTAGAGCAGAATGAGAGGGTTGGAGTCAGGAACTCCGGATTCGGATAATTCCTTAATTCTAATACCTGAAAGCTCGCCTACCCGGCGATTATAGTGTGTGCGTGATAACTATGCGGATAACCTGGTATTCTTGCGTTTGAACTCTGTTCCCTTTTCTGAGTAGCTCAAGACCCTCCTTTTGGTTTTGCGAAAAAGCCTCGATCTTAGAGTGTCTCTTCGCTTTTATAGTGCATGCCTACGCCCCTTCCTGGAGGGAGTGTTCCTTCCTTTTTGCCACTTGTCGAAATATGGTTGCCACGCGTTCTGCAGAGATGGGCGCGTGGGTGGTGGGCATGTGCGACATCTGGCCGAGTTGCATGTGACTTATATCCGCGGATCATTTATTTAGTGCATCCGCGCTGGCCCATTTTTCCCGTCCTTTTATTGCCTTTATCCTTTTTTCCCCCTTTCCGTTATTTTTGGGCATCATCATGTACATAAGTGATGTATTAATATGATATTGACAACATTTTAGATTTTTATATAGATGTTGTTGTTAGCAATATATATCAATTTATATTAACATTGTGATGTTAAAATATATGTTACGCATTGATTTAGATTATTCAGACGATGTCTATAATGCTGCTAGCATATGTTTTTATGTAGTGGGTCGATTTCATAGCTATTAAGGCACAACACTTCTCATTTATAATCCGATACGTTTTCGTTTGATACATAATACCCTTTGCTCAATATAAAATAAAATTTTGCAAATGATGGATACTTTAACAAACATATACATTAAAATAAATACGCAATCAACATTTACAAATGTTTTACATAGGAGGTACTTGAAAGATACACAACTTTGAATCAGCACACTTCCCACAACTGCTGCTTAAAATGTGCAAATAATTCACCCACTAATATTTGTCACGTACTGTCTTGTTCTGTCAGACCATTAGGGAATCTTGGACAAATCTACATAAAATTCTTGTTATTAGGGAGCTAACATTGCAAAAAGAGTAGTATATGTCAATACAAGGAACCAATCAATTGTAGAGGCAAAAGGTGTTCAGTTGCCTACTTGCCCCAAAAAAAGGTGATATAAAATTAGCTATGAGAATTGAGCATTTCAACAAGGCAAAAAATAAAGGGAAGCTGGTGCATTTGAATAACATGATTAACTAGCTACATGAACTAAACTCCAGTATTACTTACCAGTTTAGCTAAAAGTTGCTACAAAATAAACAAAGTGGTACGAACTACTCATAGCTCATCAGGTGCATTTTATCATAATAAGCTTATGACTATAGTAAAAAAAAAAAGTTTAAACCAATCTACTCACGGCTAATCAGGCAGAAAAGAACATGGCAACAAATTGGAGGAAGAAAAGAAGTAAAACGCAACAATAGTCAAGTGCATGATGGAGCATTAAGCCTTACTTGTTCCTTGATAATGGAAAGAGATTTTAGCTTTAGACTCATTCTCGTTTAGCCGTGATGATCTACATGATCAAAGTAAACAGTAGTAAATCAATGAAGGATTGTGGAGACAAAGAAATACAGTGTCTATCTTTTAAGTAAATCTATGAACTGTTTATGACTATTGTACGGCAATGACAAAGCTCAAATGAAAACTGTTTTCTCAATGATTATGAAACGAATGAAGAGAGATAGCTACAATAAAGAGTAAATATCCCTAGGTACTATTTGACTATCCCTGCATATTGACTGTATAAAAATAGCTATATTATTTACAGTGAATGCAAACTGGAATGAAGAGAGAATGCATATTGACTATCCCTGATATGGTCTACCCAGTTTCATTGAAAGAAAATTCTTTCAGTTTTCTAGCTAACTCAATTTCTGTAGCTGCAGCACCATGTACTATTTGACTATCCTTGCACATTGACTACATAAAAATAACTATATTATTGACAATGAATGCATTAGATTTCATTTTTGTTTGAAAAGGTAGAAATAATAACCATCTTATACTTGATTCAATCAACTATCACTACACATCGACTACAGAAAAAAAAAGTATATTTTTAACAGCAAAAACATCGCCTAGCATCTTGTACATCGCACAAAGACAAGATTGAACTCTTAAAACAGCTAAATGTGTATCAACTAGTCAGAACCAACAATTATTACCTTATAGATCAGCCACGACTCTTTCTAGGTCGTCGAGTATACTATCAATAGATACAGAGTTACCACCCTCTTCATTCTTCACAATTGTAACCTACAGCACACGACCATCAAAAGTCAAAAGTCAAAATAAGAAAGGTGAAGAATATCAACAGAGCATATCTACAGTTCGCCTAAAAATAATGAATAGAGAGAGGTATTAGGAAGGAAAAAAGACAGAAGATAAACACATGGAAACACTTATAATACGTAAGCATCGGGTTGCTTACAATGACAACAACACCAGTTGTGCGGCAAAACACATGATAAAGGTCTAGCTACTTTGCTGAATGCTGACACATAGAAAATATATATATATATATATATATATATAGGTAAAGGTTCAAATGAAAATGGGGTTTAAGATGGAAATTTTGATTAAAGTGAAAATGTGTAAACGGATTGAACTGGGCCAAAAAAAATAAACGGGTTCAACTGGGCCAAAAAAAAAACCTCCCAATTCATCGTCTCCCAAACCAGGTCTCCCGTTCACTCCCTCCCTCTCCCGACTCTAAAACCTTGAAGCCATGGACGACGGCGTCTCCCTCCATCGCCTCTCGCCTTCTCTCGTCATCCTCCCTCAATCCTCGTCATCCTTCCGTCACCCCTCGTCGTCCTCTGATCTGGTCTCGCCCTTTCTCACGCTTCCTCTCTCGCCCTAACTCGCCCTCGCTTATCGCCCTCTATCGCGCCTTGTCATTCTCTCTCTACTACGATCTTCGAGCTTTCCTGAATGGAGAACGACAATGGCGGAGGAGATGGCAGATCGTCGAATTCAACCGTGATTTTGCCTCAGGTAAGTGCAGCCAGTGCAGGTTCTTCTCTCCAATGCTTTGATTTTTAGCGTTGAATTAAGCGTCTAATAATGCTGAATTTACGGCTTTCTTGTGTCTCGGATGATCGAGTGATGATTCCATTTGGTAGTGTTGGGCTGAATTTGTGCTTAATTGATTGAATCATTGATTGCTTTGCTTGCCTGATTATTGCAGCTTGTGTTGTTGATTTTTCCCTTTTTGTAATGTGATGGTCGTGCGATCGATGTTGCTTCATGAATAGATTTGGCTTGATTGGAATGGATTGGAAAGGTTGTAGCTTAAAATTGCTTTGATACTGATGCTTTCTCCTTAAAATTTGTTTTCTTAAATAAAGTTATTGTTTTCATTGCTATTTTATATTGCAATTTTTCCTTAAGAAAAATTACAGTACGATCAGTTCATGAATGATATATATTTAAATAGACTAGGTTAGTTGATGAAATTCAAGTGTGCTTGTGTTAACCTTGGCCACGTAGTAGCTAATGCGTCCAGTCCTTATTTGTTGAATTCATTTTATATGTTGGTTCTGCTGGACTTGAGTGCTTATCAAATTTATTAGACATTTATTATTATTATTATTATTATTATTATTATTATTATTATTATTATTATTCATTAATTATCTCAGCAAGATGCACAATTTGTCCATGTTTTTCTTCTTCTGTTGAATCTGCATATATTTGTTAGTTAAGTGGATCCTATTCTGATGTTAATGTAACTTTAATGCCTCGAGGAAGCAACCAAATGTCCGATTATTATTCACAGTGGCAACCTTCCAATCAAGTTGGAAATGGAAATAATCAGATCTAGACAGATTTAATGAATCTGGATCAGCAGGCTAAGCATTCACCTGAATTGGATCTGGAGCCCTATGTTTCTGGTGTAAAGAGTCGGCAAGGTGAAGCAATAGTAGAAAACAAATATTTGTTGGCACTCTGTTACTAATCATTCTTTCTGAACTAGACAAAGATGGGGCCATGCAACTTCAAACATTACATACTAAATTGCGCGTATTCTTCTAATCAAAGGATTACTTGTTCAGATTGGAGTATTGGACTCTCTTGTTCAGATCTGAATGTTAACTCTTACCTATTCTTAACTCCAAATTTTCTATAGATTTTCTTCGATCATGTGGTATAGGGGATGCATTTCTGAGCATCTTGTAATTTTAGACTTAGTGAATCTCTATCGATTGCTCTTGCACTCCATCCTTGTCTCTGGCAAGCTGTACACCCTTTTGATCCAATAGTAGAAGGTGAAATCAGCCTGACAGTGGATGACTATGGAGCTTAACTTTTTCAGCAAATTAATTTCAGTTTTAGGGGAGAATGTGTGGACCTATTTGTGAATTATTTTTTAGAGTGAATGTGATATTTTAAGGGTTGTCAGGTAGCCAACTGTGTTATATGTTGTTTTGAGAGTGAAAGTGTTGTTTTAGGGGAGAGTGTTTGTTGGTTGTGGCCAAACTTGTTTGGATCCACTCACCTCCACACCAATTGGATCTCCTGGTGGTTGTGTTGATCGAATGAAAGTGAGGCTTCTCTTGAATGTAGCTGTGTATGCTCTCTTTCCTGTGGTCAATGAGCTAGAAATTGAGGTTGCAGAAGGCACGTATCTCTTTTCTGATTTATAAAGTGAGTGCTTTATTTGGTTTTAAATTGCACAATTGTTATCTAAAATTGCACTAATGTATCTTAGTTTTGAACTTAATATAGTTCAGATTGCACAATTGTATTCTAAAATTGCATTAATATGCATGATGTGCCATTAAAAGCCTATTAGCTCAAAATGGGAGAGCGATGTGCTATGCACAAAGACGCGGGTTCAAATCCCGCATAGGCTATTTATGGGTGTCTTATTTTTATTTCCATTCATGATGAAGTGCAAGAATAAAATAATAAAGTGCATAAATACGATGTTAAAGTGCAAGAATAAGATGATGAAGTGCATAAATAAGATGTTAAAGTGCAAGAATAAGATGATGAAGTGCATAAATAAGATGTTAAAGTGCAAGAATAAGATGATGAAGTGCATAAATAAGATGTTAAAGTGGAAGAATAAGATGATGAAGTGCATAAATAAGATGTTAAAGTGCAAGAATAAGACGATGAAGTGCATAAATAAGATGTTAAAGTGCAAGAATAAGAAGATGAAGTGCATAAATAAGATGTTAAAGTGCAAGAATAAAATGATATAGTGCAAAAATAAGATGATGAAGTGCACAATTAAATTGATCAAGTGTAAGAATAATAATATGAAGTGTATGAATAAGATTGTGAAGTACATGATTAAGATTATAAAGTGAATAAATAAAATGATAAAGTGCAAGAATAAAATAATGAAGTGCATGAATAAGATTCTGAAGTGCACAGATAAGATTATAAAGTGGAAGAATAAAATGATGAAGTGCATGAATAAGATTCTGAAGTGCACAATTAAGATTATAAAGTGTAAGAATAAAATGATGAAGTGCATGAATAATAATATGAAGTGCAACAACTCTTTCAAAAAAACATATGAGCTGATTTTTTTTTTTTTAGTTGCACCAGCTTAATTCATCTTTTTTAAATCATTCTCAAGATTGTGGTTGTTTATTTCTAACTTTGCACTAATATATCTTATTACAAGACTCTTGTTACGAAACTCTGCAAACTATGAAAATTATGCACTTTAGCCTATGCGGGAATCGAACCCACGTCTTTGCACATAAGCAATTGCTCTTCCATTGAGCTAATAGGCTTTTAAAGTTTAATAAGAGCTAATGTTCTTTTAATAGGCTTTTGAGTTTTAAAATTGCACTCTTCAGTTTTATAATTGCCCTTTTTTCAAACTGAAATTGCACATTTAAGTTCTAAAATTAGCATAGACATGAGCATTTTCAAATTACAACATCAGCGCTTTAGTCACATATGGCAACAGGAAACAACAAATAGTGACAAGAAACGATGCCAAATATTGAAATTAAGGTTGTGAAAAATTATGCAGCTTCATCCAGCAATGATCGCAGCCAAATGAACCCAACAGCCCCACCAAATGCATAATCTGACGACAAAAACCCAGCCCCTCTTGTTCTGTTATGAACATTCAGTAGACACCTAAAAAAAATCAGCAAACTTATGCCACATTATCACCAAGAATCATCATCCAATGTACCGTCTAGGATTATCATTATCAAATGCGCCTCCTACTTGTTACAATGAACAGCTTCATCTATGATGAAATAGTCTAGAAATTGTGCAATAAACAAAGTTCAAAACAAACAGATCTAATGATATGATCATACTGTGATTCCTTTTTGTCGAGTGTGAATTAGGGTTAAGCCCAATTTTGATCATTATGATCGATTTCTCTAAGAATCAAAACCATTCATACATGAATTCAAACAGCACGTTGTTATCATTGAGAAACAATGATATGATCCTACTGAAAACAATTAATTAAGCAAGAAATAGAACATAGAACATCAAAATTAAGCTTGTTCAGACTTACGAAGAAGAGAGAGCCTAGAGGAGAGCAACGCCGTACAGGTCGCCGGATCCGGCGGCGCCCCCGGTGGAGTGGTGGTCTCCAGTGATGTCGCAGCCGACCATGGCCACCGGCCACCACCGGGAAGCTTCCGACATCCCAACGAGGCCTTTCGTAGCCCTTTGTCACAGTCGGCGTTCTCCAGATCCATGGACGACGACCCACCAGATCTGGCCATGGACTGCGACCTACCAGGGCAGCAGCCTCCCACTCCAGGAGCAGTGGGGCAACAGAAGAACGATAAGCTGCGACCTTTTTTGCTCATTCTTCGCATAAATCTGCAAGTTGAAAAAAACAAACTTGAATAGAACAATGGTGAACAATGGGATACTTCAGGATATTTATTTATTAAGGGTTAACTTGAATAAGAACCACAGATGACACAAATAGCACCAAGAATTGAAAATCCCTGCATCTGTCAAAATATAAATCCAAACTGGAAACCTTACCTACATAAATCAAGCAAAATCATTGATAATGTGTACACGAACAACTCATAAACAAACAAGTTAAGGCATACTCAGCCATCTACGGTGCCAAGCCACCTCAAGTTGCTTGTTGCTGAAAATGGCGTGCCATGGACCATGGTTATCAAAGCCAAGCCACTTAATTCACGATTACCAATTTGACAGTGACCAAAATAGCAGAAAAAGAATCAAACTTTTTCAGGAAAACAGCACAAAAATTGACAGTGGCCAAAATAAGAATCAAACTGAAAAACTGGAGAGTACCAAATAGGGTTTGCCCTCAGAAGTTTGTCTGATGACGATCTCATCAAATGGAGTTGCTAAAACTTCATTCACGAGTGCATAATGAAGCAACCTATTCACAATTGCCCTCTTTCTATTCGTCAGTTTCATATATCTTCACAAATCCGATCCAATCACAAGAAATTAAGCACCGGAGCAACAAATTGAAACATGTCTTAAAATTTCGAAGGAAAACGAAGAGATTGGGAATAAATATTCAGACCTGGTGATGGAGGAGTGTTCATGGCCAGGAAGGAGGGAGAGGGTGGATAGGTAGAGGGCAAAGCGTCCCAGGAGTTGGGGGCTTCCATGGCGCCGACTAAGAACCTCCGCGGATGGGAGAAATTGAGCCGGATTTGCAGGGATGCTCGATTAATTTGAGACTGTGCAGATCGGATCCAAAGGTTGTCTCTTTTCCGCGGCCTGTTCGAACGGCTTCGACAGCTCCTTGAAGAACTCAATCTCTCCTCTCCCTCGCCCTCGGTTCAACCTCTCTCGTAGATCTCCCTCCATTGAAGACGGAATTCGCTTCCTTACTCCTCTCTCCTTCCCTGAAAATTGAGCAGCCATGAAATAGGGTTTGGGAGCATTTTAGCGTTTTCAACCGGTTTAGGCCGGTTCAGCGCTTCAGTTTTGTTTTTTAAAGTCAGACCCGCGCTAATTTATTCCTTACTCACCCCATTTTCACTTTAAGCAAAATTTTCATCTTAAGCCCCTTTTTCACTTTAACCTCACCATATATATATATATATATATATATATATATATATATATATATATATATATATATATAGGGGGTGGTTCTAAGATGCACACCCCTTAAGATATACCTTATGCACGAATTTGAGTCTTTGATTGAAAGAAAATAGACGGCCAAGATTAAATGAGATTTTTTTGTTTTTTTCTTTAATTATAACGGGACCCACATGCCAAAAAAAACAACTCCTTTGATGGAGCGTGCGTTCCACCCCAACCCAATTCTTGCTTTCTTGCTTTTTTGTTAAAAAAAAAATTGGGTTAGCTGCTTTTTTTTAAAAATGTTTTGTGAAAAAATAAATAATTATGAGTGATTTGTTGAAAGATCCACCTGATTTCGTTTTTTTTAATTTTGGTAATTCCACCGAATAATTTTTTACATCCTACCGAATAATGTTATGTTATCTATTCCGACACATTGATTTCTAATTATGTTGGAGTTCGTGTTCCTAAACACCGATTTCTAATTACAAACTACACCTATTTCGTTGCATAATTCTTCAGAATTTATCGAATAATATTGAAAACCTCATAACTCAATCGCACATTTATTTCGAATGACAAAATACACACATTTCATTGAATAAGTATTCACATTTCAACGAAAAATTTGGATCGACAATCTCATATCCCAATCACACATTTATTTCGAATTATAAAATATACACATTACGTTGAATAATTATTCAGAAGTCAACGAATAATATCGAAAATCTAATATATCAATCACAAAATACACGCATTCTATTGAATAATTAATAGATATTAACCGAATAATGTTTGTATTCCATCGAATCATTCACCGACGATGTATTGATTTTCCAAATGTGAAAGATGAGTGCTTGCCGGTATTTATGAATTTAGTTAGCAATAGTAGGATAATCATTGAATAAAAAAACCCAACAAGAAATAGAATACCTTCTCGGACTTTGAATAAGCCTCGATTAGCTTATTACTATGATGGCTTGGTACGGTGGCATCAGAAAAGCCTATGGTGCTTCTCCCATCCTCTTCAAATGGTGGATCTAGGACTGAGATCGGACTTGCCGGTGAGGAGGGGATGCTGGAGATCTGATGGCGAGAGGAAGCGGGCGGAGGCCAGTCGGGGAAGCAGTCGACCATGGCTGGATCCCCATCGTCCTCGGCCTAATCAATCGCAACAGCGAGATCAATCGCAACAAGGGTCCGGCGAGACTGCGGTCGATTCCGCCTCCGCCTTGCCTCGATTCCGGCTAGACTGGTCTCGCCTCCGCCTCCGCCTTGCCTCGATTTCGGCTAGGCTGGGCTCGTCCACTCGAACTCGCTTCCTCCTGCAACCGCCATCGCGCTTTCGAACTCGATTCCTCCTACAACTGTCGCCGCTCTCTTCGTTGTCGGAATGCCCATATCGTCATCTTCCTCACTGTTCCGCCGATTGAAGAAGCCCCATCCATGAACACCGATTTGGATCTCTGGTCGCTCAAACAAAGAAGAAGAAATTAAATAGGGATTTAGGGTTCTTTCCACACACGCGCCTACATATGAGGAGAGTAGAGCGGGTTTCCGTCAATTGTGTGCGGGGCCCACCTTCTTTTAATTAAAAAAAATAGAAAAATCTCTTTTAATCTCATCCACCCATTTCCATCCGATCCATGGTCCACAATTGTGCACAAAGTACACCCTAAGGGGTATGCACAATTGATCCACCCTATATATATATATATATATATATATATATATATATATATATATATATATATATATATATATCACGGGTAAACAAATCACCTGCCCAAAAGGCAAAGGGCTGCCTAAGATTTCACAGTTGAAACACCAAAGACTGGGTAAACCATATATATATATATATATATATATATATATATCAAGGGTAAACAAATCACCTGCCCAAAAGGCAAAGGGATGCCTAAGATTTCACGGTTGAAACACCAAAGACTGGGCAAACCATTGCCAAGGTGTTGACTAAACCAAATTGGAAACCAAGCTGATGCACTAGAGAGAGGACCAATAGACAAAGTCATTCAAAGATAGAAAACTGAAGGTGTAACATTAGACTAATGAGATAAGCTAGCTCACATTCGCTCAAATTACACCAGCTACATTTGCATCAAGCACATATCCCATGAGCATGTCATTTATGATCAAGTTTAAAACCTCGAGAAAACCTAAAAGGAGAAATGCTCAAATTTTGATGGATAACAAACTCCTAAACAATCTCTCTTGTTGCAAAAAATGCTCAGTACAACAATGAAACTGCACCAACTATTGACATTGAAACTGATTTTAAAGCAATCAAAATAGCCCCTAAAACTAAAAATAGCCCCTAAAACTTAAAACTATAGCAAAAAGTAAGGCAATTGCTTAATGCTTAAATAATATCAAAAGTTAGGCATTTACTGTATCAAAAGTGACGTGTGTACAGATAACTCATCGAAATCAGTAAAGTGAAGAAACTCAGCAAACTTAAGCGTTCCTCGTACAATTTTGTGCAATTGCAACACCAGTGGCCTCCTCGTCACAATCCCTGCGAACACAATGACCATATCCCTAAACAATCAACTCTAAAACTCCTCTTAGACTCCAAATGCAACTCCTAAACAAAATACGAAATTGAAAAGAAAGCCTAACCAGATCCTCAGGGGAAGTAATCGCGTCCAACTATACTCTCGACCACGGAGGACTTGCCTGAGCTCTGCGAAAGACGGAGAAGGTGGATCCGTAGGCTCGGTGGTCTCTTGTTAGGGTTTGAAGGGTAAGAAAGAGGAGATCTTGTGTTGGAGAAAGAGGATAGAGAAAGATGGAACCCCGTCGGTAGAGAGGAGGTAAAGTGATGGTGTGAGGGAGTCATGGGTTAGCGAATCAACAAGCAGCGATGAGGAGGGGGTGAGGAGACGGTGAAGAGATGAACAACCTCAGATCGAGGGAGAAACCATCTCAGATCTGGAGGGAGGGGGACCGATTTAGGGGGCGGGGAAGGGAGGAGGCTTAGTTTTGAGATCCAAAGAGAGGAAGAGCGAGGTCGGGGTCGGGATAGGGAGGAAGAGGGAGGATAGAGGCAGTGAGAAGGGGAGGATCCTGGAGCAGAGAGGAGAGGAGGAGGTGGAGGAAGGTCGCCGGAGATGGAGGAAGGTGGAGGCCGGTGATTGAGATCTGAAGACTGGAGAGAGAAAGAGCAGGGTCAGGGTCGGGGTCGGGGTCGGGAACTAGGGATTCTTCCAAGTGAATGTGACACCAATAGAATTTGTCAAGTGTTATAATTTTTCCCTAAATTTTGAAAACCCGCCTATTTTTTCTAAGTTTTTCAATCCCGCTCATTTTAACTTGAAAATTTTAAACGCGCGCATTCTATTTTTTTTTATGAACGAGTGATTTTACTTCTGTCAAAAAATTTGACAGATGTATAAATATTTTTCAACATCACAAATTTAATAATTGACGTAACAAAGTAATTTAACATCTGGTGTTTTATTGACAGACTTAAAAGACATGATGTCTAATTGCATAATTCTAGTAGTGGGTACACCGTCCTTCTTATCTCCCATTACAATATGATATGTCATCAAACATTTAGTGGTATGAACTTCAATGATTACGTGAAACTGTGTACAGAGTTGAGGGTCAACACAAGGTTCTAAAGGAGGCACTTCCCTCATTAACCGGTGACTTATGCGTCGTGGTAGATGCAATCCATAGAGTAAATGATTGCCAACTACATGAGCTGCAAACTGCCTTAGAGATCGACCACTTCAAATGGCTAACGAGGTCGCATAAAATCAACCTTTTTTATCAGGTAAAGACTTTAATCTCCAAAAAAGTGCTTCGGCTATCTATACAAGTTGTGGGAGGATGTCGTAAACCAAAACATTCCTCCGGAATGCATGGACCGACATTGGAGGGTTTGTTACGGTATTCCTTGTGTCAATGAGATTCAGGCATACGTCAGTTCCGTTACTCCGATACCCGCTAAGGACATCCATCTGTTCTGGATGGATTTGTCATGGACTGGCATCAACAACACCCCTCCCGTATGAACTGTCATCTTCATACACTATTTCCAACAACATATGCGGTGATGACCTCCACCCACCCTCATCTTCAAGCGTCCGATCGAAAGGGAGGCCTTGGGGATCGAGGAATGCCTGCAGAACCAACCCGTTGCGATACGAGGAGTTCAGGACAAATTTTGAGAGAGAAGAAGCGCGTGCTGCTCGACATCGTCCACAAGCTACCACAGTTCGACGTGGACGTGATGATATGTTCGGAGGGTTTAACTGGGGTTGAAACAACGTTGATCCCTTCATGCTCGGACATATTCAGGGTGTTAGGGACACTATTGGAGATGGTCATTGTGACTACCATGTTTGGCGTCATTGACATCACCGATCGGCGAGTCTGCTTTCCCAGAACTGAAAGCGTTATTATGCAATCACTTGGAGGATCACGCCGATCTCTACGCCGGTTGTTATATGGGAGGGTACACATTCCAGCAGTTCGTCGACAACCAGAGATGGGCGGGACCTGTGCATGGTGATAGGAGATGTTGGATAGAGCTACCCATCATGGGTTTAGTATTGGCAACAGTATATCAGATTCCTCTCGTCGTCCTAGCTTGGCATCATCCGTTCACATGTCTCCCCATGTCCTCGCCGACACCTGTTAACAACCCTCAATCAGCAACCCTTGATTTAGCATGCATCGGAAACCAAGACTATTTTGTCGCGGTACGACTTTAAACGTCTTATATTACCTATTCTTACTTTTCATCTATATTTTAATACACTAACTCTGATTTTCCGTTCTCATAAGTCTAGTTGCGTCCTAACACTCCCATTCCGCCACCTGCGCCAGAATGGGTTAGTGGCTTAGCGCTCTTTGCCCTCATCTAAGGACACATCATCAACCAATCGTCGAAGGATGGGATGCTCCTTTTCAAGCTCAGTTTTACAAATTCCAAGCTTTACGTGTCGATGTCGGTTGCCCTGTACACTTTGTCTACATTTTATTCCACGAGTCTATTATAATTATCGATGTAAACCTTTTTTTCCATGTCTTGTAATATTTTTCGCATATTATCCGAATGAAAACCTTTACAATTATTGATTTTTATTCCATTAACATCTCCCTAAACCATAAACCCTAAACCCTTGATTTTTATTCCAAAAACCCTAAACTCTAAATCCTAAACCCTAAACCCTAAACCCAACCCTAAGCCCTCAACCCTAATCGGACAAGTTGCACGTCATTGACTACCAGGCCCGTGCTGGTGGGGTGTTCAACTGGTTCGGTGGAACAGGGCCCCAAAATTTTTTAGGCCCAATATCTTTTAATATTTGTTATATAATTTTTTTGTTTCAATTCTTTATTAAATTGTGGCTGATGTCCAGATGGTAAGAGGAGTGCTGAGTCAACACTCATTTCAACTATCCCGTGTTCGATTCCTAGAGGTGGCAATCGGGCGGGTCGGGTCGGGTTTGGGTTCGGTTAGTCGGCTTTCGGGTCATTCGTGTTTCGGGTAATGTCTAATAATTTGGTCAATCGGTTGGGTCGGGTTCGGATTTCAGTTGTATCGGGTTTCGGTTATTCGGGTTTCGGTTGTCTCGGGTTTTCATTATTTCAATATTCATTTAAAAAAAATTACTAGATTGTAGCTTAAAGTTCGGGTTATTTTGGGTTTCGGTTATAACAGGTTCGGGTCTTAATGGGTTTCGGGTTAATCGGGTTCGGTTCATTCGGATTTCGTGTCCAAAATGGACGGGTTGTGTCAGTGTTCAGAATAATCGGGTTCGAGTCGACCGGATCGGATTTTCGGGTTCAGGTCGGGTTTTGCCAGCTCTATCGATTCCACATCCCCCCTTTTTTTTAATATACTTTGATTATTATTCTTTTACACCCTTTTTAAAAAAAATTATATCAGGAACTAATAGCTTCTCTCCCCCATTTTTTTTAATCTTCTTTGATAATGTCAATTTTTAGACCCTCTTTATTTCTTTTATCATAAACTAATTAAATTATATTATCTTTGACCGAAAATAAATGTCTTTTCACTTTTTCACATGTTTTTTTTATGAGTTAAACATATATAAAATATCCACTTTTTTTTATTAATCTCTTTTAATAATTACAAATTTATTATTAGGAGATGTATTTTTTGGACGAATGGGGTATTTAAGGTTTTCAAACAATCATATAAAATATTTATTGCGCAAATAAATAAGGTTTTATTTTTATTTTTTTTTTGCTCAGGACCCCTTAAAACGTTGGCACGGCCATGTTGACTAGGTGCATTCTTGCACGTCGTTGACTACGTGAAGGCTTGCACGTCGTTAGTCACATGCAGACTTGCACGTTGCTTTTAACGTGCATGCCGACGTGCACTAAGATCACACCCACCACATTTACACGTTAATAACGACGTGCATGCACGTTAATAACGACGTGCATTCTTAATCATCATTTGCGGTGTATCTAACAAGAGCCTAAAAAAGTAAGGGAAATGTAATAAACAGTTAGATACTTAGATACCAACCCACCGAGTTTAGAGGTTTGTTATACTTAGCTATTTTGGATATAATTTCAAATTATAAAATTTATATTTAAACTTTACATATTAATAAGCTTCTATTATACAAATCTACTAGTTCAGTACCCACACTGTGTGCGATTTTCTTACCATTTGAATAAATTTAATATAAATACCCGTTTAGAGAGTTAATTAATTTATTTCAACACTTTTGAATTGTTACACAATTTAAATAAAATTACCATTGATTTTCATTAATATATTGAAAGTATTATCAAACTTTTATATAATTATTATCAAAATCTTACAAAATTGGGTAAAATCTTTCCAAAATATATCTATGTCTAAAAACTTATGAAAACTATTATCTTAAAATTGATTAAGGTGGAGATAAAAAAAAATTTGATTGGTTATTACTAGACCTGTCAAACAGGTCATTCGGGTCGGGTTCGGGTCGGGTCACTTCGGGTTTCGGGTAAAATGGGTCTCGGGTAAAACGGGTTCCGGGTTTTTCGGGTTGACTCGAACCCGGGTTTGACCGGGTTTCGAGTCATTTCGGGTCGATTTCGTGTTTGTCAATTTTTTCTATTTTAAATTAAAAAAATCATGATTTGATAATTTTGCGATAAATTTTAATTATATAAAAAAAATTAATTATAAATCAACCGGGTCACCGGGTAAATCGGGTCAAAATTACCGGGTCAATCGGGTCACCGGGTCGAAACCCAGATTACCTGGAAAATTTCGAGTTTTTCGGGTTCGGGTCAAAATTTCCGGGTTCGGGTCTGAAATTTTTCGGGTCAGGTCACCGGGTCGGGTTGTGTTTTAACAAGTCTAGTTATTACTGTTAAGATAAGGAAAAGATGTCATATGTTACATACGATTTATCATTTATTATATTATATATATATATATATATATATATATATATATATATATATATATATATATATATATATATATATATATATATATATATATATATATATATATCTTCTAAAATTGGTTACATATGTTACATAGGTAAATTTTTATCTTATATTATAGGTAAAATTTTATCCTATATAGTATTGAAAATTTGTTAATATCTTCTAAACATATATCTATATCTAATCAAATTGGGTCAAATTTTATCTTATGAATATATAGATATATTGATTAAATAGATTTATAATAAAATTTTATCTTATGCATATAGTAATTACTAAATCTTATCTTCAATAATAGTATTTAAATTTGGTTAATATCTTCTAAAAATATATTCATATCTAATCGAATTGGGTCAAAATTTATCTTATGCGTATATAGATATATTGATTAAATAGAGGTAGAATAAAATTTTATCTTATGCATATATAGATATAGTGATTAAATATATATATATATATATATATAGGGGTGCGCTCTGGTGAAAACCAAAATTACGGTAAAAACCCGTGAGGACATGCTTTTTAGCCCGGTTCACTTGCTTTATAGCCCGGTTGTGAATAGAACCGATCTATAAAGTCACAAATTATAGCCCGATTCTGAATAAAACCGAGCTATAAAGTCACTATGTAATTTTAAAACATGAGTCTTTTAGCACGATTTTTAGGCTTGACCGAACTATAAAGTCATGTGTTATTTTAAAATTGGAGTTTTTAGCACGGTTTTTAGGTTGAACCGAATTGTAAAGTCACCGTGTGATTGGGGTTTTTAGCATATGTTTCAAATAAACCAAGTTATAAAGCAGTTCTTGCGGTTTTTACCACAATTTGAGGTTTTCACCGGAGTCAATCCCTATATATATATATATATATATATATATATATAGGACGGATCAAATGTTTACAAGTCTTAACATGTTAAATGTTAACAAATAATGGCCGTTGATTGGATGAAGATGGATGGATGTGATTAATTAATAATTTTTTGGATTTATTTTTAACAAAAAAGGGGGACCCACATGGATTAACGCTCCACTTTCACAAGGGGAAAGCGTGGGTTGCACAGCAGTAACTGGTCACATCCGGGTGGAGCAAATTGTGGGAGGCGTTAGTTTTTTTTCCAATTTACACAATTTCCTTTTTGAAAATATTTTTGGAAGATCATGATCAATTATTATGGTATGCGCAATCTTTGAAAAATAGTTGAGTTTTCATGCAAGCGGACGGTGAATTAGAGGATGATTCATCAAAGTTTTTAACGTCATAATTTTCCAAGTAATCATCAATATTCGGCAAATTTTATCACATATCTAACCCGGTCGAATTCGATGGTGCGCTACAGTTGCATCACCGTGGTGTCCCTTCAAGCCGCCTATGGACTCCGCCGACTAGGTTCACTTACAGACACAAGTGCGACTCTCAGATGAGCACTATTCGTCGAAATCGCCCTAGCATGAGACGCGATGAAGAGGGTGAGAGACGGTTGTTTTCTAATCGTCCAAAAAAGGGGGGATTTGGGTTGGGATATCACGCGCGTGTGGTGAGAGAAAATGGTAGTTTTTATCTTTTTCATATCAAAATTAATTAATTTTTGGAATTAATCTCGTCCTTCCATATGCAATCAACCAACGGCCTATATTTGTTAACACAAAACACATTAAGAGATGATTACACAGGACCTAACCTATATATATATATATATATATATATATATATATATATATATATATATATATATATATATATATATATATATATATATATATATATATATATATAATTTTATCTTGTACACTACTTTTAAAAAGTCGTCATGTGTCTCCGACGACTTTTCCTTTATTAAATATAATTAATGATTGATATTTCACTAAAATAACAAAACAATAATTTTTAAATTAACCAATCGTTTATTTTTTTATAATTTTTAAATCATGATTTTTTTTAAATAAAAACTTAAACATGTCGTAAAATGTGAAGTTATATAGGAACTCAACTCCATCCGACCCATGTAATTTGGCCCAATAAAAACTTATGCAGGAGTTTTTATCATTACACTCATGCATCATCTTTTTATCAAAAGCAAGTGAAGACAATGAGAAATGCTTGTAGAAAGATCACAACAGAATATACACTGCTAGCAAATCTCCTCGAGCTGAAATTCAGGGTGACACGAGTGAATGCATTAGGGAAGCAATATGTTTTCATGTAATAAACTTAGAATGCTAAGATACGCAACAATTACAATGCAGTTCACCTCTAAAATGGAAGTGGCTGATTCTCAATCATCCCTCCAGAAGCTGTACAGATGATCAACACCAAAACACAGCAAACACCCAATCTGAATGAACCAGATACATTACACCAAAATCTCCCTGGGTTCATCAAAATATATTTCACAAGCAAATAAAATAAAAGCACAAGATTCTCTGTTGTTTCTATGTTGAAGAATGGAGTACTGGAAGGATTAAAAAAAAAGAAATTTCAGAACTCAAGTTGTGCAGGTGCTTGTGCCAAAACAAGGAATACAACTCCTTAAGGATTTGCCAGTTAGTCAAGGCGAATCAGATCATTGTACTACCAATGGCACGATAAGCATACATTTAACAGGTCAAGCTAGAGCAAACGAAAACACAGATAAGGCACTCTAGGTACATAAAGGGAAACACTGCTCCAGTAGTCCAGTGTGCTCAGAAATTATATATAAAACCGTGTCCAAAGCTGTGCAGCTTAATGAAATTTAATAAAGATGCGGAGATGAAAAACACTTGCAAGATAAAGTCATTAACAACAAACTAGGCCACGCATTAGTTCAACAACTAGGACGCAAGCTCAGCTTAAGAGGGTATTTGGTATGATTCCAGTGGAACCGGCCGAGAATTAGTTACGGGAACATATAATCTATCCAGGGAAATGCACAGCCATGGGCCATGGCAACAGAACTCTTCCAACTTCTACACCAGCATCTGGAAGCACATGCTAATGCTATCCTTCATTGCTTCACTGGGCTGAGGGTAAAGATGGAGTGTTTCAGCGAAAAAGGGATATGGAAGAACAGACTCAAGGAAGAGGGTGAAGATGGATGGCCATGGATGTAGTCTAGGTCCGGTGGTGGTTTGGTTTAGTGGTGTAGACCCTAATTTGATAGCATGACACAAAGCCACTAATCACAACCTGTTGATTATCTTGCTAGATAGATCCTTGAATGAAGTACTAATTCAAATGGAGAACAGAATGGTTGGGAGATAATAACAAAATACATAATACTAGCATTTCTTATGGGGCAATCACAGAACTTTCTATTTTTAAGCTTCTAATCAAGACAGAACATTTTACAGAGTAACCACTACAGAAGTCTCAAAATAATAGAGGTTGTGGACCGACCAAAATCTGAAGAGCTCTATAATTAATGAGAACATAAAAACAATGACATGAACGAATTTCAGAATGCATCAGCAGAGGATATTGGCTTTCCTCTGCAAACAGTGCTAAGTGATGAAAGACCAAATGCAGAGCAAACAATCAACCACACTACATAAAGTCAGGAGTGCAAAACCAAATCCCAAACTCCCATTTCATTCAGCAAATCCAAATTGCATGCTTAGGCAAATCCCAAATATACTAACATCAAAAGCATGTAAAATATGTCTAAAAAGCATTCAAAACCATACCTAGGGTTAGCAACATATATGAACAGTATCAACACACTGCATTAAAAATATACCAATCTGAAACCAAACCGAGTTGTCAACTACTTAGAAAGGGGCAAAACTGAAAATATGGATCATAAGTACTGGAAATGGAAATGAAACAGATAGTTTTACTCCAGATTAGCCGCTGCGGCAATCCCTTGCAAGATGTCCATGCTCGCCACAGTTGTAGCATTCGCCTCCGCCCGCACCACCACCTCCACCACCGAACCGCCCACCGTAACTTCCGCGGCCAACACCGCCACCACCCCCGCCCCAGCTTCCTCCTTGGCATTCCCTGGCAAAATGGCCGTACCCACCGCAGTTATAGCAAGACCCTCCACCTCCACCACCACCACCTGCGCCACCAGATGGGCAGTCCCTAGACAAATGCCCTGGCTGCCCGCAGGAGTAGCAACTGCCACCGCCTCCTCTACCACCACCGCCACCAGAATTAGGGCATTCCCTAGACAAATGCCCTGGCTGGCCACAGGAGTAGCAAGCACCGCCGCTGCCGCCGCCGCCGCCACCACCACCACCAGAATTAGGGCATTCCCTAGCGATGTGTCCGGATCTACCACAGTTGTAGCAAGCTCCACCGCCACCGTAACCGGCATCGCCGCCTCCGCTTCCACCGTTGAATCCAAAGCCACCACGGCGTCCTCCTCCTCCACCTCCGGAAAAATTTCCGCCTCTGCGATTATCGGAATTAGCGCCGCCGTTAGTGGAGGTAACATCGATCGCCCTGGTTTTGCCGTCATCGCCGACCGAGAGGCTGTACTCGACGGGATCGCCCTCCCTCAGGGTTCGAAATCCGTCAGATCTGATCGAGGACTGGTGCACGAACAGATCCTCACCCTCATCGTCAGGCGTGATGAAACCGTAGCCCTTCTGGTCATTGAACCACCGCACTATGCCGGTAGATCGAGCCTCCATCGTCATTGTAGATGTGATTCAAGAGCACACAAAACCCTAACACGAGTCTGCCGAAAATGAGTTACAGGGTTAAGGAATTGAGAGTATATATACGGTCAAACCATAACTAGGGATTCAACGAATTTCTCTTATTTTTTAACGTTTCGGCTATATACACCGTAAATCCTCACGTCCTTAAGGACGTGCTTGCAGTGCAAGTGGGGTGTACATTTTTTTTTTTTTCAAACCCGGACGTGCTTGCACGTCCTTAAGAACATGCAATAGGGCACGTTCTTAAAGACGTGCTGCACGTCCTTAAGGACGTGCAAGCCCGTCCTTTTAAGACGAAGAGGACGTGCCTCTTCGTCTTCATCGTCTTCTTCTTCGACCTGTTCGAGCGAGAGAGAGCCGGAGCCGGAGCGAGAGAGAGAGAGCGACCCAGAGAGAGAGAGAGACCCAAAGAGAGAGAGAGAGACCCAGAGAGAGAGAGACCGAGAGAGATGGAGACAGAAAGAGAGGGAGACCTCGAGGCGGCGGTGGCGGCCTTGGAGGCGGAGGCGACGGCGATGGAGGTGGAGCCGGTGGCGGTGGAGCCGGTGGCTCCCTGTCTAGTGGTGCTGGCGACAATGGCGGCGGAGGAAGGTGGTGGTGGTGGGGCGGCGACTGGCGGCGGTGACGGTGGTGGTGGGGCGGCGACTGGCGGCGGCGATGGAGGCGGAGCAGTGGCGGACGACGGTCTATTACCGCCGCGGAAGCGTCGGACCATTGAGGTGTCCCCGGTCCCGACTCCACCGGTATGTTATTTGAATTACTTTTTGTTTGATTTATTTTTAGAGTTTTAAAATATAATTAGATAGATAATATAGTTTTATAATAGAATTTTATAGAATATATGATTGATAATATATATTGTTTGATAGAATATAATTGAAACTATATTTTTTGATTTATTTATATATTATAATATTTTTTATAGTATATAGTGTGATAGAAAAGAGTATAGTTGTAATTTGATAGAATATAATAGATAGTATATATTCAAATACATAGAAAATAATTACAAGTGAATAAAAGGTATTTAATTAACATTAAAATATATTTGAATATATTCAAATATATTCAAATACATAAAAATAAATGTATATTGAAAGACAATAAAAAACATTAAAATATATTATAATACTTCAAAAGTATTTAATTAACATTAAAATATAATTGAATATATTTGAATATATTCAAATACATAAAAATAAATGTATATTGAAAGACAATAAAAAACATTAAAATATTTTATATGTAACATATTTACACCTGCAGATATGGGATTCCTTTGTGCGAGGTGGTCGGGTTCACACCCTCAGCCAATACTTACTGCATCGCCTATGCCTTCATGTCGCAAGAGAACGAAGAGACATACGCCTGGGTATTGCGACAGCTTCAGATCTTGCTTGGGAGCGTTCAACCTCAAGCTATCATGACTGATCGAGAGCTAGGTCTCTTGGCGGCGTTGAATGTTGTCTTCCCCGACGTCCAGCATCTCTTTTGTTGGTTACACGTGACGAGAAGATGCGAGGAAGCAGCTCTGAAGATCACGAAGAATTTAAACCACGCTGGCATCTTTAAGGGCAACTGTTGGGGGCTGTTCGAATCGAGGTCGGAGGAATCATTCAACCGACGTCGTCGGGCGCTACGAGCTGCATGGCACCCATTACTAAAATAAATGTTATCATTGTGTAAGTGTTTCACTTTCCACGAAAACGCAAACATCTCCGACTTGCAGATGATTCTCTTTCACAAATTTTCTCCACCCGGATTTAAGAAAATGTACTCGATTCTTTGGAGGGGCTTCAATGCTGTAATTTACGAACCAAGATCTTCCATCTTCGCCAAGATTAAGGTGAATCCCAATGTTTTTCTTTCAAGGAAGTGGCTTCTTGCCATACTTTGTGGAACATACTGCAAGACATTTTTTTGACATATACTTCAAATCCACTAGCTAAACACTTCAATTTTATCATTAACATTACAAAACCGTCGGAAAACCTAAACCCTAACCCTAACCCTAAACCCTAAACGCAAAACCCTAACTAGGGTTTGCACGTTGTTAAGGACGTGCAAGACTTAAATAGTGGACGTGCACAGTCCCAGACTTGCACGTCCTTAAGAACGTGCAAGCACGTCCTTAACGACGTGCAAATCCTTAATACGGATTTGCGGTGTATATAGTGACACCCTTTTTTAAATTTACACGCGGATGACTCTAGGGTTGCTCAGGATTAGGGTCGTGTTAATAATTTTAAGAACCATGTGCAAAATTGTATCCATGAATAAATATATATTTTTAATTTGCTAAATTTATAATTATATATATTAAATTAAAATATTGCTATATTTATCAAATTTTCGATTAAGTTTGAAAAGATATAGTCTTTAACTCTTTTTAAACATTTTATTTTTATTAAGAAATAATTCGAGACAAGGGGACCTTACCGATATTTTTAAACGCTTTTTTACTTAAAAGAGGATTTGGGTGGTTCTTAAAAACACATGCACAAATTTTTCTTCATTTTGTTTTTACATTTTAAAATTTTAATTAATTCATTAAATGTAACAAGTATTAGTATAAAATATATATAGGTTGCTCTTGAAAAAACACTCAACAGATATAAAAAAAAGAAAGAAAGATGCAAGACAAAAAAGAAAGGTCTCACCCCACACATTTATACCGTACAATATACTCCGCAGTAAATTAAAAAAAAAAAGAAAGGAAACGACGTATTGTACATTAAACTAGGAAAAAGAAAAATTAGAAAGAGAAAGAAAGGAAATGACGTATAATTAATTAGAAAGAGAAAAAGAAAGGGAATCGAACGTGAGACGCGTTGAGTGAAAAACATGCTTTTACGCTAAGTGACATGAACCACTGAGCTACTGTCATTTCCTTGTTCATTTTTAGAAAGACAATACATATAATTAAATGTTATGGTTCCGTTTAATATTAGGCCCTAAAATTTTGGGGTCCCTGTTCCGTCGATCCACTTGAACATGCTTAGGCACGGGCCTGCTCAGGATCAGGACCGGCCCGAAAATCGAGTTGAAACCGAACCGAAAAGGTCGGTTTCGGGCCGGCCCGATTTATTTCGGTTCGGACTTCGGTCCTTGAATTTCCAAAATTCGGTTTCGGGCCAAAAACCGTAACCGAACCGAAAAATTCGATTTTCGCCCGAAAACCGAATTTATTTATTTTTTAAAAAACCCTAAGGTCTAAGCTCTGCACCTCTGCCTCCTTTGAATCCTTTCTTTCACTTTTCTTTCACAGTGAAACAGTGAATAGCCTCGCCGACCGCCGTCTTCCTCTTCATCCCGAATCCATCTTCGGCTTCACTCTTCAGTCTGAATCAGCCTCTCTCGATTCTCGAAGTCTTCCTCTTCATCTGCCTTCCTGTTCAGATTCAGACTCGTCCGCGGCCTGCACTTGTCTCGCGCAGAAGCAGATCGAAGAAGAAGGTCGTTGTCCGCAGGATCTGGGTGTGTACGTTGCTAGTGCCCCTCTCACATCGCTTGTTAAACCGGATGGTAGTATACGTCCTATTGTTGTTGGCACTATTTGGAGACGGCTTGTCTCAAATGTTAGTGCTTGTTTGGCCGGTCCTTCTTTGTCTGGTTATTTTGCAGGACTTCAGTTTAGGATCGGGGTATCCGGTGGAGGAGAGGCCATTCTGCATGCTTTGAATTGGTTTGTTGAGGCTCGTGGTGGTGAGGAGGGTCTTTCCATGTTGATGGTTGACTTTCAAAATGCTTTCAACTTAGTTGATCGTGTGACCATGTTATAGGAAGTTCGCCGTCACTGCCCGGTTCTATCCCGATGGGTAGAGCTTTGTTACTCTAGTCCTGCCCGGTTATATTATGGGGATCATAGTTTATGGTCTTGTCGAGGGGTTCAACAAAAGAAATCCTCTAGGCCCTCTGCTTTTTACCTTAGTGTTGCATTCTTTGGTTTGCAAGATCAGAGATTCCTTTGACCTGAGTCTGCAGGCTTGGTACTTGGATGATGGCACTATTGTTGGGGACACTTTGGTTTTGGGGAAGGTCTTAGATTTGATTATGGAGGATGGTCCCCGCTTTGGCCTTCATCTTAATGTGGATAAGACCAATGTTTTTTGGCCTAAAAAAGACCCTAGGAGTCGGCTCCCTGGTGTTTCCCCCCCTCTATTGCTCGGCCATCGCGTGGTGTCAAAGTTTTGGGTGGGCCTGTCAGCATAAGCCCTGTTTTCAGCAGCGACCTTGTGGCAAAGAGAGTGACTAGGACCATAGAGCTTATGGATTATGTCGCGATGATTGATGACCCCTAGTGCGACAACGTACTCACCCAGATCCTGCGGACAACGACCCTCAAGGAAAAGATTAACCACCCGAGCAATAGAGGCAATCAAATCATCTGAAATAGCAACAGCAGCTCCGCCCAAACAATCCAACAGATGTTGAGCACCGAATCCATCCCTCCCACATGATGTGCCACGCGGAAAAACTCCGAATCATATCCAAAACAACGGCCGAAGATGCAAGAAGAGGATGGTGATCAACAGGCTAAGGCGGCAAGTTGGGAGACGGGGCAGTTGGGTGCTTATCCCGCAAGGCCGCAAGAATAGCATCAGAATAAGGAGCAATACCTGATGAAGAAAGCACCCAAACAGCGATAGTATACCATCACAAATCTTCCTCCGATATTGTTGGAGGTTAAGCTCACACAAATCAAGGTCCTCCTCGACACTAAAAGAAGGGGGAACCTCAGCTAAGGTCTCTTGTACAAGCTACAAACTACCGCCCGGTACACCCAAGTATGGATAGCACTAGCAATACTCTCCTCTTGACGTTGACGCTTGACAGCATTCCTACACTCAAGATTACTCCGCGGGGAAAATGTCTTAAGTATACAAAGAGGCATCACAAGCAAGCGAATCCAGCAGGAGAGGTCTTCATAAGAGTTAGCCACACCATCTAATGCCGTTTTTAAAACCCGTGAAAAACCTAGGCAACACTTAGGAGGGATGGATCTCGCGGTGCGTAACCCCATAGAGAACAAACGGTCAAGCGAAGATATAAACAAACCAACAGGCACAACCCCAACATCAGACAAAGGAACCGACGGAGACGGAGCTAGAGGTCTGGGAATATCGTAAATAATAAAACGAACAAGGTCATCACCACAATCTGGAGGCGCCATTGAATCATCTTGACTATGCCGACACGGGGCACGAAAAGTCGTCTCAACATTAGAATAAATAATCAAGCTATCGGAAAGAGTTTGATGAGTAAGGGCTTGAACATCACCACTGCAATGCCGATCCCGAAGGTGCCTGAGCATGGAGGTTTTAACAAGACCTAGTCTTTACCACCACCATCAAGGCACCCACAAAGACCCACAAAAGTGCAATGGAACCAAACAAGGTCGGGCATCTCACAAACGATCAAAGTCTTCAACAAAGCACTAAGATCTGATACTGTACATATATATATAGGCAAAGGTTCAAATGTAAAATTACCTTAAGGTGTAAAATCCTTAATGTGTAAAATGGGCCTAATTTTAATAAGTAAATTGCTAATGGGCCTAATTTATATGTAAATGGGCCTAATTTAAAATGTGGCCCTCTTGCCTTATGCGTGTGCCCCCCTGCCCTGTGCCTCCCCACTGTGCCCCCGCTTCTCGGGCCAATTTTTGGAATTGAAATGTGCATAAATAAGATTAAAATGTGCATAATTAAGGTTAAAAAGTGCATAACTAAGATTATGATGTGCATGATTAACAATTTGGAATTGTTGTGTTCTTGTTTATTATATAACCTACGTGGGATTCGAACCCACATCTTTGTGCAAACACACATTGCTCTACCAATTGAGCTAATAGGCTACAGATATTCTATCACAATTGTATTAATCAAACAAATAAGTAGTATTTTTCTTCAAATGGCCTAGTTAAATAATTAAAAGCTTAGAAAGTCAAAGCACTGATGTTGTACACAAGCAAAGCCTCTCCAGCAAGGGTAATAACCCAGATCAATAGTCCGGTTGTACCTATAGTAAACCAATCATGTTTATTGTTGCAAATAACTGCTTGTTTCTTGAATGGTTTTTGCTTTCAAAAGGATTGAGCTTCAATCATTCAACATAAACTAACAAGTAGCAACTAGAGGCAATCCATTGATATTTTCTTCAAATGACCTATTACCTCAACTGAATGTCATGTTTGTAATACTCTCAAAATACAGATCATAAAAGACAAAAACCAGGTTGATGCATTCTATTTCAGGGGTAGATTGCTCAATTAGATCCCTTGTTTCTATTGAACATGAAGAGCTTGAGCTACTAAACACCCATTTATTAATTAGCTCTCATGCCTGCTGTGATGAAATTTGTGGAAAAAGAAGTCACTGCTATACGAATTAGCAAGGAGAACGTTCAAAGGGCACACCGATTAAGCACAACCAGAGGCAAAATTAGGGTTTCGAATTAACTACAAGAAAAGGGGAAATTGAAAGCAAAATTGATGAACTGCAAGAAATTGAAAATGTAAAGGAGACGGTACCGGCTCTGAATCGCAGGATTTTTGGAGAGGGATTCGTGTTTGGGGAAGATCTTCTTCTCTACAACATCGTCGGCTCCATAAAACAACAACATCTTAGCCTTCAAGAATTGGACAAGCCTTCAAGCATTTCTTCGGCTTCCATGACAACAAAATCGTCCTCCATGACAGCGATCTTGCTGGAACATCGAAATCGTTTGCAACCGAGCTTGCTAGAAAATCGAAATCATCCTTCATGACAACGAAATTGATGCTCACAAATCACTGTCCCTGAAGTCGGCCGCGAGATCTGAGGTAGAAGGAGGAAGACGGAGCGACGAAGAAAAGGAGAGAGAAGATCCATGGCTTGTGGCTCTTCCCTATCTTCGATCTGGAGATGAGAGATTCCATGGCGATGGAGACTTTGGGATTCCGAGCGTTTCGTAGAAGAGACGGTATGGAAGCAACAGGAGAGGTTTTTTTTTTTGGGCCGGTCCAACCCCGATTCATTTTTTAAAATTAGGCCCGCGTCCGGTTTTCCATTTAAAAACAAAATTTTACACTTTAAGGATTTTACAAGCTGAATCCCCAACAGCAGCAGCCGAACTGCTACTGTACAGAAACATCAGCAGCATCAGGCAGAGAAGAACAGCGGCAGCGACGGACTGCAGTAACAACGACACCGCTCAAAAACAAACCGACAGACCCTAACACTGATCGAGCCCTCTGAGCGACCACCAGAACCGACAGACCCAGCAACCCAACAAACTGAAGCAGTGTAAAATCAAAACAAACTCCAAAGACACTATTGAATTCGATCAAGAAGCCAAGCGAGAACACCCCATAGCAAACCCAATCAACACATCCAGTAGTACGTGAAAAGAAGGGAACTAAGCTACGCACTGGAGATGAAGAGCGAGCCCCGGGCAGCAAGCTGAAGAGCATGGAGATCAAGAACGACGGCTCCGGGCAACGAGAACCACCAGGGAAACCCACAACTCACCAATCGTCGATCGCCCGCGTGCCCTAGCAAAGAGGATTCATTATTATTATTATTATTATTATTATTATTATTATTATTATTATTATTATTATTATTATTATTATTATTATTATTATTATTATTATTATTATTATTATTATTATTATTATTATTATTATTATTATTATTTTAAGGACCTTGATATATTTACACTAGGTGTAAAATAGCAATTTCACACTACCAATAAATTTAAAACAAGTGAACAACAAAACATGTCATTTTAGCTTCTTTCACAAGTTTTAAGGTAATTAACAAATGTACTAATTTACCCTCAATTATTTGCCTTCTTTTTTACTTTATCGAAAACTACAACTAACAAATCATCAATCATGTCAAGGGTATTTTTGTAAAGTGAAGTGCAAAATACCTATAATAACAAGTTTTTTTTTGAATAAAAATAACACCCTAAAATAACATGTTTTGCCGAATGGGGGGAGTATTACTAATAATTAATAAAGTTTGAAAAGAGGGAAAACACAACTTTTCATCTCCCCCATCTTCTTTCAATTTTCAGACAGTGGAAAATTATAAAAGAATCAATATATCAATATCAATATATCATTTATATCATTTATAATATACTAAAGGAGAGTCGTTTACGCCATGTGACGACTTCTCCTTTAAATTAGGTTATTTTTATTTTTTATTTATTTATGATTTGTTAATTAATTAATTTCAAATTAAATTAATAATTATCAATTATCAATTAATTGTTTTTTAATGTGAATCCGGTTGTTATGATTTTATATGCCGGTTAGTTTTAAAAATTAAAACATTAATTGATTGTTATCCGGTGTTTTAAAATGAAAGATATGCCGATTAGTTTAAAATGCGTATCTGGTTGTTATTAATTGATTGGTATCCAATCGGTAAAATGAAAGATATGCCAATTAGTTTTACAAATCAAAATATCAATTGATTGTTATCCGGTTGTTATGATTTTTTTGTTAAGTCAAACGATTTTATCCGGTGGTGATCCCATCTCTACTTTAAGTCAACACATGACAAAATACACACTAATAAATATTAATTAATAATTAAATATAAAGTGTTTATAGATAGAGATGATATATATATATATATATATATATAGACAATAAATCATATGTACTCAGCTCTTAACGTGTATCATGTGAACAAATCTGGGCCATTGAATTAAGAAGATCAACGAATGAGATTAAAAGTAACTTCTGATTATTCGATGGTATTGGGATATTATTCGGTGGAATGAAATTATTCGGTGGTATTGGGAGATTATTCAATAGATTAAAATTTACCTTTTTTACACTCTTTTTACGGATGAATAATTATGTGAAAACAGTCGAATAGACGAATAATTTATGAGTACATGATACACGATAAGGGATGTGTACACCGGAACTAACTTCTCTCTCTCTCTCTCTCTCTCTCTCTATATATATATATATATATATATATAGTGTATGTTTAAAGATATAATATTAACGGAGTATATACGGCTAAACCCATATCTACCTACTAATCTCATGATTTTCAAATATAACCACATCTTAGCTAATTAGAAAATGTAATTAATTAATTAACTATCTTATCTAATAGTTAACTCTTATATCTTAGTGAATGGATTTAGATCCTAGCTACCTTATCTAATTTAGAAGATATAATCAAATCTTAACTAATTAGAAAATCTTATTAAGTAATTACCTTCCTTATGTAATTAGTTAACTCTCATATCTTAGTGCAGATCCTACCTTATCTAATTAAGTAAACAAACCTAATTAATTAATTAACTAATTAGATAATTAAATGATACGGTTCTACTTGTAAGAAATATACTAGATGAGGCTTGGTCACATTTTAGATGCCCATGATGGCAATTGTTAGTTTGACTTCGATCGACATGAAATTTGTCAAAGCATGCCTCAACATTCAGCTAATAGGCAGCCTACCACCGTTCTCTTTTTATCCTACATTCCCATACTTCATTCTCATACTTCATTGCATGCTTGATACTGAAAGAACTTCGTAGTTCATGAGTGTCTTGTATTGGCCTGGGCTTTAAAACTCGTTGTAGATACAAATCATGGTTGAAACTAACGGTTCTATATGCATGATATATAAATTGAAGTGAAGTGGTTACAAATCTAGATCTGATCGGCTGCGATGTCAAATAACAGTGGCCAAACACCCATAGAGAAGGCTAAGGGAAAGGTTCAAAGGAGCGATACGTTATTTTTAATTTATACGTGTTTTACATCTATGATATTTTTGTTATCATAAAGTATAAGTTTTCACCGTTTTACTCTAATTTTTCCGGGCAATGAAACCATTCATTTCAACAAGCATGGTGATTGTACCCAACGATTACCTCCCTCTAATATTTCAAATGGTATTTTGATCAATATTTCATTTGTAATTTTTTTTAAATCAATATATATTTATATATATGAAAGTATAATGAAATTTAATCAATATAATATTAGGTTCCATGCTTCCCATTAGTAATGACACGTCGATTTATGAGGTGAATCGTCAAAAGAGATTGGTTGTGCTTAGAAAAAAGAGAAAAGGAAGAGTAGTTCCTATTGTCGGTTAATTGATCATTGCTATATATTTTAATAATTTTGATTAATCTTTACTATTTCTACTCAATCTTTGTGATTATTTATACCCGTGCATGTTTTTTTGCAGGGAAAGAAAATATTAATCTAAGAAAGCGTATTGATTATACACCACGAGTACTCATTTCCCATATTTCAAACGGTGTTATACAACCCTCGAATATTTCACCGTGCAGGGAAAGAAAATATTAATCTAAGAAAGCGTATTGATTATACACCACGAGTACTCATTTCCCATATTTCAAACGGTGTTATACAACCCTCGAATATTTCAAACGGTGATATATATATATATATATATATATATATATATATATATATATATATATATATATATATATATATGGATGGATGGATGGATGGATGGATGGAGAGAGAGAAAGAGGTGGGTACCGAATGGGATGGTGGTGGATTTGTGAAGTAACACTTTTCTTATGTTTTTTTTTTCCTTTTTTTTTAAAAAAAATCGTTACTGTATCCCCCCAAAAAATCAATAATCATTAGTGTATCTCTAAATAATTGCAAATCATTTTTTTATTATAAAGATTTGTCCGTTCCAAATAGTGTTATAAATATTTGGCATTAAGAGAGCCAAAAAACCCTTTTTCAGGGAAATGAACGCGTCGAGCCCTAGTGGCACGCGCCCCCAACCTCGTTTAGCAGATCCCCATTTTCAACCCAATCTCCATGAATCTCTCTCAGATTCCTTACAAATCAACCAAATCAGGCCTCTATTCTCTCTAATCTTCCGGATTCTTAACCCCATCACCTACTGGTGCAATTGTTCCGGCAAAAGCTCTGCTAGATGTGGAGTTCTTTGTCTGCCCTCGGAGCGAAAAAAACTGAGTAGCAACCCAGATCTTCGGCGTCGCCTCTTCAAATCTAACAGAGTCCCACCGGATTCAGATGATTTCTTGTTGATGGTGGGTGTCTTCGAGTCCTTCGAGAGTTCTGCTACTTCTTTTGCTCAGTCTTTCAAGAACCGACGGTATGCTTGGAGAAAGGGTCGGTTCAAGCAGTTTGGTGGTGGCGGTTTGGTGATGTCCGTGCCTTATCGCTGGTGGTTGGTAGCGGTTTGTTGGGGCATCTTTCCGGTCTGGGTTGGGCGTCGGTTGTTGAGAGAGGAAATCGAGAATGCAAAATACAATACGAATAAAATAAAGCAAATCGATTGGATCCCAGCAAATAATGTTCAAGACTCCCTCCCGATGTAGCAAGAGAAAGTCAGGTTCGATCCTCGAGGAAGCTGGTCAGCAGATCCTAGGCAGCGGATGAATCTCACGAACAGAAATCGACAACAGATTACCTCGATCTCGACTATGGTTAGTCGACAGAAGATCGGACAAGTCGAATAGAGCAGGCAGCTGGCTACGACTTTTGTTGATATCGAGAAGGTTTACTCGATATCGAGTAACTTTCGTCGACGTCGAGGAGATCTTTGTTGCGTACCTACAGTTCAGAAGCTACGGCGATCCTTGTGATCGAATATCAGTAGTCGATGTCGACTAGGTTTGGTCGATATCGAGGAAGACAGAAACTAAAATTTAAATGCAAAATCTTCGAACTTTAAACCGATGGATGAAAGAGAACTTCCAAGATTAGGGTTTGCGACAACGATTACCATGAAAAGCGGAATATAAATCATAAAAGGCGGTGACTTTATCGATAAAGGAGAAGGATTTCACCCAATCAGACAAGTAGGAATATAAATCTTGCGATAAATAACCCTAATTGCATCTATTCCTTTTCATAATTAGAATTTATAAACTTCCGAATAGAAATCCTAATTACTACCCAAGTTTCACAATATGAGTTCTTCAATTTCTCAATCAAAGATGAAGCACATAGAATAGATTAAGGTAACGACAAAATACCTCCTTTTGCAATCGCTAATCCACCAACATGGCTCTCGTTGGGCTCACCCCAACCCCAGAAGTAGGTGGACTACTCGCGCCTCATCGCAATCGCAGACATTGATGTAAAAGAAATAACTTGCAATAAACTATATTCAAAGTCTTTACAATCCCGGCATTCAACTTTCGTAGAATGCCAAAACCCTAAAACCTTTGAACTCCTAAAACTCTATATGGAATTGTGTCTTTGAAATTGAATGAATGAAACTCAGCCCCATGGGCTTTATTTATAGGGCTTAATCCTTGCTAATCAAGGAAAGCAATTTATATCTATATCTAAAGATAAAACTAAAATAAAGATAAAACATTAATTCTAAAAGGAATATCTAAATATCTCTTTATCTCTTGGCATAAGTGAATAATCTTCTCTCCTTGGATAAATCCTTGATAGACTTGATAAACTCGGACATCTTTGCATCCCAACAGCCCAACTTGACTCGGACAGCCCAATAGCGTCACGCGGCCCAGAAGGGTTTTTGGTCGATATCGAGTAATTTACTCGACATCGAGGAAATGTGTTCGTCGACTGGGCTTCACTGGGCTTCTCGAGTAACTCTTCCTCGGAACTGGCTCAGACATGTGCTCCTGGTTTACTCGACATCGAGTAATTTTGTCGATATCGAGTAAACGTGTTGCTCGGGTTGTCTTCTCTTCGGCTCCTCGATCAGATTTCCTTCCTCGAGTCCATGTGTGGCTTCAAGTCTTGTCGACATCGAGTAATTTACTCGATATCGAGTAATGCCCTGAACTCGAGTTGGCTTCGTTTCTTAGCTTCTCGATATGGCTTCACCTCGACCAGGCTTTGCTAGGACTTCTTTGGTCGATATCGAGGAAAGGTACTCGATATCGAGTAAAGCTCAGCTTTCGTCTTTACTTATTGGTTTTGTCCCGGAATAGCTCCAAATTCTGTAATTTTAAACCAAAACTTATGTAGACCTCCATTTCTTGCAAATAAGCATATATTACATAAATTTAACATATTCCCAGCCCGAAATATGCAAAGTATATAGAATATGGAGCTAAAATGTGCATTTCAACATGGCTATTTTAGTGACATCAAACCACCCCATACTTAGACTTGCTTGTCCTCAAGCAATAACCAAGCGATAACCAATACCTACAACACATCCTTCAAGTCTTCGCCCTTGTCAAAAGCAACATCTCAAGTAGTAGCAATGTAAAACAAGCGAATTTAACGTCATCACACATATTCGAGCGATCCATTGGCATAGGCAATATAAATCAAACCTTATCGGGATAAAGTGTTTGCACTCATCTCTCAAAGTGTTTAGGCTATGAAGATCAACTCTCAACTCAATTTCATATACAATCTCATAAACATTGCAATTTAAATATAAATCCACTTCGCAACCAATTATGTAAATGCAAACAAGAACCATCAGGAGGACTTCGCTCAATGGAAGACTTCAAAGAAGACTCCATTCGGCGGGGTTGTAATGGGGATTGGTAAGAAATAAAAGGGCCTGGAATCATTTGGCTATGTGGTGCTTAATAAAATTCGGGAATCAAGACTCCTAAATCTCCAACACAACTCAACCGAACCATAGCTCTCAACCATATGAATCAACCAAACTCTCCAACTCATCTCAATGAAGAACGCAACCTCTCAATACTCAATAAACCTCTCAAAAGTATGGATCTTGCAAAAATAAAGGAAATAAGGTAAATTTGGCTCATGCACTTTATTCACAATCATATATACACAAACTTTTCTTCTTCCCCCTTTTTTTCGAATTTTTTTTCTTTTTTTTTTCGATTGAAAACGAAATAAAAATAAAATAAATAGTGCATTTATAGGGTGAGCCAAAAATCCTTTTACAAAATATGCGTAGCAAGATAAAAATATCAAACCAACCCATAACTTAATAAACTCATAAATTCTTTCACTTGAAATCAAACACAAGCTCATTCCTTCCAAAAACCATCATTCCAACCAACTCCAAGTCTTAATTCCCAAATGGGGTCAGGCTCAATTTGGCTAAGGATAATTTTGTGGCCCTTATAAATAAGGGCTCAGGCTAATGTTCTGGCTTCAAGCAGGGATAATGCAGGGTAGGTAAAGAGAGGATAAAATTGGCTTAAAAGGTGCCTCCATCATTTAATTATCATTCACATAAACATATAAATGCATTGGCTTTGAATAACTATCGCAATATTTAGAGATGCATAGGAAATACACTCAAGAAAGCAGAGGGATTTTTTATGTTCTCCCTATAAGGCCAAAATTCTCACTAGGACAAATTTTGTTGGATTTCAACCTTTAGCTTAGGATCATATGTGCTCAATTTCATCACAAGTTCACAATCCACATAAAAACAATTTTAAGGATTTAGGCTAAACCTTCCAAACATGTCATAGGATTTACATGATCAAGTCAGTCATTATTTATCATCATAGGACATCTAAGTTAGGGTATAAAACCAAGACAAAATGAAAATAAAACATGCATTTTTTTTTCTTTTTCGACATTTTTTATTTTATATTTTTTTTATGAAACTAAAAGCAAGACTAAAGTAACTAAAATATGACAAAAGACTTAAATGCATAAAAACTTAAACATGAATGCATAAGATAATCCAACTATAGTAAAATGCAATACATAAACATAAACACATAAAAATAACACAAATAAGTTTTCTGAATTCCCCCACCCCATACTTAAAATCGACAGTGTCCTCACTGTCAAAGAAATATAACCAAAGGGAGGGAGAGGACTTACAGAGCTGCTCACTGAGGGGTTGGTGGACCGTAGTAGGGAAAGTGAAAGCTAATGGTAATCAGAAGCTCCTTCAAGGGAAGAGCTACCAGGCTGCTACTGCTATGAAAATCTACGGATGGCCCGATCTGCTAGGGTCTCTGCTTGCTGTCGTGTCCCTTCGACATTTAAAATTAATTCATCTCCAGGTAATTTGTCCCAACCATAATTCTGCAAAATAAAGAACCCTTATAAGATACTCCCTCCGTTCCTTAATATTTGACATTTTCTAATTTGCACGTTTTTTTAGGAATGTAAAAACTATATAAAATATTAACTTTATATTCAATCTTTTTTAATAATATTACACTTATTACTAATAAGTATGAGATTATTAAAAAAAAATTATTAAAAAAATAAATAGTTTTTATAGTTTTTATCACCTTAAAAAACGTGCTTGAATAGTAAAATAACAAATAAAAAGGAACGGAGGGAGTAATATCTAATCAATATAATAACCCCATACTTAGTTCATAAGCTATCTTATAAGAAATAATAATTAAGGATGAGGAAGCTTTATATTATCAAATAAGGTAACAACTCATATAATGAAACAAGAAATGCAACATATATATGAATTCAAATAATGCCCCAAATTCAAGAAATTTCCAAATATAACATGTAATATATCTCAAATTTCATGAATTTTCTTTGATAATATAAATGAACTAAGTATACTTTTTTTTTTTACCTCCCCCGGGAGCCTTGAGAACGCGCCTCCCACGCGCCCCTAAATTTCTTTGCAAATTTTCTCTTCCAAACCTAATCTTGGTATCGTCTTCATCGAATCGTCTCCTTCTTACTTCGATTTGGCCTGGTTTCGGCCAATTTCGGACCCCCGTTCTCCCTGCATCGTCCCTCTTTTAGGGTTCGTCGGCCGTTCTGAGCCTTCGCTGGGTCGGCGGGTGTGTTGTTGCTCCGTTTGGCCCCGTTCAATCTATTGTGGGTCTTTGCGCTGCTCTACAAATCAACTTCTGTGTTTGGGTTCCCCTCCCTCAATCCATCTGCTTCGACGCTCTTCGGGTCCTCTGTTGCCTCTCTGGCTTTTGCGGTGTCGGGGATGGGGCGTCGTGGGGCTGTTTTGTTCGGAAGGAATCATGTATGGAGCTCTACTGATGTGGCTGCTGGATTCAAAAAGAATGTCAAGCTAATAGTGAGGAAAGATTTTCGAAAGAGAAAGAAAGAGCTCTCTGGGGTAGGCGGGGGTTCCATGGTTTTCTGGCCTTCATGTGGCGGCGGGTCAGGCATCGGGGGTGCGTCTCTTCGGCTTATTGGCGGGGTGTGGTTGCTGCTTCTATCTGGCTTCCTTTGCTCGCTCGTTCGATCCCTGACTCCTGACCGTGTTGATCTGACTGTATGGTTTACTATCAGGTTCGTTCCTGCTCTTTCGGCCTTGTTCTCCCTTCAAAGCTCTATAACACCCTCGATGAATCTTTTATTTACCACAAATGCACTGGTTAATTTGCTGTCTTTGACTCAACAAATCGCCGTTTATCGGTGCCCCAACAAAAACGTGAAGGAGCTATGTGCTTCCTCACCCTCTACCTCCCGAAAGGGCCCTCTGAAATTGATGGTTAAACAGGTGTCTGAAGGATCTACAATTCAGTCAATCCTTGCTTTGCTCCTCCTTGCATCGATATCAGTATCCTTACGATTTGTGATTCTGCTTCCCACTACTAAAATTTGCGACTTCTCGTCTTGCTACTGGTTTGCTGCATACCCTTCAATGGGTATCCAGAAGACATCATTTTCTCTTCACAGCTCCAGGTACTGTAGCACTCTCCAATTCCATGAAAATGGTTTCTGTTCGTTTATTCCTCTCCCTAAGCGGAATCTGTTATTGATAGATGGCCTAAATTGGACTTTTGTTTGGATTATTATATGTTGCACCTTTTGGTGTTTGGAAAAAACGGTGCTAGAGGTTCATTCCTCTTCACCCCTTACCCCCCCGATTTTCGGGCCCTGAACAAACGGTTGATCTTGGGGCTTTTACAGTTCCGATCTTCAGTTTTGATGTAGAAATGCTATTCATAAAATTTATTACTGAAAATTATTACTTAGCTGGTGCTCAGATTTGGTTAATGTCGTCTCCTCACCACTCTTCCGGATTGTTTCTCTGTAATCCTCCTCTTAACACCACTCTCTCGGTTGGCACACAGCTTTCAAATCCCTTGGTTGAAGTTTGTTTGCTAGTCTTGACGGTGCTACAACGTCTATCTAAAATTTGTTTTCCGGAAAAGTTTGGTGGAACAAGCTGGCCAGATTTGCTTGTTTCTACTATTGTGTTTGGGGCTTCTTCCCAGTTGAAGAGTGATCGTAAAGAACTTCTGGCCATTGCTCCTTCTTGCTGCTCAGAGGATAAAATTGTTAGGGCTGGAAAGGCTATCGGGAAGTTACTGGTGGTCAAGTTACCTCTTTGGACACTCTATTTACGAAATCTCATACTTAAGAACACTCTTTGCAACAAGTTTTGGAATAAACCCGCTTGTAGGTCTAGTAAGCTCATGTTTGTTTCAATCTGTATGCCTAAACCTATGATTCAAGTTTATACCGTTGGTAATTTCTGGTGTGAAATTGCTGGCTTGGGATATGTATTTGCAATGCTAAATAACTCAGTGGTGTTTCGTTTGCACCCTGGCAGCTATTTCAAGATTTCTTATGTACCTTGTAGCGTTTTAGTGCCTTTATGCGCTTGTACTAGTTCGATGATCAGGACTTTTGCTTTATTCTGTTCAGAAAATCGGGTAGCCGGGGCTGTTTGGGTCCTGGGTATCTATGTATGGATCTATCCTTGGTATAAATTGCATATGTCGCTTCTGCTATTATGTCACCATGGATGGTTATGTAATATATTAGGTTGGGATCAAATCGTTGGCTTTGTCTATAATTTTCCTTCCCACATCCTTGAATCTTCAAGGAATGTTTTCACCTGTTTAATTAACTTCAGTATCTCTGCGGCGGATGCTTGGTTTGCTGAATTTTTTTCACAAATCAAATACTTGGGTGGTCTCTGTCGGGAGGTGAATGTTTTATTTCCTGTCGATCTCAGATCCTTGTCCCTGTTCCCTTATGATTATGTGTTTGGCATTCAATCGGTGTTGACCATGGTGGGTGGCGCTCTTCATCATCACTTTCACTTTGAACAGAACGTGTGCAGGCTTCATCTTCTGTCATATTGCTCCTGTACAACTTTCAGTTGGAAGGTTTGGATTTGCTTGTGTCATTCTAAGGTTTGGGCTAGATGGCATGGTAAAGCCCATGTTGATCATAGGAATATCTACCAATTCAACTTGTCAAAAAATGTTTTTCTCAAATTAAAATTTCAAAATCCAATCGATTTAAGGACTCTGAAATCCGGTCCTTTTATCATCACAAGGTATACATGAAGATCTGCTTTTGGAATTGTAGGGGTATAGGAAAAAGAACTTTTTGGACGGAGATTGATTCTATGTGTAAAAATGAGCATATTCAAATTTTGGCTCTAGCAGAAACTAAATCAGAAATAATTCCCGACGACAAGATGTGGAAAAATGTTGGATTTGATGAAGCGGTATGGTCGCTGGCGACTGTTCGATCAGGTGGAATTGGTGTCCTATGGAAATCCTACCAATTACTAAATTTTACGATCTCCATTGCCTTTCACTTACCACGTATAATTGGTCTCAGACTTGATAGCTTGATTGAGGGGTTTCCTATCCTTGTCCTATTTGTCTATGCCCCTCCGGGTCCTAATGAAAAAGAACCGTTTTGGGTTATGTTAAAATCAATTGTGATTGACTCACCCATCCCATGTATGGTTTTAGGTGATCTAAATGAAATTATATGTTGTGCCGACAAGCTCGGTGGTGCCTCTACCCGGACATCTAGGTTCGCTAGACTTCTCTCCTTCAAAAATGATTGTTCACTAATAGACCTCCCCACCTTTGGAAACGCGTATACTTGGAGGAAGAATCCGGATGAAGATTTCAACATCCGTGAAAAACTCGATAGGGTGCTTGTTCACCAACAGGTTATCGAAAAATTTCCTAATATGATCACATATAACGGAGCTTTCTCCACCTCAGACCACTGCCCAATATCAATATCTTTTGAGGTTGACTCTACTTTTAAAGCTCCGCCTTTCAAGTTTGAAAATGTCTGGCTACTTCGGAAAGATTTCCGCAATATAGTTAAACAATCCTGGAGGGCCAATTGCTCGGGATCTGCCATGTTTCAATTAATGTTGAAACAAAAAATCCTAAAAAAGAAGGCAAAGGAATGGAATAAAACGACTTTTGGAAATATTTTCCGCCAATTGAAAGGGGTGGAGACTGCGCTACTGCACATTCAATCCACTGCCCCGGGGATTAATGTTCAAGCAAACTACAATAAGGAAAAGTGTCTTATAAAAAAGAAGGAGAAGCTTCTCCTCTTCCAAAAAACTTTTTGGAACCAAAGAGCCAAAACCAAACATATTAAGCTCTCGGATTCCAACACAGCATATTTCCACCGAGTGGCGTCGGGGCGAAGGCATAGGAAACAAATACGTAACATCGCTTCTTCCACTGGAACTTTGGTTGTGGGCGAGGAAAATGTTCGGAATGAGATTAAAGAGGATTTCGACAAAAGATTTAAGAAAGAACCGATAGACGACAGTCTCCTAAACGAGTTGTTGGAGCTAATACAACCATCAATTACGCCAGAGGAAAACAATTTCCTCGTGCAACTACCGTCTAACATGGAAATTAAAACTGCAGTTTTCAATTTAGGGAAAAATAAATCCCCGGGTCCTGATGGCTTCACAGCTGAATTTTATAAAAAATATTGGGATATTGTAGGTACATCCGTAATCCGAGCAATTAAAGGTTTCTTCCATTAAAATGCTTAAACAAATAAATCACACATTCATCTCCCTTCTCCCAAAAAGAGAAAATCCGACTGCCACCTGTCATTACCGACCAATCAGCTTATGCTCCAATATATACAAAATTATATCCAAAATCTTGACTGATAGAATGAAAACGATTATTGGGAAACTTATTCACCCTCTGCAGGGCGCTTTTGTATCTGACAGGGCTATTCAAGATAATGTCCTGATAGCTCACGAAATTTTTCACTCCTTCAGATCTCGGAAGGGTCGTGAGGGGTGGTTAGCAATAAAACTAGATATGGAAAAAGCATACGATAGAGTTGACTGGAATTTCATAAAAAAGGTACTTGGGAGATTTGGTTTTCACGATAAATTTATTTCTTGGGTCATGGAATGTATCACGACGGTATCTTTCTCAGTGTTAGTCAACAACGGTCCTACTGACCTGATCTTCCCGTCTAGGGGTCTCCGTCAGGGGGACCCGATTTCCCCATTCCTATTTATTTTAGGTGCTGAAATTCTGGCCCGGAAGCTCGCAGCTGAGGCAAGACTGGATAAAACCCACATAGGCTTTCCCATTGGAAAACACGGCCCCCGGATTCCGTTCCTCTCCTTCGCAGATGACATTATAATCTTCTCGAAGGGTGGATTGGAAGCTGGGCGCAAAGTGAAGTCGATTGTAGATTCATACTGTAAAGTTTCGGGCCAAAAGGTCAATTACCATAAATCTAGTTTCCAAGCTACGAGAGGCATCCCTAACCATAGGATCCTAGAACTGCACAACTGTCTTAATATTACAAATGAAAACTCAATAGAGAAATATCTTGGTTGCCCAATTATCAATGGGCGAGTGACCAAAAATACTTTTGAAGAAATCATTTGTAAGTCTAAACAACAGTTGAGTAAATGGAGGGCCAATGCCCTTTCTCAACAAGGACGCGCTATCTTAATCAACTCCAATCTTTCTGCTAAGCCACTACACTTTATGCAGAATTTCATGCTCCCTGCGACGATGCACAAAGAACTTGACCAGATAAACCGCACTTTCTTTTGGAACAAGGATCTTCAGTACCGCCCACTAATTAGCTGGGATAGGATTTGCAAACCGAAGCATTGTGGGGGTTTGGGGATTCGGAAATCTAGTGACATGAATGAGGCCCTCCAAATGAAACTTCTTTGGAAGATTCTGGCTGAGCCTAGTAATGTTTGGGTCTCATTGATCAGACACAAGTACCTTCGCTCTGCTAGCATTTTCGATCACAAAAAAATTGGGTCAACCTCCTGGCAATGGTCTAAGCTCACCACTCTAATTAACAAATTTAAGTCGGGACTTATTTGGTCTGTAGGAAATGGGAAATCAATTAAATTCTGGACTGATAATTGGATCACAACTTCTTCCTTGTCGTCCATGGAAGATTGCCCTCAATATAATAATCAAGAGGAGACTGTCAGTGAGTACATCATGGGGGGAAGATGGTGGAAGGAAAAACTCCAAAGCGCACTACCTGACCGCTTGGTACGTGAAATTCTAGACATTCCGCTACCCACCTCGCAATTTGAGGACCGGTTATACTGGTGGCCCGATAGGGAGGGTTGGTTTTCCACTGCTAGTGCATACAAATTGATAACAGCTCAGTCTACACTTCTCCTTGACAATAATGCCTGGATATGGAAGGCACATATTCCCCCGAAGATTAAAAACTTTCTCTGGAAAGTATCTCAGGATGGCCTTCCAACTGCTTCTAGGCTATCCTGTCGGGGAACGTCTGTCCCGACCACCTGTTCTCTATGTAATGGGGGCCCCGAGGACGAGGTCCACCTTTTTTTAGAGTGTCAGTTTATACGAGCGATCCATCAATTCCCCCCCAAGTCCAATCAACTATTGCTTGCATGATTGTCCAGTCTCGGGACATCAAGCCCATTTTGTCAATTATTGGGAAGAATCTTAACTCGCCGGCGCTGGAGAGCCTTGCTTTCTCTTGGTGGTCTACATGATATATTAGGAATCAATATTTGTTTCAGCGGGTGGCCATTCCGCAAAAAGACAAAGTATTACGTCTGATTAAATCGCACATAGACAATTGGAACAAGACGTCTGTGGTTGAGGCTGAATTTGAGGAGGAATTTAGTCATTTTATCCCCAAAACTCCAAAACAGAATAATAGACAAAAAAATGTTTCTTGGCGTAAGCCACCGCGGGGTATGCTAAAGCTCAATTTCGATGGATCATCACTTACAAATAACGATAGCACTGCTGGGGCCATTATTAGAGATTGGGAGGGACAACTAGTATCAGTGTGTCACAAGAAACTAGGCAAACAGCTCCCTCTCACTGCGGAAGCTCTCGCTCTCAAAGTGGGAATCCAACACGCTCGCCAACTCAATATAGACAAAATTCAAATTGAAGGTGACTCTAAAATAATCATTGACCACTTAATTAGGAAAACCAAATGCCCTTGGGAAATTGAAATGATCCTTTCTGATGTACAAATTTTGCTATCGACTATGAAAGAAGTCTCCTTCTTTCATGTTCCTCGTATGGGCAATAGAGTGGCTGATAAGGTTGCACACCTTTGCCACTCTGCCCGAGGAGTCGATATTAAAAATGATTCAGGTCTTCTGGACCTCATCCGCAAGGATGCTGCCGGGTAGAGCCTTCTCACCCGAAATCTTTCCTAATAAAAAATAAATAAATAAATAAATGAACTAAGTATGGCATCATTTTAGATAAATAAAAATCAGCCCACCAAATATAGCAATTTCCTTATATAACCCACCCTTAATTATAAATATCAATTTCCCCAACAAATTTCAAACCCTAGACAATCAATCACATAACTCAAATTCCAATCTTCTACCTAGATTCTCAAAAAAATGTAATAATCTAAAATTTAGAGAGAAGAGAGGGAGAAATCATACCTTTGAGTTGAAATAGTGGGTAGAAATCAGTAATTAAAGAGAATTAAGGGGGGTTCTCTCGAATTTGTGCAAGAATCACACAGTCGCCGGCGGTTTTGAACTGGGCAGTGCGGGAGGAAGGGGATCTGGTGTCGGTGGCGCTCGGCTGTGCCGGATCTGGGCTCGGCGAGGTGAAGCAGGGGCTTGGAGATGGAAATCCGGGGTGAGGGAGGTTGGGAAACAGGAGATCTGGGCAGGCAGCAAGAAAAGAGAGGGGGCGAGGCGTTCGACAGTGCTGCTGGGTAGTCGGAGAGGGTGGATCCGGGCTAGGGAAGGCCGGAAACTAGATGGGGATGCCGGATCTTGGAGTATGGATGCCGAAAACTGTGCAAGTGGGACTGGGAACAAGGGGTTGGGCTTCTGCAAGGTTAGCAGGGACGCGGGACTGGGGCCGGTCTTGGTAGTCGGCGGTCGGTTTCCGGGCGGCACTGGTGGGAGAGCAAGGCGGGTAGGGACAGCTGGGCTCGGAACCGGGCGTGGTGGCCGGCAGTGGGCAGGGGAACTCGAGGAAGGAGGAGCAAGTGGTGATGGCGGTAAGGTTATTTTTTTTTTTAATTATAAATTTTTTTTTGAGAAAGAAAACTTACCTGAAATTTCCCACTTACCTACTGGGCTTACCTGATTTAGATAAACTCGATTGATAAGGAAACACCTTGAATGCCTGAATTTAACCATGAGAACAGATTATACATGAATTTCAAGAAAATAAAATAAAATAGAATTAAAGAAAAAGGAGTAGGAAAAGCGGGTTGCCTCCCGTAAGTGATGTGAGCCTAATTCGCAATGTTTTATACTTACTTTTATATCGATTTCTGCATGCATTTCATGCATTTGGTTTAAAATAATACAAAATATGTGTAGTTTATGTTTATTTGCAATATATGGAGGTCTACACAAGTTTTTTATATTTCGTAGAAATCGGACGCACTTTGGAGCTTAAAGGAAAACTCATGAAGAAGCTAAGGATGGTGCAGCTGGAGAAAAGGCCATTTTTCGGTATTCATCATTCTGAATCAAGCTTTGATGTCTTCATGAGAGTTGTAGCCCTCGGAAAGAGCTTTCCAACGCATGGTCATATGCGTCAATTCGACGAACGAGGACTCGGGAAAGTGCGTTTCAAGAACAGAGCAGAAAGCTGAGAGACTTAGTCGATATCAAGTTGTTTTACTCGATATCGAGTAAACCTGAAATCGAGCTGGAGACCAGAGTCGACAAGGAAGCTGGAGCTGTAACATTCAACTCGATTTCGAGGACATCTACTCGATATCGAGGAAAAATACAAGTCGACATGCATCCTGGAGCCGAGATCGACGAAGAAGCTGAAGACGGACCAAGCCTTGGTCGATATCGAGAAAAGCTACTCGATATCGAAAAAAAATCAAGTCAACTTTGCTCCTGGAAGCCGGAATCGAGTTGTTGAGCGCAAGACGAGAAAAGTGCTAGTCGATATCGAGGAGTCCTAGTCGATATTGAGTAAATCCCGAGAGCCGACGCCGAGCAGTCCGAGAATCTTGTTAAGGTTCTATCCCGAAGCCAATGGTGATATTTTCGAGATCAAATTCTATCAATTTTCATCAAGACCTATCAAGATCTATCAACTCCATGGAGGATTTATCCACAATTAGATATAGTCCTAGTTGATTTATTTTCTTTAGCATAATGTTTTATCTTTTATTAATAGATAGATTTAGATATAGATGTTCTTTCCTAGAATTGTTAGGGAATGAAGCCTATAAATTAAGCCCTAGGGGGCTGATTTTCATTCATTCAAGTCAAGTCGTCTTAGGGCGCAAGGTGAGAGAGGAGGAGGAGAGAGAGAGAAGGCGAGAGAGGAAAGAGAGAGAGAGAGAGAGAGAGAGAGAGGAGGCGAGAGAGAAGGAGAAGGAAGGAGACGAACGATTGTAAGTTTTAGTTTATGTTAAAGTTAATTTCTTTCATTATGGTTTGTTTATAATTTCCTTCTTCTAGGGTTGGGGTGATCCCAACATAGATATGTGTGCTTGATTTATAAATCCATAAATTTATATGTCTTTATCATCATCTACCTATGTGCTTAATTCTTCGCGAGAGTTGAGGAAATTCCTTATTCATGATATTGAAGCGAAAGTGATCTTATTATGAATTGGATAGTAATTAGGGTTTATTTGCGAGAGCCGACTAATCCTAATTAAGAAAAGGTAGAAACAAATTAGGTTTTTATGCGAGAGCCTCTATCACCTAAATTGTTGGAATTTGCGAAAGTCGATTCTTTGATATAAAGCATGCATCTTTATGTGATTTATAATCTGCACATATGTTTATTGCTGTGGTGATCCCTAACCTTGGAAGTTTGCATCTTTATTTGTTTTATTTTATTATTTTTATTCGGCACATATTCTACTCGATATCAAACCACCATTTTCTCTCCATCCCTCGACATCGACCCCTCTATTCTTTGTCGACAGCCACCCTCATCACCGTTTCCTGCTACCCCTGAACCCCAAAACACACTAAACCTAGAACCGCTGACTTCTCTCCTAAGGACGAACCTGACTCCCCTATACTATAGCGGGGGTCTTGACTACAAATTTATTTGGTCGAGAAACCCTCTCGTCAGTAAGCGCTAAGGTTTAAGTCGTTTAGCTCGACCCACTTCCCTGTTTTAGGCTTTGACCAATGCCAGGGTGGCGCGAACTCCTCTTCCGGGTCTTCTTTTTCATAGTATTTCTTGACCCTGTGCCCATTTACCTTAAAGGTGGTTCCATCAGTGCCAATTAATTCTACTGCTCCATTAGGGTATATGTGGTGAACCACGAAAGGTTCACTCCATCTTGTCTTGAGCTTCCCTGGGAACAGACGCAGTCTAGAATTATATAAAAGCACTTTGTCACCTACCTCATATGTCTTTGGCACCAATTTCTTATCGTGCCATCTCTTGGTGCGCTCCTTGTAGATTTCGGCATTCTCATAGGCTTTTAACCTTAGCTTCTGCAAATCAATAAAGCGTTTCCTACCTGCCTCATCGAGATCCATGTTGAGCTCTGATAGCATGCATTTAGGTAGACATAATAGGTTGCATTTAGCTTAGTTAAGATGCATTTTATTGATGGATTAAGCACGATTTGCATATTAGTTCTCTATGTTGTCGGAATCTACACGCTTTTATTGATTATTTCAGGTAATGGTGGATCCGAGGAGGAGACATGAGTTGATAACGCATTGGATGAGAATGTCTAGTTGATCGAAGAAGCTTACATGAAGATCTCAAGAGGTCCTGAGAAGAAGAAGCGAACCTAAACGAAGAACAAGTCTGCAGAAGTTGTCGCCAGACATGCTGAACTTGTTTTGCACTTTCTGGAGACCTCGGTTGTCCGATCGACTATTATGACCATGCGTTGGAAAGCTCTTTCAGAGAGCTACAACTTTCATGTTGACGTCGAGAGCTGATTTAAGACGGATTTTCCGTGAAAGACCAATGCAGCGGCCGCCGCATGGTGTGCAGCGGCCGCCGCCAGGGACGATGCAAGAGGAATCCTGATGCTGCGGCCGCAGCATCCATGCGGCGGCCGCCGCATCTGCCGCCAGCGTGGATGCGCATCGTTTTGATTAAAAAACCCTAGATGCTTTTGGTTTTTGTTTATGGCCGACTTTGGGATCTTTAATAAGGCCACTTTTTAGTTATTTTTGGATCACTTCTATTCTATTCCACGTTCTATCAGACAATTGGAGAGAGAGCGATGTTCGCCATGGGCGGCTAAACTCTCTTCGTTCTACTTGCAATTTGAAGCTTTATTTGGATTGATTGTGAGTTTCTGAATCTTGTTCCTTATTTTCTATATTGAATGCTTCAACTTCTTTGTGCTTGATTGTTTATTGTTTTGTTCTATCTTGTCTGGCCAACTTGTTAGATCAATTCAATTGCTAGGGTTTTGTAGATTCCTGATTGCGAACCTTAACCCAAGTAGCAAACTTATCCCTTTAGAGCTGATTGAACTAATTAGATGGGTAGGAAGTTGGATGTGTTGTTAAATCCCTCTTTAGGGACTGCAAATACCTTGGTTAATCTCTGAACTTAAAGCTATCAATTGGGTTAAATCCTTCTTTAAGGACTGTTCGATTGATAAGGGTTTCTAGGACTGATTGGACTAGTAACTATATTAGGTCGGGACAAGGGTATTCATAGGAAGACTAGAAGGACAAGAGGAAGTTACAATATCAATTCAACCAAATAAAGTGGATAGTTGTAGGTAGAGCGATCTTCTTTAAATTGTTTTGCATCAACTTGTTTATAGTTTATTTTGTTTTCTTTCTTATTTCAATCACCCAAAAATCCCCCTTTTCACTAATTGGTAAATACACATTGCAAATGAATACTTGATTCTCTGTGGGATCGACCTCTTATTTACTTGCTATACTAGGTTGTAGGTTTGAGTTTTATTTTGATACGGTTTACGCGACTAAAAACCGTCCATCAAGCTCCTTGAGGGCCCACATTGCCTTATGCTCCAGTTCAATAGGTAAATGGCAAGACTTGCCATAAACCAAGTTGTAAGGAGTCGTCCGCAGCGGTGTTTTGTAAGCCGTCCTATAAGCCCATAATGCATCATCAAGCTTAGATGACCAATCCTTCCTTGAGCGAGAGACTGTCTTTTCCAAGATGGCTTTGATTTGACGATTAGAGATCTCCACTTGACCACTAGTTTGGGGATGATAAGGTGTTGCCACCCTGTGCGTCACCCCATACTTAGCCAAAAGAGCCTCAAATCCTCTCTCGATGAAATGTGAGCCACTGTCTGAGATAAGAACTCTAGGAACACCAAAGCGAGGAAATATGTTAGTTTTAACAAACTTTGAAACTACCTTCACGTCGTTGGTCCTAGTTGTAACAGCCTCAACCCATTTAGAGACATAGTCGACCGCTACAAGGATGTATTTGTAAGGTCCTGAAGCAGGGAATGGTCCCATGAAGTCAATTCCCCACACATCAAATAGCTCAACCTCCAAAATCCCTGTGAGTGGTGTCTCATTCTTCCAAGTAATGTTGCCCGCTCTTTGGCACTCATCGCATGAAGTGACATAAGCATGCACATCCCTGAAAAGATTAGGCCAATAAAAACCACATTGAAGTACCTTAGATGCAGTTTTGAAGCCCTTAGCATGTCCGCCTGTAGGGAGAGTGTGGCAATGGCGAATGACACTTTCTACTTCCTCCTCCGAAATACAAAGTCTAAAGATATGGTCCTTCCCTTGTTTGAAAAAGTAAGGATCATCCCAATAATATTGCTTGACGTCATGGAGGAACTTCTTCTTTGCATGTGAGGATAGTCCTGATGGAATCTCATTTCCTGCAAGATAGTTAGCGAAATCCGCATACCAGGGTACCTTTGATCCTCTTATAGCATATATATCATGTATAGGACTAGGAGGAGGGGTAAAGAAGAAATCCTCACCGGAATCCATACGAAAAATCTCACCTGAAGATTTACCTGGGTTTGGTCGACATCGAGTAAAACTACTCGATATCGAGGAAACTGTGTTGTCTGCTGGTGTTGTGCTCGGCTTCAGGTGGTCTGTCGAGTTGGCTTTGGTTGACATCGAGGAAGTTTTGCTCGATGTCGAGTAACCCTGCAGCTCAAATCCATGCAAAGAAGAATACTCACCTGGTTTACTCGATGTCGAGGAAGCTTGCTCGATGTCGAGGAAAACTGTGTCAGTCCGCATTAGGTGCTCGTCTGGGCGAGAGTCGTCGATTGGTGTGGTGTCCTGGGCTTTTTCTAGCATGTCTTTGGGGAGCCTGGATAGGTGATTGGCGACTGAATTCTCCAGCATGTCTTTGGGGAGCCTGGATAGGTGATCGGCGACTGAATTCTCTATGCCCTTTTTTTCCTTTAGCTCATCATCAAACTCTTGGAGTAGGAGCACCCATCGTAACAGCCTTGGTTTAGCATCCTTCTTTGTCATCAAATATCTAAGAGCAGCATGGTCAGTATGGACAATAACTTTAGAGCCAACAAGATAAGAACGAAATTTTTCAAAAGCAAAAACCACAGCCAAAAATTCCTTCTCTGTTGTGGTGTACTTAGCCTGAACCACATCAATTTGATGAGAGAGGAAATCGAGAATGTGAAATACAATACGAATAAAATCGAGAATGCGAAATACAATACGAATAAAATAAAGCAGACCGATTGGATCCCAGCAAATAATGTTCAAGACTCCCTCATGATGTAGCAAGAGAAAGTCAGGTTCGATCCTCGAGGAAGTTGGTTAGCGGATCCTAGGCAGCGGATGAATCTCACGAACAGAAATCGACAGCAGATTACCTCGATCTTGACTAGGGTTAGTCGACAAAAGATCGGACAAGTCGAATAGAGCAGGCAGCTGGCTACAGCTTTTGTCGATATCGAGAAGGTTTACTCGATATCGAGTAACTTTCGTCGACGTCGAGGAGATCTTTGTCGCGTACCTACAGTTCAGAAGCTACGGCGATCCTTGTGATCGAATATCAGTAGTCGATGTCGACCAGTTTTGGTCGATATCGAGGAAGACAGAAACTAAAATTTAAATGCAAAATCTTCGAACTTTAAACCGATGGATGAAAGAGAACTTCCAAGATTAGGGTTTGCGACAACGATTACCATGAAAAGCGGAATATAAATCATAAAAGGCGGTGACTTTATCGATAAAGGACAAGACTTTCACCCAATCCGACAAGTAGGAATATAAATCTCGCGATAAATAACCCTAATTGCATCTATTCCTTTTCATAATTAGAATTTAAAAACTTCCGAATAGAAATCCTAATTACCACCTAAGTTTCACAACATGAGTTCTTCAATTTCTCAATAAAAGATGAAGCACATAGAATAGATTAAGGTAACGACAAAATACCTCCTTTTGCAATCGCTAATCCACCAACATGGCTCTCGTTGGGCTCACCCCAACCCCAGAAGTAGGTGGACTACTCGCGCCTCATCGCAATCGCAGACATTGATGTAAAAGAAATAACTTGCAATAAACTATATTCAAAGTCTTTACAATCCCGGCACTCAACTTTCTTAGAATGCCAAAACCCTAAAACCTTTCAACTCCTAAAACTCTATATGGAATTATGTCTCTGAAATTGAATGAATAAAACTCAGCCCCATGGGCTTTATTTATAGGGCTTAATCCTTGCTAATCAAGGAAATCAATTTATATCTATATCTAAAGATAAAACTAAAATAAAGATAAAACATTAATTCTAAAAGGAATATCTAAATATCTCTTTATCTCTTGGCATAAGTGAATAATCTTCTCTCCTTGGATAAATCCTTGATAGACTTGATAGACATCTTTGCATCCGAACAGCCCAACTTGACTCGGACAGCCCAATAGCGTCACGCGGCCTAGAAGAGTTTTCGATCGATATCGAGTAATTTACTCGACATCGAGGAAATGTGTTCGTCGACTGCGCTTCACTGGGCTTCTCGAGTAACTCTTCCTCGGAACTGACTCGGACATGTCCTCATGGTTTACTCGACATCGAGTAATTTTGTCGATATCGAGTAAACGTGTTGCTCGGGTTGTCTTCTCTTCGGCTCCTCGATCAGATTTCCTTCCTCGAGTCCAGGTGTGGCTTCAAGTCTTCTCGACATCGAGTAATTTACTCGTTATCGAGTAATGCCCTGAACTCGAGTTGGCTTCGTTTCTCAGCTTCTCGATATGGCTTCTCCTCGGCCAGGCTTTGCTCGGACTTCTTTGGTCGATATCGAGGAAAGGTACTCGATATCGAGTAAAGCTCAGCTTTCGTCTTTGCTTCTTGGTTTTGTCCCGGAATAGCTCCAAATTCTGTAATTTTAAACCAAAACTTATGTAGACCTCCATTTCTTGCAAATAAGCATATATTACATAAATTCAACATATTCCCAGCACGAAATATGCAAAGTATATAGAATATGGAGCTAAAATGTGCATTTCAACATGGCTATTTTAGTGACATCATCAGTGCGCCGGGGTCCTGGGTTTCGCTGCGCAGCGGGTCGCTGCCCAGTGTGGTCGGCTCTCTTGGTTCGTGTCTCATCTCTCCCAGTTGGTTTATTGGTCCAGGTCGTTTCTTCCCCTCCCTAATCTAAATCTTCTATTGGTAGATGGCCTAATATGGATTTATGTTTGGATTAATGTATGTTGCACCTTTTGGTGTTTGGAAAACCCGGTGCTAGAGGTTCATTCCTCTTCACCCCTTACCCCCCGATTTTCGGGCCCTAAACAAACTAGGGATCTTGGGGCTTTTATAGTTCCTTTCTCCAGTTTTGATGAAGAAATTATTTTAATAAAAGTTACTACTGAAATGGTGTGCCCTGCTTCGGCTGTGGCAATCCAACTAATATATTGTTTGATTGGTTATTCTGTGCAGCAACTTCATTTAAAATGTATTGGGCATAAGTGCAGTTTACTGCACTGTTTTCGGATGATCACTTATGTGGGTTGGATTATTGATACGTTTGTTTGCTATTTAGCGTTTAGTACAACTAAGTGTGAACGTTTCTCCTATGTATTGATGGTTGCTTTTCACACTAGATTTTATGTTGGGATAAAACCAACTTATAAGTTTCTTATGTGTAAAATTTTCATCCATTGTTGGCCAGGACTCTTAAACAAAAAAAAAAAAAGAAAAAAGGATCTTGAGTTGCCTTGTGCAACTGCTGTTGCATTTAGGCCCTTCTTTAGTCTCCTCATGAGCATGCTTTTTAAGGCCCTCAAAAAGCCTTGTTTTGCTTTATATACCTCTTGTTGTTGAGTTGATCTTTCACCTTGCTATTAAATATAGTCTATCTTTAGTTCTGGGGCTTGAACAAACTGGAGTTTTGGGGGCTTTTTTAGTTCCTATCTCCGGTTCTGATAAAGAAAGGTTTTCCCTAAATCCTGTTAATGAAAATTTGAGTCTTGCGTCGACTGATTTAATACTTTGCTCTACTTGTTGTTGTCTCTTAGCCAGAGTACATCCCCTCCTGGAAGTGTTGTTGTCTCTCCATTCTTTGGATTTTAGCCTAGGTGATTCAATTCCACCTTTCCATCTCTACTTCAAGCTAATTAGTAAGCCATGGATCTGTTGTAATAGCCTGCTGGCCGCCTTTGGCGATTTAATCTTGATCATAGAAGTAGTCTATATTGAACATCCTCGGTGTAGGTATCTTAAGGGTATGTGTCTGAACACCTTTGTAGCATTTGAAGTGCTTGAGTGGCTGTTCGATCTGACATATTATGGTTGTTTAACGGATCATGTGTATCTCTTTAGAACCTTTAAACTATGTATGAAGTTTGCTAAGTATGCGTATCAAAGATGTTCCCTGTGCAAATTCACTTTAGTCTTTTATGTATCCTATTCTAACATCTCTATATGGATAGTAATCAATGTGGAATCCTATCTAATTAACCATTATAATACATCCATTATATACTCTAACATATCTACCAATGTAAGCATAGACCATAAATCAGTTTGGCCAAATTTTATAAGTAATCATGATTTTCTGGTCTTGGCGCCTCGGAATAAGTCTTGGTACAGGTGGACATGTACTGCGTGCTTCCATCCTCTTCATCTTCTGGGTGGAGAACGGGCAGAATTTGGTGTGAAATGCCTTTGTAAGCAGGTTCATAAGCATGTGTTGCAAACGTGTACTTCATGTAGTTTGCTTATGAACTGTTTAATAAATGCTATTGTTCATTGGTTTCTACAATTACCTAATTATGGAATTAATGTGTGTGAATATAATTTATCATATTATACAATCTGATGGTTTTCCTTTTTGTCTGCTGTGTTTGTCTTGGACAAGTCCAAAGGAATGATACCTGTAGGGGTCTTCTCACCCGATCCCCTATCAAACACCACTCGAAAGGACCCTAAACCCTCTTTTGAGGAAAAACTATCTGCATGTGCCTCTGCCCCCCGTCATTGGGAAAACACAAGTCGCAAAAGTATGGTTGGATTGACTTCCATGAAGCTTTCAATGAAACTGGTAAATTTGAAAACCATCCATTGGAGTGCTACAGTGTACTGCCTTTTTTCAGACCCAGGTGTGCTCGCAGGTAGCCCCTACAATTTTGTCTCGGCATCAACCTCCTTGATTAGCCCCGGTCGGTATGTTATGCCTTCTCGACTGGCTGCAACCTCCTTGAGTAGCCCCGGTCGGTATGTTATGCCTTCTCGACTGGTTGCAAGATACTACTCTATGGTTAGTAAACCCCTCGCTTTATCTGTTCATTCCACCATTTGGGTTGCTGCTTGTTTAGGTACCCAATTTTTGTTTTACACTAAACAACTTAATTGTAACTTTGTAAGTTTATGCTTCCAGTTAGCGTGGCTGGGTCGCCTTTGTTGTTTTTTGGGTTCTTCCCAGTCATTATATATAACTGTCTTTGTATGGATTTGTAAACCCATGGGTTATAAATTGTTTACAAGTCGACTCGCATTCGATCAAAAAACTAAGGCTAGGCGCCTACTGCAACCCCCACTCGCAGGTGCTAGTTTACATCGCCCTTGGCAGTTTAGTGTTGTATCTTGTTATGGTTACCTTCCCCTCCAAATCCATTCCGAAAAGCCTTTCGATATGAGGATTTTTACCTTTTCTCCTCATATCTTATTAGGTTGCTCATGAAAATAAGTTATTGGAATTGTAGAGGCATTCGAAAGAAAACCTTTTGGACTGAAGTTGATACTTTGTGCAGAAATGAACACACACAATTGTTGGCCCTCGCCGAAACAAATTCGGAATCCCTGCCTGACGAAAAATTATGGAAACATGTAGGATTCGATATGGCTGTTTGGTCTCCGAGCATTGGCTGTTCGGGTGGTCTAGGTGTTTTATGGAAATCCCACCAACTCTCAAATGAAACCTTATCAATTTCGTTTCATTTACCTAGGATAATTGGACTACGTTATGAAAATATTAGTGACAATCTCGTGATCCTTCTCTTGTTCGTATACGCTCCTCCTGACCCTCGGGATAAGGACCCGTTCTGGATCGAGTTAACAAAAATTGTAAACGATTCTCCCATGCCTTGCATCGTTATGGGGGATCTAAACGAAATCCTGTGTAGTGAGGATAAATTTGGCGGCGCTAACACTCATCCGACTAGGTTCACACGACTCCTTCATTTCAAGAATACTTGTTCTCTGTTGGATTTGCCAACCTTCGGAAACCCTTTCACATGGAGAAAGTCTCCGGAGGCCTCGGATAACATCCACGAAAAATTGGATCGCGTACTTGTTCATCACCAAATTCTTCATAAACTACCCAATCTCATCACTAAAAACGGTGCGTTTTCTTCTTCAGACCATTGCACTATAACAATTACACTGGATTGTAGCGCCACCTTTAAAGCACCTCCCTTCAAGTTTGAGAACACCTGGCTTCAGCGTAAGGACTTCCGTAATATTGTTAAACAATCCTGGCGCGCTTCTTGCCCAGGTTCTACTATGTTTCAACTAATTTTCAAGCAAAAAATCTTGAAGCAAAAAGCTAAAGATTGGAAGAAGCACTCATTCGGAAACATCTTTCGTCAACTTCAGGAAGTGGAGAACGACTTGCTACAAATCCAATCGGTTGTTCCTGTTAGTAACTATCCTTCTAATAACGGTAAAGAAAGTCGCCTTTTTACAGAAAAGGGAAAAACTGTTACTTTTTCAAAAAAATATTTTGGAATCAAAGAGCTAAAACAAAACATCTTAAGCTTACTGATTCTAACACATCCTATTTTCATCGTGTCGCTTCGGGCCGAAGACACGGGAAACAAATACGTAACATTACTACTACAGAAGGTACCCTCATAATTGGAGAAGAAAATTCTAGGCAAGAAATTAAAAATGATTTTCAAAAACGCTTTAATAAGGAAACGATTGACGATAGACTTCTTAATGAAATGACTAACATAATTCACCCTTCAATCTCCCCTGCTGAAAATGAATTCCTTATACGAGTACCAACAAATGGTGAAATTAAGTCCACCGTTTTCAGCCTTGGGAAAAATAAGTCACCTGGTCCTGATGGGATGACGGTCGAATTCTACAAGCATTATTGGGATATTCTCGGGAATTCGATTATCAAAGCCATTAAAGGTTTCTTCAACTCCGGGAAAATTCTTAAACAAATAAATCATACATTTATCTCCCTACTACCAAAGCAAGATAACCCCTCGACTACTAACCATTATCGGCCTATAAGCTTGTGTTCCAACCTATATAAAATCATTTCAAAAATTCTAACAGAAAGACTTAAAGTAGTAATTGGTAAGCTCATTCACCCATTATAGGGGGCGTTTGTGTCAGATAGGTCAATTCAGGACAATTTTCTAATATCACACGAAATCTTCCATTTCTTTCGATCGCGTTTGGGTCGTGAAGGGTGGTTGGCAATCAAACTGGACATGGAAAAAGCATATGACAGGGTTGATTGGAACTTCACCAAAAAGATTCTTGACAGATTTGGGTTCCACCCTACTTTCATTTCCTGGGTTATGGAATGTGTAACAACAGTCTCATATTCTATACTTGTGAATAACGGCCCTACAGATATGTTCTTCCCTTCTAGGGGCCTTCGTCAAGGGGATCCCCTTTCTCCGTTTCTATTTATCCTAGGTGCAGAAATATTGGCACGTCACTTGTCTGCTGAGGCAAATAGTAACAGAAGCCCAATTGGTTTCACATTTGGGAGGAATGGACCGAGAATTCCATTTCTATCATTCGCTGACGATATTATCATCTTCTCGAAAGGCAGCTTGGATGCCTGTAGTAGAGTCAAAACTATTATTGACTCCTATTGTAAAGTCTCGGGCCAAAAAGTAAACTACCAAAAATCATGCTTCCAAGCTACTAAAGGAATCACACAGTCCAGACTTCTGGAACTCAATAGTTGCCTAACTATTTCCAACGTCAGCTCCTTGGAAAAATATCTTGGATGTCCGATTATCAACGACAAAGTAACCAAAGAAACCTTCGAAGACATTGTCTGTAAATCTAGAGAACAACTAAGTAAATGGCGTGTTAACTCTCTATCTCAACAAGGTCGAGCTATTCTTATAAACTCAAATCTATCAGCCAAACCCCTATATACGATGCAAAGTTTCTTACTGCCATCTTCAATTCATAAAGAACTTGATCAGATTAACAGAACATTTTTCTGGAATAAAGATATGTAACACCGCCCGCTGATTAGCTGGGATAGAATTGGTAGAACAAAGAAATGCGGGGGCATGGGGATTAGAAAATCCAAAGAAATGAATGAAGCACTACAAATGAAACTGCTATGGAAAACGTTGGCTGAGCCGGATAATGTTTGGGTGCAAATAATCAAATATAAATATCTTCGAGCGGATGATATTCTCCATTATAAGAAAAGTGGTGCCGCCTCTTGGCAATGGGCGAAACTTACAACTCTAATTGAAAAGTTCAAAAAGGGGCTTATCTGGTCGGTTGGCACCGGGATCGCTATCAAATTCTGGTCTGATAACTGGATTACAACACCTTCTATTCAATCAAGGGATGATTGCCCAAGAATTGATAACATCGATGATAAAGTTAGTGACTATATCCTGAGAGGTAAATGGTGGGAGGAGAAACTCTCTACTGTTCTCCCACACAACATTGTGGAGGAAATCCTTGACATTCTGCTACCAGTCTCAAATTTTGTGGATAGATTATACTGGTGGCCGGACCGAGAGGGCTGGTTCACTACGTCAAGTGCATATAAATTGGTTTCCGCCGAATCCTCTATTCCCTTAGACAATAACTCATGGATCTGGCGTCTCGATATCCCACCTAAGATAAAAAAATTTCTTATGGAAAATCTGTCAAAATGGCCTTCCCACTGCTACTAGGCTCGCCCAACGGGGGGTCCCTATCCCCCCCCCCCACATGTAATTTTTATAATTGCTCTATGGAAGATGATGTTCATCTACTTTTTGAATGTCAATATTCGAGATCTCTCGTTCAATTCCCAAGGCACATAAACTCCACAATTGACAGCCAAATCACATTATCAAGGGATATAAATCCAATCATGTCATTCATTGGCAATAACCTACCAAAGGTTGCTCTAGGTAAACTTGCTTTTGCTTGGTGGACGATGTGGTATATTCGAAACCAACATGTGTTTAGGCTGGTACCAGTCCCTCCTAGGGACGCCGCATTGAAACTTATTACTACACACGAAATAAATTGGACTAACACTCACCAATATGATAGTACGTTAGATGATAATACCACCCCTCATTCACGAGGCGTCAGACAACCCGTAAAGATGAACAAATTCCGTCATATCAAGTGGCGCAAACCACCGAAAGGTACATTGAAACTCAACTTCGACGGATCGACTCTCGCTGATAACCGTAGTACCGCTGGTGTGGTCATCAGGGACTGGAATGGACACCCAATACGCATAGGCTATAAACAATTAGGTATTAAAAGTGCAATTCAAGCTAAAGCCCTAGCACTAAAACTTGGGGTACAAATGGCCCTACAACTACATATTGACAAAATCCATATTGAAGGAGATTCCAGCAAAATTTTTAACCATCTCAGCAACAAGTCTAGATGCCCATGGGAAATCGAACTCATCTTGTCTGACGTACAATCTCTCCTATCGACTATGAAAGAAATTTCTTTCATTCATGTACCCCGTCTTGGTAATAGAGTGACTGATAAGGTTGCACACCTTAGCCACTCTGCCATGGGTATTGATATTTGTAACAATTGCGGTCTTACAGACCTCATCCGCAAGGATGCTTTCGGGTAGAGCATGCTCACCCGAATTTTTTCCTAATAAAAAAAATATATATATTTGGCATTTTTTGTTATTACCTATCTAAATCAATTTTAAAAATGTGGCACCAATGACCCCTTGCCCTAGTGGTAAGGGAGAGGTGGCCCTTGTAAGAGTTCAAGGGTTCCAAATCCCACTCCTTACATTTACACAATTTGTGTAATTAGTGGATGCTCAATCCTTTATTGGCTTGGGTGAGCCTGTCTAGTGGCTTGCCGCCTGACTTAACCGGTTCGCGTCCTTTGCAGGCTAGGGTCCGGACCCGTGGGGGACTAGTCGATAACCTCGGAACCCCCACGTCACCAATTTTTTTTTAAATTTTTTTGGCAATTCCACCGAATAATGTTATATTATCTTTTTACATCCAGTTCAGATCAAAATTTAACTATTCCAATGAATAGTTTCTCACATGCTACCGAATAATGTTTTATTATTTTCCATCAATTTCAGGTAAAAGAAACCCAAAAGCCTCAAACAATACTTATGATTTATACGAATAATAATACTTACGATTTATACGAATAATACTTCTTATTTCAATGAATAATGCTTCACATTTTATCGAATAATGTTAAGTTGTGTAATTATACTCGTGCGATGAATGTTTTTTATGTTGTTCCTTAAACCAAATACTTCTTATCCTCGCGAATAATGAATCAAATTTCACCGAATAATTTACCAAATCATTACCACAAGTAAGAAAAAATCGACACATACATATAAATAATTGACAAATAATGAATCAAACTTTACATCTAGAAAATCCTACACTAAATGCGACACATACGTCTGAATAATACTATGTTTTCCCCGAATAACCCGAGACGCACCGCTCGGCTTCAACCAAACATCTCGTAGTTCATGTGTTGCGATTGAAAAAAATGCTTCGTATTTCAATGAATAATGTTTCATATTTCATCGAATAATGTTTAGTTGTTCCTCAAACCAAAGATCGACTTCATATCCTGACGAATAATGAATCAAATTTCACCAAAAAATTGACCAAATCATTACCACCAGTAACAAAAAATCGACACATACATATGAATAATTGAAAAATAACCAATCAAATTATACATATAGAAAATCCTACACTAAATGTGACACATACGTCTGAATTCTTCGTTTTCCACAAATAATACGAGAATTATATTCACAATACCCGCCTACCCACCCACCCTAAATTCCCAATCAATTCAAGTGCCTCGAGTTGAATTACGATTTCAATTTGGAAAGCAGCGACCGAGATCTCGGAATTGTCTTGATTTTATTGTGGATAATTAGATAGTTCATGTACAAGTGTTGTTACTTTAATAGTTATTTCATGTTATTCTTAATAAATTAATGTATATTAATGTAATCGCAACATAATTAATAGGTACAATTCTATTGTAACAAATTTAATTGAAATACAATAGGTGAAATTACAAATAACATTGTTATTTAAATGTAACATTATTTATTATATGTAATATATTTAATTAAAGGTAACAAACCTCTCAAAGGTAACATATATTCTAAAATGTAACATTTAAATCAAATGTAATAGTTTTGTTATCAAATGTAACACTTAGTATCACTAATGAAACAATGTTACTTTAGCAAATAAAAAGTGTTACATTAGGGCAAATGCAACGGCTACAAATGTAATCCCTGAAAAGTATTACCTTTTCCCCTAATGTAACATATTTTAGTGATAATGTAATGTTTTTGGGTGATAGATTAGAGGCTTATATGTAGTAGTGTGTGGACGAATTTACATACGAGTATATTTCTATAATTAATTTATTATGAGCATGGCCGAAAGTCATCATCTTTGCAATTGTCACTGTGTGGAAGAATTTACATATATTTCTATAATTAATTTATTATTTAAGCATTATATTTATTTAGGAATAATGTAAGTTATAATAATATCTATTAGACGACTTTTCAATTAATTGATATTATTTCTAATTAGTTTCTTTCATATTTTTACTAGGGTAAATAAAAGTGGAAAAGGGAAAATATCTTTGAGGATTTTCTTTAACCACTAAGTATTTAACTTTTCAAAATATCTAGGATTTTTATTTATTTAATTATTATTTTATTAATCATGTCAATCCTTTGCAAAGAAAGAATGATTTAGGGTGTCTAGGTTTATGTTTCTTATTTAAACGTTCATTTGATTCAATAAAAATCAGATTGAGTAGATTGGAGAAACCCTTTGGCTAAAGGGTTCTCTGATATCAATCCCAAACCTTTGCTTTGTTGCTTCAAGTTCTTTGTTCTTAGCTTCCTTCAATCTTCCAAACCAAAGATCAAACACAATTCCCAAATACTACAAGAAGATCAATCGGAATTCTGTCGCTGAATTCCAAAGGGGAACCATCGCTGCAACAGAAGAAATGACCGTCGTTGTTCTCTCGGTGAATGATGTCTACTAAAATAGCCATGTTGTAATGCACATTTTAGCTCCATATTTTATACACTTTGCATATTTTGGGATGGGAATATGTTGAATTTGTGTAGTATGTGCTTATTTGCAAGAAATGGAGATCTACATAAGTTTTGGTTTAATGTTATAGAATTTGGAGCCATTCCGGGAAAAAACCAAGAAGCTAAGACGAAGGCTGCACTTTACTCGATATCGAGTATAATTCATCGATATCGACAAAGAGTTCCGAGCAAGGCTGATCGAGGACAAGCCAGATCGAGGAACTAAGAGACTGAAGCAACCCGACTCCAGAAAGTTACTCGATATCGAGTACTTTACTCGATATCGACAAAATCTGAAGACCAGCCCGGAGTCGAGGAAGACCACCTGATCGAGAAGACGAAGACATGCCGAGCAGCCCTTCCTCGATATCGAGTAGGTTACTTGATATCGACAAAGACTAGAGAACATGTCCGAACAGATCGAGGAAAAGTTACTCGAGCAAGCTAGCCAGCCAAGTCGACGACACAGTTACTCAATATCGAGTAGGTTGCTCGATATCGACAAGCACAGCACCACCTGTCCGAGCTAGATCGAGAACCAGTTACTCGACAACACCAAGCCAGCTGAAGTCGACGCCAAGGTTACTCGATATCGAGTAGTTTACTCGATATCGAGGAGCGCTATCCTGGGCCGCGTTACGCGGTGAGATGTACGACGCGGTTTGGGCTTGCTTGGGAGGAAAGGAATCCGATTTTATCCGAAGTCTATCAAGATCCATCCATGGAGAAAAAGATTTATCCATACTTGAAGATATTTAGCCTTTTAGATATATTTTCCTTTTTTATAAATATTCCCTTTGTTAATGTTTTATCTTTAGATATAGATAGAGATTTCTATTCTTGATTAGCAAGGATTATAAGCCTATAAATAAAGCCTTAGGGGCTGATTTCTATTAATTCAATTTCAGTAGGAGAAGTAGTAGTAGAGAGAGAAAGAGAGGTCGAGTGGAGCAAAGGAGCGAAAGTGATCTGGCTTTGTTCGGTTTGTACTTTCTTCAGTTTGGTTTAATGCAAGTTATTTCCTTTCAATCAATGTCTACAATTGCGATGAAGAGCGAGTAGTTCACCCACTTCTAGGGTTGGGGTGAACCCAACGATGGCCCTGCATGTTTAAGGTAAAGATCCAACTTTTATCATGTCTTGAGCATCTACTACTTGTTATATGTTTATTACCCATCTAATGGAGGTCCATGCTAACAACTTGGATTGTAAACATAAAATCAGTAGATACAATTATGGTTTTTTGAAAGAGTTGTATAATTGTTGGAAAAGGCGAAAGCTTGGTCCTTCAATGCGATTTACATGATTATCTGTTTGATTCCTGTCTTATGCATGCTTGGTTATTGTTGTTGCAAACCCCGATCTTGGAATTTTTCCACATATAGTTTATTTTCGATCCCACAAGTCTCGTTCTTTATTTTTGTTCATTTTAAGTTTTCTGCTCTCCTCGATATCGACTAGGTTTAGTTGATATCGACTACTGATCTTCGGTCAAAGAGACTGTTGTTGCTTCTATGTCTGAATCCAGGAACCCGACGTCGACGAAGGCTTTACTCGATATCGAGTAACCTTTGCTCGATATCGACCAAAACTGCCGCCAGCTGCTGCTCTGTTCGACTCGCCCGATCTTCTGTTGACTAACCCTAGTCGAGATCGAGCATCTAAGGTCGACTTCTGTCCGTGAGATTCCACCGCTGCCTAGGATCCGCTGACCAGCTTCCTCGTGGATTCGAACCTGACTTTCTCTTGCTACATCGGGAGGGAGTCTTGTAATTATTTGCACGGGACGGAATCTGGTTTGCTTTGATTTATTTATATTTTAATTGCAAGTCTCGATTTCCTCTTATCAACAAATTGGCGCCGTTGCCGGGGAGGCTATCATTCGCGCCTTAGGTAGTTAAATCTCACGTCTACTTTGAGTTACTTTACAGGTGTATGCGTCGTTCTGGTCAACCACCTGAGTTTGACGGCTTATATGAACCGGAACGCCTTCTACACATCCAAGCTAAACTGAAAAGAGCCATGGCGGCCGCAGAAACACAGGAACAACTAGTGCAAAGGCTAAGGACGGAACTAGCCGCCAAGGATACCGCTCTCGCCGCCGAGATAGCAGGAAGAGAACAGGAAGCTGAGCGTGTGAGGCAAGCAGAAGCTGAGCTTGCCCAATACCCAACCACTGCAGAGGATTATATGCACCCGACTCTCGTCGTGCCTGAATCGGCTATTCTAATCCCTCAAAATACTTTTGAAATTCGCACTCAATTCCTTATAGAACTTAAGAATAATGCTTTTCATGGAAGGTTTAATGAATTCCCTCTTGAACATATTACCAATTTTCTGACATGTGCCGTACTCTTGCTGAAGGTACTATCCTGGAATATGTCAAGATGAAGGCTTTCCGCTGGTCTCTCACCGGTCCTGCATTGAAGTGGCTAGAAGGACTGAAACCACGATCCCTCACAACATGGGCTCAAGTAGAGCAGGAGTTTCTCAACAAATTCTTCCCTCCTGCCAAGACAGCACTCCTCCGCCAGAAGATTACAGCTTTCAAACAGAAGCCTGGGGAGCCGCTGGCAAAAGCATGGGAACGATACAAAGAGCTACTGCGATCTTGCCCTACTCATGGACAGCCACCCTATGTCATTCAGGAGATCTTCTTCAATTCTCTTGACCAAGTCACTAAGGACAAGATCAATCAGTATACTCGATATGAGTATCTGACGATGCCACCAGCCGACGCATGGGGTATACTAGACAAGCTCACCAACTATGACAATAAGTATGGGGCTACTACAAACTATCATGATGATGCCTACGCCAGGTCAGCCCCATCTATGCCCCTCTATGTGCCTTCCAAAGAGATTGACCCAGATGTCAGGGAGCAATACTACAGAGATCAGAATTGCAAGCTCCTCAAGCAAGTCAAGTATCTCTCAGTTAACCAGGCTTGCATCGAATGCGGATCACAGCGGCACACCACTACTGAGTGCCCACACACAGAGCAAGTCAGGATGGCAGAGACCCAGGAAGAGGTAGCTTATGCAGGGGGTCCCAATCACTATATGGGGGATCAAAGGTTCTATCAACCACAATGGAACCAAGGTCCTCCTAGGAACCCCCCACCATACAGAGCTCCAGGACATCCAGAAAGGGACCAAAAGAAGGAGGATTTACAGCTCATCCTTGAGGAGATGCGCCGGAATCAAGGCACCATCAACAATCAGTTCCAGAACATCAATGCAAAATTTGGAGAGCTAGACATCTGGAAGAAGAGCATAGAGACACAGATGGGTCGATTCGCGGTGTAGATTCCACAACCATCCGGGCAACTCCCTGGGCAAACAGAACCAAATCCTAAAGGGAAGACCGGACACGTCGCAGCTGTAAAGCTCAGGAGCGGGCACCAATTACGCGAGCCAGAGGTCAGAAAACACCAGGACAAGGCAGAGCAGCAACTCGACAACGAGCAGATCCAACTCGATGTCGACCAACAGTTGGTCGATATCGACAAAACACTCCTCCACATGGAGAAGAATCCAGGCCCAGATCCGTCTGCACAGCCCGACAACTCGAGATCGACAACAGTTGTCGATATCGATCAACCCCTTGTTGATATCGAGGAGAAGTTGGCCGACGTCGACGACTCTGCAACACCTCTGACGTTTGTTCTGGCTCCAAAGCAGAAAAAGACACTGCCTTTCCCTTCCAAAGCGCTAAAGGATCCCACTGCAGGTAGGTTCAAACGTTTTGTTAATATGCTGCAAGAACTGAATTTCTCTATTCCTTTTACAGAAACCCTGCAAGAGATGCCTGCTTATGTCAAATTCCTGAAGGAAATCCTGAGCAACAAGCGATCCATCTCAGAGATCGCCGGCGAATGCAAAGTGCTCCAATTCCCTGAAAAGAGACCTGACCCTGGTAAGTTTTCTGTTACTGTGGGATTTGGACAATATAAATATGAGTCCTTGTGTGATTTAGGAGCAAGTGTGAGCATCATGCCCTTATCGATCTGGCGGAAGGTAAAGATAGGATCCATAGAACCTGTGGATGGCAAGCTATACATGGCAAACAATACAGTAGTCATCCCTATAGGTATGGTTGAGAATGTCCCTGTCCAGGTTGGTAAATTCTTTATTCCAGCTGATTTCCTTATTATAGACTGTGCTGAAGATCCTACTAGCCCTATTATTCTTGGTAGACCATTTCTAGCTACTGCAGATGCCAAAATTAGTGTCAAACAGCGCCTACTCACCTTCACAATAGGCAATGAGGTCTTAGATTTCTCTTTTGGCCCTGCAAAAGAGGAAATTTCATGGCTGGAGGTGAAGAGCATCAGCAACCACGGGACCAAGCAAACAACGGAGGAAGGCACCAGAAGTCAACTCGATATCGACAAGGGCTCCTCGATATCGACCAATGCATTACTCGATGTCGACAAAGATTCCTCGACATCGACTTCCTCTGCTGAGCACCTGACTTGCCAAGAGCCTAAGTATGGGGTCCCTGTACTCGATATCGACTAACCCTAAGCCCAAAGATTTCTGTTTTGGGCCCGAAAAGGTAAGTTCAGGTATGAGTTCTACTCCTCCTCAGTCCATTAAGAATTTTATAAATAATTTAAGGGGAGGTAAGGCCCCGTGGCGAGAGAATCTGCGAAAACTGAGAGCTGGAAAGAGAAAGAAGGGAGAAAAGAAAGACTATGCAAGCAACCACCTATCAGCTGAGCTTGCATACTACAATCAAGACCTAGATGATCCAGGAGAAGGGCCAAGCACAAGAAGGCCCCACATTGACGGTCCTTGAGCACAAACAAAGAAGTCGGCTTAGCGACTCTAAAATCTAGAGCATGTATATAAAACTTTTGAATTTTGGGACTTTGGAACTTTTTATTTTTGTTTTGGTTTTTGTTCTTAGTTTAGAATACTTCATGTGGAAAGTCTTGTTTTTGTGTGCAATCTAACACTTTTAGGTCGACAAGCATAAAAAGATCGCGGAAAGTGGAATAAGAAGTCCCTGAAAAACAGTCGGAATCGGCGAAGGCCAAGTCGAGAACGACCAAAGAGGAGCAGCCCAGAGTTACTCGATATCGAGTAGGCCAACTCGATATCGACCAAGCCAGAAGAATCTCCTCGACTTCAGTATTCCACTAGACGCTGACAAAGTTCCTCGATATCGAGTGCAGTACTCGATATCGACTAGAAAAGTTCCTCGACATGCCATGTAGTGCCCTCCTCGACGCGTTATTCGGTGAGTTCCTTCCTTTACTCTTGTTTTTATTGATTTTATACAGTGGGGACACTGTATATTTTAAGTATGGGGTGGGGGAAGAGCTCATTATCATTATTATATGTTTTATTCTTGTTTTTGGTTTTACATGGTGAATTTTGAGTAAATTTTAAATTTTTACACATAATAGCTAAACTCAAAATTCTATAAGACATCTCCCATTGCTTGAAAATTGTTCAAAGAAATAGTGTCATGTAAGCTTTATTGAACTCGACGATGCAAAATTGAATTCATTAGAGATATAGCATGAAATTGCCTAGTAAAGGGAAGTCACAATGAAGTGCATATTTTCTTGAAAACCATGAAAGGGGGTAAAATTTGAAGTTGCTTTTGACATGTTGCATGATAAGAGGATGGAGGACTTAATATTTCCATATAATGCTCATATGTTTATATTCCAAGCCTTACCTATGCTTATGCATTACACAAAAGTCATAATATGCCCTATTTCATATTTTGCTCCACATGATCTAAATATTGCCATTCTTTACCTTATTTCTTATACGGGGATTATGTTGAGAATGATGTTACATTTTGGAGATGTTATATGGTGTTTGTGTTGTTGTTATATATCATATATGGAGTTTGGAAGGAAAGTTTGAAAATTATGGAAAATTTAATGAGTGAGAAAAAATCCGATCACATCAGGAGATAAAGGTAGATCGACCCTACTCGCTGAGATAATAATTCAGTGAGATGGGACACATTGTGAGGAGTCCAAAGCACTAAGTATCCAGGGTCATTCATGACACCCATGTTTGCGACTCGCGAGAAGGAAGTGCTGAGGTTAGAGAGGTAAAATCATTATTATTGAGAAAAAGCATTATAAAAGGTGATGAATCTTATGAAGAAGGGATGTGGTATGAAAGTTTGGAAAGTACTCCATTTCCCCGAATCATTAGCACCACATGGCCAAAAATTGCCCACCTTTAGCCTTTTACCAATCTATTCCTGCAATTTCCATCTATTGACTACCATAGCATAAACAGTTCTATTATCTTCTTCGTGTATATGAAAGTTATGAAACTCGTTGTGTTCATCACTTCATCTTGCATGTGTCATTGATATCTTTTGATTTATCATCTAAATTTCCTTTGTACCCAATACTCAGTGTTATCTATAGTTATTTTTAGCTTTTTGATGATACTTGTCGTTGCTTTAGGTCGTTTATTTTTGTAGCAGCTAACTGCTCCGACTGAGAAAAGCTTATCTGGTGTGCTTGTAAAGTGAAGCTTCCAGTGCTCATATTTTGTTGTCAAGTTACTTGTTGGTGGACAATGGTCATAAAGATGCCCTATAATGGTGTTTTCAAACATATGAAGCTTCATGTTGTACGTAGCACCTCTGCATTAAAATTCACAGGGGATTGATGCTCTATTATGTTAGTGGACCATAATTGGAGTATCATATCATATTATTATTAGAGATATGGGTATACAATTACGTTAAAATGAGATGAAATAATTTCCTTTCTTGATTATGTTGAAAATATATCAATGTTTAGTTTGGAATAAGTTCAAGTTTGACAAAACATGAAAATTATACAATTGTTTGATAAATTTGTTGGAAAATATATGGCATCCAACCAAATGAAAAATCAAGAGAAGAAATTTCTTGCAATTTGTTTGGATCTTGTAAATGAGAGCTTGAATTTGCTCAATTCTTCATCACTCAAGGTTTTCTTCCTTGAATAAGAATGTGACTTTGCTATTTGGATGTGGCCTAAAACCAGCCAATTGATAGTTGAGAATATACATACTTCGTACTTCGTAGCATGTACTGAGAATATTCTTCCAAGTCTCGAATCCTGTTGGATTGCAGGTGGTAGGAGTGATGTCTGCCTCCCTACGCAGGTGTAACAGGAACCCATTCCAGCATAAAATTCTCGCATACTCGGTATGTCACTCCGTCGTTTGTTGCTGCAGGTTGGACAGAATCAGTTCCAGCAGAACCAAGGTATTATCCTCCCAACTTACTCGGTATGGCATACCTCCATTTGTTACTGTTGCTTACTTGCTTGCTTTAACTTTTTAAAATTTCGGCTCTAGTTATGGCCACCTCTTCTTTGATTCATGACTTTGACCCCATCGTTCCGCATCAAAAAATTGCTTAAGAGTTAAGTCCTAGAAAAAGCAATGCACAAGCTTGCAGGGTGGCCAGTTGTTGCCTTAGCTGAAAAGGAAATACCGGACTGCTTTAAACACAGACAAGTTGTGTCTTTAGCAGTTTTTTTTTTTTAAATAAAGGGTAAGTGGTTCAATGGGCTAGAGCAATCCTTGCACAAATCAAGAACGTTACAACCCAGTAAAGAACACACCACCTGAATCCACCTGGCAGTGTCTAGCTTGAATCGGTGATTTTTAAGAGTGACCAAACACCTTGGTAGAAATTCTGGAGGGTTCCTTTAACAGTTTTGTTAGGAGAAATGGTCTACAACATCTTCTTCTTCTTCTTCTTTTAAATTGCATCAGTTGAACCAAAATGAGAAGCCACAAGAGCACCACACACCACATAGCCACAAACTCCCCTCTTTCCCAAAAAGCAGCAATAATTTGGGTTAATGTTGGGTGTGGTCCATCTATGAATTGGGGGGTTGTTTGGATTGGAGCTGGACATTGCATACAGTTGCAGTATGGTCATGGCAGATCAAAAGTCCCTTGAGGCCATTGGCCCCATGTTTCTGCCTTATGCCCATGTTTCTTTTGTGTCTTAAAACTGCTTTCTCTCAACTCTCTCTCTCCTTTGGAAACAACTAAGAATGGCCATCAACACAATAAGATGATCATACATATATAATTTATTCCTGCAATTGGGCCATGAGAAAAACCCAATTAAGAATCATGTTCCCTATTTCTTCATCTTTTTACCAATAAAAGCCATAGGCGATCTAACTGTAGAATGTGGCCCGCCCTAATTTCTTGAAACTCTATGAGCTTCAAACAATGAATTTAGAAAAAGAGAAGAAAAAAAAAAGTAAGCATGGTGTGCTTGGGGGGGATGTAGCACTGACATAATCAAGCAGTAGAAGATGAGATAAGGTCTATCCCTTGATAAAAAAAAAACACCACTACTTCCTACTTTTGAAAACAAAAAAAAATTATACATGATACCCTCTTATTTAAAGTTTTTCGAAAGGAAGAAAACAAATTTTCAAATTTTATGTGGTACCCCCGATTCAGTGCATACTTCTCAAGATAACCGAAATCTCAGATTTTTCGTTCGCGAGTTTTGAAATGACAAAAATGCCCTTATTGTGTAGGGTATATTTTTTCATCTTACCCATCCTCTCTCATTTAATGTATTATTTGGGTCCCTCAAACCAAAATACATTATCTTTGATAAATATTCTGAAATCATTTTTACCACAAAATAAATTTAAAAAAAAAAAAAAGAAGGAAGTTGGAAGGCCTTTTCCCTTGATAAATATAGGCTTGCTTATATGCACATTCCTCCATTTAAATTCAGGTATGGGCATTTCTCTGAACCTCTCCAAACCATTATACTTGCCAACAAACTAAAGACATTTTCTCTTCTTTGCACTCTCAAGAGCAACCAAATTATTGAAATGGTTATTGAATGGGTGGAAGGCCCATTTCAGAACAGCTCTATAAACACCTACCACTATTCCGAGTTGAATCCAACCGGTGGAGGTGATGGTGGTGGCAGTGGAAATGGAGTCATTGAGGGAAGAGGTAGGAGCAATGAAAACTTAGGGCCTTGGCTGAGCTTGAGACTAACAAATGGCCCCAAGGAGGAAATCAACAATGTGGGAAGCTATGAAGCCCCATCAGGGTCCTCGGGCAGCAAAGTGTTTTCATGCAATTTTTGCAAGAGAAAGTTCGTCAGCTCGCAAGCTTTGGGTGGCCACCAAAATGCCCACAAGAGGGAACGAGGGGTGGCAAAGAGGTTCCAGCAATCTCAGCAGATCATGGCAGCAGCAGAGATGTGTTTCCCCATCAGCCTGGCAAGCCGATCACTGTCCTTGCAGCCACACTCCGCTGCTCACCACTCGTCCAGGGAGGGTGCTGTGGTTGGTGTTGCTCGGTTCGGGCAGCTGGCTCATGGGTCTGAGATGGCGTGGGCTCCTTATGCAGGAGCCGGTGGGGTTGATTTGGCCCGGGAGCTTCATGCTTGATAGAGACCAAAATGAAAATCCTACTGCTGATGATCCCAATGAGCTGGATTTGAATCTCACTCTATGATCATTTAACATTCTAGTCTTTGGACTGTTGACTGTTTTTTTTTTTTTACACTGAAATTGGCGTCGAGAATGATGATGGGGTGGATTTGTAAACTCAATTCCTATATTTTTGTTCAATAATGAGAGACTGAGCATGCCACTAGTACCTGCAAAATGGCTTCAAAATTGGGTTATAGATATGCTAATTTAGAAATAGATTCAAGGAGTTTTTTTATGATCACATCACAAGCTAATTAAGATTTCTTGTGTAATAATTGTTCCCATTTCTTATATTATATTATATTAAACGGAAATTTTGGAAGCTACGCCTTAAAAAAAACCACAACTCCTAAAAAAACCTCAATTTGCCAAACACACGCTTAGTCTATTTTGCATTGGACAACTCTTTTACCTATTTCAATGTGGCTTTTTAACAATTTCATCCCATACCCCTAACTAGACCTGTCAAACGGGTCATTCGGGTCGGGTTCGGGTCGGGTCACTTCGGGTTTCGGGTAAAACGGGTCTCGGGTAAAACGGGTTTCGGGTTTTTCGGGTTGACTCGAACTCGGGTTTGATCGGGTTTCGGGTCGGGTTCGGGTCGATTTCGGGTTTGTCAATATTTTCTTTTTTAAATTAAAAAAATCATTATTTGATAATTTTGTGATAAATTTTAATTATATATAAAAAAAATAATTATATTTAATTATAAATCAACCGGGTCAATCGGGTCACCGGGTCAATCGGGTAAATCGGGTCAAAATTATCGGGTCACCGGGTCGAAACCCAGATTACCCGGAAAATTTCGGGTTTTTCGGGTTCGGGTCGAAAAAAAAATTCGGGTCAAAATTTTCGGGTTCGGGTCGGAAATTTTTCGGGTCGGTCGGGTCGGGTCACCGGGTCGGGTTGTGTTTTGACAGGTCTACCCCTAACCCATTGAAACAAACGACCCGTTAAGTTTTTAATTGAAACACAAGGATTGGAGGGATTCAATATCGGCGCCGTTTGGTGTCACCAAACTCTAGTGTCGCTAAATAAACATTCTATTTGGCTCATATGTCTAGGTATAATTGTAAGGATTAGGTCCGCATTGTATTGTGTGATTTAATATAAGAGTCGAAACCGTGATAGATCGATATCAATCAAAGAACTAAATCTGGAGTAATTATGTACTCCCTCATCCCTTCCTTATAACGTACTAATAGATGACTATCTCATAAAAGATAATCCATCCGATTGGAAGTATAAGGCATTGAGATTTTGTGCACGTAGTTTAAAGAGCTTAAAACTATATAAAATATTAATGTTTTTTGTTAATTTTTTTTACATTATAATAAGTATTATAATGTAAAAAAATTAACAAAAAACATTAATATTTTATATAGTTTTAAGCTCCTTAAACTACGTGCACAAAATCCCAATGCCTTGGAGTAATTAAAAGAGAAAATGAATGGTTGAACGGTTATGAACTATGAAGAGATAACGCCTACAGAATATGAAAAGATCTTCTCATCTTTATAAACGTTCTTCGGTTTTTCTAAATGGAGTGGCATAGTGGAAAAGAGTTGGAAAATGTCTCATTCATAATAGACAAATCAAAGAAAAAGGTTTAAGGGCAAGAACAAAATCGAGTCTTTGCATCGTTGTTTTTTTTTTTTTGGTTGATTAGGAAAGAATTTGATGGTCAGACAGACCTCACTCCTCGAGAGGCCGACAAAGTCGACAGACGGCGAACCGTCAAACATACAATCTAAAATAAACCGGTGCTAAACAAGAATGACAAGCAAACAGATCCAGAAGAAACAAAGGAGCCTAATCCGACAAATGATGGGGACAACGTAGACTAAACCCGAAGCCAAGCGCCACTAAACAATGACACCGCTGGCCAGCGGTACAACAGGAGTCCCTATGGGCGATGAAAACGATTCTCTAAAAAAATTTTCGAAACACGGAGTCGCCTCGATACACACCACCTCGACCCCAACCAGACCCGACACCGGACGCCAGAGCCCCAACTAAGACTAGAACTGTCAAGAACAACCGAAAACGCCACCAAGAACCACCATTGAAAGACGCATTAAAAAACCCTTTCGGGATTTAAACAAGACCCTTTCAGGATTTTGATCAAGCCCTTTCAGGATTTAAACAAGATCCTTGTTGGTTCTGCTACGGTTTTGTTTTGTTTTGTTTGTTTTTTTTTTTACAACAGGCAAACATTATAATGTCTTAAACAAGATCATTCTTGATCATTCTTTTGGATGATGTTACAAAGATCCATGTTCAAAGGGAGAGTAGAGATATTACATTAATTGCTACATCTAGATATATAGACGCACAAGGATCAAGTCTAGTTTTCGATAAAATTAGGGTTGAATTGTGTGAAATCTAGATTTTTTTTATGTTTAATTTTATGATCGAAATCGTACAGAAGCTTACAATTGGTATTAGACCAGGTTTAGATTTCCACAGTGCACCATTAAATTGAAGGATTATGGCTCGATCGGGGTAAAGTTGTTGCCGAATCGATTGAATTTGCGATAATTGGCGAATTCATGTAAAGAATCGTTATTATTTCTGCTGTTATGAGTATGACGAATATGGGGTTGACTTGATTGAATTCATATTCAATGGGATGTAAAATTAATGTATGGTTGAATTTATCTATATATCTATCTATATCTATATCTATATAAACTCTTAATTTAGAAGAGTTTAAGATAATGTGTCAATCTTGGAGGCATTTTAGGAGTCTTGACCAATCTTTTTTTTTTCATTTTTCTTTGATTTTCTTTAATTCTCTCTTTTGATTCTTTTTCTTTTAATTCTATTTTTTCTTTAATTTTACTAACTATCTATGTAAACTCTTAATTTAGAAGAGTTTAAGATGATGTGTCAATCTATATAAACTCTTTGTTGGACAAAAATGCGCAAATAATCGTAGAACACATTTTATTTGATTTTTAATATTTGAGTTCGACCCCTTTTGGCTATCCTCTTGATTCGAAGTCGTATCGATACCAAGATTTGAATGATTTTGGTGATTTAGGCTGCACCCGAATTTTAGCGGGTTGCCTACGTATCTCTTTGAAGAGAATCAAGCCTCACGTAGTTCTTAGTATTTTGGATTTTGTGTTTGGTTTGATTTGGATTTGGTTTCGTTTTCTTGTATGCATCATAGGATGAAGTTCAAGCCCACCTTATACGAAGGGTAGCTCGAACAACACTCCACCCGAGTAACCTGAGCCCACCTTCTAGGAAGGGTATCTCAAGTAACCCGCCTATCATTTGCATAGAAAACGATTTGATTTTAATGTGGAGTTTGATTTAATTTGATTTGAGATTTGACTTAAAAGGTCAATTTGGGGATCGTGATAGAACTCGTTTGTGAGTTTCCTACGCACCCTTTTGAAAAGGAAAAATTTTGAATTTGGTATTTGGCTTTTTGAGGTTTTGGTCATGACCGAACTCGACGAGTGATGTCTATGTTTTGTGTCATGTTTTATATTGACTTTTATATCGATTTCTGTATGCATTTCATGCATTTGGGTTAGAATAATATAGAATCTATGTAGGTTATGCTTATTTGCCAAATTATGGAGTCTACACTAGTTTCTGTTTAATTTCACAGAAACCGGACGCACTTTGAAGCTTAAAGGAAAGTCATGAAGAAGCTAAGAATGGTGCAGCTGGAGAAAAGGCCATTTTTCGGCTTTCATCATTCTGAGTCAAGTTCTGATGTCTTCATGAGAGTTGTAGCCCTCAAAAAAAGCTTTCCAACACATGCTTATATGCGTCAATCGGACAAACGAGGACTCGGGAAAGTGCATTTAAAGAACAGAGCAGAATGCTGAGGAAGTGGTCGATATCGACCAGACCTACTCGATATCGACCAGATTGTGGTCGAAATTCTCCAGATCGATTCAAGATGCCCAACAGAGAAGAAGACAGGTCAATATCGACCAGTTTTGGTCGATATCGACCAAAGACCACTCGAGATTCCTTCCAGAGCCGAGATCGAGGGACTGAAGTGAAGCTGAGAAAGGTGACTCGATATCGACCAGAGGCGGTCGATATCGACCAACATGCAGTGTCGAGTCCCAATCAATTTCGAGCTCTACTCAAAGTTCTATCCAAAGTCCAATGGAGATATTTCCAAGAGAAGATTCCTTACACTTGAAGACTTGAAGATTTATCTTTTTATCTTTTTATTTATCCTAAGGGTGGAACAATTAATTACCCTATAGGATTTATCTTGTTTTATCTAAATTAGATTTATTTATTTCCTAGTAGAATTATATCTTTAGATAGATATTCCTTACCTTGATTAGCAAGGATTAAGGCCTATAAATAAAGCCCATGGGGCTAGTTTTCATTCAATTCTAGAGAAGGAGAAGAGGTAGAGAGAGAGAGAGAGAGAGAGAGAGAGAGAGAGAGAGAGAGAGAGAGAGAGAGAGAGAGTGGAGGCCGATTGGGAGTTAAGGAGCGAGAGCAATTTGGCTTCGATCGGTTGTAAGCTTTGTTTTATTTTAATGCAATTTAGTTTTCTTTTATTATTAATGTCTTTTCCTGCGATGAAGAGCGAGTAGTCCACCCACTTCTAGGGTTGGGGTGAGCCCAGCAATAGCCATGCGTGTTTGAGGTAAAGATTCGACTTTTATTGTGTTTTGATCATCCACTGCATGTTATATGTTTATTGCCTATTTAATAGAGATTCAGGTTATCAACTTGGATTATAAACATAAAATTGGTAGATACAATTAAGGTTTCTTGAAAGAGTTGTCTAATCGTTGGAAAAGGCAAAAGCTTGTTCCTTTTGATGTGATTGCACGATTATTTCTCTTTATCTTGCCTTATGCATGTTTGGTTATCGCTGTTGCAAACCCCGATCTTGGAAGTTCTCTTTTACATAGTTTAATCCGAAATCTCCAAGCTTTGTCCTTTATTTACGTACTGCCACCCACTCGATATTGACCAACCCTTGGTCGATATCGACTTCTAATTCCCGATCCAGAAAGATCGCCGCTCGTTTGTGTTTCTACAGTGAACAGGTCGACATCTACAAGACTGGTCGATGTCGAGCCCTTTTGGTCGATATCGAGTGCCCTTAACCGAAATCGACTACTTTGTGCAAGTTACCAGAAATCGACTGAAGTGATCAATATCGACCTAACACTGGTCGATATCGAGTGTCTCCCTGGAGTCGAAATCGACGTGAGATTTTGCTGCTACCTAGGATCCGCTGACCAGCTTCCTCGAGGATCGAACCTGACTTCCTTTGCTACATCGGGAGGAAGTCTTGTAATTATTTGCGTGGGCACGAATCTTGTTTGATTTATATTTCTATATTTTGAACTCGATTTCCTCCTACAACAACGAGCAGAAGCTTTGTATCGAGTCGGAGGAGACACTTTGGATTTAATGGAAATTTGATTTTTGGGACGACTTAGAGTCGATAAATAAATTTGAGGAGATTGATTGAAGATTTGGGTGTGACCAGATTCGGTGAGAATTTGATTTACACCGAGTTTCCTACGTATCCACTTGTTTGTTGGAATCAAGTCACCGTAGTTCGAAACGAACCAATTTGATTTTTTTTGGATTGACGATTGTACTCGACGAGCCTAAGCTTTATGTCGAGCTACCTACGTAACCATTTGGACGGGATCAAATCATCCGTAGTTCTTTTTAATAACATGATTTACTTTTGGGCAAGGTGACTGAATTCGGTACATGTTAAATTTTATACCGAATTTCCTACGTAACTCGTAAAAGAGTATCAAGTCTACACGTAGTTCTTTTTGAGAACAAATTTTATTTTTTTGTTTGACGATTGAACTAGACGAACTTTAGCTTTATGTCCGGTGGCCTATGTATCCGATAACTCGGAATCAAATCAGGCGTAGTTATGTAGAACCATGTTTTAATTTTGAGAAAGGTGACTGAATTCAGTATATGTTAAATTTTATACCGAATTTCCTACGTAACTCGTAAAAGAGTGTCAAGTCTTACGTAGTTCTAAATGAACCGAAAACCAAGCTTATATTTTGTGAAACTTGATTTGAGGTTTCGACTCCGTTTTTTATTTTTAGGAGTCGGTTTGAGATTGACCCACTAGAATTAATTGACAAAGAATATTTGACGAGTTTAATTTTGTGTTTTGATCAAACTCGAATTCTTAATTTGTATCAAATATAATTCTTATATTTTAGTGGGTTAATTTTGTGATCAAGTAAAAAAAAATTCCAACCACTCCATATTTGTACGTGGTTGACTGCAATTGGAAAATCAAAGGGGCTCCTTTTTGTTTCCCACGAGCAGATAGTGAGCCCAATCTCATTCAATCCACCAAACCCGAACTCAATTTTTAACCCAATATATTTTCTTTTTTCTGAAAGAACGAAACAACGTCATTCATTCTCAGGTTCGACATCTCTCTCTTTGCGACAAATAGCAGCCACAACTGGCGACCGAGCGCTGTAGCCTAGAGAGATAGCGAGTGCGGCCGGAGACTCGAGGCTTCGATTTGGGCAATCGAAACGGAGAACGGCGGGGACAACAACGGAGGCTTCGGGCTTATGAAATCTAAAAGTCCACTGGATCTCCGACTTTGAGCAGCTAGAGGAAAAGGGCAGAGCCACGCTGACTCATCTATGCGCCCCTAGGTGCGTTTCTGTCACTCAGGAAGCGGCCACAACTTCAGCATCCCTAATTAGGTACATCCGATCTCTTGTTGAACTCCAATTCCGAGTGGATGTTTATTCAATTTGAACAAATTTGGATCTGAACGTGTTAATTTGGAAGGGCCGATTTTGCCTCCCTCTGTTCATTTCATTTGGATATTGAATTTTATTGGGACAAACCCAAAAGTCCATTTGAGAGATCTCTTAATTTGATTTGCAAAGGTTTAATTTGCTTTAGCATTTGACGATCGTCCTGCTAGGATTTAAGAGCCTTCATGTTACCCAGTTTAATTGACCGAGGCCAAACTTAATAATTTAGTTAACTGGTTTGGATTGAACAGAGACCCCAAGCAGTAGATCGTTTGGGAAATTTAGGCAATGTTTCGCCTGTGTTTGAGGAGCCTTGTTGATTGAATTAGCACCCCTTTAGGAACCAAATTCAGATGAAAATTTGCCAGAGTTTCGCCCTGATTTATGAAGATTTTGGGACTCCGAAACCCATACCAAATGCTTAAAACTATATAACTATACAAAGCTATATAATTTTGCACAGGGGGTTTCGAGAATCTATTTCGGCACCATTTTGACCTGTTTAGGGATAGTTTTGTGGTTCCAAAATCTATACCATATGCTTGTTAATATAATAGATAGATATAATTAGTTATTTGTATTTTAGATTGTAATCTTTTATACTGATTGTAATCTTCTATAGTTATCAAGTTCCTATCTTTTAGGACTTGGTTATTCTCTTGTAACCCTATTTAACAATGCTCAATGAGAAGAAGTAATCATCTTTCAGCATCACAATTCTTGTGCCTTTACATGGTATCAGCTTAAAATCGATCCTCTCGATCATCATGGCTAATCATCCCACCTCTCCCACTCAATTGCTCTTTTCCGCTGCCTCCGATGGAACTTCTCCGAACCTCCATCTCCCTAATTTCGCAATTCGCCTTGATCGGAGCAACTACACCCTGTGGCGTAGCATTGTCCGCTCAGCCCTCGAGGCTTTCGATTTGGATTCCTTTCTCAATCCAGTCGACCCTCCCCCGGCGACCCTGCCCATCCCATCCACTGAGTCATCATCTCTCACGGTCGACGCTGCCCTCGATGCGTTCGTTGCTGAGGGGACTCCGGCCAATCCTCCCAACCCTGCGTACCTGACTTGGGTTCGCAAAGATCGCCTCGTGCTCCTATGGATTCATTCTACTCTGACGACTCCGCTCTTAGGGCATGTTGCTCGCGCCACGACTGCTGCTGAAGCCTGGGGGATCATGGCTAGGATGTTCCACGCGCAGACCCGGGCGCGCCAGATGCATCTGCGGCATCAGCTTGAATCTCTGACCAAAGGCTCCTTGTCCATCCTCGACTATATCGAGAAGAAGCATGCTCTGTCTGATTATCTCGTTGAGTGCCTTGTGGTCATTCCAGATGAGGATTTGGTTGCCTACATTCTGTATGGGCTTGGCTCACATTATGCTGGCTTCCGCTCCGCCCTGGCGATCAACTCCGGTCCCGTCTCCTCTGAAGATCTGCTTGGTGTCCTGCTGCAAGAAGAACAACGCATCGAGGAGGATCAACAACCACCGGTCGTCGACTCTCCACCTGCTGCGAATACTGCTTCCACCCGTGGTCGTCGCGGTCGTGGAAGAGGCCATCCTCAGACTGATCGCCAGAGCTCCTCTTCCCTTGAACCCCCTTCCTCTGGTCGTGGTCGCTCAACCTGCCAGATCTGTCAGATGTCGGGACATGAGGCGTCCAATTGCTTCAATCGCCTCAACCTGAATGAGTTCCCGGTCACCAACAGACACGTTGTTGCTGCGCTGCACAAACCAGGATCATCCTCCGGTGATAAGGGCGCCTATGTTGGATGCCAATCAGAGATTTCCGACCCATGGGTTATTGATTCTGGAGCCACCCATCATGTCACTGCCGACATGACCAATATTGCACGTTCTCCCTATGATGGCGGTGATCATCTTGTCGTCGGCAACGGTATGTCTCTTCCCCTCACTCATTTCGGTCGTTCTATTTTACCTGCTATGCGTGCTGCTGACAAACCATTGAACCTTTCCAATATCCTCATTGTCCCTCAAATTACCAAAAACCTTTTAAGTGTTTCGAAATTGGCCAAAGACAATAATGTTTATGTTGAGTGTCATGCTACTCACTGTTTGGTTAAGGACTTGCAGGGTCGGATCCTTCTAAGAGGCACGGTTGAAAATGGTCTCTACCGTCTTCCGCGTCTTCCACCTGAGCCCAACGGTCTTGTGTCAATTCATTCACCGGTTGCTTTTGTTGGTCAGCGTGCCTCAGTTGCTTGTTGGCATCATCGGTTCCCTCATCCGCACGAGTCTGTCCTTCGCCGGTTACTTTCCACATTTCACCTTCCAGTGTCTTCAAATAACCTGCCCTCCGTCTGTGAATCGTGCCAACTTGGCAAGAGTAGGCGCCTGTCTTTGCCGAGTCGTGTATCTACTGCCACTCGCCCTTTTGATCTGATTCACTCCGATGTTTGGGGTCCTTCCTCTTTATCTTCAATATATGGCAATAAGTATTATGTTAGTTTTATTGACGATTACACAAAATTTGTCTGGATTTATTTCTTATCCAATAAAGCTCAGGTTTATTCTACAGTTCAATTGTTTGTCAAATTATTCCAAACACAATTTTCCACACTCATAAAATCCTTCCAATCTGATTGGGGTGGCGAATATCGGAATGTGTCTAAGTACCTTGAATCGCTTGGCATTGTCCATCGAGTTTCTTGCCCTTACACACCCGCCCAAAATGGCTCCGCTGAACGCCAGAACCGTGTCATTGTAGAGAAGGGTCTTGCTTTGCTGGCTCATGCCAAATTACCCGCTCAATTTTGGGAAAATGCCTTTCATACATCGGTTTATCTTTCAAACCGTACAATTACCCCCAACTTAGACTATCAATCACCATTTCAAAAGTTATATGGAAAAGCTCCTGATTATGGGTTCCTCAAATCATTTGGTTGTCTTTGTTATCCATACCTAAGGCCTTATAACCACACCAAATTGGAGTTCCGATCCTTGCCATGCTTATTTCTTGGATACAGTTCAAAACACAAGGGGTACATTTGCTTTCATATTCCCACGGGCAAGTCCTATGTCTCTCGGTTTGTGGTATTTGACGAAATGGTTTTCCCTTACCCTTCCTCCGGTGCCACACCAGCCCCTGCGTCAGAGTCGCATCTGCCAGCTCCGTCCCTTATGGTCCTTGATCATGCGGCTGGTGTCTCGCTCCCTCCCTCGCCACTACCTCCGCCTGCAGCCACCTCCCCTCTGCCTTCACCACCCCCCTCTCCTCCGTTACTGGCTGCCTGTCCCCTTGCCACACCAACACAGTCACCCTCTCCTTCTCCCAGTCTACCGCCGAGTCCTTCTCCGAGTCCGGGGGGGGGGGGGGGGGGTCGTCATCGGCGGATTCACCCGCACTGTCTGAACCTGCCTCGTCACAGCCCTCATCTGCTCAGTCCTTGGCATCGGCTTCAGACACCTCTCATCCCTCCCCCACTGCCTCCCCGCCGATTGTTCCATATCCAGATGCTCCGTCTTGGTTTCGACAGCCCGAACATTCCACCCATCCTATGGAAACACGTTCCCGCTCCCTCTCCCTCAAACCCAAAGCTATGACAGCCACCAAGTATCCTCTCCCGGTCGCACTCACAGCCCATCCTGAACCCAAATTCTACCACCAAGCCGCCAAGAACCCTCATTGGCAACATGCCATGCAGTTAGAATTTGACGCCTTAATGAAGAATGGGACATGGGACTTGGTTTCTCGCCCTTCTGGTGCTAATATTATTGGCTATAAGTGGATTTACAGGGTCAAGCAGAAACCGGATGGCTCTATTGATCGCTACAAAGCTCGTCTGGTTGCGAAAGGCTTCAATCAGGAGGCCGGTGTTGATTACTTCGACACCTTCAGTCCCGTTATCAAGCCCACGACAATTCGTATTGTATTGAGCTTAGCTTTGACCAATGCTTGGCCTCTGAGACAGGTTGATGTCAACAATGCATTTCTGAATGGTACTCTTGCAGAGACAGTTTTTATGGCTCAACCTCAGGGCTTCCAGGCACCGGATAGACCAGACCATGTGTGTCGCCTCAGAAAGGCTCTCTATGGCCTCGAACAGGCTCCTCGTGCTTGGTTTCAAAAGTTGAAGGAGTCCCTATTTCGGCATGGCTTCAAGGGTTGTGTCTCAGACTCCTCTCTTTTCATTAAACGGCATGCTCATCATGTGGTCTATGTTCTTTTCTATGTCGATGACTTTATCATCACTGGATCTCACGCTGCATTCATCGACAACTTTGTCAAGAGCCTGAATTGTGCCTTCTCTCTTAAGGATCTTGGGCCGCTTCATTATTTTCTGGGGATTGAAGTTACTCGGTCTGCCTCATGCCTGCAGCTCAGCCAACATAAGTACATATGTGATATCTTGGAGCGTAGTTCCATGTCTGGTGCAAAGCCAATTTCGTCCCCGGCTGAGCCTGGCTCTCGGTTGGTTAGTTCCGGTGATCCCTTTCCTGAACCCAATCTATATCGCAGCATTGTTGGAGCCTTGCAGTACGTCACCATCACCAGACCTGAGATTTCCTATGCCGTCAATCGAGTGTGTCAGTTTATGCACAATCCGACAGACACTCATTGGATGGCAGTCAAACACATCCTGTGCTACCTAAAGGGCTCTATTTCATCCGGTCTTCACATCCAGCGAGCCCCTGATCATCGCCTCGTCGCCTACTCAGATGCTGGTTGGGCTTCAGACCCGGATGATTGTCGGTCACAACATGGGTTCGCCATTTACTTTGGTGGGAATCTCATTAGTTGGGCCTCGAAGAAGCAGAAGGTTGTGGCTCGTTCAAGCACCGAAGCGGAGTATAGGGCGATTGCCTTCACCACCGCTGAGTTGATTTGGTTGCAGCAGCTGTTACTCGAGATGGGTCTGTCGACCAGCAGTCCTCCCATTCTCCTTTGTGATAACCTTAGTGCCACCTTCCTGTATGCCAATCCGGTATTTCATCAATGCTCCAAAGATATCAAAATTGACTATCATTTTGTCAGGGAGCAGGTTTCTACAGGTGACCTTGTCGTTCGTCACGTTCGATCTCTTGATCAAATAGCTGACATATTCACCAAAGCTGTTGGGACGCATCGGTTTCAAACCCTTAGTTCCAAGCTGCATGTTCGTTCCCGGTCATGAGCTTGCGTGGGCATGTTAATATAATAGATAGATATAATTAGTTATTTGTATTTTAGATTGTAATCTTTTATACTGATTGTAATCTTCTATAGTTATCAAGTTCCTATCTTTTAGGACTTGGTTATTCTCTTGTAACCCTATTTAACAATGCTTAATTAGAAGAAGTAATCATCTTCCAGCATCACAATTCTTGTGCCTTTACAATGCTTAAAACAATATAACTGTACAAAGCTATATCACTTTGCATAGGGGGATTTCGGAAGCCATTGAAACTACCTTGATTCCTTCTTCTTTCTTCAGCGGGAACAAAGGTTTGCTGATGTTTGTTTTTGTTTCTGTGTGCTGATTGCAGGTGTACAACCATGAAGAGGAAGGGAGAAAAACCAGGAAGTAGAAAACTGCTTTCTTTTGCTTTGCAGTTGAATAGGCCAAAAGAAGAAGCCTCTGCAGTCATGGCCTATTTCTTTTTATATAAGGGACCTAGCAGTTACCTAGCCTTTCCCCCACTCTATCCCGTACAATTTTTTTTAAAAAACTACTTTTCATGTAGATTAGCTTCTATCAAAGACAGTAGAGGAGTTACTTTTGTAACTTCCCTCATATTTTTGCCCATATGTAGTGGGCCTTCTATTTGGTATGTTTTGGGCTTCAATTTCTTTTATTATCAAGCTAATGCATGATAAAGCCTTTCACATTCTTAATATGTAAAAAAAAAATGCGATGATCGATATATTTTATCAAGTCATGAATTTACTTAATTCACGAAAATTTCCCCTCCAACACTCTTAATTTAGAAGAGTTTAAGTTGATTTGTCAATCTTGGATGCATTTTATGAGTCTTGACCAATCATATTTTTTTCTCCATTTTTCTTTGATTTTTTTTAATTCTCTCTTTTTCTTCTTTTTCTTTTAATTCTCCTTTTTCTTTAATTTTACTAACTATCTATATCTATATAAACTCTTAATTTAGAAGAGTTTAAGATGATGTGTCAATCTTGGAGGCATTTTAGGAGTCTTGACCAATCATATTTTTTTTTCCATTTTTCTTTGATTTTCTTTAATTCTCTCTTTTTCTTTTAATTCTCTTTTTTCTTTAATTTTACTAACTATCTATATAAACTCTTAATTTAGAAGAGTTTAAGATGATGTGTCAATCTATATAAACTCTTAATATAGAAGAGTTTAAGATGATGTGTCAATCTTGGAGGCATTTTAGGAGTCTTGACCAATCATATTTTTTTTACATTTTTCTTTGATTTTCTTTAATTCTTTCTTTTTCTTCTTTTTCTTTTATTTCTCTTTTTTCTTTAATTTTACTAACTATCTATCTATATCTATATAAACTCTTAATTTAGAAGAGTTTAAGATGATGTGTCAATCTTGGAGGCATTTTAGGAGTCTTTACCAATCATATTTTTTTTCATTTTTCTTTGATTTTCTTTAATTCTCTCTTTTTCTTCTTTTTCTTTTTCTTCTTTTTTTTCTTTAATTTTACTAACTATCTATATCTATATCTATATCTATATAAACTCTTAATTTTGAAGAGTTTAAGATGATGTGTCAATCTTGGAGGCATTTTAGGAGTCTTGACCAATTATATTTTTTTTTTCATTTTTCTTTGATTTTCTTTAATTCTCTCTTTTTCTTCTTTTTCTTTTCATTTTCTTTTTTCTTTAATTTTACTAACTATCTATATATCTATATAAACTCTTAATTTATAAGAGTTTAAGATGATGTGTCAATATTGGAGGCATTTTAGGAGTCTTTACCAATCATATTTTTTTTCATTTTTCTTTGATTTTCTTTAATTCTCTCTTTTTCTTCTTTTTCTTTTAATTCTTTTTTTTTCTTTAATTTTACTAACTATCTATATCTATATAAACTCTTAATTTTGAAGAGTTTAAGATGATGTGTCAATCTTGGAGGCATTTTAGGAGTCTTGACCAATCATATTTTTTTTCCATTTTTCTTTGATTTTCTTTAATTCTCTCTTTTTTCTTCTTTTTCTTTTAATTCTCTTTTTTTCTTTAATTTTACTAACTATCTATATATCTATATAAACTCTTAATTTAGAAGAGTTTAAGATGATGTGTCAATATTGGAGGCATTTTAGGAGTCTTTACCAATCATACTTTTTTCCATTTTTCTTTGATTTTCTTTAATTATCTTTTTTTCTTCTTTTTCTTTTAATTCCCTTTTTTCTTTAATTTTACTAACTATTGGGCTTCATTCAAAACATTGAATTCAATCTAATATAACTATTGGGTTTAACTTAAATTTATTTACTAACTATTGGACTTAATTCAAAACATTCAATATAACTATTGATTATGACACATCACATTTAAACAATGTTATAATATTATAATGATATTGATATTATTATTCTTACTGACTAATTTAAAATATCTATATTTATGTATTATACTTTAGATAAGATTTTTTTTAAAAAAAATTTAAGATAATTATAAGATATATTTGTTGTAAAGTTTTTTTTTATGATTTTGATCTTAACATTTATGAATATTTTATAATATTTTTATATATAATATTTTAGTTTTAAGAAAACGCGCCATGACGCGGGAATCATACTTGTTGATTTGATTTTACAATCGTTTATGTTGCATGCCGATTTATTTTTTTTAGTATGCAAACATTTGGCGTAATTTAAAGCAATGCGTAAAGTACAACCATCATCATCCTGAAGGATGATGGAATACAGACCCCTATTATAAAGGAGAGCAGATCTATTACAAATGATGCCATATCTAGCTATATAGTCAACGACTTTGCTGGCTTCTCTGAAGCAATGGTGGAACTCTATTTGATCAAAGACTCTAGCCATTGAGCGGATCTTTTCCAGATAATGAGTGATTTTCCAGTTGACGATATCACTTTCATTTATTGCATTAATAAGCGTTTGGTTGTCACCTTCAACTAACACCTTCCTTAAGGGAGGAGCGGGGAGGGTGGGGGGTGATGGTACCTGATGTTAGAGAGGAGATGTCGACCCATACAGTAGATGATCTGCTGCTGTCTGCAGATGGCACCCAGCAAACCATGGGGAGCCCCCAGTACGACAAGGATGACAACTTCTGGCAGGGTCTGCCTGATTTCCGCTCCTCCGGCGATCCGATGGATAGTCAGCAGCTTTCGATGCCGTCCGACGATGTCCTCGGCAGGTGCGTCACTGAGATTGGTGGGGGTCGACCGGTCCATGGGGGTAGACCGGCTCCTCAGCTGCCCCCAACCATCAACGAGGCTTCTACTTCCGGCGTCCACGAGGCTTCTACTTCTGCCACCCATTATGCTGAGGCTTCGACCTCCCGCACACCAGCTCCAATATCGTTGGCTTCTGCGGATGACACCATCCCTGCGCAGCCTGCTGGAACGGCCGCGCGGGTCGACCCATACTTGCCTCCGAGCGATCTGCTGGTGTCTTACAAGCACCACTGAGCCTACAGGGTGTGGAGGGATGCGTCCGTGGATGTACCGCTGCTAAAGATCCAGCATCGGGCGAGTCACCTGGCTGCTTTTGACCCATATGTCTTCGAGGGCCTGGGGACCTGGTGGCAGGAGCTGATTCCCTCGGGCATCCCAGAGCTGCGAGCCCATCCATTGAGAAGGGTGTGGATGAGTTCCTGGTCACATCATTCTTGGAGCAATGGCATCCGGAGACCAGCTCCTTCCATTTTCCATGGGGCGAGATGACCATCACGCTGCACGACGTAGCCTGCATGCTGGGGGTTCGGATTGAGGGTCTGCCCTGTTTGTCACATCTACCCGAGGCAGAGCAGATCATCACGGTCGCCGAGTACTACCAGGTGACCCCTCAGGACCTGAGCACATACAGACGAGCTGACGGCCTCCCCGTTTGGTTGCTGACGGACCAGTGGATCGAGAGACACGGGCCGCTCGTCGACCCCGCGCCCGTAGATGACCCCGAGGTCGTAGATGATCCTGAGCAGCAGCGTCTCCGCACACATACGGGAGGGGGGCATCCAAGAGATGACCCTGCCCAACGTCGATTTATGTACCTTGGGTACCTATCCATCGCTCTCGCCGTGACTCTGTTTGTGGACAAGTCGCAGAGCCGGGTTCCATGGAAGATTTTCGACCTTGCTTTGGACATCCCCCGGACGACCGACATTGCATGGGGTGTAGGTGCCCTTGCCTGTCTCTACAGTGGCTTAGGAGAGGCTACCCGAGAAGGTGTGAAGGGTTTAGATGGATGCACGCCGCTACTGTAGGTAGGAGACCGCAAAATTTATTTTATAGTTTAGTAATATTTTATCCTCATTCTTACCAAATTGTGTTTTCTGTCAAAGCTTGGATATGGGCGTAATTCCCTCGCTTCCGTGGCGGTCTATCCAACGATCTGGCTAGGGTTGACGATCGACGCTTGTATGCGAGGTTCATCCCTCCGAGGGCGCCTACCTGCAAGAACGTTGCGGCCAAGGTGGAGCAGGTGAAGAAAATGCGGGACGAGGTCGACCACCTTACCGTCGCCGATGTATGTCACTGAAACTCTAACTCTATTACATACATTTTGTAAATGTGACTTACGCATGCTTGTTATATTTATAGGTGGAGTGGATGCCATTTGGGCGTGATCTTCATTTCGACGGCGAGTACCAGCAGTCCACCTACCGGGGCACGATCACATTCTGCGGGGAGGAGGAGCCATATATGCCCGATAGGTGTCTTCGGCAGTTTGGACGAGTCCAGGGGGTCCCGCAGCCCGTCATCCCGCCGAGGCAGGTCACCCACGCCGCCACCTTGAAGCTGAAGTACGTCACCACATTTTCCGCCGAGCATGCCAGGTGGCAGAGCCAGGACGACGGTCGCTTCTACCGACTGGCTGATCACAGGCGGACTAGCGAGGACTGTCAGGCCGGTGTCACTGCTGACTACATGGCGTGGTACGCATCTCAGAGCCGGCTGTACGTGCTGGCCACCAGCGCCCGTCCATCCGATCACCATAGATCCATGGGCGGACCTGCCTTAGGCTGTAGCTATCCCTCCTCACCAAGAGGAGCGGATTCGAGAGATACAGGGCTATCTACGGGCCCTGATGGCCGAACCTCGGTTCGGCGCTCTGTGCGACGAGGTTATGGACACATTGGTTGATGTTGTACGGACCAGTGGTAGCTTCTAGATGTTGTTGTTTGTATATCTGATACAGCTTTTGTAGTAGCTTTTACATTATACTTTTATATTATATTCACCTTTTGATATAATATTTTTATATTGTCTTCTCCAGTCATGTTTAATTTATTCTCAAGTTACAAGTAAAAAGTAACAATAATCAGAGATTGTTTGCAGTTGAGAAATTAATCAGAGATTGAGTAGAGTATTGGAATAATAATTAATTCTGTACTTATATCTATTGAACGATTTTGGATAGCTAGGTTTCAGTTAGGGCTAAAGGGTAGGTCTCGGGTTCGGGAGGGTTCGCGGTGGTTATGGTTTATGGTTAGGGTTTAGGGTTTGGCTAGGATTAGGGTGGGTTTGCCTAGGGCTTTGGGTTAGGGTTTGTACGCCATTAGCGACGTGCAAACCCTGCACGTCATTAACGATGTGCATATAGTGCATGTTTAAAAGAACGTGCAAAACTGCACGTGCACGTCGTTGACCACGTGTGTTTTGCACGTGCTTTTGAACGTGCACTTTCGCGTACCTTTGACGCACAACTGCGTATTTGAAGCGGAGCGGGATAGCCTGAATCTGTATCCTACAAAACAAAGTCCCACGTAGTTCGATATATTCCGTCACAGTTAGTATCGCTATGGCCGAGTCATAGGACAATCATCGTCTCCAAGTTTGCCAGGTACGGATACGTTCCTTATAGTTCAATATACACCATATGTCTTGCGTTACGTTTATATTTCCACTCATGTTATTAAAATTTCGAGACTTCACACCTGAGTTCTTGGGCCGAAAGGTTTGGAATGATCGTAACGAAATGGTTACGCATTTCAAGGACTTGGGTCTGAAACACTGCATGATTTTAGTAATCAAGCGGTCTTGGATGGGGACGTCAAACCGTCCAGGCGGGGTCTCCTTGCTTGCGAGTAGTATGGGGAGTACCGACCACGTGGTAGGAAGCTCCGAAGCATGCAATCGAAGGTAAACGGATGTCCATTCTCTCTACACGGGCACGAAGGCTCGCCGGGTCACCGGGTTATGACGGTAACCCACTGTGTTCATAACCATGGGCTTCCCACGAGCTTGAATGGTCACGCCATCGCCGGACAGATGACAGAGGGGGAAAAGAAGATGGCTAGGTGGATGAAGGAAATTGGCACTCCTCCAAAAGCCATTGGATACGGATTGAGGCAGGTGGATGGCACAAGTGTCACATCATCGCGTTCCCTTACCAATACACTCAATAGGATGGTCGCCGAAGAAAGGGGTAGTCGGACGATGACCCAAGATTCTCTGCATCGTCTGCGGGAAAGAGGTTACTACTACGTGTTCAGACGACATCTAGATGACAACAACGTCTTGAGCGACCTCTTCCTAGCGCACCCTGAGGGGATACGGCTACTCCGAAAGTCCCATTACGTCATCATATTGGACATCACGTACAAAACAAATGCGTAAGTCAATCAATTACGATTACATTATTACACATCTAGTCAATTATAAAGTACATCACATGTAACATATTTACACTTGCAGATATGGGATTCCATTGTGCAAGGTGATCGGGTTCACACCCTCATGCCATAATTACTGCATCGCCTATGCTTTCATGTCGCACGAGAACGAAGACACGTATGCTTGGGTGTTGCGTCAGCTTCAGATCATGCTTGGGAATGTTCAGCCTCAAGCTATTATGACAGATCGGGAGCTAGGTCTCTTGGCGGCGCTGAATGTTGTCTTCCCCAACGTTCAACATCTCCTTTGCTGGGTACATGTTACGAGTAGATGCGAGGAAGCTGCACTGAAGATCACAAAGAATTTAAGTCACGCTAGCATCTTCAAGGGCAACTGTTGGGGGTTGTTCCAATCGAAGTCGGAGGAATCATTCAATCGACGTCTTCGGTTGCTACACGAGAGATGGCACCCATTCCCAGGTGTGATGGCGTATTTAGAGACAGTGTGGCTTCCGTACAGAAGGAACGTACGATGCTACACAGATAATATTCTACATTTCGACACTCGTACAACAAACAGGTACACCGTACTTCCTATCTCCCATTACAATATGATATGTCATAAAACATTTAGTGGTATGAACTTCAATGTTTACTTGAAACTGTGTACATAGTTGAGGGTCAACACGGGGTTCTTAAGGAGGCACTTCACTCATCGAATGGTGACTTCTGCGTTGTCATAGATGCAATCCATAGAGTCAATGATTTCCAACTTCATGAGCTGCAAACTGCTTTGGAGATCGACCGCTTCAAATGGCCAACGAGGGCGTATAAAGTCAACCTTTTTGATCAGGTGAAGACTTTAATCTCCAAAAAGTTCTTCGACTATCTGTACAAGATGTGGGAGGATGTCGTAAACCATAACATTCCTCCGGAAGGCACAGACCGACATTGGAGGGTTTGTTACGGGATTCCTTGTGTCCATGAGATTCAGGCGTACGTCAGTTCCGGTACTCCGATACCCGCTAAGAACATCTACCCGTTCTGGATGGATTTGTCATGGACTGACATCGACGACACCCCACTCCCGTATGAGTTGTCATCTTCATACACGGTTTCTAACAATGTATGCGACGATGAACTCTACCCACCCTCATATGCAAGCGTCCGATCGAAAGGGAGGCCTCGGGGGTAGAGGAATGCCTGCAGAACCAACCCGTTTCCATACGAGGAGTTCAGGGCAAATTTTGAGAGGGAAGAAGCACATGCTGCTCGACATCGTCCACAAGCGACCATGGCTCGACGTGCACGTGATGATGTGTTCAGAGGGTTCAACTGGGGTCGGAACAACATTGATCCCATCATGCTCGGACATATTCAGGGTATGAGGGACACTATTGAAGATGGTCATTGTGGCTACCGTGCTTTGGTGTCATTGACATCACCGATCGGCGAGTCTGCTTTCCAAGAACTGAAAATGTTATTATGCAATCACTTGGAGGATCACGCCGACCTCTACGCCGGTTGTTATCTGAGAGGGTACTCATTCCAGCAGTTCGTCGACAACCAGAGATGAGCGTCCACTGTGCATGGTGATAGGAGACGTTGGATAGAGCTACCCATCATGGGTTTAGTATGTGCAACGGTGTATCAGATTCCACTTGTCGTCCTAGCTTGGCATCATCCGTTCACATATCTCCCCATGTCATCGCCGACACCTGGTAACAACCCTCAATCAGCAACCCTTGGTTTAGCCTGCATTGGAAACCAAGACCATTTTGCTGCGGTATGACTTCAAACGTCTTATATTACCTATTATTGCTTTTCATCTATATGTCAATACTCTAACTCTAATTTTCCGTTCTCATAGATCTGGTTGCGTTCTAACGCTCCTATTCCACCGTCTGCGCCAGAATGGGTTGCACATCATCAACCGAGCGTCGAAGGATGGGATGCTCCTTTTCAAGCTCAGTTTGACAAATTCCGAGTCTTAAGTGTCGAGTTCGGTCTCCCTTTACACTTTGTCTAGATTTTATTCCACCAGTCTATTACAATTATGGATGTAAAACTTTTTTCTCCGTGCCTTGTAACATTATTCGCATATTATCCGAATGAAAACCTTAACAATTATTGCTTACCATTTAATTTTCAGTTGCCAATTAAACTCACTAATTTTTTTCCTCCCCTACCTAAACCCTTCAATTTTTTTCCATACACCCTAAAAAACCCTCGGTAAACCCTAAACCCTAAACCTTCAACCCTAAGTAGGGTTTGCACATCACTGAAGACGTGCACAATTGCACGTTGTTAATGACGTGCAATTTTGCACGTCTGTTCGGACGCTCATCATTGCACGTTGTTAATGACGTGCAAGCCGACGTGCATTTTTTCCCCACCCACCACATTTACACATTAATATCGGCGTTCATGCACGTTAATTTCGACGTGCAAATCCTTAAGTGTCATTTGCGGTGTATCTAACAAGACCCTAAAGAAAAGAAACCTAAATGATAAATTAAAGTTGTCTTACGATGTAGCCATGGACATAACTCCTTCAAAAACACCTGCCTGCAGTAAGACCAAGAATAGTTAGCAAGGCAAAAAGCAACACCAAAGTGCAATCCTAGCGTGAAACATATAATGAAATTTAGACGGAATCACAAGGTATAGTTCTTGCAAATTAAGATTGAATTATGTCTCAAATCAGTAACCTCTATTTTTCCCAATAAAGAGTACAAAGCATATGCAAAATCCTTAGTAAGCAGTCCACATAAATAGATAATATAACAGTGCTCCCAAATTAACAAATGCTTACTTGAAATATAAAAGTACCAATGGGAATCTGATTCGACTTGGTAATGTATCTCCGAATTTCCTCTTTCTTTTACCCATTCATTCTTTTATAGAACTCGAGTCCTTTACCACCTCTTATAATTACCATGGATTGCAACAGATTTCAGCGGCTAGGGTTTCTACAGGGCCATAACAAAGAGAGCTCCAAGGGCGATGAGAGAGAGTGGAAGACGAGAGGAGGTCAATGGAGGCCGAGAACTTTGGACGACCATCGTGATTTGAAGGAAGGAACAAGGTGGGACACGGACGGATGAAGGGTCTGAGATCGACAATGGAAGAAAAGGGCAGAAAGTGGATGAAGAAGGGTTTGGGACATCCACGTGCGGTGCTTTCACCTTTTACTTCCTTTTTTTTTCCTCTTTTATTTTATGTTATTTTATTATCTACAAATTATTTTTAAAAAATTGAAAACTAAATATTATATATATATATTTGTTATTTTCTAAAATTGTTTTTTTATTTTTACTTTTGGGCATTTAATTTCTACAATTTTATTATGCATTTTTGCAATATTTTTAGGTATTATTGTAATTTTTTCAAAAAAAGGTATATTTGCAACTAACATATTGATTTGGGGTATATATTGCTATTCTTCCTTTAAAAATAAATTATTAAGACTCGTCGATTTAAAAAGAGAATTTGGAAAAGAGTTTCAAGGTCGGAAAATGATTTAATAAATAATAGAAAAATGGAGTTTTGCTAACATTTTCAAGGATCGAGACTTCTACCTAGTCGACTCGGATTTGAAACAGATTTGGATCTAAACGTGAGAGTCTAACTTGTTCTGTGCCTGAATAGCATGGTGTTATGATATGTGTGACTAATAGCATGACTTTAGGTGATTTATTATAAGAGATTAAATGTTGGATATTTATGACGAGGTAGTAGGATTTTATATCACACAAATTATAACTTATGATATTGATGAACTGTTGGAGTATATGCGGATATGATGAGTATAAACATGTTGAATTGGTTAGATGTTTATGGAGAACGATGTGACTTTATGGAACGTATGATACAATGGGATTTACGATATGTTACTTGTCCTATTGATTGATATGTGCTTGCGTGTTTAATTGTTAGACGTAGACTTATGTATATCCCACTTTGTACTTAGGTGATACTTTGTGATCGTGACTACTGTGTGCTGGATTCTTCTTTTGCAGATCTGCTAGCCAGGTAAGTACTTCCGGGGCTTACTCAGTAACCAGGACCTCCTGCCTGATGTGTCATTGTTGAACAAAAATGCACGAATAATTGTAAAAACATAGTTTATTTCATTTTCTTAGAATTTGAGTTCGACCCCTTTTGGTTATCCTCTTGATTCAAAGTCGTATCGACACCAAGACTCAAGTGGTTTTGGTGATTTGGGCTGCACCCGAATTTTAACGGGTTGCCTAAGTATCTCTTGGAAGAGAATCAAGCCTTACGTAGTTCAGAGTGTTTGAATTGATTTGATTTTTTGGTTTTGGTGATTGAACCCGACGAGCTTTACATCGAGTGTCCTACGTACCCGTTTGGAACGGGATCAAATCACCCGTAGTTCTTTTAAGAACAAATTTGATTTCTTTTTTGTTTAGCGATTGAACTCGACATGTTTTAACTTCGTATCGAGTGGCCTACGTATCCGACAATTCGGAATCAAATCTTGCGTAGTTCCTCTTAAGAACCGTATGAATTTGAGGAAATTTGATTTATGGTTTTGACTCCGTTTTGATTAGGAGTCAATTTTGAAATGGACTCACTAGAATAAACTGGCAATGAAATTTTACGAGTTTAACTTTATGATTTTGTTAAACCCAATTTCTAATTTATACCAATTATAATCTTAATATTTTAATGGGTAAGTTTCGTAAAAAAAAAAACTTCACAAATGGGAATTGTCATTCACAATGACACATTCGGCAAAAGCAAATGGACTTAAGTCCACGTTCAATTTATTTAACCCAAGCCCCTTTTTTTAGAAGCTATACGTAATTTGTGTTTTTTTTTAAGCAGGTCTCTCTCTCTTTCATCGACAGAACTCAGAAAACCAGCGAATGAGCTCGCGAGTCCGGCTATGGCGACAACACTTCGACAACCTACAGGGAGATCTGGCTTTGGGTACTCGCAATAGAAGAAAGCGGGGCGCCAACGGGTTGAAAGCGAGGGTGATAGACCCGACAACACGCTGCTGCATCGCCACTGATCAGGTGCGTTCAGCCCTTCGACCTCAAATTTACACATCCAGTTCAATAATTGGGTGATTTGTATCCTAAATCTCAAACTCCTAGCCATATCTGCTTCGATTGGATGTTCAATTTCTAGGTTCAATTGGTTTTTTTTTTCTAGAATTCGTGATTTTAGGGTTTTTCGATCCCGCAAGTAGAAGAACGACGCCTAGTTTCGTTCCTTCTAATCTTTTAATTGATTTACCCCCTCCTTATAGTTGCTGAATTTGTCCCTTTAGCATCAATTTAATTTTTGACGGTTTATAATTTGAGGATTTTTTTTTTGGGTTCGAGGCCTTTGGGATTTAAGATAGACAGAAGAGGACGAAAAGGACTTGAAGATGAGGAATCAAGAGTTTCAGCAACTTGAGAACAATCAGGTTTGCCCCTCTTCTTCCTCGAATTTGCCCTTACTTTGATTTGATTTGAGTGATTGAGGTTTTTGTTTTAGAAAACCCAAGGCTGATTTTGTTGGTTTCAACTTGAGGATTTCTTTGTTTGGGGGTGTCGAAAGAGAACCGTAGAGATATTACAGCTGCTGAATTTTTTTTGATTTGGGATGCATCTGCTTTTTTGTAGAATATCATTTGATGTCTCAACTTGGGACTGCTTTCTTTTCTTTAATTAAATTCTCAGTAGAATTTCCTCCAGTGGTTCCTTGACTGATTTTGATGCAGGTATTTGAGTTTAAAGCTATCCAGGTTAGTTGCAATTTGGTAGCAACTGGGGATTTGTGATTTGTTTGATTCGGACTAAAGCAATTATTTTGCCCCCTTTTGATGATCTCTAGGGCTGCCCTTGATGTTCTTTGTTGCAGAGAGCCAAGAGAAAGAAGGTCATGCTTGTTTTGTTTGCTTTTTTTTTTGTTTTCTTTGTTTTTAGAGCAACCTAGTTTTCTGAACTGATTTGATTTGTCCAGAGATTCCGTTCTCTTTCTCCAGAAAAGTTGTTCCCTTTCCTCCACAAAATATGTGATCTTTCTTTGCTTTCAATTTCATTGTTATGGCAACAAGGTTGTTTCTTTTAGTTTGTGAAACTGTTTGCACGCAATAGTTAGCCAAAAAAAATCCAGCAGCATCTCGCCCTCTTTTAGGGCGAGTCGATGATTCTAAAACCCAGACCATGAGAAAAGCTCATAAGGTTTTCAAGGGCGGGGTTTCGAGAATCGATTTTGGCAGCATATCGACTTGATTTAGGGCAATGTGATGACTCTGAAACCCAGGCCACGAGAAAAGCTCGTAAGGTTTTCAAGGGCGGGGTTTCAAGAGTCGATTTTGACGATCCTTTGCCTTGCTTGAGAGTGATTTGACGACCCCAAGACCCAGGCCGCGAGAAAAGCTCGTAAGGTTTTCAAGGGCGGGGTCTCGGAGTCGAAAGGAACCCCCACTTAGAGCGAGAGAGCTACCTTCTTCTTCTTTTCTTCTTGTTGTTTGGTGTTTGTGTGCTTTGTTGTGCACCTTTCTTTCTCTGCAGCTGTGTTTTTTTTTCTTTTTTTGTTCAACCCTCTGTTCCCCCGTAGCCCATAAAATCAGCAGCCTTTATAGGGAAGAGTTAGGAGGCAGATGAATATTACTTTCCTTATTTTTATGTGTGTAATATTATTCTCTTTCCCTTATTTTTTTTTTAGAATACACAGTGGCTATTTTTTTTTTTGCCTTTGCATTCCGTGAGCTGTTGATCCTCTATTCCTTTTTTTGCCTTTGCCTTTACATATGGCTAGATTTTTTTATTCACCTCTTTAAACTGACTTTCTTCTTCCTTTTGAGAGATACGGTTAAGTCTGACATCCAAATTGGGCCAGCTTTTATAAGTTGTTTTGGGCTGCCCTTTCATTTAAAAGCCCAACTTTCTAATTTTTTTTTGCGTGGATTTTTCTTTTAACCCACTAAATTCAATCTTGGCTTTACTTTTTACAAATTGAACATATAGCTTGAGCTAACGTTGGATTTCGAGAAAACTCGCCACCAATTGACGGGATTTGAGCTCTCGGCAGTTTAACTTCCATTATTATTTTTATTGTATGATCAACTACTGTATTAAATTTGTATACTATAGTTATGAGCTTATAGCACGCTAAAATGATGTATTTGCTATGTAACACATTTCGCGCAAGCTTTACTTGTTTATTACTTTTGTTAACCTCCTCGTATTCGTGTTCGATATATAAAGTCTTACATGAAAGTCTTCACGAAAATAATTTCATGCACTTATAAGAAGACTTTTGATTAAACACGAAATTTTACTCCCAAACAGATGCCCCCGAACTTTGAATTTGTGAGAAACTTGTCGAACATATTCAAAGTTCGCCTTGATCTTTGACCTCAACAATACAGAGCTCACATATGGGGTGCTTTATCTTGACTAGGTGTGATGTTCACGCGATGGCTAACGCAATTTCGATCATCATTGGCCCACCTCAAGACAGTACACTTGTATTCCCACTGAAAGGGGAAGATTGGTGTTGTTTTTATTTTCGGAGCTGCATCCAGCATTCTTGACTAGCTAGATTGCCTACGTACCTTCTTTATGAGGGATCAAGCCGTTCATAGTTCATTTTAGGCACCCTTTTCATCACATATGTTACAGGGTGGTTCAGTCTCGGACTAACTTCAAGTTCATACTTCTCCTTTCAGTGAACTGGGATTTTTTTTACCGCATCACTCAAATCATCTGGGCCCACCTTCTAGGAAGGGTTTCCCAAATGCTTTGACTATCATTTGCGAACCCAGAGGGTTTTTTTTTTCACAACTGAATTTCACATATTTTTGTTGTCAAACGTCCTACGTACTCCTTGTTGGAGATCAAGTCATGACGTAGTTCTGGGAACTTTCACTCTCGAGGCTTCACGTGAAATATTTCTTCACGAATTTTCCATTCACGCAGGAGTATACCACTTCACCTTCGGCATCTGAGAGCTCATATGCCCCTTTAGGGAAAAATTTGGTCACCACATAAGGACCTTCCCATTTTGCTTCAAATTTCCCTTTGGATTTCCGGTTGATCACGATCGGTTGCCTGATGGTAAGTACCAGGTCACTAACAACGAATGAGCGAAATTTGACCCTTTTACTGAATGCCCCAGCCACTTGGGCTTGGTATATTTCAAGTTTTTGTTGTGTTGCAAGCCGGTGCTCATCCAATGCTTGGAGCTCGGCCAGACGAATCTTGACATTCTCTTCCGGGTCGGTGAGCTGAACTGTAACTCTGAGAGATGGCAACTAAATTTCTAAGGGTAAAACAGCTTCAGACCCAAAGACCAGGTTGTAAGGCGTACAACCAGTCGATGTGCGTCTGAGAGATGGCAACTAAATTTCTAAGGGTAAAACAGCTTCAGACCCAAAGACCAGGTTGTAAGGCGTACAACCAGTCGATGTGCGTGTTGTTGTCCGATAAGCCCATAGTGCCTCCGATAGCCGTTCATGCCAATCTCTTTTGGATTTTGACACCATCTTCTTTAGGATCTAACATAGCACTTTATTAAATGCCTCAGCTTGACCATTTGATGACGGGTTATAGCTCGATGAAAAGCTATGCTTAAACCCAAACTTCTCGCTCAACTTCACCAGCATTTGATTTTTGAAGTAGAGGGCGTTGTCTGAGATGATTTTTGAAGGAACTCCATATCGATAGATCAAGTGAGTCCTTATGAAGTTAGCGACTTCTTTAGCTCCCACTTCTTTCAATGGTATGGCTTCTGCCCATTTTGAGAAGTAATCTGTAGCAGCCAGAATATACTGGTGTCCTCGAGAGGACGGTGGCTTTATAGACCCTATAACGTCGAGACCCCATGCATTAAATGGCCAGGACAAAGTCGTCGGGTGCAACATTTGAGGAGGCTGGTGTATGAAGTCGCTGTGAATTTGACAAGCGTGGCAAGCTTTAGAAAAATCCATGGCATCTTTCACCATTGTTGTCCAATAATAGCCCAGTCGTTTGATTTGATTAGCTAACTTTGGACCGGCTTGATGTGCTCCGCATACCCCAGTGTGGGTTTCTGCGAGGATATATTTTGCTTCTTCATTTGACAAGCATCTTAACAACATTCCATCAAATGTCCTTCGATACAAAGTGTCATTCTTAAGTAGGAACCTTGACACTCGCCTTTTAACATCCACTCTCTTTTTAGCATCATCACGAAGGATTCCATGACGAAGATACTCAATGAGCGGCTGTCGCCAGTCTGTTTTATCCTCAATTTCATATACGGAAACGACATCCACCTCTTCGTTGGGCTCGGCTCGCTCCAAAACTGACATAAGCAAATGTCGCTCCCCAATTGTAATCTCGATTTCTCTTTCACTTGGCAATGTCAGTGATACGGCCAATTTAGCCAATGCATCTGCTTGGTCATTTTCGGACCTTGATATATGCACGACTTCTATCTGACGGAACTGGTGCATGAGATGCCTGGCTCTTTGATGCAAAAGAAGCAAATTTGTGTTTTTGACTTCATACTGGCCATTTAGCTGCCTAATTACTAACTGAGAGTCACCAAACACCTTTAATGGGTCAGCGTTCATCTCAAGAGCTACCTCTAGGCCAATGATGAGTGCCTCATATTCTGCCACGTTATTTGTGCAGTTTTCTAAAAGAGAAAATGAATAAGGCACTATTTCCTCGATTGGGGTGATGAATACTATGCCTACCCCGGCCCCTCTTCTCTTTGCAGCGCCATCAAAGTATAACTGCCAAGATTTTTCCTCTGTCATGAAGACTTCTTCATCTGGCAAATCATCCACTAACTCCTCGTTATCGGGAGTAGGATGGGCGGCTAAGAAATCAGCTATGACTTGCCCCTTGACCGCCTTTAGAGGCACAAACTTGATGTCAAAGGGAGCCAGAAGCATAGCCCATTTAGCTAGTCTTCCTGACAACACCGTCTTGGACAAAATGTATCGCAAAGGATCAACTCTGGAGATTAATGTGATTTGATGAGACAAGAGATAATGTCGTAGCTTTTGGATAGCAAAGATCAACGCCAGACATATCTTCTCCATAGCAAGATAATTTAGTTCTGCCCCAACCATCGTTCGACTGATGTAGTACAAGGCATTTTCCTTTCCTTCATCATTATTTTGGGCTAACATTGCCCCTAACGACCGCTCAAGAGTTGCGGTGTACAAGACTAAGGGTTTTCCCTGAACTGGTGCCATGAGGACTGGCAGGTCAGTCAAGTATTTCTTGATGCTGTCAGGAGCATTCTGACAGGCTTGGTCCCATATGAACGGAACATCTTTCTTCATCAACCTCAGAAAGGGTTGACACCTCCCCGTCAAAATTGAAATGAAACGCCGGATGTAGGCAAGTTTGCCCTGTAGACCTCGCAACTCACGGAGATTCCTCGGGGCTGGCATTTGCACGATTGCCTTGATTTTATCGAGGTCGATTTCTATGCCTCGTCCTCGAACAATGAAGCCAAGAAACTTGCCTGAAGTTACACCAAAGGCACACTTAAGGGGATTCATCTTCAACTGGTGTTTTCGCAACCTTTCGAAGATTCTCTTGAGATCATCCAAATGATCCTTTTTTTTCTTTGTTTTCACCACAAGGTCATCCACATAGCACTCAATGGTGTTGTGAAGCAGATCATGAAAGATCACCGTCATGGCTCTTTGATAGGTCGCTCCCGCATTTTTCAGACCAAAAGGCATTACTGTATAACAATACGTGCCTAGAGGTGTCCGGAAAGCTGTTAACTCTTTGTCTTCGGGATGCATCTTAATCTGATTATACCCCGAGAAATGATCCATGAAGGATAAGGCTTGAGAACCCGTGGGAATCAACCAATAACTCGGTTACCGGAAGAGGGAATTCATCTTTAGGACATGCTTCGTTTAAGTCCCGAAAATCCACACAGATACTTAGTTGGCCGTTCTTCTTCTTTACGGGAACAATGTTTGCCAACCAGATCGGGTATTGGACTTCACGAATGAATCCAGCCTCAATGAGCTTGTTGTCTTCAGCTTTAATCTGCACTGTCATCTCGGGTCGAAAACGACGTTGAGCTTGCTTTACTGGCTTTTCCTCTTCCGAGACAGATAGCTTGTGCATAGCCACCTTAGGACCCAAACTAGGCATGCCTTGATATCCCTAAGAAAACACATCTCTATATTCGTTGAGAAGATGCTCGTATGATCCTCTTTCTTCTTCTGTTAGCAAAGCACTAACGAATACGGGCTTAGGATCTTCTGTAGTCCCTAAGTTGATCTCTTGTAGTTTGTCAACCGTAGCTTGACCCCCATCTTCCATTTCTGGCGGAGCAGGTTGGACCACATTAAGAAAATCCTAAGGATCTTCACTTGGTTCACTCCTTGTATAGGTCAACACCATATTTACTTCTTCTGTTTGAGCATCCATGGGATCCTCATCTTCGTAAGTGGAGGTTTGTGGTTCCTTATTCTTCAGCTTCCACTTTCTAGTCTTCTTGGTGTTGGCCCTCTTGTTCTTAGGCATGTTAACTCTTCCAAGCCTCTCGAACACAGAAGCTCTTGGAGAACTTGTCTCAAGCCTTTCGAAAACCGAGACTCGAGGTGCATTTGTTGCGTTTTGAGAGAATATATTTTTCTCTTGGCTTGTTAGATTCATAGGATCCAAGACTTTAGCAGACAATAACTTCCCATCTTGAGAGATTTGTAGATCATCCATCGAGATCTCATTGAGGGATTTTCGCAAAGCTTTGCTTTTCAATAGAGGTCTTGTCGCCTTAACTTTGATGGCCTTATGATGCTTTGAAGAGGCTTGCTCGACCGTTGCCTTAGAAGACTCACCCTTGAACACAACCCTTACGTTTTCGTTTCTTTTATCTCCGAAATGTGTTTGAATGATCAACTTCTTCTTTGGAACGGATTGGTCGATTTTGCGGAGAGAACAAGTGTAGCTTGTCATTAGGGAGTGCATAGCCTTCTCTGCTGCACTCAGTGGCTTCTGGACGGGTTGTCTCTTATCCTTGGGTGTGTATTTGAATAACACCTTAGGACGTGTCTCCGACTCTTCCTTTCTTCGGACAAGAGAGACCTTGGGTGACGGGGACTCTTCTTGGGCCATTGCTCCCTTTTGAGGACTGATATTTTTACCCTCCTCTTTCGCTTCCACACGTGGATTGGAGTTAGAGTGAACGGTCTTGTAAAATTTGGCGTCTGCGTAATTAACGCTTTCACCTTGAAAAGGATCACTATCACCACGGATAGTCCTTTCATTTATGTTTTCATCGGTGTACTTTAAGCACTGATGAAGTGTAGAAGCAATCGACTTGCTGGCATGGAGCCATGGCCTCCCTAGCAAAGCGTTATAGGAGGTTCCAGCATTGATGACATGAAAAAGAGCATCCTTGTAGAGATCGTCTAGAACCACTTTCAAGGCAATGACGCCCAATGCTTTTTGTCCCACCTGGTTGAAACCTTGAATGGTTATAAGGGTCTATTGTGATCGGTGCTTCCTAATTGGAGGTCTTCGTCGGAGAACATTATGGATGCCATGCATGAAGCACATTGAGATGGAGGGGGTAAAGTCACCTCATCAACCTCCGCTTGATCGACTTGATCTTTATAATCTTCCGGATCCATGAGAGCTTGAATTAAGGCTTTCCTTAACTCGGGAGACATTTGCAATGCATCATATACACTTAAGCGTGCTGGAATGCGCTTTAAATGGCCGATCACATCGTACTTCACCTGCTCCTTGGGAGAAGCCTTACGAAGCAACATAGGCCTTCGCTTCACCACAACCCTTTGGGCAGATGCCCCAGCTTCTTGGTCTTTCTGAGCCAACATGGGAGTTTCCTCTTCTACCGCCTCTTCAAAATTTGCAGCATCTGAGGTCTCATTGACAAGTGATCCCGTCCCTTTCCCTTTTTCCTTGGGCTTAGGAGGTGGCAAATTTTTCCCCGAACGAAGAGTAACTTCATCACCCTCTAACTCTTTTTCCTAAACTTTTTCGGCCCATGTGGCCATGCAACATTGAACAATTTCATCTTTCCAAAATAATTCCTCCTCGAAAGGATCATTTTGTAGGAGTTCTTCTGGAATAAAGTCTTTCCAAGTAATCATATGGCGTATAGGCTGAATATACTCATCATCAGAATCATCTTCTGATTTCTTGTCCTTCTTGTTCTTCTTCTTATTTCTCTTTTTGTTTTTCTTCTCGGGCTTTCTACCAATCATTCTAAAGCCCATAGGTCTGCTGTGCTGGGTACTCCTTGGATGAGACTTCTTTTGACTTAGACAGACCTGCCACTCAGAATCATCCTCATCATCTCCATCATGCGAGAACGATTGTTCGATGTTTGACTGCATTAAGACCTCGTATAAGATCGGGCGGCCTGGTTTGTGATACGTTTGGGATACTCGATCCTTCGCCTGTGGGCTCAGAATCAAGAACCACGCCGTATATTTGCTTAGATCTTGCAATGCTCTTTGATATCTCCTGATTCAGAACAATTTAAACAAGTAATTAAATTTCTGAAATAGCGACAGTTCTATACTTAGTAAATTTCCAGCAATCAAGAATTCAGAGTTAGCGACAGAAATCAAGCAAGGGTAACGAGAGAGAGAGGCGATGGACTGGGTGCGCGGGTATCGCTGGCACACAGGACTGGATCCTTAGGATGTGCGGGTGCGTAAGCACGAAGGCGTCTCTCGCTGGGAGCGAGGGTGATGGCGACTGGGGATGCGTGGAGCGAAGTCGACAAGGGCCAGCAGGTGCGAGCGGGGATTGCCGAAGACGCATGGGCGCCTGCGTACGCGGAGCGGGTGCCTTCCGCGCTCGCTGGGAGCGAGGCCGGTTGCGAGCGTCGCCAAGGACAGTGCTTCCTCGACTGGCCTGTTTCTCGATCAGGTTGGGGGTTTGGTCTTGCTCGATGTCGATGAACAAGGTGAGGGTTGTTTGTGTGATTGCCGAAAATCTCAAGAACATGAAAGCTTTTGGGATTGATAATCAAGAACCCTTTAATCCCTAAAGGGGTTCTCAATTCTAATTCAATCTAAATAATTCAAAGGTGCATAACATGATTTTATAGAAAACTATGGGAGATCTAACCAATCCTTCCTTGCAAAGGAAAGGGGTTTGGATAGATTTATTCTATCTATAGATAAATAAAATAACCCTAAGATAAATATTTCCTAATAAGATAAATGTTTCATAACTTGGTGGCCAAGGATTATATCTAGAAGAGATATAATTAATTCCACCTTATTTATCTAATTGCATAAAATAAAATAATAACATAACTAATGTAATAGACTCGGCCGACAAGAGGAAGCACTCGGCCAAGCCCATAACTCCGCTCGACATGACCTTTGGCCGAGTGTCATGTATGTCTTGATCAAGGCGGGTGTAGACGAGTCTTCATGAGCTCCGTGTGTGGACGCAAGCTCACTTTTGGTGCCGGTGGTGTAACCTTGAGCCAAGTGATCCAGGGTGGCCTGAACCCTTGCTCTAAAGTTCCATGGTGACGGACAAGAAAGGCTTTAGTTGGTACTTGAATCTTCTTGGCCCTTGCACGAGTGACAAGACCATCAAATGGAACCTTCATGTTGTCCTCAATGTCACCAGGAGTCATCGATAATTGCACGGCATCATTCTCCTCCACTTGACTTCGATTTGTCCTCAAATCGTCGTCAGAGTCATCGTCAAGCACGAACAAGGATAGGTCGGCGACGTTGAATGTAGAATGGACGCTGTACTAATTGGCAGAGAGATCCAGCTTGTATACATCAGGACCCATCTTCTGAACCACTTTGAATGGTCCATCTCCCCTGGGGTCCAGCTTAGACTTCCGTTGTTGCGGAAATCTTTCCTTCCTGAGATGCAGCCAGACCAGATCACCAACGTTGAATTTCACATCCTTGCGATGCTTGTCCTTCGCAGCCTTGTATTGCGCAGTCTTCCTCTCCAGCTGCGGCTTGGTACGCTCATGCAAGCGCTTGATGAAGTCCACTTGCTTAGTTGCATCCACGCTCTCCTTTTCCTTGTATGGCCGAGGCAGCATGTCCATAGGAGTGAGTGGATTTCGGCCATATACCACTTTGAAGGGGGTAAGCTTTGTTGCAGAGTGCCTAGACCTGTTATATGCAAATTCTACAAATGGTAGGCAGTCTTCCCACCTCCGGAGGTTAGTTCGCAGCATGACTCTAAGGAGAGCCCCAAGAGTTCTATTTGTGACCTCAGTTTGTGGGTGACTAGAAGTAGAAAATAGCAATTTTGTACCCAATTTAGACCATAGAGTTTTCCAAAAAGAACTTAAAATTTTAGGATCACGGTCAGAAACTATAGATAATGGCAATCCATGTAAGCGAACAACATCTTTGAAGAATAAATGAGCAACATGAATAGCATCATCAGTTTTATGACATGGAATAAAGTGAGCCATTTTGGAAAATCTGTCTACAACAACAAATATGGAATCATGAGCCTTAGAAGTTCTAGGCAATCCTACAATAAAATCCATAGAAACATCTTCCCAGGGTGTATTAGCAATAGGCAAAGGTTGGTATAGACCATTAGCATTAGATTTCGATTTGGCCTTAGCACATGTAACACAACTTTTGACAAAACTCAGCGCATAATTAGACATTTTAGGCCAAAAGTAATGTTCCTGAAGTCCAGCTAAGGTTTTTTCGAAACCACCATGTCCTCTAGAGTCATGAATTTCTTGAGTTAACAATCGGCGAATAGAAGAAGATGGGATACAAAGTTTGCCCATCTTAAATAAATAACCATTATCAAGAAAAAATGAATCAACTTCACCTTTAGACACACATTGAGCATATATAGTTTTAAAGAAACCATCAGAAGCATACAGTTCCTTTATCATAGCAAAACCCAAAACATGTGCATCCATATGGTTTAGTAGGACATACCTGCGTGATAGCGCGTCAGCTACCACATTATCCTTTCCCTTCTTGTGGTGAACCACATAGGAAAAGGTCTCTATAAACTCCACCCATCGAGCAAGTTGCCTGCTGAGCACTGCTTTGTCCTTTGAGGTACTTTAGAGCTTCATGATCCGAATGAATCACAAACTCCTTAGGCCAGAGATAATGTTGCCAAGTCTGTAAGCAGCGAACCAGTGCAAATAGCTCCTTGTCGTAGGTAGAATAGTTGAGCTCAGCGGAGCCCAACTTTTCGCTGAAGTAGGCGATGGGACGCTTGTTCTGTAGCAGGACCCCTCCAATGCCAGTGCCAGAAGCATCACACTCGAGCTCAAAAGGTTGAGCAAATTCAGGTAACTGCAGCACTGGGGCGTGTGTCAGGCGATCCTTGAGGGCGTCGAAAGCCTTTTGATGTGAGTCAGTCCAGCGAAATGTCACATCTTTCTTTGTCAGCTCATGTAGGGGGCGGCAATCAGGCTGAAGTCCTTGACAAAACGTCGATAGAAACCAGCAAGGCCCAAGAATGAGCGGACATGAGTGGGTGTATTCGGCCTGGCCCACTCTTGAATAGCACGAATCTTCTCCTCATCCATCTTCAATCCAGATGCAGTCACTACAAAACCAAGAAAAATGGTAGACTCGGATGCAAAAGAACACTTCTTTAAATTAGCATATAAATTTTCTTTCCTAAGACAATCAAAAACCAATTTTAAGTGACTTAAGTGATCATGCATATTCTTGCTATAGATTAAGATATCGTCAAAATAGACAACGACAAATTTTCCTAAGTGTTTTCTAAGCACATGGTTCATAAGCCTCATAAAATTAGAAGGTGCATTTGTTAAACCAAAAGGCATTACTAACCATTCATATAAGCCATACTTAGTTTTAAAAGCCGTTTTCCATTCATCTCCCTGTTTCATCCTAATTTGATGATATCCACTTCTAAGGTCAATTTTAGAAAAAATAGAAGCATCATGAAGTTCATCAAGCATATCATCTAAACGAGGAATAGGGTGGCGATACTTAACCGTTATTTGGTTGATTGCGCGACAATCAACACACATGCGCCAGGAGCCATCCTTCTTTGGAACCAAAATGACAGGCACGACACAGGGAGACAGGCTCTCTCGAACAAAGCCTTTATCCATCAATTCTGTGACTTGGCGTTGCAGCTCCTTTGTTTCCTCAGGACTAGCTCTATAAGCGACGCGATTAGGCAAGGCTGCCCCAGGCACAAAGTCAATCTGGTGCTCAATACCTCTAATAGGAGGCAAGCCTTGGGGTAGTTCAGCTGGAAGCACATCTAGATAATCCTGCAGAAGTGCAGCAATAGGTGCAGGAATATGACTCAATTCAACATTAAGTAATACCTGTTTCATTACCAGAAGAATATGAGGTCGATGAGCATTCCATGTGATGGTCCCTTGCTGAGGTTGAGAGACCAAAGATCGACGTTCTACAGAGCCCTTAAGTGATGCAGAAGAGGGCTGAGTGGACATCGAGTGGGAAGGAGTTGGTGCCGAGGGAGCCGCGGGGGCTGCTGTGGGGGCCGCGGGCGCGACAGGAGTGGCAGTGGGAGCGGCCTGCTCGGCCGAGAGCTCCTTGAGCTTCTCCTTCCTTTCAGCTTCCTTCTGGGCGTCTTGTTGTTGCTTCTTGCGAACCTGGTCCTTTAGAATAGCGTGTGGCGAAAGGGGTAGGAGAGTAACTCTCCTCCCATCAAAAGTGAAGGCATATGTATTCGCACGACCATCATGAAGAACAGAACGATCATATAACCAAGGACGACCTAATAATATATGACTACAATCCATGCGAGCAACATCACACAATATTTTATCATGATATGTTCCAATAGAAAGGGAAACTAAACATTGTTTGGTGACCATTATATCAGAACCATCATCAGTAATGCCATTTAATCCATAGTGAGTAGCTCTAGGAGTAGTAGTTAAATGGAGGAAATCCACTACCTTTTCACTGATGAGATTGCAGCAACTCCCACCGTCGATGATGAGGCTTAAGGTAGCTTCGCGAACTAGACGCCTCGCGTGGAATATGTTCTCCCTTTGATCAGCCATGGGAGATTCCTGAATGTGTAGGACCCGCCGGTTAATAATGCAAAGCAAGTTGTCGTACTCTGAACTATCGATCTCCTTAATAGGCTCAGACGGCTGGTCCTCCTCCACTTCACTCGAAATTACATGGTCCTCAAAAGTCTCCTCCTCATAGTAATGGTCTCCCAAATCATTGAGAAGAACCTTCCTTTTCTGAGGGCAAATGCGAGAGACATGCCCAGAACCACCACAAGTGAAGCAACGGATATCTTTGTTGCGATCTGTAGAGGGTGCAGCAACTCTTCTAGTGTCAACCTGATAACCCTGTTGAGGTAAGTTGGAAACTCCCTTTTGCTGCATAGAAGGGTTAGAAGTAGAAGGCTTAGATTGACTAGAAGGGTTAAAGGGAACAAACCTGCGACCTTGAGAAGTCTGGTCGAATCTAGTCCTCTGTTGCCGAAGCTGCTGCTGCTGTTGTTTATACATAAGCTGTGCTTTATGAGTCAAAGTTTTAATATCTCTAATGGAATGGATAGATAAAGGATTTTTAATAGAAATATTAAGACCAGCAAGAAATTGAGTACACAAAGCACGTTCAGTAAGATAAACATTAGCCTGATGGGAGAGTCGTTCAAGCTCATCCCTGTAGTCATTAGGGGAGCGAGTTCCTTGGCGGCAGGACGCGAGCTGCATCCTCATAGACTCCGTGTATTCCTCAGGCACATGTCTCTTCTTCAGGAGATAGCGAAGTTGTGGCCAAGTTTCAACAGGTTGCTTGTCCTGACGACGGCGCATCTCACGAGTGCGGAACCACCAGGTGCGAGCTTTACCTACTAAATGCAATATAACAACTTCCAACTTCTCCGTTTCCTCATAGCGTAAATGTTCAAGCAGATAGTCAGTATGATTTTCCCAAACAAGATAAGCTTCAGGATCAGGGTTAGCATCAAAGGTTTCTAATTTAAGCTTAACATCTCGTCTCTGTATAGCTTGAGCATTATCAAATCTAGGATGACCAAAATTAGGAGGGGGTAAATCATCAAAGTTAGGATATACCTCATGGTAAGCATCCTCCAAATGCGGCGTCTCATAAAGATCATTATTGCTGCGGCTGTCATCCCAGTTAGCACGGGTATGAAACGGCTGGTGATGACGCTGATTTGGCCTCCCTTGCTGATGTCGTGGTGGGGTGTGCTAACGGCGATCCTTGTGGCCATTGAAGCCCGCTAGATGATCGTTGTCATTCTCTCCAGTGAACAGGTTAGGAGTAGCAGACTTAAGCTGATAATGTAATTGACCAGAAGGGGGAGGTTTAACAGAATAAAAGGTGTTACCTGCAGGTTGCGGATTACCTGTAGGTGGGACATTACTTGAAGGAGGTGTAGTATTTGGGGGTGGTGGAGGCGACTTACCTCTAGAGGGAGGTGTAGATCCAGAAGCCTCTGCCTGTTTTTCCTCCTCCAATTGCCGAGTGACTGCCTGTTTGATGAGGTCAGAGAAAAATACGCGGTCCTCTGTACGTTCGTTAGCTCGACGATTTGCAGCCTCTGCCAGTTCCTTACACATAGCTAGGGTAGAGGATTCAACAGCAGAGTTAATAACAAACTGCATGTCAGAAGCCGAAATGGTTGTAGGTGGGGTAGGGGAAGGGTTGGGGTCGTTATCGGTCGACATGTTCCTACAATATCAGAAGAGCAACAAGTAACCGAAGCAAAGACCAGAAATCAAGTAATGCAAGCTCTAGTGATTCCTAAAAGTGATTCAAGTTTTTAGAAATCAAAGAGCGAGAAAACAAGGCACTATATTCAAGCAATTCTCCTGGACACAGAATTTTGCAATATTGAAGACAGCAAGTAATAATCAAAATTACAATTTAAATCAACCACAAGTCGGATATCAAGGATAGCAAGTATAAACAAGCGGCTTAATGTGGAAGAATAAGATCTACAATGTGATGCTTGAATAATAAGAATGTGTAATAATCGACAATAGCAATCACAAGGGCAATCAAGTGCACACACTCCGTCAACTATTATCTGACGGTTGCAACACGGTTCAGAGAAAGAGGGGTGTGATCAAGGCTCCAGTGTCGGCACAGCACAAAATCACACAAAGTAGGGTTCTTTTGTAATGCTTAAAACCGATCAGATCATCTAACATGTAGCAAGAAAAGAAATAACAAGAGAAGAGTTACTAACTCAACAAGGTAATGTATGCTAAACTTTTCTCTCTTTTTTTTTTTTTTTTTTGAAGCTCTCGACTTTTCTGTTTTTTTTTTTGGCTATGAAATAGCTGCTGTAATATGCTAGAAAGTGCCGAAATAAAGAGCAAAGAAAATTAAAAAAAAATAACAAAGCTACGATGATCTAAAAGTAAGCAAAATTAAAGAAATAAGGGAAATAGGCTAGAAATTGGAGAAATTAGGGTTCTTTAGTGGTACAAGTTCATATAATGCTTTTAATCCAAGAATCACAGTCATAGGCATGATATGTAGCAACTAGGAATAAAAGATCACAACTTGCAGTCAAGAACTCAATATCTTCGAAATTAAAGATCCAAACAAAGAATAACAAAAATAAAGTGCCAATTTTGATGGGTGAATAATAAAGATTCAACTTTTATGCAGCGGATATGGTGAAAAATAGGCACGAAAAATAAATCACTCAAATAAGAAATCAAGAGAGGAAAGAACTTGCATTAACCTGAAATCCGATACCACTTGATACGTTTGGGATACCCGATCCTTCGCCTGTGGGCTCAGAATCAAGAACCACACCGTATATTTGCTTAGATCTTGCAATGCTCTTTGATATCTCCTGATTCAGAACAATTTAAACAAGTAATTAAATTTCTGAAATAGCGACAGTTCTATACTTGGTAAATTTCCAGCAATCAAGAATTCAGAATTAGCGACAGAAATCAAGCAAGGATAACGATAGAGAGAGGCGAGGGACTGGGTGCGCGGGTATCGCTGGCACACAGGACTGGATCCTCAGGGTGTGCGGGTCCGTAAGCGCGAAGGCGTCTCTCGCTGGGAGCGAGGGTGATGGCGACTGGGGATGCGCGGAGCGAAGTCGACAAGGGCCAGCAGGTGCGCGCGGGGATTTCCGAAGACGCCTGGGCGCCTGCGTACGCGGAGCGGGTGCCTTCCGTGCTCGCTGGGAGCGAGGCCGGTTGCGAGCGTCGCCAAGGACAGTGCTTTCTCGACTGGCCTGTTTCTCGATCAGGTTGGGGGTTTGGTCTTGCTCGATGTCGATGAACAAGGTGAGGGTTGTTTGTGTGATTGCCAAAAATCTCAAGAACATGAAATCTTTTGGGATTGATAACCAAGAACCCTTTAATCCATAAAGGGGTTCTCAATTCTAATTCAATCTAATTAATTCAAAGGTGCATAATATGAATTTATAGAAAACTATGGGAGATCTAACCAATCCTTCCTTGCAAAGGAAAGGGGTTTGGATAGATTTATTCTATCTACAGATAAATAAAATAACCCTAAGATAAATATTTCCTAATAAGATAAATGTTTCATAACTTGGTGGCCAAGGATTATATCTAGAAGTGATATAATTAATTCCACCTTATTTATCTAATTGCATAAAATAAAATAATAACATAACTAATGTAATAGACTCGGCCCACAAGAGGAAGCACTCGGCCAAGCCCATAACTCCACTCGACATGACCTTTGGCCGAGTGTCATGTATGTCTTGATCAAGGCGGGTGTAGACGAGTCTTCATGAGCTCCGTGTGTGGACGCAAGCTCACTTCTGGTGCCGGTGGTGTAACCTTGAGCCAAGTGATCCAGGGTGGCCTGAACCCTTGCTCTAAAGTTCCATGGTGACGGACAAGAAAGGCTTTAGTTAGTACTTGAATCTTCTTGGCCCTTGCACAAGTGACAGGACCATCAAATGGAACCTTCATGTTGTCCTCAATGTCACCAGGAGTCATTGATAATTGCACGGCATCAGTTTGTCCCTTGGCATGTCAGGGTATGCCCATACAGTGTGCACTTTGTCACGCAGCTGAAATTGCACCGGGACTACCTTCGGGGGTAGTGACACCGTAGGGATGTCATCTAGTGCAAGAAGAACCTCGACCTCTTCTACTATAGAGAAGGGGTTTGACGAGGCTGCTTGGCCTTTTGAGCTTGATCCCTCCATTTCAATCTCTTCCTTGTTAATCATCCTCTCGACGATATCCTTGAATACGTAGCAGTCTTCAATTGGGAGACTAACAATGCGGTAGTAAGGGCAGTATTTCAGATCACCTGTCTTATTGGCCTCGTTCGGCCTCTTCGGTTCTAGGAGTGACAACATTTTTGCAACCATCAATTCGTTGAATATCCCTCTTACATCCTCATCATCAAAGGGATATTTTTTCTGCTTCCTCTCCTCGAGAGATAGTCTTTTAGCCGGCTATCTAGTTTGGGTCTTCTCTTATGACTTGGAGTTGCTCCCTCAGGATTTTCCTTGAGGCTTAATGAAAGTAGCCATGGACTCTCCTTTCTTTGTGGGCTTTTTATTGTCGTCCATCCTTCCTTCATTAATTTGAGGTCGGTTCGTTGTAAGCTTGCATCGAGCCAGTCACCGCTCAACAATGCAAGCCTTTGAAACTAAGGTATCGAAAGAACGAGGCTCCGCACTACCAACATGAATTGCAAGCTCGGGAAGTAGATTGTTGACGCACATCTGCACACACGCTTCTTCGCTCAATTTCTCTGAGCATTGCAGTCTCAAACTTCTCCATCTTGCGATGAAGTCATTAGTTGACTCATTTGACCTCTGTTGGGTGTTTGCCAAGTCCATAATGGAGACTCTAGCTTTCGAGCTCACAAATTGAGCCAAGAATTCTTTTTTTAAGTCATCCCATGTATGGATAGACTCTGGCTGAAGTTGTGTGTACCAAGTGAAAGCTGACCCTCATAATGACTGGACAAACTGCCTGATCAATAGAGGATCACTTAAGGCGGTTTCTCCGCACCCTGAGTAAAAGTGGGCCAAGTGCTCACGAGGTGACCCGTTAATCCCATCGAATTTGTCAAAGTTTGGCCTCTAATAATTCGGAGGAAATGGGATGGCGTCAAACTCTGCAGGATAAGGCTTTCTGTAGCCAATCACATGCGGACTCTGAGAAATCTTGAATTCCCGGATCCCTTGTGCGATCCATTCTTTTATTTCTTGAGCAGAGATAGAAGCACTGCTTTTTCCCGTGTTGGGGATCTCTTGCCTGATCTCCGAATTTTGCTCTTGCTTGTTCTCCGAATTTTGCTGTTGGAGCTGGTCCATGAGCAATTTAATTTGAGCGTCTCTCTCCTCTAGCTTCTTTTGTAGTTCCTGGAGCTGCTCTTCGGTACTTGTTGCCCCAGCCACTAAAACTGGCATGCTTTCCACTTCCTCTTCAGAGTCGTCAGATGATCCACCTTCGCTTACAACAAGTGGGAAATCCTCCTCTTGAAATAGAGAAATAGAATCCCCATATAGCGGGGAACCCTGCTTTTCTTCTTGAACCATTTCTTGGTTCGACGATTGGGTTGTCACTCCAGCATATGACTCGGCCTTAGACCTATAGACCTTGTCACCCGTCGTTCACATTTTTGGTTTGGAAGTGACGTTGATTTAAGACCCTTTCTTTTTGAGCCTTCACATTTGAGGATATTCCCTCTGACTCCCCATCGGAATAAGAGGTGACAAGAACTTGAGCTACATTGTCCACGTCCACAGGAATTGACCCGACCAAGACTTGTCTTGAGCTGGCAAGCAGATCCTTAGTAACACTCCACAACGTTGCATTGGCTAGTTCCAAAGCAGGGGAACGGGCCAATTTGCGAAGAGCTCTAGTTTTTCCGCGCTGGGAGCCACACTTACGCCCCCTCTTCTAGTGAGGCTTGTTCCTCTTCTTTGCCTCATTCACAGCTGGCTTTGAAACCTTCACTGGGTTACCATTCCTCTTGATAACTCGAATGATTGGCCCACGAGCAGTCTTAGGAGTGGGCTCTTTTCCGTCGGCTACATCTTCCTGGATGGCCTCAAAGCTGTTGTTAGTTGGGATCTCAGCCATGATGGATTCCCTGATCAGATCAAATTGAACCTTGAATGACCTCCTTCTCACCCAGCGACCGCCCTCAACGAGGAAAGTTGCTGGCAGTTCGTTAAATTTGATCATAACTCTTGGTGTCATTTCCTGATAACAAAAAGAAATGGGCAAACATTAGTATCAACACAACTAAGAGATGAAAAGGCAAAAAGGGTCCCACCGTGCGTGACAAAAATATGTTGAACAAAAATGCGCGAATAATTGTAAAAACATATTTTATTTCATTTTTTTAGAATTTGAGTTCGACCCCTTTTGGTTATCCTCTTGATTCAAAGTCGTATCGACACCAAGACTCAAGTGGTTTTGGTGATTTAGGCTACACCCGAATTTTAACGGGTTGCCTACGTATCTCTTGGAAGAGAATCAAGCCTTACGTAGTTCAGAGTGTTTGAATTGAATTGATTTTTGGGCTTTGGTGATTGAACCCAACGAGCTTTACATCGAGTATCTTACGTACCCGTTTGGAACGGGATCAAATCACCCGTAGTTCTTTTAAGAACAAATTTGATTTATTTTTTGTTTAACGATTGAACTCGACATGTTTTAACTTCGTATCGAGTGGCCTACGTATCCGACAAGTCATAATCAAATCTTGCGTAGTTCCTTTTAAGAACCGTATGAATTTGAGGAAATTTGATTTACGGTTTTGACTCCGTTTTGATTAGGAGTTAATTTTGAAATGGACCCACTAGAATAAACTGGCAATGAAATTTTATGAGTTTAACTTTATGATTTTATTAAACCCAATTTCTAATTTATACCAATTATAATCTTAATATTTTAATGGGTAAGTTTCGTAAAAAAAAAAAAACTTCACAAATGGGAATTGTCACGCACGGTGGGACCCTTAAGTCCACTTTCAATTTATTTAACCCAAGCCCTTTTTTTAGAAGCTATGCGTAATTTGTGTTTTGTTTTTATATTTGTAAGCAGGTATCTCTCTCTCATCGACAGAACTCAGGAAACCAGCGAATGAGCTCGCGAGTCCGGCTATGGCGACAACACTTCGAAAACCTACCGGGAGATCTAGCTTTGGGTACTCGCAATAGAAGAAAGCGGGGCGCCAACGGGTTGAAAGCGAGGGTGACGGACACGACATCCCACTGTTGCGTCGCCACTGATCAGGTGCGTTTAACCCTTCGACCTCAAATTTACAAATCCAGTTCAATACTTGGGTGATTTGTATCCCAAATCTCAAACTCCTAGCCATATCTGCTTCGATCGGATGTTCAATTTCTAGGTTCAATTGGGTTTTTTTTTTTCTAGAATTCGTGATTTTAGGGTTTTTCGATTTCGCAAGTAGAAGAACGACGCCTAGTTTCGTTCCTTCTAATCTTTTAATTGATTTACCCCCTCCTTGCAGTTGCTGAATTTGTCCCTTTAGCGTCAATTTAATTTTTGACGGTTTATAATTTGATGATTTTTTTTTTGGGTTCGAGGCCTTTGGGATTTAAGATAGACACAAGAGGACAAAGAGGACTTGAAGATGGGGAATCAAGAGTTTCAGCAACTTGAGAACAATCAGGTTTGCCCCTCTTCTTCCTCGAATTTGCCCTTACTTTGATTTGATTTGAGTGATTGGGTTTTTTTTTTTTTAGAAAATCCAAGGCTGATTTTGTTGGTTTCAACTTGAGGATTTCTTTGTTTGGGGGTGTCGAAAAAGAACCGTAGAGATATTACAACTGCTGATTTTTTTTTATTTGGGATGCATCTGCTTTTTTTTTAGAATATCATTTGATATCTCAACTTGGGACTGCTTTCTTTTCTTTAATTAAATTCTCAGTAGAATTTCCTCCAGTGGTTCCTTGACTGATTTTGATGTAGGTATTTGAGTTTAAGGCTATCAAGGTTAGTTGCAATTTGGTAGCAACTGGGGATTTGTGATTTGTTTGATTCGGACTAAGCAATTATTTTTCCCCCTTTTGATGATCTTTAGGGCTGCCCTTGATGTGCTTTGTTGGAGAGAGCCAAGAGAAAGAAGGTCATGCTTGTTTTGTTTGCTTTTTTTTTTGTTTTCTTTGTTTTTAGAGCAACCTAGTTTTCTGAACTAATTTAATTTGTCCAGAGATTCCGTTCTCTTTCTCCAGAAAAGCTTTTCCTTTTCCTCCACAAAATATGTGATCTTTCTTTCCTTTCAATTTCATTGTTATGGCAACAAGATTGTTTCTTTTAGTTTGTGAAACTGTTTGCACGCATTAGTTAGCCAAAAAAAATCCAGCAGCATCTCGCCCTCTTTTAGGGCGATTCGATGATTCTGAAACCCAGGCCACGAGAAAAGCTCGTAAGGTTTTCAAGGGCGGGGTTTCGAGAATCGATTTTGGCAGCATATCGACTTGATTTAGGGCAATGTGATGACTCTGAAACCCAGGCCACGAGAAAAGCTCGTAAGGTTTTCAAGGGCGGGGTTTCAAGAGTCGATTTTGACGATCCTTTGCCTTGCTTGAGAGTGATTTGACGACCCCGAGACCCAGGCCGCGAGAAAAGCTCGTAAGGTTTTCAAGGACGGGGTCTCGGAGTCGATAGGAACCCCCACTTAGAGCGAGAGAGCTACCTTCTTCTTCTTTTCTTCTTGTTGTTTAGTGTTTGTGTGCTTTGTTGTGCACCTTTCTTTCTCTGCAGCTGTGTTTTTTTTCTTTTTTTTTGTTCAGCCCTCTGTTCCCCGCAGCCCATAAAATCAGTAGATGAATATTACTTTCCTTATTTTTATGTGTGTAATATTATTCTCTTTCCCTTATTTTTTTTTGAGAATGCACGATTGCTATTTTTTTTGCCTTTGTATTCCGTGAGCTGTTGATCCTCTATCCCTTTTATTTGTTTTAGCTGCTAATTTCTTCCTTTTTGGTTTACATATGGCTAGATTTTTTTATTCACCTCTTTTAACTAACTTTCTTCTTCCTTTTGAGAGCTACGGTTAAGTCTGGGCTAGCTTTTATAAGTTGTTTTGGGCTGCCCTTTCATTTAAAAGCCCAACTTTCTAATTTTTTTTGTGTGTGGATTTTTCTTTTAACCCACTAAATTCAATCTTGGCTTTACTTTTTGCAGATTGAACATATAGCTTGAGCTAGCGTTGGATTTCGAGAAAACTCGCAACCAAATGACGAGATTTGATCTCTCGGCAATTTAACTTTCATTATTATTTTTATTGTATACTTAACTACTGTATTAAATTTGTATACTATAGTTATGAGCTTATAGCACGCTAAAATGGTGAATTTTCTATGTAACACATTTCGTGCAATCTTTACTTGTTTGTAACTTTTGTTAACCTCCTCGTATTCGTGTTCGATATATAAAGTCTTACATGAAAGTCTTCACAAAAATAATTTCATGCACTTATAAGAAGACTTTTGATTAAACACGAAATTTTACTCCCAAACAGTCATATAGTATGTAGGTGTTGCATATGAACAAAAGCATGTCATGTAGTATCATGCTTAGGATTGCACTTATGAATGAACATTCTTATTCTGTATGCGATTGAATACAGAACGGTCATTAACTGTGAGTCCTAGAGTCCTTACTAGGGTCATAGGGCAGCACAGCTTCATCGGGTGTTGTTCTCCTTGAGTCATTTATATATATATATATATATATATATATATATATATATATATATATATATATATATATATATATATATATATATATATATATATATATATATATATATATATATATCATGAGATACGATATGGGAGGTGCGGCTGCGGGAGCAAGAGAGGGGAGGTGAGCAGCACCAGCACTGGCGGCGACGACGACGGGAGAGGCCTTTTTCTGCTTCTGTTCATGAGTGTGGGCCGAGAGGGAATCTGAAAAAATCGAGCAGTAGTGCGCGCAACATCTTGGATTCGATTTGGGAGGCGCGGGTGCTAGAGCAAGAGAGGGCAGGAGAGGCTGTGAGCAGTACCTACACTGGCGGCCGACGGAGACGGCGACAGCAACGTCAAAGGCGGCGCGAGTTCGGGGAGAGGCCTTCTACTTCTGCTTCTGCGCGAGACGCGAGTGCGGGCCGCGAGCGTCTGAATCTGAAGAGGATGGCAGGTGAAGAGGATGACTTTGAGAATCGAGAGAGACTGATGGTGGGATGAAATGTCGTGTGTTTCACCTTGCCAAAGATAATGATGTCCAAACTAACAAACTAACTAGTTAACTACACTACAAAAAAATTGCTTTAGAAACGGCTTAATTCCGTCGCAAAAGGTAGGATTGTTATCGCAATAAAATATTTGCGACGGTTATGCGACGGCAAATCGTTGGTCACTAGCCCTAGGGTAGCAAATACTCCTTTGCGACGGTGACGGCCGTCGCAAAATAACCCCATTGTTTTGTTGATTTGGCTTTCTTTTTGCGACAGCAATTTTGCCGTTGCTAAAGTTAAATTTCCAACTTTATTTCTTGCAACGCCACTGTTTCCATCACCATTGAGATAATTGTATTATTTCACTTGCTAGATCGATCTACCAATATTCAAAGACCTAATTGAATACCTTCAATATCCAAATATTATTATACTGCAACAGTTTCGAAATAACAACTTTTATACATCAACCGAGTATTCCACAACTTCAATTAAAACATAAAATCATTTCATGATACATAACCTAAAGAAGATGATCTTAAGATTTACATTTCGGATCAACAAAACAAGTATCTATGTTCCAGACTTGACCCTCTTATCCTGCTGAATCTTCTGACCAATCTGATAGTAAGAGTCGAACTCCATCTCCAATAAACTTGTTCGATGAACACTTGCACACTATAATAGAAAACCAAATGCTTTTTAAGGAAACATGTTAAATATAGTCACACATCAAATATATAATGGTTCATGCTAGTGTTATCCATCTAGATAGAAAGGAATGACTACAAGTCTATAATGGTTTTCAACTACACAAGTCAGCAAGCAAATGTAGCTACAATTGTGATAACTAGGTACAATTAATAACTAACTAGAAGATACCAAACACCATGCACATTCCATGGACGTAGTTGAAGATACCAAAGTCTAATAAGATACCTGAAACTTCATTTGGATCCGGTGGTTTTGTCCAAGCTTTTTTCTCTCCTATCGTCGAAATCAATTTAACTCCAGCACTCAAAGTTGGCTCAATCTGACTTGAGAATTTTATAATCCTACAATTCAAAATTTTAACATAAGAAACCATATTATAGCATAATAAAAGCAATGAGAGGAAATGGCCAACAGTCATGCACCCTAAACTTGTTCCAAGTTGCGATCTGAGCAAAGAAACATAAGAGAAAATGGCCATTAATAAACAAAGCAATGAACAATATTTATCAATAAAATAATAAAACAACACTTGCACACTCATTTTAAGAAAGGAATAGATTGGGATAGATAAAACGATGAACTATAAACCCAAACAACACCCTGAAACAAGCGCTCAGGTGATGCACTTAGACCTCGACCCCTTCCTTGGTAGTTAAGGGAGAAACAAAAAGCACATATAAATACGAATCAGAGTGGTACAATATGAACAATTTAGATCGCCTTCACGATGGCAATAGAGTACGCGCGCCACGCGCCTTACCCAAATCCCCTCTCCCACAAACTCCCTTCTGAGAACATCTCCTCCTCGAAGAACCCTAGATCCACAAATCTAATCCCTCTAGATCCCTTCTCTTGTCAACTCAAGAGTATAATCTCTTCCCTAATAGATAAAATCAATGACTATCCCTACTTCAATCTATCCTTTGAGAGATTTTTCGGGATTCGATTGCTCGTCAAAGTGGCTTGGTGGATCTGGCAAGAAATGGGTAAATCTCTTCTAATGAGTGGAAAAGTGTTCGGATTGGTGTACGATCATCACCCTTTTGGAGTGGATGGGGTTTACTCGGCTATATGGGGTTGGATTACTCCTGTTCGGCCTCCTCCTTGGCCTCACCTAAGGCCCCTTGGTGATCGACCTCGAATTTTCTGGCGACGGCTGGCCGGTTGCCGACATCTCGGTGCTGATGTCAAGCTGTACCTCTGGCGCACGGTACTCGGAGCAAGGTACGAAGTTCGGCCGCTCTCCTGGGGCGTGCTTCTTTCTACTTTCTTCCAAACCTTGTTATATAAATCCATGGGTATGTGGTCTCTCTCCACTCCCTTATTCATCCTTTCTTTCAAAAATCTGCACCTTCTGTTCTCATCTGCTAACATTGTTCTTGTTTACATTGCTGAGATGGCATCCTTGTCGAAAGACTATGGAAAAACACCTGTGGGGGGCGAGTCTCTCGTCTCTCCACACCTATCCCCCCTAAAGGGCTCTAAAAAACCATCTTTTGTTGATCTTCCCTTTGGAGCCCCGGCTGCAAAGGAAGGCTCCTCAAAAGCAAAACAAATAGATTTGGAAATATCGCTGAAGAAGTCCAAGCTTGATGTTTATAAGCTGAAGGAGACCAAGATAAGTGTGCAGGAATTTATTTCTTCTATCAACACCACCTCTCTCAACATCACCTCTCTCAAAACCGGCTTCTCTTGCCCTCGAAAAGATGAGTTTGCCCCTCCCAACTCTACAATTGCGGCTATATTGACCATGAACAGAAGAGTTTCTTTTCCTATATCTGGTTTTTGTTTAAAAGAAAAATGCGTAAACATATTGTACATGGTGTTTCCATGCTCTATCCTCGATGTTGGTGGAAGCAAAGCAAGGAAATCGAAGGATGGAAAGAAAACCATAAATCTGACGGGCCATTTGGCGAATCTGGTGTCTCTCATGGCATCTCCAACTCAATTATTGAGCATTGCAAGGGCTGCGGCGGTCTGGGTAAATATTTCTCTTAATAGCTTCTCGCTCTTGTTTCAATCAGTCTTGTTTCAGAGCTTCATCCCTTACGTTGTAAAACTAGGGCTTATTATGCTAAGCGCCATGGAAAAATTTCAATTTGTGATCACCTTTGCTCCTTTGTGTATCCATTCTAGTGAATACGGTTGTCTGTCTAAATCCTCTAACTATTTGGGTGATTGTTATATATTATTGGTTCAAGCTTTTTTCTATAAAAAAAATCTGGTATGGTCTTGGAGCATTACTATTTATAAATCTTTTGGGCATAATCACTTGCTGGAGATAGCCAATGGCTTGAAAATCCAACAGAAGGCCATTGTTCTATCTTTCTTAGCTAGACTAATTTTCCTAGTGTTATTCATCCCATACCAACTCTTTTTGAGCTTGTTTTGGCGATCACATCCAATTCTCTTAGTGAGGAATCTTTTTGGAGTTTCGGTGGGATTTCGATCAACTTCTTTGCTGGAGATACCCTGCCTAGTGAAAGCTCTATTGGGATTAATTTCTATATATGATTGTTTACTCGTTTCTATTACTCCCCCGGCTATCTATCTGATATGCACACAGGTCAAATTCTACCATCTAAACACTCGAGACAACAAGACATTTATCAACGGGGATGCCAACAAATTCAGAGCTCGGAGAATAGCCACAAAATCAATAAACTCTGTCAAGGTTAGTTGGACACAAAATACTTGTCTCCCTTCATTTTTCTGGCTATATTCTACAATATACATCTCCCCCCAAACCATCTACTCGATATTAATATGTTCTCCCCCCAACCCATCTACTCAAATCTTTTTAAGAAAGCTATGGGGTGTGATTCTTTCTCACGTTCTACTCACCTCTCTTTCTCTTACAAATCTCTCTTACCGTGTGTCTAATCTCTGTTTTGTTTTCTGCGTATCAATGACTTTGTCCACCTTGGACAAAGGCAAAAAACCTTCCGATTATTTCGTGCTTACAAACACAAACTCCCGAAAGGGCCCAAAAACCTCTGCTGATGGCTGTCCTCCTGAGGGGATTTCGATTCCTCCAGGGGTTCTGTCTAAAGCAAACCAAAAACAGCTTGAGAGGATGTGGAAGAAGTCAAAGAGAGGATCCCATGTTTCATCTACAGCTCTGTTTGTAGATGCAGTGGGGAGACTGATTGAAGCAAAAGAAATCAAAAGAAAGATCAAGGTAGAGTGGAAATTCTTGGCACCTAGGTTTCAATCGGCTCCTTATGAAATCAATTGGTTCCTCTTGGCTATATTCTTCATATTTAGTAAAGCTTATGATCGACCTGTCAAGTACAAATTGGTCATCATTTGTGCACATGCTATTTTTCTTAAGTCTATGTTATGCTCTTCATGGTGGAACCTTAATTGGCTATGCATAGATTGTTTACCGATGAAAATAATTAAAAAATCTTATATGTGGCTTCGGTCAAGTGGATTACCGCTCCTAACTTCCAAAACTTGGCTCAAAAAATCAGGTTTATGGATACCCAATTTTCGTTCCCCTATTGTGCTTGAGGATTTGCCTCCTTTCCCCGCCGTTGGTCCTCGCGCATCACTCTCGGTGATGCTTATGTTGGATCAGCTACTAGAAACGAACCCTCAAATATCGGTTAAGTGCAAGTCAGGTTCTGGGTGCTTGTTTAAGGTTTTCAGCACTTGTGCTGTTTGTGCAGGATCAAGATTTATCATTTCTGCTACTCCTTGTGTTTCACTCTCGGTAGTGCACAAGTTTATGCAGCTGAGATCAAAGAAATTCAATGTCATGTGTAATGGCTTGTGGGTGTTATCTCCTGCTTCAACAAATTATTATGTATACCAATTTTTCTTCAGAGATTTTTCCCTTGGCAGGAATAAAATCCATTCTCATGGCAACTTGGGCAAGAAATCTCTATATGATAAAATCTATAGGCAAGTTATGTCTAAGAATCATTTCTTTGTAAATTTGTCAATCAGGTTGAGCCATGAGTTCATTATTCTTTGTGTAAATGAGTGGCTCTTGCCCATATTGGGTTATTGGATTAGATGTCGATGCCATGCATCTTGGTGGTCAACTAACTATAGAAAAACCAAGAAGTTTGATTACATTGGTTGTGGAATACTATTGGCAGTATGTGTGATCTTGGGGGTGGTCTCCACCTACTATTATATAACTTATCTACCAGTGTATGAAATGATCCTTTGTTATATTATGTGTTATAGTCTAAAACCAATCAAACACCCACAGGTTAAACCAGTCATTACCAAAAATCTAATTAACTACAAAGCTATTAGTCTAAGATCTGACAGACGATTATTAATTGATCAGCCTGATATAAACACTCTTATCATTAATAACGGCTTGAGACTCCGGTTAGATGAATATAAAAATCCTTCCACGGAGATTAGTCATCAAATTCATAAGGAAAATGCTCAACATGGGATAGACAAAATCTTACGAGAAGCTGCTAAAAGGGAAACAAGCTGGTATGGGCCGAAACGCACCATGTTTGCCTATATCGACATAGGGGAATCATGATCATAAGGTATTGGAATTGTAGGGGCATCGGAAAAAGAACCTTCTGGACAGATATCAATGCATGGCGCATGACAGATCACGTACAAATGTTGATCCTATCGGAAACTAAAACTGAAAACGAACCAGAAGAATCTCTTTGGAAAACTGCAGGATACACTAACATCTGCTGGTCCCCGGCTTCGGGTCAATCAGGAGGCATTACGCTACTATGGAATGAAAATGCCTTCCTTAATGAAACAATATCAGTGGTAGTACACCTCCCAAGAATCATTGGCGTACAGTATGAAAATCTCTCGGAAGGATTCCAGTGTCTTATGCTATTCGTATATGCCCCACCACAACTTGAAGAGAAAGCAGAATTTTGGCATACACTCACTCAAATTATTACCCAAAGCAATCTCCCATGTCTAGTAATGGGTGATCTAAATGACATAAGTCAACCTTCGGATAAAAGTGGAGGGGCTATAACATCGCCCGACAGATTCAAGAGACTATTGGACTTCAAAGATACGTGCTCTTTAGTGGAAATCCCTTCATTTGGAAACCCGTTTACTTGGAGGAAAAAGCAAGAAGGTCCGGATAATGTTTATGAAAAACTCGACAGGGTATTAGTTCATCATCTTATTATCAACATGTTCCCGAATCTTATTACTAAGAACGGCACATTCTCGAACTCAGACCATTGCCCAATTACAATCAACCTATCCAAAAATATCCTCTTCAAACCACCACCATTCAAGTTTGAAAATGTATGGCTCCAAAGAAAAGACTTCCGCAATATAGTTAAACAATCTTGGAGAGCAACCTGCGCTGGTTCTGCAATGTTTCAACTTATGTACAAATCAAAAATCCTCAAACAAAAAGCCAAGGCCTGGAATAAAAGAACGTTTGGAAACATATTTAGACAATTACAGGAAGTGGATGAATCTTTATTAGAAATCCAATCAAAAATCCACCTAAGCCAAAACATAAACACACAAGCCAAAGAACAAGCCCTCCTAGCAAAAAGAGAAAAATTACTCCTCTTTCAAAAAACATATTGGAACCAAAGAGCTAAATCAAAACACCTAAAATTAGCAGATACTAATTCCTCCTATTTCCATCGAGTGGCTTCGGGAAGACGCAATCGGAAAATTATCAAGTCAATCATATCAGCAGAAGGCACCCAAGTAGTAGGAGACGAAAATATTAAAAAGGAAATCCAAACGGACTTTGAAAAAAGATTTCGACGAGAGCAAACGTACTCAGAACACCAACTAGAAGAATACCTCTCTATAATTAACCCAAGCATATCAGATGAGGAAAATAGGTTTTTAATCCAACAACCAACCAATAGTGAAATAAAGAGGGCGACATTCACAATTGGAAACAACAAATCCCCTGGCCCTGATGGGTTCACAGCAGAATTTTATAAAAAATACTGGGACATTGTAGGAGGAGGAATCATCAAGGCAGTAAAAGCTTTCTTCCATACCGGAAACATACTCAAGCAGATAAATCATACATTTATCTCACTCATCCCGAAAAATGATAACCCCACAATGACGACACACTATCGACCAATTAGCCTCTGCTCAACTATCTATAAAATCATATCTAAGATCATCACTGATCGATTGAAATCAATAATGGGTAAACTGATCCACCCACTACAAGGTGCCTTTGTATCTGATAGAGCAATTCAAGATAACATCCTCATTGCTCATGAAATCTTCCACTCCTTTCGTACCCGAAAGGGTTCGAAAGGATGGACTGCAATCAAGCTTGATATGGAAAAAGCATACGATAGAGTAGATTGGCAATTTACGAAGTCGTTACTCCAACGATTCGGATTCCATCAAAAATTTGTGGACATAATTATGGAATGTGTAACCACAGTGTCCTTCTCTGTTCTTGTTAACAACGGACCTACCGAACCTTTCATACCTACAAGAGGTCTAAGGCAAGGCGACCCGCTATCCCCATTTCTCTTCCTCCTTGGTGCGGAAGTACTGGCTCGTAAACTAACTAGAGATTCTGAATCAACTAACAACAACATAGGCTTTAAAATCGGCCATTCGGGCCGCAAGATTCCCTTTCTGACCTTTGCAGATGACATTATCATATTTGCGAAAGGAAGTAGTACGACATGTGCAAAAACAAAGGAGATTATTGAAGACTACTGTAAATTCTCCGGTCAGAAAGTTAATTACCATAAATCATCATTTCAAACCACACCGGGAATCCCCAGGACAAGAGCACGCGAGCTAGAAGCAATACTTAACATCCCACTAGAACGAAACCTGGAAAAATACTTGGGTTGTCTGATAATTAATGGCCGAGTCACAAAAGAAACATTTGGGGAAATAGTATGTAAATCCAAGAACCAACTAAGTAAATGGCGGGCGAACTCCTTATCCCAGCAAGGGCGAGCAACCCTAATAGCATCAAACTTATCGTCAAAACCACTCTTCGCTATGCAAAGTTTCATGCTTCCTACATCAATTCACAAGCAACTTGACCAAATCAACAGAACTTTCTTCTGGAACAAAGATGCTCAACACAGCCCTCTCATTAGCTGGGACAAAATCTGTAAATCGAAGGCTGCCGGGGGTCTCGGTGTGCGGAAATCGAAAGACATGAATGAAGCACTACAGCTAAAACTCCTATGGAAAATACTATCAGAACCAGAAAATAATTGGGTCAAAATAATCTCGCACAAATACTTAAAGGAAAGCCACATCCTAAACTATGAGAAAAAAGGGAATGCTTCCTGGCAATGGTCGAAACTTCGCCTCCTAATCCAAAAGTTTAAGTCAGGACTCGTATGGACAGTCGGGGATGGAAAAACAATCAAATTTTGGAAAGACAACTGGATCTCAAAACAACCTCTAACTGATCGGGTGGATCCCCAATTCAGCGTTAACGTAAATGAAACAGTAAGCGAATACATCATGGGAGGACAATGGTGGAAAGAAAAACTTGATCCGATCCTACCAGCTACAATAATAGAAGAAATTATGAAAATCCCATTGCCAAAAGCCCCTCTACTAGACAGATTGTACTGGTGGCCGGCCAAAAAGGGCTGGTTCACAACATCAAGTGCCTATAACCTAATAACATCCAACTCAAATATAATACAGGAAGACTTCAACTGGATTTGGAAAATTGACGCCCCTCCTAAAGTTAAGAACTTCATCTGGAAGATCAGGCAGAAGGGACTCCCAACTGCGACTCGACTGGCACAAAAGGGAGTAGTTGTACCCTCCACTTGTTGCTTCTGCAATCACTCCACCGAAGACGATATCCACATTTTCCTGGAATGCCCCATTAACGACGCCCAAGAACAACTACCAAGCGACATAGCCTTACAAATAAACACGCTTCTGGCAAACAACAGAGATATGGGTCAAGTTCTGCAAATAATAGGATCTTTGTGCTCAACAAAAACAAAACAAACCATAGCTATTAGATGGTGGACAATCTGGTTCATCAGAAATCAAATTATATTTAGAGACGGAAAAATCCCCTCCCCAGAAGGGATTAGAAGAATGATATTGGATAACTTAGAGAATTGGAAAAGGGCCTGCAAGCTAAGCATAAAAGGAGAAGAACAAAAACTCCCGTGTAAGAGCAAAGACAAACCAAGAAAGATCACGACAAACCACCAATGGAGAAAACCGCCAGAAGGCAAATACAAATTAAACTTCGATGGATCGAGCTTTGCAAATTCCAAGAGCTCTACAGGGTACATCATTCGGGACTGGAATGGTAAACCTATTTTCATGGACGGCGGCCCAGTCGGTAGACAATCTCCAATTATGGCGGAAGCTTTAGCACTTAGAGAAGGCATTGAAAAGGCAAAAGAATTAAACATTTGTGACCTAATCATAGAAGGAGACTCAAAAATAATCACCGACTATTTACAAACTAAAACAAACTGCCCATGGGAAATAGAAATGATAATGTCAGATATTCTTGTATTACTTCAAGAAATACAGCACATAGGGATATCCCATATTCCCCGGATTGGTAACAGAGTGGCAGATAAGGTTGCACACCTTAGCTACTCTACCAGGGGACCAGATTTACCTCATGATTCAGGTCTTCTTGACCTCATCCGGCAGGATGCTTTCGGGTAGTTAACTCACCCGAATCCTTACCTAATCAAAAAAAAAAAAAAAAAAAAAAAATAGCAAAGAGAAAGTGGACATTATCAACACATGGACATCACAAAAGAAAAGAAATATCTTAATGCTTCCTTTCATAGTAAAAATCAAACTACTTTAAACTAAATAAAATTAACTTTAATTAAATTTGCTGGAAAAAAAAGGAACATTAGTTATAAATAATACTTTTTTATAAATACATCAGCAAGTTTGAAGGAGGAAACCTTGAAGATGTCAGAGAGAACCAGCCAACTAAACTTATATGTTTCCAACAGGAATGCCCTGCTACTGAAATCGTAAAGTTTGAAGGAGGAAACCTTCTATAATAATATATGATGAATGCTTAAAAGTAATTACATAATCTCTAATCCATGGTAACTCAGTGTTTGTTCATGCAAAACAAGCACTATAAAACAACAAAACTATATAGTCAAACTAAAGTGCAAAATAAAAAAATCTATAATATTTACTCAACAATATTGTAAGAAAGATGCAACTAGGAAAGTGGGGGCACTAAAAAAAGGAATTACTTCAATTACAACCATACAAAATTACACTAAACAGGTGAAAGGAAAAACAAAATAAATTTCCACCTTTCATAAAGGGTTAATATCTGTGGTTTAATCACCTGCCAGAAAAATATATATCCACGGGGTGCAAGTATATTTACAAGTTTTCTAACCTATAGATTAGGAAATAGTTTCAAAATCAATACTCTTAAATAAGTCAATACTATAGTCTAAAATAAAAATACCCTCTCTTATTTTTGCATTTTCTGGATTGGCAGATTTTGGATCAATGTTTTTTTTTTTTGGGTACAAAACGAGAAGATAGCGCAATACTTTTTTTCGTCAGCAAAAGATATAATAATAATGGCAAAGCACTATGCAAATGCATCTTGCAATTCATTAAATTTAGGGTCATTCAGTTATCTACAAATGCAAAAAAGATCGAATCCAAAAGAACTCCTTAAGTACTCACTGCTGAAAAAAATCAAACCCAAACTCATTAACGAAAGAGTTAAAATTCCAATTTTCTTGTTCAAAATTGAATATAAGATGTGTGCTTTTTAAGATGCAATTTATACGAATTATCTCAATCTTACAAACAGATATCACATTCTGATTAATGGTAGAGGAAGCAAATGTCATGTTTCGTAGTACAATTCTCACCTCAACAAGGTCAACAGTAGAGGAATTTATTTCAGTCTTCAAATTTCCTTAGCCTTTATCAATTTTGAACAAGTTTCCTTAGCCTTTCACAGTCTTCAAATTTCAGTCTTCAATCAAATAATTGCACATATATGAGTTGAGGTTGACAGTGAATACCTAAACTAATCAAACACACAAAAATTCCCCAACTAATATAAACATTGACCGTTTCAGAGTTTTAGGGTTTTGAGAACTTACGAAAATCTCGGTTATACATCAAGGAGATGAAGAAGTTCATGGTTCACTGCATCTCTGAGATGGCTCGAATAAGGCTCGACGTAGGCGAGTTGTTGGCGTCAAACCCCAAACACAATTGCGCCGATAAAGAAGAGAGGGAGGCTGAGATTCTTGAATCTCTTCAAGGATTTTGAAATCCACAAGAGAGGCAGATGAATGACTAACCGATCTGAAAACGAAATCGAATCGGCGACAGTGGGTGTGGCAGGAGAGGAGGTGCAAGCCCGACCTAGATCCGGCATTTTAGCAAGGAGGAGCGAGCAAAGTGAGGGCTTTAACCTACAAGATATGGGGCGTCCATGTGATCTCAGGCATGGCTTGTGGAGAAGAGGAAAGCTGCGATGTTGGTGGCAAGGTGCGCGGCGATGACTAAGCTCCTGCGGATCTGATGGTGAGGAAGAGAAAGGATGTGAAGGGGACAAAGTTTTGGAAGGAAGGCAAGAAGAGAACAATCAGTAGATCCAGAGGAAGGTAAAGTGAAAGAGAGAGAAGTGGCGGAACCGCGGAAGAGATAGAATGCCTAGGGTTTCAATCAAAAAATGAGTTTTTTAAAAGGATATGTATTGAGCGTTTTAGTTATTAGCAACGGCAAACATCTAGCCATCTCAAAAGGTAACGATGGCTACGCCTATATGTTACTGCCGTTGCAAAGCCGTTGCAAAAACCCTGTATTTGTGACGGGAAATTCTTGCCGTTTCTAAGTTGGGTAGCAAAAGCAATTTTTTTTGTAGTGTAGCTAGTATAATGGATAAGTAAAGGGTTGAACCCACAAAGAGAATACGTTTTCTTGTCTACTCAAATTGCTAACAAAAGTAGTGAAATTGAAGAAAATTGAGATGATTGAAGCAAACAAATAAAGTAAAAGCAGGAATGGTGATTGATTGATTGATAACAATAGGGATGAAGCAGTTTCACTTACAAATTCTCAACAATGGTTGGTTTATGGATCCTTGGCTCTCTTTTTAGTTATTCTAATTATTTGGATTAATCCGACTTTGGTTTATATGGATTGACACTCTTCGCAAAGATGACAACCCCTTACATCTATAACAAAATCCTAACCTTGTAGGATTTAACATACAAATAGCACAAATTCCCAAAGTTCTAGGAAGATTAGTCGCTAAACTATCATTATCCTACACAATCAAGATCATCCTCACGGAATCACTTGCTTGTGGTTGCTACAAAAGGAACATTTACTCTCGCAAAACAATTGAAACCCTAGCACGATGCAATTCTACAAAGATGTGAATCCAAGTAAAACTAACAACATAAATTAGTGCAAAGGTAATGAATTAATCAATGGAATAACATAGAATTCAAGTCTCACAAATCAACCAACCATGTCTCTGAATCGTAGGCGAAACTAAAGAGGTTTAGTGAATCATACCAAAGTAGAAAACCTTCATTATTCTCTCCATAGTTATCTAATCAATGAATAATGAAAAGAATAGTCTTTAAAGGCTCAAAACCGGCCCTTGAAAACCCTCGGAAAAGATAGATAAAAGTTCCCCTAAAAATAAACTCGGGACGCATATCGCAAATCCGGATCTGACGACACGGCGGGCGCCGTGGAAAAGGCGGCGGGCGCCGTCCGTACAACTTGACAACATCGACATACTGAACTTGTAACACACTTTCTGGAGTCATCGTTCGTCCGATTGACGGATATGAATATGAGTTGGAAAGCTCTTTTCAAGCACTATGATTCTCATGAAAACATCAAAAGCCAAATCCAACTTCTTAGAACCTCAAAGATGAGATTTATCCATCTTCTCCATTTCAACTCTTGTTCATTAGCTCTTCTTTTGTCCATTCCCTCCAAGTTTTCTCCACATTTCGAGTCCGAATCATAAGACCTACAAATAAACACTAAAAATCGTAGATTCCGAACTTTGAATACCAAATGATCAAGAATATGAATAAGCTTATTAAACACGCAATATGAATACTTAATGCACCTAAGACCTACCTATAATGCCTATCTAAAGTATGCATTATCAAACTCCCCCACGCTTAAGCTCTTGCTTGTCCTCAAGCAAAATAATAGAAAGTAACCTATACCTACAAGTTTGTCATTCATGCAATAGCCTTAATCAAAAGCAACATCCATTGAAAGGAACACATGATCAAGAAAATAAACATCATAGCATGTATTTAGCGATCAAAGTATAGAAGTAGAAATCATCCAACCTCACAAGGAATATGTGTTTCACTCATGCTCTCATGTTTTTAGGCAATTAAGTTCAACTCTCAACTCAATCCAAAATGCAATAAGCTCATAGACATTGACAACAATATAATCAAATCTCCACCAAAATGCCATTACTTGCGAAAAACAATAAAAATAGATAATTTGGCTCTAGAATTTCACTCTTTTTCCCCCCTTTTTTTCTTTTTCTTGCTTTGCTTTCTTTCGGCTTTGGTACATTCCTTACGCGAGTCACAAACATGGGGGTCATGAATGACCCCGGTCTATCAACACCTCAACTTACTTGAATAAAGTCCACTTGAACATCTTTTGACGCGAGTTGCAAACATGGGTGTCATGAATGAACCCGGTTACTCAATGATCAAGCTTCCTTTCTTAGTGGGTAGCTTTTAACATCGTTTTGCGTGAATCATACACATGGGTGTCATGCGTAGATCCGGATACTAAGTGTCTCAACCATTTTCACTTTGTTTCACTCAAAACTTACAAGCGACTAAAGCCAAATATAAACATAAAAGCATAAATTTTGCAATCAACAAACATGTGAGTCGGCTTTGACAATAGCTAATGAAGTCAATATCAAGAGGTAGAAACATATGGAGAGTAAATCACACATCAAAAAAAAAAAGGAATTGTAAATGATTCCAACAAGGCTAAAAACAATCTCACAAGGGTCATGTTTTGTAGGATTTCAAACATACTCAACCTCAATCATACACGCTCAATTACATCGCCCAAATCATGCTTCATAAGAAAAACATTTTAAGGCGATAAGGCTAAGCACTTCAAGCTTATCGTAGGATTTACAAGTTCATGCCATAAGAAATTGCAGAGTTCGCTAATTAAGGTGGGTGTTCGGATAACAACATATATATGCAATGCATGAAATTTTTGGATTTTTGACATTTTTCAACTTTTTTTTCTAATGCAATAAAAAAAAGGAAAAAAATAAACATGAAACTGAATTTAAACGTGACCTAACGCACTATATGACCTAACTCACTATCCCCTCCCCCACACTTAAATCTTTCATTGTCCTCAATGAAAATCAAATAAAGACAACAAAATTTAATAGAAAATCACAAATGAGGGAAAAGAAAAACCTACTTGATCATGACAACGGTGGTTTCAATCGTCGGACAAACAAGCTTCGGAGTATTGAGGATGGCGGCGGGCGCCGGTTGTGCAGAATCGTGAATCCGAGTTACTTTTGCACTGGTTAGCGCAAGACTTCTCCAAAACACTTATCGATATGGAACTCTATCCTTTTATTTAAATTGAAAGACTAAAGACCTAACTAGAATTTGAAAAACATGAAAACTAAAGAACTTACCTTGGGTTGCCTCCCAAGAAGCGCCTTTGTTTTATGTCTTTGGCCCGACACAATAAGCTTCTAGGCCTCCTAAGTTGGGTCCTCTAGGCGCATCTCTTCCAAGACATGCCTAGAAACAGTCTCGTGGTATTTCTTGAGACGATGGCCATTTACCTTGAACACTCTATCCTCCTTGTCATTGTGAACATCCACTGCGCCATGAGGATGGACATGGACCACCGTGTATGGCCCTGTCCAACGTGAGCGTAGCTTTCCTGGGAAAAGTGCAAGGCGCGATGTATACAATAAGACCCTATCCCCTGGATGGAACTCCTTTCACAGGACGTGTTTATCATGCCAAGCCTTAGTCTTGTCCTTGTAGATCATGGCATTCACATAAGCATCCTGGCGGATCTCTTCCAACTCCTCAAGTTGAAGCTTCCTCAATTCTCCTACTTCAAATGCATCCATGTTGGCCTGTTTGACTGCCCAAAATGCTTTGTGCTCGAGCTCAATTGATAAATGACAAGGCTTTCCATAAACCAAGCGAAACAGAGACATCCCAATAGGTGTCTTATAAGCAGTACGGTAAGCCCACAGTGCATCTTCCAGTCTAAGACTCCAGTCTTTCCGATTCGGTGCAACAGTCTTCTCCAGAATCCTCTTCAATTCCCTGTTGGACAATTCTGTCTGTCCATTTGTTTGAGGATGATAGGCGTGGAGGCCTTCTGAGTCACGTTATACTTCCTTAAAAGAGCACTGTTAATCTTGTTGTAGAAATGAGTTCCCCTGTCACTGATAACAACTCTAGGCATCCAAAATCTAGCAAACAAACTCTTCAAGAAACTAGCAATTGTGCGAGCATCATCAGTCTTTGTTGCCTTCGCCTCAACCCACTTAGACACATAATCAACCGCAAGCAAGATGTAGACATTCCCAAATGAACTAGGAAAGGGTCTCATGAGATCGATACCCCAGACATCAAAGATCTCACATACCATGATCGAAGATAATGGCATCTCATTTCTGCCTGAGATGTTTCCTGTGCGCTGACATCTATCATAAGTTCTATAGAAAGCATGAGCATCGCGAAAGATATGCGGCCATCAGAATCCCGCTTCTAGGACTTTCCTAGTCATCCTCTGTGGTGAAAAATGTCCACCGCTCGGATGTGAATGGCAGAATCTCAAAACAGAAGTTACTTCATTGTTTGGAAGACATCGACGAACAATTCTATCAGCGCAGTGCTTCCACAGGAAAGGATCATCCCAAACATAGTAGTGAGCATCGTGCCAAATTTTGTCTTTCTTAGCTTTTTGACAATTGGAAGGAAAGATTCCAGCCACCAAGTAATTAAAAATATCAGCAAACCAAGGTTGCTTAGTTTGAATACCCATAAGCGAAGCAGGCGGCTCCTCATCATCCTCATCAATGAAATCGGACCTCAAAACACCGTTAGGGCGGCAGGCGTCGTGGCAAAGGCGGCGGGCGCCGTCTCTGCAGTGGTGACAGGTCGAAATTCGCATCAATCCTTCATCAGGGAACTCTCCTAGCCTCTCTGGTTGCTCTCCCCCACCATCAGTTCTGTAAATTCTGCTCAGGTGGTCAGCTTTCAAATTCTCTGCTCCCTTCTAATCTCTGATTTTCAAATTGAATTCCGTTAGAAGTAGAATCCATCGAATCAGTCGAGGCTTTGCGTCCTTCTTTGTCATCAAATAGCGGAGTGCCGCATGATCACTATAAACCACTACCTTGGCACCCAATAAGTAAGGACGAAACTTCTCCAAAGAAAAAACCACAGGTAGCAACTCTTTCTCAGTAGTAGTGTAATTCCGTTGAGCCGTATTCAACATCATAGAAGCATAGTAGATCACATGAGATGCTTTCTCAACTTTTTATCCCAAAACAGCTCCAACGGCATAATCGCTAGCATCACACATCAACTCAAAAGGCAAAGTCCAAATAGGAGCCCGAATAATAGGTGCTAAAGTCAACTGATTCCTCAACTCATGAAAAGCTTTCTTACAATTATCATCAAACACAAAGGACATATCTTTCTTAAGGAGTTCATATAATGGGGAGGTTATCTAAGAAAAATCCTCAATAAACCTCCTATAAAATCCTGCATGGCCTAAGAAAGAACGAATCTCACGCACATTAATAGGATAATGTAAAGACTGAATCAAATCTATCTTAGCTTTATCTACCTCAATGCCTTTCTTGAACAGAATGTGACCAAGTACAATCCCTTGTTCTACCATAAAATTGCACTTTTCAGAGTTCAAGACTAAATTGGTTTGAACACACCTCTTAAGCACTAGTGATAAATGATACAGACAAGAATCAAAATCATTCCCATGCACAGTGAAATCATCCATAAACACTTCAATGAAATGCTCATCATGCATCTTTGAAATGTACCAGGCGCATTGCATAATCCAAAAGGCATTCTACTACAAGCAAAAGTGCCAAAAGGACATGTAAAAGTGGTTTTCTCCTGGTCCTCAGATGCAATAGGAATTTGAAAGTATCCAGAATAACCATATAAAAAGCAATATAAAGGACTGGCTGGCAAGGCGCTCAAGCATTTGATCAATAAAAGGCAAGGGAAAGTGGTCCTTACGTGTTGCAGCATTGAGTTTGCGATAGTCAATGCAAACTCTCCAACCAGTTTGTACCCTCATAGGTACCATCTCACATTCCTTGTTCTCAGAGACTGTGATACCACCCTTCTTAGGAACTACTTGTGATGCGGGACCATCTTCTACAGCTCCAGACACACCCATCATTCTTGGAGAAGGACCCATGACTCGAGCTAGAGCAAAGAAGCTGCAGAGAGACTCATTTCTATTCGTCACTCATGCTTTGTTCTCGAGCAAGGTTTAACTCCCCGAGCCAACATTGAAGACATATATGTGCATTGGAGTGCATAATGAGGCCGAGCCACCTTAGACATAGCTTGGGCCGAATTTACTAAGTGTTATTTCCCATTTTCAGCTTAAGTGTTCTATTGGGCTGAATTGGGCTTTTCTAGTCATTCTTTTTAGAAACCTTATTTATTTATGTTCTTAGGTTTATTTTAAAGCCCATTAGTAATTAGATCTATCTAGTTCTATCTACTATGGCCGGCCAGAACAGCCCTTAGGCCCTATATATTTTCGATTCTTCCATGTAAACAACTTGGAACATTGATAATAGAATTCTATTCTTCTCAAACGTGTGAAACACTAGAGAGAGAGATCTAATCGAATTGAGCAGTGCTCTTCAGGATCTCGAACCGATTGATAATCTCAGCTTGGTTTGCTTTGCCGTTCATCAACTTCGCAAGACTTGGTGATCCGAGTATCCACAAGCCCCCTCCTTGTGCCTTCAAGTTGTCCGCTTGATTGTGTAGGGTTGTAGAGGCGGGTTGTGTAGTCATTGGTATTGGTTCCTACCCTCTAAGGAGGCCTGGGGTCTTTATCTTGTTCTGCATAGATCGACTCAGTCCATATCAGGTCGTGTCTTTCAATTCTTGTTCTTGAATTTCGAGTCTTGCATCTTTCTTTAGAGTCTTTGTTGCGTTCTTTAACTTCTTGATTGATCTTGCAGATTTCCTGATCGATTCTTGAAGCTATCTTGCTGCGTCGTTTGAGTCTTGGTCGAATCTTGGTGTTCTTGCCGAGTTTCCTTGAGTTCTTGAGTCTTTCTTTATTGTTTCTTGCTTGTTTTCGAAGATCGGACCAACCTGCGGCTAACCCCGTATCAAATTGGTATCAGAGCTTTGGTTTCCGACATCAAGATTGAGTCTTTTTCTTTTCTAAACACAAAAACCACAAAAAAAGAGTCCTTTTCTTGTTTTGGTTATTTACTTCTTGCATTCTTTTTGATTATTTTACTAATCTTGAGTTTGTGATTGTTTGTGGTTGCATAGCCTAAACACAAAGCCTAGCCGAGACCATGGAGTCGACCAAAGGTGCACACAACCCCTTGTGAACACCCAAAGCCGGCGGCAATTCTTGTCCCCATAGTCAACAGTTTGGCCGAATCCACATACCACACAAAGCAAACCCTAGTTTGTTATCTTTCTATCCTTTGTTCTATCTTTGGAACTTTTTATCTATCTTTTATCTAATTCCATTGCCTAAAATCAGATTTTATTAAGTTGTTGGATATTAATTTCCATTATATCTATCAACTATCACAAAAGGCACAAGATAGATCCTATTACCTAAATTAGCCATTCTATCTATATCTTTGCATTAGGGCTGAATTTTTATCTTCTATCACCATAAATTTCAGATTTTCGAGTCCTTTACATATTTTAGAGTCTTTCTTGCATTAGTTTCATAAGTTAAAAAAAAAAAAAAATCAGTTTCGAAATCTATCTTAAAACTTGGACCTAGGAGGATAAAATTCACTAGGGGTAAAAGTAAGTTAAAAAAAAAAAAAAAAAGGAAAGTGTTTGTTTGATCTAGTGCAAGAAAGCTCCCAAGGACAATTGGTGAACCCTTTTTCTCAGCCCTAGTCGACATACCCTATCCCAAACACATACACCTCCACAAAATTGAAACCCTACCCTGCAACTACAACGTCCTAACTTAAAGGTTTTCAATCAAAAGAGGTAAATTTCCAAGTTTTTCTTTTATTTCTTTTCTTTTTCTATTTGTGTCGAGTAGAGCTCTGTTTGGTCGAGTACTGATTGTGTGCTCAAGTTGCTGTGTCGAGTGATCTCAGCCTTGCCGAGTGATCTCTTGTTTGTGTCGAGTGCATTAGACCCCTGTCGAGTGCACCCTAGCTTGTGTCGAGTACTTCCCTACTTTGTCGAGTGCTCTTTGGTTTACTTTGAGTTGAATTCTTGCAAATTCCCATCTGTTTTGCTTGAATTGAGTTTGTTGCTTACATCGAGTTCTCTACAGCCCTTGTTGAGTACTCTTCTGCATTGTTTCATTCATTACATACCTTGATTGCTTAGTTTTGCTTGGTAGTTGATTTGCCCAAAGCGGATTGCCCTAGCAAGCGTGATATATCAATCAGAGAGGGAGTGTGAGCGAAACACAATTGTGAGCTGTTTATAAGTTTTACTAACCTTTAACATAGTTCTATGTTTCTTTTGTCTTTGTTATCATGTCTAACAATCAGGGAAACAATGGTGGTAACAACCCCAACAATGAGGGTAACTCGAGTGCTACTGTGACACCCGAGCAATTCAACAATCTCACCAACACTTTGACAACCATCTTAGATCGATTGACAGCCCTAGAAGCTAGGCCGAGTGGATCTAATACAATTGGTGGTCAAGGTAATCCAAGGCGTGAAGAGACGCCTAATGATGAAAGAGAGGTCATAAATCCTAACCCTAATCCTAATCCTCATGTCAATGTTAACTTAGATAATCCTTTATTCAATGAAAACAACTCTCCACGAGGTGGGAGAAATGATCGGAATAATGGGTTTGTTAATGTGCAAGGACAAGGACAAGGAAGGGGAAGAGGTCGAGGCTTCCAGGAGCAATTCTACTACTCGGAGCAAGATGATGACTTCCAAGAAGAGGAGTATTGGGAGCAGCGTCCGAGACGAAATCAAAGAGGAAATCAGCACCGGCCACCTAGGTACAATGACGAGGACGGCATAGGTAAGGTCAAGGTAAAGATTCCTCCTTTTGAAGGTAAAACTGATCCAGATGCATACATTGATTGGGAAACTAAAATGGATCAGATTTGGAATTGTCATAATTTCTCTAATGCTAAAAAGGTGCAATTAGCTACTCTAGAATTCACAGGCTTTGCTTTAATTTGGTGGGATAACCTAGTTAAAGAAAGAAGAAGAGCTCTTGATGCACCTATTGCTTCTTGGGATCAACTTAAAGCATTAATGAGAAATAGATTTGTACCTCAACATTATGCTAGAGAGCTTAGGCAAAGATTAGAAAATCTTAAGCAAGGTAATAAAACTGTTGAGGAAACATTTAATCTCATGCAAGAAACTATGGCTCGAGCTAATGTGAATGAACCTTATGAAGATACAAATGCTAGATATCTTAGGATATTGCATCCCGCTTTAGCTCATGAGATTGATTACTTTCCCTATACTACTCCTACTGATTTGTTACACTTAGCAATTAAAGTAGAAAAGGGACAACGCTACAAGAGCCAAGGAAGAGTGTTGAGTGGCCAACAGCCCCAATGGCGCCAATCTCGGCCAAATCAGTCCCAATGGCGTGGTGAAGGTGGTGCACGAGATCGACCAAGCCAGCCCCAAGGGAGAGGAGATAGCCGAGCACCCCAACAGCCCCTCGACAAAGGAAAGGGTCCATGGAATGGACGAGAATCGTCTAGGACATCTACTGGTCCCAAAGGGAGTAATCCTAACCCTTCTACCATTCGTTCTAGAGATATAGTATGCTTTAAATGCCAAGGTAGAGGTCATTATATGAAGGATTGCCCTAATAAGAAAACTCTCATGGTTAATCAATTTGGAGAATATGAATCTGAAAATTCTTGTGATGAACATGATGAGAATGCTAATAATGATAATGATCAGAACCTAAACCTTGTTTGCTATGATAATGATGATGATGAGGTCGAATATGAACATGGAGAATCTTTGATTGTTAGGAGAGTCTTAAGTGTTGTTCCTACACCATGTGATGATAATCAAAGGGAAAACTTGTTTCATACTCGCTGTTTAGTCAAGGGAAAGGTTGTTAATGTGATCATTGATGGAGGTAGTTGTTGTAATTTAGCTAGTTAAGAAATGGTTGACAAATTGCATCTTTCTACTGTCCAATATCCTAGACCTTATAAATTGCATTGGATGAATGATTGTGGAAATCTGAAAGTTAACAAGCAAGTTAAAGTGCATATTAAGCTAGGACATTATGAAGATGATGTTTTATGTGATATTGTGCCTATGCAAGCTTGTCATATTCTATTAGGTCGTCCTTGGCAATTTGATCGTAAGGTCCAACATGATGGTCATTCTAACCGATATGCCTTTACATTTCAGGGAAAGAACGTCGTTCTCAAGCCTATGACGCCTACACAAGTGGCTGATGAGATTGAGAAGCGCAAGGTAAGTAAAGGTGAGTTAGATAAGGCGGCTCAGTCGAGCCAAGTGGATCCTCAAACTCGGCCTAAAGGTGTTCTCTTGACTTCCAAGAGTATATATTTAGACGAATTTGCGGATGGAGAAACTACCCTTATGCACCTTATTAAAAGCTTGAGCATGTTGAGTGAAGAGCTTAAAGCTTCTCTTCCATCAAACATACTCGCTTTACTTGAGGAGTATAAAGATGTGTTTCCCGATGACATACCACCAGGTCTACCCCCTATTCGTGGAATTGAGCATCAAATTGATCTTATTCCAGGGGCTGCGTTGCCTAATAGGCCTGCGTATCGTATGAATCCCACTGAGACCCAAGAGGTCGAAACCCAAGTCCAGGAACTGTTGGATAAGGGTTACATTCGAGAAAGCTTAAGTCCTAGTGCTATGCCTGTGTTATTAGTCCCTAAGAAAGATGGTTCATGGAGAATGTGTGTAGATTGTAGGGCTATTAACAACATTACTATTAAATATCATCATCCTATTCCTAGACTAGATGATATGCTAGATGAGTTACATGGAGCTTCTATATTTTCTAAAGTTGATCTTAGGAGTGGCTATCATCAAATTAGAATGAAAGAGGGTGATGAATGGAAAACAGCCTTTAAGACTAAGCTTGGGTTATATGAGTGGTTGGTTATGCCTTTTGGTTTAACTAATGCTCCTATTACTTTCATGAGATTAATGAATCATGTTCTTAGAAACTTTATAGGAAGATTTGTTGTTGTTTATTTTGATGATATTCTGATTTATAGCAAATCTCTTAATGAGCATGAATTACATCTTCGAGAAGTACTTAAAACACTGAGAAATGAACGCTTGTATGCTAATTTAAAGAAGTGTGAACTATGTCATGAACAAGTGTCTTTTCTTGGATTTGTAGTGAGCTTCAATGGACTGCGTGTTGATGAATCAAAGATTAAAGCCATACAAGAGTGGCCGACCCCTACCAACATAGGCCACGTACGCAGCTCCAAGGTCTTGCGAGCTTCTACCGACGCTTTGTGCGAGATTTCAGCACCATCTCAACCCCACTGACCGAGCTTACTAAGAAGAGAAGTGAGTTCACATGGGGAGCAGCTCAGGAGGAAGCATTCAACACACTTAAGGACAAGCTCACTCACGCACCTCTATTAGCTTTACCGGACTTTACTCAGCCTTTTGAAGTAGAGTGTGATGCTAGCAGAGTCGGAATTGGTGGAGTCCTTATGCAGGGAGGTAAGCCTATTGCTTTCTTTTCTGAGAAATTGAAAGGTGCTTGTCTTAATTACTCTACCTATGATAAGGAATTGTATGCATTATTTAGAGTACTTAAGACATGGTCTCACTATCTATGGCCTAGCGAGTTTATTCTTAGGACTGATCATGAGTCTTTAAAACACTTTAAAAGCCAAGATAAACTTGATAGGAGACATGGTAGATGGATGGAGTTTATTGAAACATTTCCTTATGTAATTAAGTATAAGAAAGGCAAAGACAATGTGGTAGCTGATGCATTATCTAGGAGACATGTTCTTTTAACCACTTTGGATTCTAGAGTCTTAGGCTTTGTTTACATAAAGGAATTGTATGAATCTGATTTGGATTTTGGTGATATCTTTCGAAAATGCTTAGAAAAGGGTCCTAATGACAGCTTTTATATACATGAAGGATTCTTATTTCGAAAAGATCAAGTGTGCATTCCTAGATGTTCTCTACGATTATTACTTGTTAGTGAAGCTCATAGTGGTGGATTAATGGGACATTTTGGTAGGGATAAAACATATAACACACTGAAATCACATTTTTATTGGCCACATATGCTTAGGGATGTAGAACATTGCCTTAAGAGATGCATAGATTGCATTAAAGCCAAAGCTAAGCTTATGCCCCATGGCCTTTATACACCACTACCAACCCCATCAGCCCCTTGGGAAGACATATCCATGGATTTCATAGTTGGGTTGCCTAGAACTAAGAAGGGGAGAGATTCTATATTTGTGGTAGTGGATAGGTTCTCTAAAATGGCTCATTTCATTGCATGCCACAAAACTGATGATGCTACTAATGTTGCTAATCTATTCTTTAGAGAAGTAGTTAGGTTGCACGGTGTGCCTAAAACCATTGTTAGTGATAGGGATGTGAAATTCTTAAGTCATTTTTGGCGTACTTTATGGAATAAATTGGGAACTAGATTGCTATTCTCTACTTCTAGCCACCCCCAAACTGATGGCCAAACTGAGGTGACTAATAGAACTCTTGCTACTGTCCTAAGAGCCATTATTAGGAAGAATTTGAAACTTTGGGAAGAAGCCTTACCTCATGTGGAATTTGCTTATAATAGAACCATGCATTCGGCTACTAAAATCAGTCCATTTGAATGTGTGTATGGTGTTAATCCACTAACCCCTTTTGATCTTACTCCATATCCTATGAGAGACAAAGAATCATTTGAGGCAGGTAAGCATGTCGAGTTCATCAAGGAGCTGCATGAACGAACTCGAGAGAAGCTAAAGCTAAAGGCTGAATACAATGCTAACAAGGCCAACAAGGGACGTCGCTTGGTCACATTTCAGCCTGGAGATCTTGTATGGGTGCATTTGAGGAAGGAGCGGTTTCCAGAAGCCCGGAAGAACAAGCTGTCGCCTCGTGGTGATGGACCATTTCGGATCAAGAAGAGAGTGGGCGACAATGCCTACCAATTGGAGCTTCCTGGAGACATGGGCGTGAGCGCTACATTCAACGTCGCGGATCTAATCCCTTACTTCGCTGTGGATGAAGACTTGGATTCGTGGTCGAATCCTTTTCAAGAAGGGGAGGTTGATGCGGGACCATCTTCTACAGCTCCAGACACACCCATCATTCTTGGAGAAGGACCCATGACTCGAGCTAGAGCAAAGAAGCTGCAGAGAGACTCATTTCTATTCGTCACTCATGCTTTGTTCTCGAGCAAGGTTCAACTCCCCGAGCCAACATTGAAGACATATATGTGCATTGGAGTGCATAATGAGGCCGAGCCACCTTAGACATAGCTTGGGCCGAATTTACTAAGTGTTATTTCCCATTTTCAGCTTAAGTGTTCTATTGGGCTGAATTGGGCTTTTCTAGTCATTCTTTTTAGAAACCTTATTTATTTATGTTCTTAGGTTTATTTTAAAGCCCATTAGTAATTAGATCTATCTAGTTCTATCTACTATGGCCGGCCAGAACAGCCCTTAGGCCCTATATATTTTCGATTCTTCCATGTAAACAACTTGGAACATTGATAATAGAATTCTATTCTTCTCAAACGTGTGAAACACTAGAGAGAGAGATCTGATCGAATTGAGCAGTGCTCTTCAGGATCTCGAACCGATTGATAATCTCAGCTTGGTTTGCTTTGCCGTTCATCAACTTCGCAAGACTTGGTGATCCGAGTATCCACAAGCCCCCTCCTTGTGCCTTCAAGTTGTCCGCTTGATTGTGTAGGGTTGTAGAGGCGGGTTGTGTAGTCATTGGTATTGGTTCCTATCCTCTAAGGAGGCCTGGGGTCTTTATCTTGTTCTGCATAGATCGACTCAGTCCATATCAGGTCGTGTCTTTCAATTCTTGTTCTTGAATTTTGAGTCTTGCATCTTTCTTTAGAGTCTTTGTTGCGTTCTTTAACTTCTTGATTGATCTTGCAGATTTCTTGATCGATTCTTGAAGCTATCTTGCTGCGTCGTTTGAGTCTTGGTCGAATCTTGGTGTGCTTGCCGAGTTTCCTTGAGTTCTTGAGTCTTTCTTTATTGTTTCTTGCTTGTTGTCGAAGATCGGACCAACCTGCGGATAACCCCGTATCAACTTGTGTCGGACATCCCCATTGACTATCAGAAATAGGATAAATTATAACTAGCTGAAGGAGCTTCAAGACTTCCTTTTTGACGACCTCCATCATCGGGGGATTCAGCCGTCGCTGAGGTTGTCTTGTCGGCTTCGAACCGTCCTCCATGAGTATGCGATGCATGCACAATGTCAGAATGATTCCTTTGATATCATCGATGGTCCATCCCAAGGCAGTGCGATGTTCCCTACGGACATCCACTAACCTTTGTTCCTGGTCAAAAGTAAGCTTGTTAGAAATAATCACAGGAAGTGTATTACCCTCTCCTAAAAATGCATACTTCAAATGATCAGGGAGGGGTTTCAATTCAACTTCAAGCGCCTGAATGGCAAGCGGAAAAAGTTTCTCACAAGAAGGATTCAATGGTTCAGTTTTATAGCAAGGGGACCAATTCCCTGAATTTGCATCCATAGCCACAGACAATTCATGCATGTTGTTAGGCAAAGAATAATCAAGAGATAACTCTCCCAAAAGGGATTCCAAAACTACATGTAATTGGTCAGAACAATCAATACTCATGATATCCTTAGCAAAAATATCTACAACATTAACCAAATTCAAAGAATATGCAACAGATTTACCATCAGGGATCAAATATTCAGCATTTTTCCCATCAACTTCCACAGTTAAAGACCCATCAAAACAATCAATTTTCGCTTTAGCAGTTCGCAAGAAAGGTCTACCTAGTATGATGGGTGTCTCAGGTATACCAAGGCCCATATCAATCACATAAAAATCAGCAGGGAAAATCAAATCATCAACCATAATCAACACATCTTCAACTACCCCCCTAGGGTGAATTTGAGAGCGATCAACAAGCTGTATAACAACCCTAGTTTTATTCAGAGGCCCCCGTCCCAATTCATCATATACCTTGTACGATATCACATTAATAGATGCACCAAGATCAACCATGGCAGTTTCGAATTTAACTTCACCAATCGTGCAAGGAAGAGTAAACATACCTGGGTCTCTGTACTTTTCAGGCAATCACTTTTGAAAAAATAATGAAAGATTTTCTTGTAGTTTCTTACCTTCTCTTTCCTTCTCTCGTTGTGATCTTTTGGTTGTGCAAACTTCCTGAAGAAATTTGGCATAACGAGGAACGGATTCAACTAGATTAAGGAGAGGAATATTTACCTGGCGTTTGGTGAAAGTATCAAGTAAGTCATTGTCGTTTTCCCACTTAGGGTCGAGATTCAAGGCATGAGGAAAGGGTTGTACAGGTTTTGAAACCTCACAAGACCATTCCTCTGATGATTTCCTCGAAGATTCAACAGCATTAGAAACCGGCTCCGTCACTGGAGGTGGCGGAGGGCGCCGTGCCAAGGGGCGGCGGGCGCCGTTCTAAGAGTGTGCCTCCGATTTTTCTCCGTCTTCTTTTTCTCCATAAATCATCTCCTGAGGCCTTCTCTCTAAACTTTCATTGTAAAAATTCAAATCTTTACCTCCAAGAACCATAGCCATAGAGTCTCATCCGGACAAATCCTTTCTCCAATTTCTCAATTTGAGTTCTTGTAACTCTTGGGTCATTTGTCGCATGAGTTCTCCTTGATCCTTTACCATGTCCATCAGGCTTCTTAGAGTGTCATCTCTAAGTGAATTATTCTGAGAGGACTCTTAAGGCAGTTCAGATATGGAGCTCCCTATAGCATTGACCTCTTCAATTCCATCCCTTTTATCTCTGAGTGGTGATTGCTACTGAGACATCTAAATAACCATGTTCTTTACAATCTCTGTCAACTTAATCACTTCTTCTCTGCAACCCCTTTCATAGTTATCCAAGCTGTGAATTTCCTCGATTCCTTGAGACTTTCTGTATTATTGAGAAGCATTGGCTAACCCATCAAAGATTTGCATAGCCTCTTCAAGTGTCTTGTCTAGAATACCCCCTCCACTAGTAGCGTTGATGAGGGTGCGCTCATGATCAAGTAGCCCTTCATAAAGACAGAGAATCAAATCCGCCTCTAGTATACCATGTTGTGGACAACTTGTCTTGAGTTTCCTAAATCTCAGAATGTAGTCATACAGACTCTCCTTAGGGGATTGCTCTATGCTTGTCAATTGTTTCTTCAGTTTGCTCAAACCGGAAGGAGAGACAACCAATCAGATTTGCAGCCCAGTTTGGAGCCTTTAGGGAGTTTAGGAAGTATGATTGCAAGACTTTGCGAATTCAAAGTAGGTTCCTTTAACTCTCAATGTCCTCTTGAGAGGGGAATTAACCGTTTCAGACATCGCTGCCTATCAAGAATTTCAACAAATATTGATTAGTAACCAAAGTGCGATCCACCGAAGTGAATCACACTATAGATAGCAATAAAAGTAAACAAAGAAAATAAAGTAATTCTCCCCGGCAATGACGCCAAAATTTGGTGGGATGAAATGTCGTGTGTTTCACGTTGCAAAAGATAATGATTCCCAAACTAACAAACTAACTACTAAACTAGTATAGCGGATAAGTAAGGGGTCGAACCCACAGAGAGAATACCTTTTCTTGTCTACTCAAATTGCTAACAAAAGTGGTGATATTGAAGGAAATTGAGATGATTGAAGTAAACAAATAAAGTATAAGCAGGAATGGTGATTGATTGATAACAATAGGGATGAAACAGTTTCACCTACAAATTCTCAACAATGGTTGGTTTATTGATCCTTGGCTCTCTTTCTAGTTATTCTAATTATTTGGATTAATCCGACTTTGGTTTATATGGATTGACACTCTTCGCAGAGATGACAACCCCTTACATCTATAGGAAAAACCCTAACCTTGTAGGATTTAACATACAAATAGCACAAATTCCCAAAGTTCTAGGCAGAATAGTCGCCCAAACTGTCATTACCCTACCCAATCAAGATCATCCTCGCGAAACCACTTGCTTGTGGTTGCTACAAAAGGCACAATTACTCTCACAAAATAATTGAAACCCTAGCACGATGCAATTTTACAAAGATGCATGCGAATCCAAATAAAACTAACAACATAAATCAGCGCAAAGGTAATGAATTAATCATTGGAATAACATATAATTCAAGTCTCACAAATCAACCAACCATATCTATGAATCGTAGGCGAAACTAAAGAGGTTTAGTGAATCATACCAAAGTAGAAAACCTTCATTCTTCTCTCCATAGTTGTCTAATAAATGAATAATGAAAAGAATAGTCTTTAAAGGCTCAAAACCGGCCCTTGAAAACCCTCGGAAAAGATAGATAAAAGTTCCCATAAAAATAAACTCGGGCCGCGTATCGCAAATCCGGATCTGACGACACGGCGGGTGCTGTGGAAAAGGCGGCGAGCGCCGTCCGTACAGCTTGACAACATCGACATACTGAACTTGTAACGCACTTTCTGGAGACATCGTTCGTCTGAATGATGCATATGAATATGCGTTGGAAAGCTCTTTTCAAGCACTACGATTCTCATGAAAACATAAAAAGCCAAATCCAACTTATCAGAACCTCAAAGATGAGATTTCTCCATGTTCTCCATTTCAGCTTTTGTTCATCAGCTCTTCTTTTGTCCATTCGCTCCAAGTTTTCTCCACCTTTCGATTCCGAATCATAAGACCTACAAATAAACACTAAAACCCGTAGATTCCGAACTTCGAATACAAAATGATCAAGAATATGAATAAGCTTATTAAACAGGCAATATGAATACTTAATGCACCTAAGACCTACCTATAATGCCTATCTAAAGTATGCATTATCAAACTCCCCCACGCTTAAGCTTTTGCTTGTCCTCAAGCAAAATAATAGAAAGCAACCTATACCTACAAGTTTATCATTCATGCAATAGCCTTAATCAAAAGCAACATCAATTGAAATGAACACATGGTCAAGCCAATAAACATCATAGCATGTATTTAGCGATCAAAGCATAGAAGTAGAAATCATCCAACCTCACAAGGAATATGTGTTTCACTCATGATCTCATGTGTTTAGGGAATTAAGTTCAACTCTCAACTCAATCCAAAATGCACTAAGCTCATAGACATTGACAACAGAATAATCAAATCTCCACCAAAATGCCACTACTTGCGAAAAACAATAAAAATAGATAATTTGGCTCTAGAATTTCACTCTTTTTTCCGTTTTTTTCTTTTTTTTTTTTTCTTTTGCTTGTTTTGCTTTCTTTCGGCTTTGGTATATTCCTTACACTAGTCGCAAACATGGGTGTTATGAATGACCCCGGTCTATCAACACCTCAACTTACTTGAATAAAGTCCACTTGAACATCTTTTGACGCGAGTTGCAAACATGGGTGTCATGAATGAACCCGGTTACTCAATGATCAAACTTCTTTTCTTAGTGGGTAGCTAATTTTGACATCGTTTTACGCGAATCATACTCATGGGTGTCATGCGTAGATCCGGTTACTAAGTGTCTCAACCATTGCCACTTTATTTCACCAATCAACCACACTCGAAATTATTTCGTTCAAATCTAGGTTAAATTTAATGAATAACAATTGTAACCCTACTTATTATATTATATTATATTCTAATAGAATTTTAACAATAAAGAAAAGAGTAAGTGAGTATGAAATTAGGAGAAAATCATTGACGTTATTGCCTTTTTTCAAATAGCCGATAAAGTGGTGTCGACTTATACAAAATTGTTCTCCCTCCAATCGAGTCGCTTGCTTTCCCTTCCCAAATTACTTTGTAATTCTCCATTAGCTTTAACGTACACGTAATTTGAGAGAAAAAATGGTGTAAATTATATTATTTCAATTTCATTCTTACTTATTTTCATTTTTATTAATTATTAAATTCCATTAGCATAGTAATAACGGGGGGATTGTAATTTAGCAAGTTTAATTGAGATTTGGACGAAATAATTTTAGGAGTGGTTGAATAACCGGGGGGGATTGTAATTTAGCAAGTTTAATTGAGATTTGGACGAAATAATTTTAGGAGTGGTTGAATGGTGACGAAAATTACTTAAAGGTTGATTTTAAAAAAAATATTGAGTTAAGGGGTGATTTATTGTAAATTGATATATTTAAAGGGTGGTTTCATGCCATTTGACCAAAATCAAAAGAGGTTTCATGCCATTTGACCAAAATCAAAAGAGGCACAAATTGGAGCGACTGGTATTATCTGATCCGAATCCAGAAGCGGCAGTGCAGACTGCAGACTGCAGAGCAACCCCTAACCCGTAGTGTTCCGGAGATGGCGACGACGTCGTTTGGCTGCGGCTTTCGTTCGAGCTTTCTAGCGGTTGAGAAGCATCGGGCGTCGTTGAAGACGACGTCGTTTCCAGCTTCCTCCTGGTCGCCCTCGTCTCTCAGCAGCAGCAATCGAGGGATAAAATGGGCGCTGTGCGCGGTTGCGTACAAGCCGACGGGGAAGCCGAGGGGGATAATGAGGCCGAGGCTGGTGTCTCCGGCGATGCAGGAGCTTGTCGGTGTGCCGGAGATTTCTCGCACGGAGGCCCTGAAGCTCATCTGGGCCCACATCAAGCAGAACAACCTCCAGGTCTCTCTCTTTCCCTTCCTTGTGCTTGCTCGAATCGCTGTGATTGGAAGATTAGGGTTTTCACTGGAACTTCGAATTTTACTCGTCTTATTCATTTCTTTAGGAGTAAGATTTTAGGAAATGAGTTTGCTATGGATGGAACTGAGTAATTGGAAGATTAGGGTCTTTAACTTTTGGTCAGCCATTAGGGATTTCTCATAATGGAACTTGCAAATAAAGGAAATGCTTGTTCTACAGTTTGATTGAGTGCGTATGTTCTAAATTCAGGTTTGTTTGACTCTTGCAACTTATACATTATCAGTTCATTACCAGTACCTTATTTCTACAAAATAAGTACCTTGACTGCACAAATAAACACCTTACGAGTAATCAAAACATTGTCCTAAAGGACCTGAAGATTGCATATTGAGATATAAGAGTGTTAATGTTATATTCACCTCTTTCCTAGCTTATTCGCATCTTGTACACGTTAAAGATGTTGTTTGCGCAGATATTCCTATTTCCTAGTTGCTAGTATTCCTATTTTCATAATTAAAGCAATTTGCTTAGAAGCAATGGCATGTTAACTAACTGTGCTAATTTATAATTGCCAATTCGCCACTGCTATCGGTTTTTATTTTTCAGTATGCTTGTTAGATGTTCCTCACTGAATTCAATTTAGAATAATAAGTACTCTGCCAAGTGAACTTATCTCGCAAGTTGGTATTCAGAGAAAATGTGCACGATTCAACCAATTTTTTTTTTCCCCAATTGATTTTATGGATGATGAAAAAAAACACAAGCACGCACAAGATCAACTGAATTCAATTTAGAATAATAAGTAGCCTCTGCCAAGTGAACTTATCTCACAAGTAGGTATTCAGAGAATATGTGCATGATTCAACCAATTTTATTTTTCCCCAATTTATTTTATGGATGATGAAAAAAACACAAGCACGCACAAGATCAACTGAATTCAATTTAGAATAATAAGTAGTCTCTGCCAAGTGAACTTATCTCACAAGTCGGTATTCAGAGAATATGTGCAGGATTCAACCAATTTTATTTTTCCCCAATTTATTTTATGGATGATGAAAAAAACACAAGCACACACAAGATCAACTGAATAATGTATGTGTGTGAAGACTTGGCTTGCATCTCCACTTATATAATGTGGGTGTGGGTATGCCTTGTGAAATGAGGAAATGTGCTGATTCTTATCACTCAGCCGAAACTATGAATAATGTGCTTTGCCTGGGATGAAGCCCTTTGGTTTTGTCATGGTTTATTGATCGGTTTAACTGGTATGGAACTTATAGCTTTTGGTAACATGTATCATCATATTTGTGCTTTAAATTCCCACTTAATTGTATGAATTTTGCAGGATCCTGATGACAAGAGAATTATAGTCTGCGATGAGAAGCTGAAGAAGATATTTGCAGATAAAGACCGCGTCAAATTCCTTGAGGTTGCAGGGCTTATTACCCCACATTTTCTTTAGTCCCCTTTTGCCCAATTCTGAGATGAAACATCCATGGGATTTTTTTTTAGCGCGGTGAATGTCAGTGAGCGGGGTTACACGGTATTGCTTTTTATGCTATGTTATGCATTCCCCAAACGTCGCTCCTGTTGATTGTTCCAACTAAAGACATTCTCCTAATCCTCCATAACCCGTTTTCTTAAACATTTGCAAGTACATTGTAGCAGCAAACATAGGTAATTTTAAAGTGTATGCAAGATCTTTTTATGTCTTCTGTTAAGATAGATGTCAAGCTCTAGTTGGACTTTGGGCTTCCTTACCTTGGTGTTGCATTCTCTTTTCACCGGTCCGTCTTCCTTGCAGGTGTATTTTGTTCCCATTGAGCTAGTTTGTGAGGTGTTGTTTTAGAGAAGTAGAGTATTTGAGAGTGTATTGGAGAGTTGTGGTTCGCGTTATGCCACCTTTATGTATCACCTTTCACGTAAGACCCTTGTCTAGTCTTGCTTTTTTGTCACTACTTGGCACTTTTGCCACCTATCTATCTATTTACCAATTCTAATGATAATGGAAGTTTTCTGCGCGAAAAGCTTTTCGTGAGTTTTTTTGGACCTAAAGTGACCATAACGGCGTCATCTTGGTTTGTCCATTAAAACTTTTATGTTTTAGCTCAAATTTGTTCTAAACATGTTTATATGCCATATAGATGATAATGGGAGCTTTCTGCGCAAAAAACTTTCCGCGACTTTTTCGGAACAAAAGTGACCATAACGATGTCACCTTGGTTTGTAAATAAAAACTTCTTTGTTTTTGCTCAAATTTATTCCAAACATGTTTATATGACATATAGATGATAATGAGAGCTTTCGGCGCGAAAAGTTTTATGTGAGTTTTTCGGACCGAAACTGACCATAACGGCGTCACCTTGGTTTGTCCATCAAAACTTCTCTGTTTTCGCTTAAATTTGTCTCAAACATGTTTATATAGCGTATAGATTATAATGAGAGTTTTATGCGCGAAAAGCTTTCCGTGGCTTTTTCGGACCAAAATTAACTATAACGGCGTCACCTTGGTTTGTCCATTAAAACTTCTCTATTTTTGATCAAGTTTGACCCAACCATATTTATATGACATAGATGGTAATGGGAGCTTTCGCCGCGAAAAACTTTCCGTGACTTTTTTGGACCAAAAGTGACCATAATGGTGTTACCTTGGTTTGTCCATTAAAACTTCTCTGTTTTCATTCAACTTTGTCCCAAATATGTTTATATAACATATTGATGATAATGGGAGCTTTCTGCGCGAATAGTTTTTCTTGACTTTTTCGGATTAAAAGTGACAATAACTGCATGGGCTCATCAAGCAATCCGAATAATCTGAGCATCACTTGTGGTTTGAGTGCTCGAAGATTCTGATTGCCAGAGACATTGCCTGGTCTTGGATCGGTTTGCCTAGAAGACCAGGTGGGATTGAGAAGTGGCTTGCTTGGTTTGCCAGTAAGAGCCCTATGGTGCATAAATCTCTAGTTTTTCGTGGAAACCCTATGGTATTCTATGCTTTTATCTACTTCACATGGATTGGAAGAAATGAAGTAGTTGTTTTGGGGGGAGTCTTGTTTGCCAATTGCATGGGCTCATCGAGTAATGAAAAATTGTAAGTCTAGAATCTCCATGAGATGCAAGTGCAAGTCATCCAAGGATAGAAGATGGGTGAATAGAGTCACAAAATAGCTAGGAAAACTAGGGAGTAGAGTTGTGCAGGGGTGGTATAGCGGTATGGGGGTATACCGTAGGAGATATTCTTTTGTATCCTCTTGTGGGAGTTGTCACACCGGGTAGCTAGGTGTGTATTGATGCGTTGCTATTCCTGATCCTTCGCCTGTGGGCTTTGAATCAAGAACAACGACTTCTTATTGTCCTGATCTTGCAATTATTCTTAATGTTTCTTGATGTTGAACAAGTATAGTGAAGGTATTTAAGGTGTGATGATGGCAGAAGAAAAACAAGAACACAAGAAACCACGCAAAGGAGAACAATCGCAACGCTGCTGGAGAAGTAGCGGGCGCAGCCAAGGAAGCCTGCGCTGACGGTACTTCCTGGATAGTTTCAGCAACAGGAATTCTGGTTCAGCGACGGCTTGCTGCTTGCTTCTTGTTGTGTTTGATCTTTGTGTTGGACTTTGTATCTGATGATTTTGTTTGGATGGATGAATAATAATAAGAACACTAACTTGAAGGTAAGAAAGCAAAGGTTTTGGATTGATAATTGAAGAACCCTATAGCCAAATGGTTTTCCTCAATTCTATCATCAGTCTCTTCATTGAATGAAAAATAAACGTTTAAATAGAAACCTTAACCTAGAAACCCTAAACCATTATTCTTTCCTTGAAAAGGATTGACATGACCAATAAAATAATAATTAAATAAATAAAAATCCTAGATGATAGATAAAAATCAAAGACTTAGTTATTAAGGAAAATCCCCTAAGATATATATTTTCCTTCTCCACTTTTATTTACCCTAGGAAAAATAGGAAAGAAACTAATTAGAAATAATATTAATTAATTGAAGAGTCAACTACTAGATATTATTCTAATTTACATTATTCCTAAATAATAATAATGCTTAAATAATCTATATTTATATATAACTTTAAGTTAGAAGACTTTGCTGAGGTGGCGATCAATCCTTAAATTTAGGTATTTGGGCCAATTGCGTTTTATCTTCCTTTCCCCTTCCTAATTCTTTTTTTTCGGAAAGCTCATCCTATTTTTTTTTTTTTGAGAAATCTTCTTCCTGATTTCATCCTCCAGATCATCGGCTCCTAGGGTTCACACTCCTCCGCCTCAAGGGTTCCACATACCGCCACTCCTCCGAGTCCATCTCCTACCGCCTCCGAGACATTGAAAAGCTGTCAAACCTCAAGAACAAACCAACACATGGGTATAATCTCACCTTGCTCCTTTGGACCTTCTTCCATGGTAGAGCCTTCTTTTTTCTTTTGAGGAGAACATGCTCTTCCTCCGATAGCCCTCGAATTGATCTTGATAGCTCACCTGGATCAATGTCATTGTTTGAACCACAGAAGGTCATCTTGATCCGCATCAGTCTCCCTGTCTTATCTTCGATTCGTCATCGAATCGAGACAATGATGAGCAAATTTTTTTTTTCAAAATGATAAAAAAAAATCAAAAGAAATTTGCAAAATAGCCAACGATCCAAACTAATTTGGAAAATAGTCATAGTAGGGCCAAATCGTTGTTTTAAACAGTGACTTAGCCTCGGATATTAAAAAAATAATAAAAAAACAAAGTCACTGTTGAAAACAGCGAATTTGTATTTTTTTTTTAATTTTGGACAAAATTCATAATTAAAAGACGAAAATGAATATATATATATATATATACCTAATTATATAAAAAAAAATTGAGAAACTCAGATAAAGAGAGAGGACGGAAAAAGTTGAAAAGAGAGAGATGATTGGAGGAGAGAAGCCCATCCAATCCATCACGTAGCAGAGAGAGAGAGAGAGAGAGAGAGAGTAATGAAGGGGAGGTGGGGGCATCCCCATTCATCACGTAAGAGAGAGAGAGAGTAATGAATGGAAGGTGGGGGTTGTGCGTATAACAGCGACTCTACCTTTATAATTTTTTCTCACTTTCTTCTTTTAATTACGATTTTTGCCCAAAAATTTAGAAAAAAATTACAAAATTGATGTTTTAAACATCGACTTTGTTTTTTTATTAATTTTTTTTAAATATCTAAGGCTAAGTCGCTGTTTTAAACAACAACTTAGCCTTACTTTGGCTATTTTTCAAATTAGTTATGATAGTTGGCTATTTTGCAAATTTCTTTTGATTTTTTTTTTATCATTTTCAAAAAAAATTCTAATGAGCAGCAGGAAAGGAGCAGTAATCTTCAAATATGATGATGGAGGGGTGGGTGGAATGGGTGCCAAAAGAATGCGAGGTATAGGAACCCCAAAAACAACACATGTCATAGCGGTCATTGAACAATCAAAAGAAACAACATCAATAGGCTCAATAACCCCATGAACATCATAATCCACAACATCAAGAACATTTTCACGAGGTACAATAGCTAACTCGAGAGAAGTGTCCCCAACACCCTCATAGTTGTCGGTGGAAACGACCAAAACATTATGCGCAGCATTGTAGTCCACTGGCAGCGAATATTTGGAGGCTTTACTGGGGTTGTCTGGGAGCATATAACCCACCGTTGGAAAGCTCGTCGAGTTAGCTTCCCAACAAGACTGAGATGAGGTGAATCCGAGGTCGGACTCAATGGGAACCCGCGAAACAAAATTGGCGCGATGTGCTGAATCTTGGGCAACGAATTCATCCACAACTTCTACAACCTTTCGATGAGCGTCTTCATTCTCCCATCTTTGAAGATCTTCTTCTTCTCTTTGGCGACGTTGATTCTAATCTCACAGGCGAAGGATTGGGAATAGCAACGCATCATGTATGGTGAAAGCCATCCTTAGCAAGGCTAGCTTGTCTACTTTCTTAATTATGCATTACTTTCAATAGATTTACCACTTCAGATGATAATGGGAGCATTCAGTGTGAAAAGCTTTCCATGAGTTTTTCGGACCAAAAGTCACCATAACTGCGTCACCTTGGTTTGTCCATAAAAACTTCTCTGTTTTCGCTCAAATTTGTCTCAAACATGTTTATATGACATACAGATGATAATGGGAGCTAGGTTTTGGTTGCTTGACAGAGAATCTAGTGAGAGAAACTCTCTTTTGGGTTTTTTGTTACTTTTTCTTCTCTTGGCTCAAACCTTCACCCTTGTTCACAATTCCTATTGATTTACTCACGTAAATCATTCATTTAGGGTGTTTCGATGAAATTAATGTGGGCTTTTACTGCTTAGCAGTGATTACAATCGGGATTTAGAGGTTGTGGGCGACTTTGCTTTGTCGGGGGGCTTGGTGACGTCAGATCTGAGTGGTGGCTTAAATCTCTCATCTCCGGCATGGATCTGGTGTATGGGGGCCCATTTGCTTGGTTTTATGGTCTGGCATCGTCTTCTAGTCACCCGTGCTGGGCGTTTTTTTTAGATCTGCTAAGTTCTCTTGGGTTGCTTTTCTTTCGTCCCCAGATCTGGAGTTTGCTTGGTCTTGTGGCTGCTTCTGGGGTCGCACTTTCGGTGTTGTCCGTCATTAGAACCCGTGGAGTGGTGGTCGGAGGGTTGGGTGTCTAGATGTAGACCCTTATTTCTCTTCTCCCTTCACTTGCGCTTGGGTTTGGGTAGTAGGGGTGGTGCTGTCCCTGTCATTCGGCTCTGGCATCGGCCTCGTGGGTGTCTCTCTACTGGTCGCCATCGGGTCATTCGCTTGGGGTGGTTGCTTGCTGTTTGTCTCTCCGGCGCTGTTTGCTGTCAGGTACGTTGTCGGCACCGTCACCTTGAGAATCCGCGGTATGGGGGGCTAAGCGCTTTGGCTGTGGGCCCTGGTCATCGCTACTAGTAATGGTTCACCGGTCCGGGCCTGATCAATCCGGTTCCCAACTGCCTCTGCTGGTGGGTTTGCGTGTTCAGGTCTCCCTTTCACTCGTTTTTTCCTCCTATCTTTCGCTTGGGGTTGTGCCAAATTGGTGCGCTCTACTTCTTATGTTCGGTTTCGGCATGGGATGTGTGTTTCTTGTTCATGCCGTCAGCTTGGGGCTGGTATTCCTCAGCTCATTGGTGAGATATCGGCGGTTGTGGCTGGCTCGTTGGGTTCCTCTTCGGTTGTTGATTAATTTTTTGGTGCCCAGTTAGTTAGCAACTTCTTACGTTTATTGGGGGTGGGCGGTCTTTCACTTGGTTCTTTTAGCCGGCTCGTCCCTGGGTGGCTCGTGTTTATCTCTAGGCTTTGTTGTTTGCTTCTTCGCCCACCTTGTGTTTTTGGGTTCTTCTTTATCCGGATTGCTTGGATCAGGTTGGTCGGCATGTGTTTGTTTTTGTGAGCCTAATTTTGAGAAATGGGTTAGTGCTCTGTGGGGTGATTTGCCTTGCCCGCTTATCTGGTTCCGACCTAGATGAGTTGTTTTTCCATGAGCCTGGGTGGTCAGTTTGGCGGTGATGGTTGCTGTTTGGTAAGCTCGGGTCTCGCGTGTTTTGGGCGTGTTTTGTGAGCTTGTTTCCCTTTTCCTAGTTGTTTCGGGTACGGTGGTGGTTGGATGGTGGTCTTTCCTCTTCCCCACATCGGCTTGCTAGTTTAGAGATGGAGCTTACTGATCATGGTGGCACTGGTGTGGACTTGGTCTATCGTTTGGCGTTGATTTGGCTTGTTTCCTTACTCCGTATTTGCTCGGTGGGGTGTTGGCTGCTTGGGGCCCTTTGACGTGTTTGAGTTGCTTGAGTTTTCTGTTGTGCCTTGTCTCTTTCCAATGTTGGTGCCTAAGTTGTTCTCTCTATTTTCTTTCTTTGGTTGAGTAGAGTGCTTGGTGGACTTGTTGTTCTGGTTGCACTCCCACATCGGTGGATTACCTTCGGTGCTGTTCTGAAACGTTTACTTCTGCCCTGGTGTGGACTGGGTGTGGTTGGATTGTGAGTTTGTTCAGGTTGCTTTGCCTTCCTTTTGGAAGTTAGGGAGGTCACTTTGCTTGGGTGCAGAGGCTAAGGTGGGGGATGAGCCCATCAGGCCCGTGTAGGGGGCATCTTGGTGGAAGGTTAGTTATGTAGTATGGGTTGGTAGCCGTGGTTTGGTGCCTCGCTTTTGGGAATCTCAGCCACACTTGTAGGTCATGTCTGGTTGGACTTTCGGCCTCTTTACTTTGGTATTGCTTGCTCCTTCCTTCATCCCGCTTGCCTCCTACATGGTGTGGGCTCTCTTATTGTTTAAGAGGGTTGTGTTTGTGTCTTTTGAGTAGTTGAGTAGCTTGAGTTGTGTGAGTAAGTCTTAGCGATAGACTTTTGAGTTTGTTTCATCTTTTACATGAGACCCTTTGTTTGGTCTTATTTTTTTGTAACCTCCTGGTATTTATTCCACCTATCTATCTATTTAACATTTCAAATGATAATGGGAGCTTTCAGCGCGAAAAGCTTTTCGTGACTTTTTCGGACCAAAAGTGACCATAACGATGTCACCTTGCTTTGTAAATAAAAACTTATCTGTTTTCGCTCAAATTTATCTCAAACATGTTTAGATGACATATAGAGGATAATGGGAGCTTGTGGCGCGAAAAGCTTTCTGCGAGTTTTTCGGACCAAAAGTGACCATAACGGCGTCACCTTGGTTTGCCCATTAAAACTTCTCTGTTTTCCCTCAAATTTGTCCCAAATATATTTATATGGCATATAGATGATATTAGGAGCTTTCTGGGCGAAAAACTTTCTGTGAGTTTTTTGGACCAAAATTGACCATAATGGCGTCTCCTTGGTTTGTCCATTAAAACTTCTCTATTTTCGCTCAAGTTTGTCCCAAACATGTTTATATGACATATAGATGATAATGGGAGCTTTCGGCACGAAAAGTTTTCCGTGACTTTTTCGTACCAAAAGTGACCATAACGGCGTCACCTTGGTTTGTCCATCAAAACTTCGTTGTTTTCGCTCAAATTTATCCTAAACATGTTTATATGAAATATATAGGATAATGATAGCTTTTTACGCGAAAATCTTTCTGTGAGTTTTTCGGACCATAAGTGACCATAACGATGTCACCTTGGTTTCTCCATCAAAACTCCTCTGTTTTTGCTCAAATTTGTCCCAAACATGTTTATATGTAATATAGATGATAATGAGAGCTTTCTGCGCGAAAAGCTTTCCGTTAGTTTTTCGGAGCAAAAGTGACCTAAACTAAACAAATTATTGCCCATATGAAATTAACACTAAACAAGAATACCTTAATCCTCATATATAAATTCATCTTCGGTTATTCGATGAATTAGAATATTTGATGGATTCAAATATTCGATACATTTAAAGTATTCTCACCATCCGTCATCGAATTTTGGAAAATAAGGTAATATAAAATTATGAATACAACTTATAAAACTATCATATATTCATAATTCATATATTCATATTCTCCTAATTTTTTTAAAAACCATATTCAATTATTTATGTTTGATTATTAATTATTTAAGTAGATGATATAAAATTCATTATAGACAAATTGTCATCTTTCATGTCTAAATAAAGTTATGATTTTATATTTTATTCATTTCAAATGATTCGATTGATCATTTTATTTTTGGTAATTTTACGTATGTGAAATGATATAAAAATCTAAATACAATTATTAAAATTAAGTGTACAATTTATGAAACTATCATATATTCATATTCCGGTAATATTGTTTTTTTAAACCATATTCAATTATTTATGTTTGATTATTAAGTATTCAAGTAGATGATATAAAATTTATTATAAACAAATTATTATCTTTTATGTCTAAATAAAGTTACGATTTTATATTTCATTCATTACAAACGATTTGATCAATCATTTTATTTTTTAAATAGGTTATTACATAAGTAAACTTTTATTTTTATCTCGTCGAATTTAATTTTTGTTAATTAGATTATACATTACAAAAGAAATTTCATAAACTACGAGGGAATGAAAATAAGAGGGAATAAAATTTTATTGGGAGGGAATGAAATTTGAGGAGGAAAATGTAAAAGTAAAAAATAGTAAAATAATAAAACGGTAAAAAAAAAAGAAACCCAAAAATCTCAATTGAAAGTTGAAAACCTTAGGGGGTTTGGAGCACCATCCACTCGCACAGGAGGTCAGGACTTAAGAGGACCGAGTAGGCGAGCATCCTTGAATCCTTCCTCCGAGTTTGACCCCACTAGGCCATCATCACCGCATTCGGTGCGACCCCACCAGGCTAGGACGAATTCGAGTATTCGACCCCATCAATTTGGTGAAAATTTGGAGATTGGGGCGAGTTTGACCCCCACCAGTCCGACGCAGATATGGCAATTGGGACAAGTTCGACCCCCACCAGCCCGGTCCGACCCCCACTAGGCCACCGTATCTCCTCCCTCCACCGCTGCTGGCTGCAACTCCTTCCTTCGACTCGAACGACGCCACTTCTAATCTCTAAACATGGAGAAAGAAGATCAGAGTATTGCCTTGTCTGAATCTCCCTATTGAGGTAAGTTAGGGGAACAATGTTTTTCTGATTTCTTAGTTTTATGTTGTTATTACTTGTTGTTTTGAACTGGTTATTTTTTGTTTATGATTTTTGAGTTAGTTATTGATTGTTGTTCAGATTTCTGAATTCATATCTCATTAATCAAGTTTGTTCATATTTTTGAGTTCGTTATTGTTTGTCTGAATCTCCTAATGGTTTTCTGATTTGGCGATTTCTTAATTTTGAGTTCGGTGCAGATTTCTATTTTTTCTATTTTTTATTTCTTGTTCTTACATTACAGAGTTTTCTTATGCTTGAGTTACAGACTTTACAATATATCTTTTCTAAATTTCTAGGTACAAGAAATTCTTCAATGGCTAAAAATTTTGCAATGGTTGAACTTGAACATGTGAGAGAAATTCAGGAAGATATTAATTCCCAATTTAAAGAAGATGATGCTAAAGAAATAGCAAAATGCCGAAAGCAGAAACATTTAGTAGTTTGGAATAACTTCCATCTTGATTCTGAACCTTTAGGTACGGTGATAGCTGTTTGTAACCATTGAAAAGTCGCCAAATATAGTAGCGATGGGCAGGCTGGGACAAAAAATCTTCATAGACACCAGGTCGATGTCCTGAGTACAAAAAGCTAAAAAAAAAGGGGGCTCCAAGCAAGCAAATTGATTAGTATGAGTATCGAAGACTGCTAGCTGATAGATCATGGATATAGTTTCTCTTGGGTTGAACATATGAGAAATAGGAAATTGCATACACATCTGAATGATCATATTCAACCAATATCAAGGAATACAGCAAAGAGGCATTGTCTAGTGCTTCATAATGAAATGAATGCTGCCCTAAAGAAGGTGTTGAAAGATCTTCCTAGAATGATATGTTGCTCCTCTTATTTATGGATTGTAATAAACATTCAAAGCTATATGTGTCTCACTGCCCAATATATTGATGAAGATTGGAAGACTCAAAGCAAGGTCCATTGCTTTCATCATTGTCCTTCTTCGCATGGTGGATTTGAATTAGCTCAAGAGATGAGAAACACACTTTGGAATGGAGATTTGAGAAGACGATATTTTCCTTGACGCTTATAATACCACCAATAATGATAACATGATATCTATCTTGAAACAAGGAGTATTCAAGGATATAGTATGTGGAGGCAAATATGGTTGTATTCGATGTTCTGCTCATATTTTGAATCTTGTGGTTAAAGATGGATTGCATCACATTAAACCTCCCGTGTCTAAATTTAGAGATGGTGTTTGCTACATAGTGGGATCAGAAGCAAGGATACAGAAGTTTGTCGTGTGTGTTAAGAACTTTGAAGTGCCGATGTCAGCTAAGTTGTCGCTGGATGTGCCGATTAGGTGGAATTATACCTACATCGTGTTGGATAAAGCTTTCAAGTATCGTAATGTGATGACCTATTATTTTGCTAGAGTTGATGGTGGTTCTGATTGTACTTTAAGCATTAACGAGTTGGCTAAAGTTAAGGAGATATGCAATTTGCTGGAGCCATTCGATGCAGTTATTGAAATGTTTTCGAGAAGTGAATATCCAACTGCAAATTTATTCTTTCCTCAAGTATGAAAGATTCATAACCATTGGGAGAGCATAGATGTTTGTTGTGACACTGATATTAGTTTGTTCATATGCTAGAAACGTTCGACAAGTATTGGGCTGACTTCGTGCCTATTCGAAAGTTTGCGATTATTTTGGACCCAAGATTCAAGTTGAGGTTTATGATCTTTGCTTTAAGTAAACAACATGGAAGCATCGAGGGTAAAAGAATTAATGGAATGCACTAATGATTTTAAGTTTTAACTTTTATCAATGGAATTTTTATTTTTTATTTAGAAATAGCATTAACTATCAGTAGCTCAGTAATGGATTACAATATTTTTTTTTTGTTTGTAGTATAAATGTATAATAGATATATATAGTTGGGAGATGCTTACCGGATCGAGAGGGTTCGAATTGGAGTAGTTGATGGTACATAATATTTTCTATTCAAGCAACTATTTTAAACAATCAATTTGTAATCAGAAATGATTATTATTCTTTCGACCTCTTTTAATTAAAAAATAATTGTTCAAGGATATTCGGGTCGGGTCTAGTTTGAGTCGAGTCTGGTTTGATTCGGATCTTGGTTGATTCGGGTTTGTCTGTAATCGGGTCACTTCAGGTTTCGGGTCAATATCGCTCAGGCTCGGTTTCAGGTTCGAGTTAGATCTTGCCAATTCTACTCCAAGTAGAAAATTTATATTTTCATTTGCAAGGATTCTTTTGCGTGGTGACAAACATCCCAGAAAAAAAAATTACTCCATCCGTTAATTAAAACTTGTCATTTTAAAAATCTACACATCTATTAAGAATACAGATAAAAATATACTATTGAAAATAAAAAGTGGAACCTCCCCGGTGGGAAAGAAGAGCGCGCCCCATGCGCGCCTGAAAATCCCCTGTCTATCTTCTTCCTTAACCCTAATCTTCGATCAATCTTCGACATCTTGGCTTCAATCGGCTCTTCTAGCCAATATGATTATTCTCTCCCAATCTGCCTGGAGCGCCCCCTGTTGGTGTCTTTCTGGTCTTCCAAGCCTTCCTCCGATCCGAGGTTTGGAGTTCGTCTTTCGGTCTTCGTCTTGCCTCTCTCAACTTGTAAATCCTTCTTGCTTTGCCATGGTTTATACGGATTCATTCTACGAAACGCCCTTTGTTGGTGAATCTGTTCTCAGAATTGGTTCCCTTAACCATATATCTTCTCTATCCTCTTCTCTTCGCTTCCGGCATTGGAGATTTCCCATGCTTGGGTGCTCTTTCGGTTTTCTTTTAGCGGTCGTGAGTCTCTCTTGGCGTGGTGAGGTTGAGATGATGAAAGACTTCAAGAAGAGGAAGAAATGGCTCACCGGTGGGGGAAAGGGGTTTTGTGTTGTGTGGTTGGCTGTTGGCAAGGGTCTGGAGTTCTGTATCCTTTTGAGGCTCGTGCTTGGTGGTGTCGAGCGTTGTGGGTGCTTTGCTCCTTCTTGATGACCACCTGTGGTTGGTATTTCACAAAATTGGCGATTCTAGCCTTGTGCACTTTGGGACCTTGTCTCCCAAGTGTTTAAATGATGTTGTAATGGTGACTTACAGTTTCATTCCTCCACATCTAGGCTTGAATCTTCTTATATGTGTTATCAGACTGGGTATAATACCCAAGGGGTACGAGAATCCCGTTCTCTCCCCATCCAACCCCGTAAGGGCCCTAAAACTCTCAATGAGAGCAAAACAATCTGTGGGTTATTCCCACCCCTTTGAGGATGACAACCACCAGAATTTGACCCAAGCTTCATTCTGGTATGTACGATATAGCTATGGTTATGTATTGGTGTTCACGTTGTATAATACCCAACTCTTTGCTTATCTGCTTGAGAAATTTATCTTCCAATCTCTACATGTTATTATTTTAACCACATTCCGGATGATTACTGGAACAACACCATATTCTTGAGCTCAACAAACCAATGGTATTCTATGGTTGATCCCTTTGGCCCCTTGGGATTGGCTTCTCCACGATCATCCTCTCGGTTGCTAATTGTCCCGATGAATCGCACCTTCTAGCTAGGCTTTTGGGGGTGGGGAATGACCCTTCCCATTCCCTGGAATCCATAATTTGATGCTGTTAAATTCTGTTGGATTGTGCTTGGATTGACATGGGCAACCGAGAAGCTTGCCTCACCTAATATAATGCTCGGCTCGATAAGCCACATGGAAAACAAAAAAGATTGGTTTAAACTTGCTTAAAGGGCCCTTAGGACTATGGTGCACCTTCTTCTAATGGCAGACTCCGGGTTGTCCCTTGCCGATTGACCTCATAGGCATGCTTATGCTTGTTACATCAATGCTCCTAGCTTTCTCAATGATTCCATTCTTGTTTGGAGTGGTAAAAAAAACCCACTTGGTATGGTTCCCAATCACCTTCACCTCACCGTCTTGCTGGTGTGTTGGGCTCTCTACAAGATGGCCCTCGTCCTACGACAGCTTACAACTAACCAATTTTGCCTTTTCTTGGATTGTTATCATCGACAAACGTTTTGCTCTATATTAGTTTATTTCTAAAATCCTCTCTAAGAACAAGCTTAAATTAATAAACAAATGATTTACTTTGACCCACCGATGCATTGTTACTGGGCATGATGTGCGTGGGACGACTTCGCTGTTTGTATGCTCTTGAACTAATTGCTCTTTTATTAAAATTGTCTATATAATACATGTTGGGCTTAGCCTCATTAAAGACCACCTACCGATATTAGGAACTACAGCTCTCACAAATGATAAATCTCTTCCTGTAAAGCCTAATTTGCATAGTTGTGCTATATTTTAGCTTAAGACTATGATTGTGTTGCACAAGTCCTACAGAAATCCTTCTCATCAATGTCCCATTGGAACTCTCCTCTTTCCTTCTAAAACCTTGTATTGCCTACATAATCTGTTTGGAGGCTATAAATGTACCCCCCCCCCCCCCCCCCCCCCAACACCTAAACCATTAAACATATTACATGAAGATGGGTTTTCATGAAACATATTACATGAAGATGGGTTTTTGGAATTGTAGGGGTATTGTGAAACTAAACTTTTGAATTAATATTAATTCTCTTTGCAGAAATGAATCCATCCAACTTTTGGCCTTCGCTGAAACAATGACTAGTAGAATACCGGATGAAAACTCTAGACATTTGGCGGGTTTCGATAATGCATTATGGTCTCCTGCCCTTGGTAGATCAGGCAGGATTGGGACCCTCTGGAAATAAAATCAGGTCCTCCATGAAGCAATCACGCCTGAAATTCACCTTCCCCGTATTATAGGGTTCAAGTACCGAAATATCAAAGACATTTTTTTCATTCTGATTCTTTGCGTATACGCCCCCGACCCATATGAGAAAGATGCATTTTGGAGTTCACCCACGAAAATCGTTCGCAATGCTGATCTCTTGATGTGCGCCTATTCTATCGTGTTTTTTACTCACTTTTATTCCGATTTCCGTATATATTTTATACTTTTGGGTTGGGAAGGTATGGAATTTGTGTAGTTTGTGGTTATTTGCAAGAAATAGAGGTCTACACACGTTTTGGTTTGATTTCAAAGGAATCAGAGATGTTTTTGGAGCAATTTGGAAGAGAAGGAACCAAGCTGATGAGTCACTCGATATCTAGTGGAAGTAACTCGACATCTACTGGAGTGAAGCAGAATTTGGCTAAGTGTGGGATGAAGCAAGCTATTGAGATTCCACTCGACGTCTAATGGAGTTGACTCGACGTCGACTGAAGATATCCCACACTTGGAGCCAAGAAGGAAGAAAGCACTTGACACAAATTGAAGCACTCGATATCGAGTGATTGACTTGATGTCGAATGGATCTCAGTTGATGTCGAGTGAAACCCTAGCCGTCGAGACGCGTTTTTTAGGAGTCTCAATTAGAGGAGATTTGCTTAATCATGAAGACAAGTGTTGTGCGCCTAATTTGCAATGTTTTACACTTACTTTTATATCGATTTCTGCATGCATTTCATACATTTGGGCTAGAGCAGTACAAAATCTATGTAGTTTATGCTTATTTGCTAAATTATTGAGTCTACACTAGTTTATGTTTAATTTCGCATAAATCAAGGCATTTGACAGGAATTCGGAGAAAGGACGGAATGCTCGAAGTCAACTATAGAAAGTCCAAGGTAAAGGAGCAGCGGAAGCAGGACAAATCGAGCAGAAACAAGGAAAGAGCAACTCGACACAGTCTGGTCGATATCGACCACTTCTAGTCGATATCGGGTAAAATCAGTCGAACTCCAGCAATGTCGAGCAAAGCCACTCGAGGAGCCGAAAGCTAGTCGACGTCGAGTAGCCTTACTCGATGTCGAGTATACCCGACGAGCCCAGAACCTGCTCGAGCTCGAGTGCAACCCCGGAGGAAAAATCCTACTCGACGTCGAGGAGTTTGGTCGATGCCGAGGACAATCTAGTCGAGTCCGAGTCCAAGATCGAGTTGGATGTGAGAAGATACAGTGCTTGCAAGAGAAGATATGTGGAATTTTATCCATCCACATCAAGATCTATCAAGTCAAGAAGGGATCTATCCAAATTAGTCCTAGTTTCCTTTTAGATTTATTTCCTTTATCATAATATTTTATCTTAAGCCTTTTAGATAGAAAGTTTTAGATTTAGAGATAATTGTTCCTTCCTAGAATAGCTACATGGAAAATTATAAATAAGGCTTTAGGGGCTGGATTTTGGAATCATTTAATTATCCAAGCCAAGCCACAAGAGAACACATAGATAGAGATAGCGAGTAGGAGAGAGAAAGCTAAGGCCGAGTGGAGTTGGAGAAGTTGAGAGACGATTTGGCTTTGTTCGGTTGTAAGTCTTGTTTGAGTTTATTAATGCAATTTAGTTCCTTTTTGTTGTTGATGGGTTTCTTGATGATGAAAAACGAGTAGTCACCCAACTTCTAGGGTCGGGGTGAGCCCGACGGTAGCCATGTAAGATGATGCGATAAAGGTACAATCTTTTGACGCGATTTCGTCTTCTATCCCTATGAGCATGATTCTTTTGCGAAAGTTGAAGGTGATCCTTGTTTGTGTTTTTGAAGCGAAAGTGATCTTAATTCAACTTGGATTAATTATGTGAAAAAGGGTTAGTAACAATTAGGGTTTATGCGAAAGTCTCTATATTCCTATTTGTTAATAACGAGAGTTATTTGATGAAAAGGCATGATCTTTTATATCCTTATGCATTATTTTATATGGTTATCGTTGTGGTGTTGAAACTCTGATCTTGGATGTCTTTAGTTTATTGATTTATTTCTCATCAGTTTCATGTTCTGTCTTGCGAAAGTTACGAATTTCATTCTGCTGAGTACTCGACATCGACAAGATCTGGTCGACATCGGGTAAGTTTTGGTCGACGTCGAGTACTGCTGCTCGAGATGGACTACTTTTGCTTCGTTTTCATTTCTGTTCATTTCTGTTTTACAGTTAGTCGACTGAGGTTAGTCGAGATCGAGTACTTCTACTCGATATCGAGGACTTCTGCTGGTCGAGATCGTGAAGAGTTTTGGAACTGAAAAGGCGGGCGCTAAAACGCTTCCTCGTGGATCGATGTTGACTGCCTTCTACTACAACGGGAGGAAGTCTTCTATTTATTTGATGAGATAGGGAGTCAGTTTGCTTTATATTTTATTTATATTTCATACTTGACACATCCTCCTGCAACAAAAAAATTGGCGCCGTTGCCGGGAAAGCAATCAATCGCGCCCTTTTTAGTTCTTTTTACTCTTCTTTTTGCCTTTTAGTTTCTTTTTGTTTTTGTTTTTCAGTTGTATGCGAAGAACTGATCGCACACCCATAGACCCTATTCTCGAGCCCGAACGTTTCTTCCATCTTCAGCAAAGGCTTAGGAGGAGACTCATGGCGACTCCACCCAACAATGAGAATGCGGTCCTGCTCACACCAACACAGGAGCTTGAGAAACTCCGCCTATAGATAGAGAAACTCACCACTTGAGAAGCAGAACACGCCCGACGAGAGGCGGAATATGCACAGAATCAGCAACGGTTGGAGGCAAGGGTAGATCGCGAGGTCAACGCAAGAAGGGAACTTGAGGAGCAGATTGGGCATGCCCCAGCCAACGCAAAGGAGTATCTGCATCCTACTCTGGAAGTTCTAGAATCGCCGATCGTTCTTCCCCCTGTTAATTTTCAAATTCGTCATTCTTTTATTACTGAAATTAGGAGGAGTAAATTTAGGGGAATCATCAATAAATGTCCTTTAGAACATGTCACCACTTTTATAGATTTATGTGAAGCTATTGCAAATGGTGCTAATTTGGAATATCTAAAACTAAAGGCTTTCCGTTGGTCCCTTGCAGGAATAGCATCACAGTGGCTGGAAGGATTGCATGCACGATCAATTCGCACTTGGAACAAACTACATGACCTCTTCCTCAACAAGTTCTTTCATGTTGCAAAGACAGCTGCTCTCAGACAACAAATCACGACTTTCAGAAAAAAGCCAGGGGAGACACTTGCAAAGGTCTGGGAGCGCTACAAAAGGCTTCTGAAATCCTGTCCTACGCACGGACAACCACCCTACGTCATCCAGGAGATCATCTTCAACTGCCTAGATGCGCCTACTAAGGATCGGATCAACAACTACACCACCTATGGGTATCTCGAGTACACTCCGCGCCGTGCTTGGGAAGTCTTCGAAACACTGGCCAACTACGACAATACATATGGGACTTCTACGGCTTCAACCGAAAGGTATGAAAGGCCTGCCCCATCCATGCCATTGTATGAGCAACCAAAGATGATTGATCCGGACGTCAGGGACCAGTTCCACAATGACCAGGTACGTCGTCTTACCAAACAGGTTAAGTTTCTGTCTAAGGATAAGCCTTGCTTTGAATGTGGGTCTGTGAGGCACAACACCACTGCGTGCCCACATGTCGATTAAGTACATCAAGCAGAAACCCACAAAGAGGTAAGGTATGCGGGGGGACACTACTCAGGACTACATCAGAACCAGAATCGGAGCTATTAATGCCAGCCCCAGCATCAAAATCCCCCGCCCTATAGAGCTCCTGGTCACCCTGGAAGAGAAGGTAAGAAAGATGATCTGCAGACCATTCTTGAGGAGATGCGGAGGAATCATTCAGACGCCAAACAATCTATCAATTCCATCCACACTCAGCTGCATGGTGTCAACTCTAGGCTTGGAGAAATCGATATCTGGCGGAAATCGATTGAAACCTAGATTGGTCAACTGGCTACATCCTTCCCCAAACAATCAGGTACGCTCCCTGGATCCTCTGAACCTAACCCTAAAGGTAAATCTACAGGACAGGTGGCTGCCTTGAATCTAAGGAGTGGGCGACAGATGCAAACGGCCGAGAAAAGCACAGACGGATAAGCTACAAGAGACTCCTCAACGTCGACCAAACCAGCCGACATCGACCAGACCGTACTCGACGTCGAGGAACCTCTACTCGACATCGACCAGAACCATACGCCAGTGCCGAAGTCGAGCAATCCAGTCGACATCGAGGAGACCTAGTCGACGTCGACCAGCCTTCTGCCCTTATCGACAACCCTTCAACACCTCCGACGAAGAAAACGCTGCCATTCCCAACAAAATCTCCAAAGGATCCAGCAGAAAAGAAGTTTCAACATTTCATAAAGATGCTTCAAAGGCTCAATGTCACAATCCCTTTCATAGAAGCTCTTAATGAGATGCCATCATATGTAAAGTTCCTCAAGGAGGCGATCAATGGCTGAGATCGCAGAGGTGTGCAGCCAGATGGACGTTCTGGAGAAAAGGCCAGATCCAGGTAAGTTTGTTATAACCATTGGATTTGGTCAATATAAATTTAATGCTTTATGTGACTTGGGAGCCAGTGTGAGTATAATTCCTTTCTCAATCTGGTCCAAGATTAAGATAGGTGCTTTAGAGCTTGTGGATGCAAAACTATACATGGCAAACAACACGGTGGTCATCCCAACATGCATGGTGGACAATGTGCCAGTGCAAGTAGGTAAGTTCTTTGTCGCTGCTGATTTCTTAGTTATGTATATGGAAGAGGACCCTGCTTGCCCAATCATATTAGGAAGGCCCTTCTTAGCGACGGTGGATACCAACATAAGCGTAAGGAATGGGGTGCTCACTTTCAACATCAGCGATGAGGTAATTGAGTATTCCTTTAATAAAACTGAAAGGCATACAGGTCCCATGGAAGAGGTCAAGTCAATATCAGCCAGGTACATCAGTTGCGGGGAGCCTAAGGTAAGAAATATGACTCCCGATGAGCTGGAGAAGTGAGACATGGAAGCCCAGGTGGAGGAGATCATGGCCATCCTGAACGACGACACAGTGGATCTACTCGACATCGACCAAGGTAAGTCAATATCGACTAACTTCTTTTTGGATGCCTTGTCAGGATTCAAGTATGGGGTCGAAGTCAAGCAGACGTACTCGACGTCGAGTACTCTAGTCGACATCGACCAGATCCCAAGCCCACCACCGAATACGCCTTCATCGAGTGGACCACCCGAAGTCGAGCTCTACTCGACGTCGAGTAGTCTACTCGACATCGACCAACTTCCTTCGTCCTCGACTCCTCCTTCCTCGACGAACTGTCCACCAGACGCAACGATCTACTCGACGTCGAGTGCCTGTACTCGAAGTCAACCAGATTCCAAGGTTCCCAATTCCGATTCTGCAAAGGTAAGCCAAGGTACAGACATCTCTTCTCCTATTTCAATTAAAGGTTTATCTATACATGGGAGATGTTTGTCTTGGTATGTGCGATTGTGCAGGGTTCCAATGATGATCCCAAGGAGTCTGAAGTAGAAGACAAGGTCTATGTCGCCAAATCAAAAGATCATTGGTTTCCCAACAAATTTAACAATAAGAAGATGGGACCTTTCACGGTGAACAAGATCCATTCAGGAGGATTGCAGTTGATGGACAAGAATGGAGTCTTGTTTGAAGCCCAAATTACATGGGCCCTGCAAATGCCACCTTGAGCTTAACGGAGAAAGTCGGCCTAGCGACTATAAAGTCTAGAGCTTGTAAATAGACAATTAGTTTTTGGGATTTTTGGACATTTTTACTTTTGGTTTTTGTTTTTGGACATTGTTTTTAAGTTTTTTTTTTTTGGATAGTTTCCGTCTAACGGATCTTGCAGGGAAGAGAAGCTGCAGACGTACTCGACGTCGAGTACGCTACTCGAGGTCGACCATCCTCCTCGATATCGACCATCCTCCTCGATGTCGACAACCTCTGCAGTAACATTCACACTCGATTCCGGTGATCTGTACACCTGTCTAGTGAGTTTCTTTCTTCACCCTTGTTTTTATACAGTGAGGACACTGTAATGTTTAAGTATAGGGTGGGGGAAGGGCTTACTTTATGCATATTTGATCATATTTGGCAATATGTGTGCATATTTGATTTGACATTGCTTATACATGGCTACTTTGGACTTCATATTTGATTTACGTGCTTATACGTTTGTTTTCCAAAGTTTGAAAAAAAATCACCCCCATTGGAAATTTGGATTAGTGTTATGGAAGCTTAAATTGAACTCGACGATGCAAAATTAGATTCATTAGAGATATAGAATGAAATTGCCTAGTAAAGGGAAGTCACAATGAAGTGCATTATTTTTTGAAAACCATGAAATGAGGTAAAATTTGAAATTGCTTTTGACATGTTGAATGATAAGAGGATGGAGGACTTTATATTTTCCATATAATGCTCATATTGTTATATCCTAGCCATACCTCTGATTATGCGTCACAAAAGCCATAATATGCCTTATTTCATATTTGCTCCACATGATCTAAATATTTTCCATTCTTTACATTATTTCCTTATCGGGGGATAATGTTGAGAATGATGCTACATTATGGAGATAATTATATGGTTGTTGTGTTGTTATTATCATTTTTGGAGTTTGGCAGGAAAGTTTCAAATATTATGGAAAATTTAATGAGTGAAAGAAAATCCGGTCACCTTAGGAGATAAAGGTAGATCGACCCTGCTTGCATTGAGATGTTAGTTCCGTAGGATGGGACACCAATCTGAGAAGTCCGAAGCACTAAGTATCTGGGGCCATTCGTGACACCTATGTTTGCGACTCGCGAGAAGGAAGTGCTGAGGTTAGAGAGGTGAAAACATAATATTGAAAAAAGCATTGAGCGATGAGAGAAAAGGTGAGAAATCAAAAGAAGAAGGAATGTGGTATCAAAGTTTGGAAAGTACTCCATTTCCCCGGATCATTAGCACCACATGGCCAAATACATCCCAACTTTAGCCTTTTACCAATATACTCCTTATTGAGCTTAAATTAAAGTCGTCTTGATTATTAATGCTTTGTCACTTATGAATTATTTTGCATAACCTTTCTTTTGTGAGTAGATGTTGCTTTTTAAATTGCACATGTATCGATTTGTGGCACTAGTACCTTTTCAAGGATGGTAATTGATTGCAGGGACAAATAAGAATGAATCTGCATGCATTTCAAACATTTGGGCTAGAATAGTATTGCTTGAGAGTATTGCTTGAGGACAAGAAAGCTTAAGTATGGGGTGTTTGTTGTGCGCCTAATTTGCCATGTTTTACACTTAATTTTATATTAATTTCTGCATGCATTTCAAATATTTGGGCTAGAATAGTACAGAATCTATGTAGTTTATGCTTATTTGCCAAATTATGGAGTCTACACTAGTTTCTGTTTAATCTCGCAGAAATCGAGGCATTTGACAACAATTCGGAGAAAGGGCGGAAAGCTCGAAGTCAACTACAGAAAGTCCAAGGTCAAGAAGCAGCGGAACCAGGAAAAATCGAGCAGAAACACTAAGTATCCAGGGTCATTAGAATAATATCTATTAGTTGACTCTTCAATTAATTGATAATATTTCTAATTAGTTTCTTTCATATTTTTACCCTAAAATTGAAGAAACCCTTTGGCTAAAGGGTTCTTCGATTACCAATCCTAAAACCTTTGCTTTCTTGTTATCAAGTTGTTCATCTTACATTCAAACACAAGTTACAAATCCAAAAGAGAAACAATCGAAAATTGTCGCTAAACATCCAAGGAGAAAACCGTTGCTGCAACAGGAGGAGCACCGTCGCTGCATACCTGCTGCACCCATGCGGCGGCCGCCGCCTCCCTACCGCGGCCGCGACATCTTCCTGTCGCCGTCGTGATAGCTGCAGTGTTTTCGTGGTTGTTCTTTGTGTTCGTCGCTTATTGTTGTAGGAGGAAATCGAGTTTAAAATATAATAAAATAAATCAAACCAGATTCGTGCCCACACAAATAATTACAAGACTTCCTCCCGATGTAGCAATAGGAAATCAGGATCGTTCCTCGAGGAAGCGTGTCAGCGGATCTCAGATAGCAGATGTATCTCACGGACAGAAGTCGACTCCAGAGTACTCGACCTCGACTAGGGGTAGTCGACAAGGATCAGGCACAGTCGAATTCGAGCAAGCAAGGGTCACTAGTGCTGGTCGATTTCGAGTAACTCTCCTCGACGTCGAGTAGAAGTCGTCGAAGTCGAGTAGGGCTCGTCGATGTTGAGTACCTGCAAAGACAGAAACGAAAGCGATCTTGCTCGATCGAATATTAGTAGTCGACGTCGACCAGGGTTGGTCGAAATCGAGTAGAAAACAGTAACGTAAATAAAAGCCAAAGTTCGCAGATTTCGAAATAAACACTGTAAAAGAAAACTTCGAAGATCGGGGTTTGCAACAACGATAACCAAACATGCTTAAGGCAAGAGAAAGAGAAATAATCATGCAAATCACATCAGAGGATCAAGCTTTCGCCTTTTCCAACAATTGGAAAACTCTCTCAAGAAACCCTAATTGTATCTACCAATTTTATGTTTATAATCCAAGTGGTTAATCTGAATCTCTATTAATTAGGTAATAAAGATATAAAAGGCAGTGGATGATCAAAGCACAATAAAGGTCGAATCTTTAACTCAAACACGCATGGCTATCGTCGGGCTCACCCCAACCCTAGAAGTAGGTGAACTACTCGCTCTTCATCATAGCAAAAGACATCAATAATAAAAGGGAAATAACTAATTGCATTAAAATAAACCAAAGCTTACAACAGATCGAAGCCAAATTGCTCTCGCTTTCCAACTCCTCTCGGCCTCCACTCTCTCTCTCTACTTGTGTTCTCTCTAAATTGGAATCAACAAAAACTAGCCCCATGTGCTTTATTTATAATGCTAACTTCTCGCTATCCAAGGAAATAAATCTCTATCTAATCCTAAAGATCTAAATCTTGATGTTGTTGATAAATCCTTCCTTCCATAGATAGATCTTGATAGAATTGGATGGATCCGGCCTTGCTTCGTGCCCAAGTGATCAATGATGTCTCTAAAGTAGCCATGTCTTTATGCATATTTTAGTTCCATATTTTATGTACTTTGCATATTTCGGGTTGGGAATATGTCAAATTTATGTAATATATGCTTATTTTCTAGAAATAGAGATCTACATAAGTTTCGGTTTAGTATTGCAGAATATGGAGCCATTTCGGGAGAAAACCAAGAAGCAAAGACGGGAGCTCAAAGCTACTCGATATCGACAAAGTTTAGTCGATATCGACAAACCATGTCTAGGCACATCACTGATCGAGGAGCACATGTCGAGAAGCCAAGGAACAACGTTGCCCGACTCCAGCACTCTCCTCGATATCGAGTTGATTACTCGATATCGACAAAGCTGAAGACCACACCCGGAGTCGAGGAGAGCCTGATCGAGGATGCCGCGGAGAACTACTCGACTTGCCCAAGACAGGCCGGACACTGAGCATCACCCTACTCGATATCGGGGAAACTCCTCGATATCGACAAGCCTAGAGCACTAGTCCGAGCAGTATCGACGAGTGGCTACCCGACACCACCAAGCCCGCCTAGTCGATGAGACCATTTTACTCGATATCGAGTTATTTACTAGATATCGAGGACCCAAAGTCACCTGTCCGAGCATGTCGAAGACCAGCTACCCGAGACGCCGAGCCGAGCCGAAGTCGAAGTCTGAGTTACTCGAGATCGAGTAGATTTACTCGAGATCGAGGAAATATGTCCGGAGACGCGTTACGCGGTTTGAGAAGTCCAACTCGGATTGGGATTCCTTGGGGCCGAAGATTGTCGAGTTCTATCTGATTTTATCAAGATCCATCATGGAGGAGAAGATTTATCCACTTGAAGATATTTTAGGTGTTTAGATATAATTTCCCTTTTTAGATTTATTTATGTTATTCCATTTATTTATCTTTAAAGCTTTTAGATATAGAGTTAGATATAGATAGATATTTCTATCCTTGAATAGCAAGGAGTAGAAGGCTATAAATAAATCCCATGGGGCTGATTTTAGGAGGGATCCAATTCACAAGCTAGAGAAGTAGTTCACAGAGACGTTTAGGAGTTCGAAGGTTTTAGGGTTTTGGCGTCCAACGAAAATAGTCCACCCACTTCTAGGGTTGGGGCGAGCCCGACGATAGCCCTGCGTGTTTGAGGTAAAGATCCGACTTTTATCATGTTTTAAGCATCTGCTACTTGTTATATGTTTATTACCCATCTAATGGAGGACTATGCTAACAACTTGGATTATAAACATAAAATCGGTAGAGACAATTAGGGTTTCTTGAAAGAGTTGTCTAATTGTTGGAAAAGGCGAAAGCTTAGTCCTTGGATACGATTTACATGATTATCTGTTTATTTCTGCCTTATGCATGCTTGGTTATCATTATTGAAAACCCCAATCTTGGAAGTCTTTTACATACAGTTTATTTTCGAGAGTCCCAAAGCCTTTGTTTTTATTTTATTCCGTTTTACTGTCTGCCTTCCTCGATATCGAATAGCACTTGTCGATATCGAGTTACTGATTCTCGATCCAGATCGCTGTAGCTTCTGTGTGCAGGTGATCGACCAAGCCAACTCGACGTCAGCAACCCTACTCGATCTCGAGTTGCCCTAGTCGAGATCGACTACCATCCTGCGACTGCTGCTGCGCTGCTCGACTTGTCCGATCTTCTGTCGACTAACCCTAGTTAAGATCGAGGACAACTGTGGTCGACTTCTGTCCGTGAGATTCCACCGCTGCCTAGGATCCGCTGACACGCTTCCTCGTGGATTCGATCCTGACTTCCCACTGCTGCATCAGGAGGAGGTCTTGTAATTATTTGCAAGGGACGGAATCTGGTTTGCTGTGATTTATTTATATTTTAATTTGCATTCTCGATTTCCTCCTACAACAATCAACTCTTCCTTGGATTGGCCAAATGGACTCGCGGGCTAAAAATAGTGTGGTCGACGTCGACCATGAAATACCCCAAAGTATTTTTGAGGATTTCAGTTTTAATGAAAATAAATAAATAGATAAATTCTCTTTATATTAAATTTGGTAAAATAAGTTAAATTTAAATTTTATTAGTCCACATAAAATACCTAGTGTAAAGTTTTAGAATAATTATATTATTCAAAGCACAATAAAAATAATTTATTCAAAGAGATAAAATAATTCCTCATTATCAAGATTAATTTATGTAAGTAAATAAAAATCGGGACTAGTATTTAAGTAAAATATCACAAATAAAATATACATATTATATATAAGTGAATTAGTGAATAACTAGTTATATATCTACATTTATTTACGGATATACATGTTTATATTTGGATACGTAAATGGATACATACACACATTTAGATATGTATATGTTTAGGCGTATATATATACACACACTCTTCCATCGGCCCATTCAGTCAAGCCAGCCCATGCCTGCATACGAGATGTTGATTTTTTTTAACAAAATCCCTCTTTTAGCAAATGATAACTATTAATATTTTAGCCAAATCTTTAAACCTAAAATCCCTATCTTTAGGAGATCCAATAAGGTCAAATTTGAGAGGACGTTGCCGGCTTTCAGTTTCTCTATCTCGTCCACCATATTTCCTTCTCCATCATCCTCTACAAACACCCGAACACCTACCGAAAATCACAAACCACCACACTCTCCGATCGCCCTCGACCACCACTGCAGGGATCCTCAAACACCCAGTAAGCCACCGTGAAAGCCTCGACGCAACAACTCATCGGAAAGACGTCCGAATCGCCGCCGGAAGTTTCTGCAGAACTGTGTTCGACAGCCCTCTGTCGGGCTACTCCACCGCCACCACAGTGGTCCGACGTCTCCGATTTCAACATTAGCGTGCTCTCTGCATCACCCTCTATTGATCTCAACTTTTCCCTTGCTCAGAAACATTTCGAGGCGCTCACACTACAACCCCAAAGTTGACTGGTGAGCAGTTTTGTCTCTGTGCAGAAAAACGTGGTACATGTACGTTTTGTCTTTCTTTCCTTCCATCCAAGAGCTGTTATCTCATCAAAATCATTCATTTTCAGATTCATACCATACCAAGGGATTGAAGACTCGAAATTTGGACTCTTTCGAGTCTCGTTTGGGTAAGATCCGCTCCAATCTTCACAAGTTATCAAGTTTCTATTACGTAGTCGATCTTATGCTAACCAATATCTCTTATTCAATCAGTTGGCATCCGTTATTGGCTCCTGAGATTATTTGGGTACAGATTTGGGTTTCTTTCGGAAGAAATCAAGGGTATGTTTTCACTTTTTAAAAGTTACGGGGCCGTTTTCGTAATTTTTAAAAAGTTACTAACACCCTTTTTAAATTCTGTAAAATCTCAGGTCTAATATCAAATTATTTTCCTCAACAACGAATAAGCATTTTGTCGGATTAAGGCAAGTAGTTTGGTTCAATCAGTGCATTTCTGCAAATTTCGTGCCTTTTTCGCAATTATTGCTTTTTGTGTCCTTTATAAATTCCATGCTATGAGTTTGTGGTAAATATGCAAGTTATTTCAGTTTGTTTCTATTTATCAATTCTTTAATCTCACATAGCATGTCAACTCGGGTAATTATAATTTGACCCTATGGTTTGAGAAATTTATATTAGATGTCCGAACTTCCTAAAAAGCATGATTTGTCCATTTTGTTCCTTCATGCTAGTTAAGTATGGTATATTATTGGTTTTGAATATCCATGCTTGTCATTATTTCGTGCACTTTATAGATCTAAAGTGTACATTATGCTTTTTGTGGTCACCTAGGATGTATTTGTGGATTGGTACTTATACGAGTTGTGTTATTATTATTGTTGTTGTTGTTGTTGTTGTTGTTGTTGTTATTATGATGTGTCTTAAATAATGGAAAAGGGTAAAGTCAGGTCAAGGTTCGGTTATACCTTGCTCTATAAACGTCTCATGAGATGCCCCTTCGAAATTGCAAATCTCTCGAATGGGTACATCTACCTAAGGGTAGTAGGTCATCCGCCCAGTATATGCGGCCGAGGCCGGTATCACTTGTCCTAAGTAAACGATAATGTTGTGTATATTGTGTTATTACTATTATTGCGTTGTACATTACTTACTAATAGGTGACCCATTTTCAGTGATATTATATCATATTCTTTCCGTACTCGGAATATGATTCCTTAGGATCTTCGGATCCGCATCCCAGTCAAACCCTCGATCCTTTTGGATCATCCTGTTATGTTAATGTTTTTATTTGATGAAACGAGTCAGGTTCCACATGAATAGTTACTCCTAATTTATATTTTAGTCTACAATCACCAATACCCTTTTATGGTCAATGGGTGGTAGACGGAGTCTTGAACATTTTACTTTCTGCTACTTGCTAGTCGTAAAAAGACTAACCGTCATACTTTTCTCCTTTGGACGGCTGGGGTCCCTGGTTTGCATACTATACCTCAGCCACTAATCCGCAGGTTTAGGTAAACGGTCTTGAGGTGTTGAAGAATAAAGGATTTCATTGTTTTCAATTTATTGTGTTTTTGACTTAAGGTACAAACTTTCAAATTTTATGAGAATTATTTTATTATTTCCGCTGCTACTATTTCATCAATTCGGTTATTGTGTTTGGACCCCTTTGTTTTGGGTAACTTAATTTATTTTAGAATGCTATTTTATATTTAAGTCTTCCGCTTATTTAATATTTGCTTATTATCATCTTGCTTATGGGAGCATGGTTGCATGTCCCTATAAGCCTAAGGCGGTTACAAAAACATTGAAGTCTGCGTAATTGCTGGCGCTGCAACATCTCTTCGGTGTTCTAAGAAGGGGTGTTACAGAAGGTGGTATCAGAACTTAGGATTTTAAATAAAGTAAAAATATGTGTTTTATAGTTTGAAATGAATTTAAATGTATTTTAAAAGCTATTTAAAATGGTTTATTTTGTATTAAAAAAAAGGTTATTATTAAACCTAATTTAAATGTATAAACACCTTTTTATCACAAGGATTTAAATCAAATTTTGTAAAACAAAAAAAAAATTCTCAAAATTAATTTAAATGTATAAATATTTTCTTTATCATGAGTATTTAAAGGAAAGTTTGTTTTAAAAAAATGTATTTTAGAAAATAAGCATTTAGAAGTGTTTGAAACTTTATAATAATGATAGTAATAAATAATAATAATAATAATAATAATAATAATAATAATAATAATAAATGTATTTCATAAGTAATGATATAGGTGTTTAAAATTAAAAAAAAATGTGAGAATTTCATATCATGGTAGAGTCGTTAGCATTCCGACCTTAATTTCAAAATATTCTAGCCCTCAAGTACCTAACCTGTAATGTTAGAGTCGTTAGCATTCCGACCTTAAGTTATGTCAATTTGGGTATTGACACTCGCGTAATTCATTTTTTTTAGATGCTTGCAATCTTGCCTGAAGAGAGTGCAATCAACGGGGGAGAAGTTGTCCCCTTAGCTGCATCGAGGCCATATTACAGCTCGATCAACTTTTCCATGACTCGCCTCGCAATTCAATCGCACAATATGGAACCGCGAGTCTATCTTTCAGATTCTGCAGAGTGGATTCATCCATATAAGAGGTTTTGTGATATGGAGTTGAGGAAGTGGGAGGATTTGGAGAATACCCTTCGAACGGACATTCATCGACTTATGCTACTCATGCGCCCTGCGGTTGATGCCATCAACCATTGGCGTCGTATGATACGCTTTGGTCCGGACTACAAGGTGGAAGGAACGATGGTCCTATCTGATAATGTGCTTCCACCAATAGATGTCATTTGCTACAAGATGGAGCCGCAACCTTACAACTTGGTAAGTAAGAACATGATTGAAATGTCACCGATCTATACTTATGAGAAGCATTGTTTTGATCGCATGGAGGCCGGAGAAAAGAGGCGTCTTCGACTAGAACACCTCATTTGTGAGGCATTGGATCATCTTAGTGAAGTGAATGAGCATATAAGAGAGTGGAGGTATCGAATGATCCATGGCCTACCTTCAACAAGTGATGTAACAACCTCTTGGCAAATGAAGTGGCACACAGAGAAGTTACAAAGGGTTGCAGAGCTACAAGCACTCGAAAAAGAAATGGAGGAAGATTTAGAGTATGACATCAATCGAGGTGTCATATTTAAGTATTTGAATCCATTGTCTGGCATACGCCGTGGATATTACTTTCCTGTTTATGGAAACCCTCATTATTAAAGAAAAGCTAGAGAGACTTAAGACAATATTTCCATTCAATAATGGGTGAAGGACCTGCGTGTCCCTAGATGCCCATTAGCCATTTCTAAGATATAGTATTCTCCGCATTTGAAAACTTCGAGACTCCTCGTATTGTTGTTTGAAGTTATGACCCTATATAAGTATGAATTGGTTTTACATTGGTTTTGGGAGTAATTATAATTGGGTGAAATTTTGGATGTCATATAAGTGAATAGGGTATAAATGACATCAAATGCTATCTATATGGCAAGGTCTTTTTGAGTATTATGTGCACCAATTAGGAAAGGCTACACATTATTGTTTTCTGCCAAGAGGATGAAGTTGGTTTATGGTAGAAAACTGTTAAGCGATCTCAAGGATGCAAACCTTTAATCGGCCCCTCGCTGGAAATTGCAGTACAACTCCTCTAAGGAGGGAGAAGAAAGAAGAATTCTAGTTCATACTCCTAAATGGATGAAAGTAGTTGAGCAAGAGACGAGATGTTACAAAGCCCTCACTAGCCCCCCAAGACTACAAATGTTGCGAATGGATTGCCCTTCCCTATACAGTTATATGAACAATGAGGGTGAACACAACATAATTGGACCATTTAACCTAGACAAGAGTATATACATGATGAGGAAAGAGGTCGATGCCAACACACCAATAACTCAATATACTATGTACTACCAAATTGAGTTAATCGATATTCCATTCGATTTGAGAGCTACTCATTCTTTTATGGCTTAGAGTGTTGTCCATAGATTTAAGTTAGGTAGTGTGCCTTTAGACAAACTGTTTAGGGTCGAACTCTCTAAAAGAGGGAACAATGATAGGAACGAAGATGTTGAGCCAATTTCCTATCACGATTGAGGGTCGAGAATTCGACGCCGATTTAGTGGTGATTCCGCTTATGTCGTTGGATATCATCTTAGGTATGGATTGGTTAGGGCAACATGGTGCGCGTGGTGATCGACTTCGAGCGGAGGATTGTGACTGTATCACCGGATGGCACATGCATGTGCAATTTCCGCGGGCGCGTTTCCGTTGAGAACGGCCATATTATTAACATGATGCAGGCAGCGAGGCTACTGCGACAAGACTGTGTGGGCCAATTATGCTATTTACCGGACTCTAAGTCCGAGACGGTCACAATCTCCGATATTCCAGTGATTCGGGAATTTCCCGACGTATTTCCTGATGACATTACCGAGTTATCATCAAAACGCTTTGTTGAGTTCACAATTGATCTGGAACCAGGGACGTCTCCACTCTCCAAGCTCCATATCGTATGTCACCCCTTGAGATGAAGGAGCATAAGTCTCAATTTGGAGAGCTGTTGGAGAAGGGCTATATCAGGCCTAGTGCGTCGCTATGGGGGGTTCCAGTATTATTTGTGAAGAAGAAGGATGGATCCTTCCAACTGTGTATTGACTACCGTGAGTTGAATAAAGTGACGATCAAGAACAAGTACCTATTGTCGCGAATGGATGATTTGCTCAATCAACTACAAGGAGCAAATGTGTTCTCCAAAATCGATCTTCGTTCTGGGTATCATCAGTTACGGATTCATGAGGAGCACATCCCGAAGACTGCTTTCAGGACTAGATATGGGCACTATGAGTTCGTGGTGATGCCCTTTGGCTTGACCAATGCCCGAGCTGTGTTTGTGGAGTCGATGAACAGGTGTTTTCATGACTATCTGTATAAGGTTGTGGGGGTGTTTATCGATGATATTTCGATCTACTCTCCGAGTGAGGAAGCGCATGAGGAGCATCTGCGGACCGCATTGATAGTTCTGCAAAAGCATCAACTATATGCTAAGTTGTCCAAGTGTGACTTCTGGATCAAGCAGGTGACCTTTCTAGGTCATATCATATCTGAGGAGGGAGTGATGGTGGACCCTCAGAAGATCTTAGCAGTGAAACACTGGGTTCACCCAAAGAATGCGAAGGAAGTTTTCTGGGACTAGTAGGATACTAAGGGAGAAACTGGTTTGAGGGGAGAAGTGCGAGCAAGGCTTTAAAAAAAAACACATTGACCACTGCGCCGACTCTAGCATTGCCGAGAGACGGGGAAGAATACCTAGTGTATAATGATGCTTCTAAGCAAGATATGGGTGTGTGATGATGTACGATGATGGAGTACTCACGTTTGCTTCCAAGCAGCTAAAGCAGTATGAAAAGAGTAAGCTAGTGCAAGGTTTGGATTTAGTTGTTGTTGTACTTGCATTGAAAATCTGGCAATAAAATCTTTACGGTGGTCAGTGTCAAATCTTCACATATCATAGGAGCTGAAGTACATTGTTACTCGGAAGAACATCCACATAAGTCAGATAATATGGTTGGAGCTTATTAAGGATTACGACATGGAAAGTCAATGTCATAAAAGGTGCTCTAAGCTAAAAGCGTCATTGAGTAGCTATGATAGCAAGATGAACATCGTAGAAGACCTATTCCGCAAAAGGATTTGCTAAATTTAAGATTCGAATCCCATCTCATATTCTAGGGATTATCCCTGCTTCTCTTATACACTCACACAGATAGATTGTTGAGTTAGGGATCGATTATTTACTCCGTGTTTTACCTGATTGGTGGGGCAAAACTCTAGTCATTCGATGTGTTTTTCCATCCGCTGTAATTCCATATGTTCTCCACCCGATCTAAGGGTAATGTCTTGATGACATAATTGTGATCGTGATCCGAACTCTTTGGTTAAGGTCTGAGGAAGAAATCCCAAATGTTTTTTTTTCCTTCATAAAATATATCGTGCATTCATCTCATAAGAATAAGATCGAAAGAAGGCGAAGAAGATCATGAAACAAACAACACACTGGACAACGTATCAACCATCGAAGACAAAGAAGATCAACAGAAGAATCCGTCCAATATAAAACACTAATCACTTACGAAAAGGGTTGACTAGTTTTACCTATAGTGGTTGCCTTCAAAACCTATCCGGCCGGATCATTTGGTAACCTGGAAAAGGGAGTCAAATGAGGTTGAGACGAAAGCCAATGGTAAGTTAGGAAACCATATTCGTTGTGTGGTATGAGTTACTAACCCCTAATAATAACAACTTAACTACGATCGCTCTTCAACACATAGTATTATGTTTGCATCAATTATATGTGCTTAGGTGTACATTAAAAGGATGTTATTTTATTTTATTTAGTTCTTGTGAAATAATTCTCAGACTTTGACCATTATGAGTTCGGTGAACAACTAATTACGTTGGAGGTAATTAAGTTGTTTGGCTCTTGCAACAATGAGCTAAAAGCGTATTACTTTGTGCATACTCATAAAATTCCACGTCTTATCCTCTAACTACTCATATGGGTGTCATGTACGGTCCATATAGTTTCCTTTTCCCTCTTTATCTAAACTTGCCCCACACCTAAGTCAAGTAAGAAAAACAAGCTAGTAGTATGTCCGAGTTACGTTTTGAAACGTGGCTTACCCATCTCTCTGATCTTAGCAATCAAGATGCAAGTTGTATCATCATTATCTTTAAGGTATAACCTCTTTAATATGCCTTTCAAACCATTGAAACAATTTACGAAGTCCATTAAGAACCGGGTGTTTTTGCAACAAGTATTTTCATATGACAATGATAGTTAAATTGTCAAAAGGGAAATCAAGGTTAACAGCTAAACATAGATATCTTTGTTAAGATTTGAAAGTTGAAGATAAAATAAAATGGTCTAAGGTCACATTTCATTACTTTAAATAAACTATAAAAGTTAGGTCATTACAAGCCAAGCTAGCTAATGATGTCGACCCCTCCAAACAAAGTCATGAACTCATGCGTATTCTTACTTGATAAGATACCAAGTTCATTGCTCTTTCTATCCTTTCTCCCTTCCCTTTTCGTTGTTATTTCTATCCTTTGTCTCTTCCATGTTCGTTGTTCAAGTTTCGGGACGAAACTTATTTTAAGGAGGGAGATATGAAATACCCCAAAGTATTTTTGAGGATTTCAGTTTTAATGAAAATAAATAAATAAATAAGTTCTCTTTATATTAAATTTGGTAAAATAAGTTAAATTTAAATTTTATTAGTCCAAATAAAATACCTAGTGTAAATTTTTAGAATAATTATATTATTCAAAGCACAATAAAAATAATTTATTCAAATAGATAAAATAATTCCTCATTATCAAGATTAATTTATGTAAGTAAATAAAAATCGGGACTAGTATTTAAGTAAAATATCACAAATAAAATGTACATATTATTTATAAGTGAATTAGTGAATAACTAGTTATATATCTACATTTATTTACGGATATACATGTTTATATTTGGATACGTAAACGGATACATACACACATTTAGATATGTATATGTTTAGGAGTATATATATACACACACTCTTCCATCGGCCCATTCAGTCAAGCCAGCCCATGCCTGCATACGAGATGTTGATTTTTTTTAACAAAATCCCTCTTTTAGCAAATGATAACTATCAATATTTTAGCCAAATCTTTCAACCTGAAATCCCTATCTTTAGGAGATCCAATTAGGTCAAATTTGAGAGGGCGTTGCAGGCTTTCAGTTTCTCTATCTCGTCCACCATATTTCCTTCTCCATCATCCTCTACAAACACCCGAACACCTACCGAAAATCACAAACCACCACACTCTCCGATCGCCCTCGACAACGATTCCGGCGATACCAAGGCCGACGACCACCACTGCAAAGATCCTCCAACACCCAGTAAGCCACCGTGAAAGCCCCGACGCAGCAGCTCATCGGAAAGACGTCCGAATCGCCGCCGGAAGTTTCTGCAGAACTGTGTTCGACAGCCCTCTGTCGGGCTATTCCACCGCCACCACAATAGTCCGACGTCTCCGATTTCAACATCAGCGTGCTCTTTGCATCACCCTCTATCGGTCTCAACTTTTCCCTTGCTCAGAAACATTTCGAGGCGCTCAAACTACAGCCCCAAAGTTGACTGGTGAGCAGTTTTGTCTCTGTGCAGAAAAACGTGGTACATGTACGTTTTGTCTTTCTTTCCTTCCATCCAAGAGCTGTTATCTCATCAAAATCATTCATTTTCAGATTCATACCATACCAAGGGATTGTAGACTTGAAATTTGGACTCTTTCGAGTCTCGTTTGGGTAAGATCCGCTCCATTCTTCACAAGTTATCAAGTTTCGATTACGTAGTCGATCTTATGCTAACCAATATCTCTTATTCAATAAGTTTGCATCCGTTATTGGCTCCTGAGATTGTTTGGGTACAGATTTGGGTTTCTTTCGGAAGAAATCGAGGGTATGTTTTCACTTTTTAAAAGTTATGGGGCCGTTTTCGTAATTTTTAAAAAGTTACTAACACCCTTTTTAAATTCTGTAAAATCTCAGGTATAATATCAAATTATTTTCCTCAACCACGAATAAGCATTTTGTCGGATTAAGGCAAGTAGTTTGGTTCAATCAGTGCATTTCTGCAAATTTCGTGCCTTTTTCGCAATTATTGCTTTTTGTGTCCTTTATAAATTCCATGCTATGAGTTTGTGGTAAATATGCAAGTTAGTTCAGTTTGTTGCTATTTATCAATTCCTTAATCTCACATAGCATATCAACTCGGGTAATTATAATTTGACCCTATTGTTTGAGAAATTTATATTAGATGTCCGAACTTCCTAAAAAGAATGATTTGTCCATTTTGTTCCTTCATGCTAGTTAAGTATGGTATATTATTGGTTTTGAATATCCATGCTTGTCATTATTTCGTGCACTTTATGGATCTAAAGTGTACATTATGCTTTTTGTGGTCACCTAGGATGTATTTGTGGATTGGTACTTATACGAGTTGTGTTATTATTATTGTTGTTGTTGTTGTTGTTGTTATTGTTATTATGATGTGTCTTAAATAATGGAAAAGGGTAAAGTCAGGTCAAGGTTCGGTTATACCTTGCTCTATAAACGTCTCATGAGATGCCCCTTCGAAATTGCAAATCTCTCGAATGGGTACATCTACCTAAGGGTAGTAGGTCATCCGCCCAGTATATGCGGCCGAGGCTGGTATCACTTGTCCTAAGTAAACGATAATGTTGTGTATATTGTGTTATTACTATTATTACGTTGTACATTACTTACTAATAGGTGACCCACTTTCAGTGATATTATATCATATTCTTTCCGTACTCGGAATATGATTCCTTAGGATCTTCGGATCCGCATCCCAGTCAAACCCTCGATCCCTTTGGATCATCCTGTTATGTTAATGTTTTTATTTGATGAAACGAGTCAGGTTCCACATGAATAGTTACTCCTAATTTATATTTTAGTCTACAATCACCAATACCCTTTTATGGTCAATGGGTGGTAGACGGAGTCTTGAACATTTTACTTTCTGCTACTTGCTAGTCGTAAAAAGACTAACCGTCCTACTTTTCTCCTTTGGACGGCTGGGGTCCCTGGTTTGCATACTATACCTCAGCCACTAATCCGCAGGTTTAGGTAAACGGTCTTGAGGCGCTGAAGAATAAAGGATTTCATTGTTTTCAATTTATTGTGTTTTTGACTTAAGGTACAAACTTTCAGATTTTATGAGATTTATTTTATTATTTCCGCTGCTACTATTTCATCAATTCGGTTATTGTGTTTGGACCCCTTTGTTTTGGGTAACTTAATTTATTTTAGAATGCTATTTTATATTTAAGTCTTCCGCTTATTTAATATTTGCTTACTATCATCTTGTTTATGGGAGCATGTTTGCATTTCCCTATAAGCCTAAGGCGGTTACAAAGGCATTGAAGTCTGCGTAATTGCTGGCGCTGCAACATCTCTTCGGTGTTCTAAGAAGGGGTGTTACAGACCAGGTCTAGTCGACGTCGAGTAGAACTCGTCGATCTCGGCTTCTCTTCGCAGCTCCTTGAGTAGCTTTCTCTTCTCGAACATAGGTAGGGTTTCTGATCTGGTCGACGTCGAGGAGTGTAGTCGACGTCGAGGACAGTCGAGCTCGAGAGGTGTCCATCTTCCGTCCTTGATCAGTTTGTCTCCCATCTGTAGTCGACTTCGAGTAGGCTTTGTCGACATCGAGTAGAATCCTGTCTTCGTCTTCTCCTTTTTGTTTCGTCCTGAAATAGCTCCAAATTCTACAATATTAAACATAAACTTATGTAGATCTCTATTTCTTGAAAATAAGCATAAACTACACAAATTCGCTATATTCTCAATCCAGAATACATATGACGATAGAATAAGGAGCTTAAATACGCATAAAAACATGGCATAAAACATGGATATCACTTATTCACCTATTCCGCACTCAACACTTGTTCTAATTCAAGAGAAGTCAAGGCGATTTTGCATGATCAGGACAACCATAAGACGTTATTCTTGACTCGAAGGCCACAGGTGAAGGATCGGGAATAGCAACGTATCAGCACTAGACTTGTCGAAATCCAGGGTATTCTTGGTATTACAAATGAAAAAACCTTAGAAAAATACTTAGGTTGCCTTATTATTAATGGAATGGTAAATAAAGAAACATGTAGCGAGATTTTAGGTAAATCAAGGGACCAACTGAGCAAATGGAGGGCTAATGCCCTCTCTCAACAGGGGTGTGTGACACTCATATCATCAAACCTTGTCGCCAAGCCATTGTGTGCGATGCAAAATTTCATGCTCCCTTGCTCAATGCATAAGGAATTGGATCAAATTAATTGTACGTTCTTCTAGAATAAAGACACTCAATATCGACTGCTAATTGTCTGGTATAAAATTTGAAGAGCAAAGAGTAAAGGCGGGATGGGGCTACAAAAATCACAATATATGAACGAAGCGCTCCTGCCTAAACTGACCCCCACTTATTGAGAAATTTAAATCGGGCCTCATATTCTGAACCGGTAAATATATAGATAGCGGCAAAAGCCGAGGAGTACATAAAGTAAGACCATACCAAGGGTCTTACAAAAAAAGTGATACTACCCACAAAAGTGCTACTCGCAACTTTCATCCGCACTAGCGATACTCGACCCGCAAATAGATGTAAAGTACTAGACCCTCGCCACCCCAATTCCACATACCAGTCCACACCAGAGCAAGCATAATTTTTTAAGCTCATCATCTAATAAAGCTTGCCGATGTGGGGATGTGGAACCAAAGTAGAAGAGGCTAGTACAACATCAAATGCAGGCAAAAGCGACATCCCCACTCAGGATTTCTACCCACAAAAAACATCCCACCAATTAAGAATACCTCACATAAAATAATAACCTTCCATCATGACCCTACCACATGTAAACCAACCCACACTACGAATAAAATAATACAAAGAACCATTTGCATCATCAAATAAGCAGTAGGGAAGATCAAATGGGGAGTCAAACACGCCAACTGAGGCCCCACCACATTGCATCACACGCATAAGCTAACGCAGCACCATTTGGACTCACGCGCAACACCACTCCACCTTAGAAGCTGAACACCACGCGCCAAGCCTGCGAACTTGGAAACTCCGTTCGGCGGCGCCATCAGTCCGGCACCGGAGCAAGACAACACGCCACCAAGAGGAACCAACCCACCCGCACCACTCCCCAGCCCCAAGTAGCGACAGCAAAGCACCGAACCCACCAGACCCACCCTCAAATCAGCATCGCGTTCAGCCCGTCACATACAAATGGAGCCGATAGAGAGAAGGGAAGAACGGGACGGAACCGAGCCCCAACCACCCAAGCTACGCCGGAGAGCAACAAACCCCAACTCTAACCAAAACAAGGGAAACCCATTGCAACGACATAAATCAGAACACATGAGGCGGCGACGAACCCTAACAAAACCCCAGATCCACCTACTCCGGCTCAGCACAAACCCCACCTAGCACCCAACAGCAACGACGGACAGGAATCGGTAGGGAGAACCAAGAGGGAGCGACACCCAGCCGCCGACGAGAACACAGCAAGGTCCAGACGGGTCAGACGGGTCTAATCGCTACCAAGACCCCACACGACCTGACCCCGCACACACTAGACCACTCTCAGCCACGTTCCAGCCAGCCGGGCCAACCATCCAGGGAGGTGAGCCGTTCGAAGGAGGCCGACCAACTGCGCAGCACACCACCGACGCCAGAAACGAAGCCGAGGAAGAGAGAACGGGGGAGGAAGAAACAGATCCGGGCACGAGCACACCGCACCACCCCAGATCTGAGCCAAATTCAAGAAACCCAACTTGAATTAGGCCCCTCCACCCATCCACAACCCCCACCATGAATGCCAGAAGGGAAAACGCCGAGCAGACAGAACAAGGACCTAGGGGGGCCGAAACCAGCACAAAAAAGGTTCGATTAACCAACAGGAGCACCCAAACACGAGCTAAACCCAGAATTCTCAAGGGAGAAGACCGAGAAACACAAAAATTTGGGGGTGGGGAGCCAAAACGAGATGAGAAACACAAGAGAAGAGAAACCCTCAAAGAGAGTTTCTCTCTCTAGCATTCTCACTCTAACACTCCCCCTGCCTTTTTGTTTGTTGATTCAAATTAATCGGGCCTCATATGGTCAGTGGGAAACGGTCGCTGAATGAAATTTTGGAAAAACAACTAGGTTACGTTAACCCCTCTACAAGTACGGGTTGATAGGATGCTGGTTCTAAACTTGGAGGAACCCGTGAGCGAGTACATTCTAGGGGGAAAATGTTGGGACGAAAAACATAAACAAAACCTGCCTCAATGCATCGTAGATGAGATCATTAACATCCCTCTACCATCTAATAGCTTTGAAGACAGACTTTATTGGTGGTCGGACAAAAATAGTTGGTTTGCAAGAGCTAGTGCTTATAAACTCATCGCCAACCACCAAATCCAGCCTAACGACATCAACACCTGGATATGGAAACTGTCAATCCCACCAAAGGTTAAGAATTTTCTTTGAAAACTGAACCAACAAGGCCTCCCAACTAAGTTGCGTCTTAGCCAAAAAGGGGTTCATGTATCCTCTTCGTGTGCATTTTGTAGTCAAGCTAATGAAGATGACTTCCATCTATTTGTGGAATGACTAGTCATTTCAAGCACATCTCTCTTAAACCACATCATGTCCCAACAAACTCTGAACCTAATGCCCTCATCCAGGGATCTCAAACAATTGCTTAACAAAATTAGGGCTGCCTTTTCTAAACAGGAAAAACAATTAATATCCTTCACCTGGTGGACTACCTGGAATATTAGGAATAATCTAGTTTTCAGAAATGAATCCCCACCGAAGATGGATATTACTAAAATAATTATTCATAACCATATCCATAACTGGCATACCGCATGCAAACATGAGGATGAGATTGGAGTTCAGCTACCTTCGGTTAACAAATGGAGCCTGGATACTCACTTAAAACCCAAAGTCAATAATAAAAAGGCAACTAAATGGTGCAAACACCTTTGGGTACACTCAAATTAAATTTCGATGGTTCTACACTCTCAGACGGAGATAGCTCTATTGGGTTCATTATCCGAGACTGAATGGAAAGTGTAACGGCCCTGATATAGATACCCGAGTTACGTTTCGAAGGTCGAATACCTTCGTTCGGATGTTGCAATCCAGGTACGGGTCGAGGTTTCAAACCTCTTTAAACATTAGTAATTAAAGCGGGGATTTCGGACCCCAAAACCATCGCAGGGCCGTTGGGTACCCTTAACCTGTCATAAGGATTAAGTCGTAGAAATTCGTTTAAGGAAAGCGGAACGGAAAACGAAAGTAAAGTACAACTTGCAACGGCGGAGCCAGGTCAAAACCAAAACCCTAAACATAATTAAATAACACTTAGCCAAATTAGCAGGTTAGACCGATTCTTCTCTTTCGCCTAGGAGGATTCCCGTCATAGAAGCATGGAGCAAGCAAGGAGCAAGTACCTAACACTATCCACGAAGTCAGGCCCAAAGACGCATGCTGGCCCTAAAGACCGCGCTGAGGCCATATAATATGCCTATACCTAGAATAAAGGATAGTCTAATGCGGTATAGAATTTAAACACACAAGGCAAGCTTTATCAGGAAATAATGTAATGCAGAAAAATAGTAAATGGCTCCAGACAATGCCAAGTGGCATATCACTCTCCTACATTTGCCCCCCTTCCCGTTAGGGCATACACTAGCCAGTTCGGTGCTATAGCATAGCAATCTCATCATATATGTGCATAATAACTAATCATCATCTCATATCTCGTGATGATAATGACTCGGGACAAACCCGATGGAGCTGGGCTATCTTAGACCGTAACAAAGACCCGAGGACTCACTGATAACGGTCGTTCTATTTTCAAACACACCAAGTAGCCAAATGCTCATTCACAAGTGCAATCCTATCATGATACTACATGACATGCTTTTATCGTATGCAACACCAACACACTATATGATACATTAGGTAGGAGGTCCGAGTTGCCGTGTAAGCTCCCGTAGGATACTTACCTAGAAATGCTGAACAACAAAAAGATCACACAAGCAGAGTACAACAAGCAACAAGCACCTATAATTACACAGATTCGATAAGCTACCATACTAACACTCATACATATAGAAATCGAGTTTCCAAAACGTTTCCAAAACCAAGCGAAAATTAAACCAGTTCAAAGCCGTTCCGATACATCCAAACACCAACCAAAGCTATTTGATAATTCTCATCATAAATCAGTTCATGTTCATATCATCTCAACATAAATATCTCATTCATCATCTCACCTTTCCTCGTCATATAACATTTCATATCTTATTTAAAATTCACAAAATTCTCAAGCAGGATTCAACGATAAATTCCCCGAGTTAAATCATGTAAATTATTTTCCAAAAGTTTTCCAAACTCTTAAATCTCAAGTTAAGTCAACTTATATCCAAAACAATTTCTCAAATCATATTTGATCAAAACCCATTTATAAAACATTAGATCTTTAATCAACTTGCAAGTTTATACTACTAAAATAATCTCGGCATGTTTCTCATTTCAAAATCATTATCTAAATAGATTCCGACAATTAGAACTTTTATAAATAATCCAAAAACTCCAAATTACCCATTTTGAATAATTTACCAACAATATATAATTAAAATACAAAAATAAATCCAATTTTCCAAACCATATTTATAAGTCAAAAACCAACAAATTAATTCAAAATCCCTAAAATCACATTTGAGACATCAATTAATAAGAAGAAATTTGGCTAAATGTCCATTTTGCCAACCTCTTTTTGTAAAATGTCCACTTAAAATCAGTTTTTGCTAAATATCCTAATTTTTTTTTAAAATCCCATATTGCCCCTGCCTTTATGTAAAGGAAGCAGCGATGGAGAACGCCTCCATTTAGGATCTGGAAATCAGTATCCATCGAGACTCCTCGGTTACCGTGGGAAGGCCGGAGCGAGCACGCGCCTCCGAGAGGGGAGGCCATGGCCTCCGGATATGGAAATCAATAGATCTGTTCATCGTTGTATCGGTCCATTGTTCATATCCATCGCAATATCCAGAATATTCGGCTCGAGATCTGTTCATCGCTTCCTGAGATCTGTCCATGATTACTGCTACTCATCGACTCAAGATACGACTACATCAGCTCCCAGCCCTTAGATCCGTCGTGCGAGGATTTGAGGTCCGCCTGATTACTCCCAAAATCCATCGATTTCTGTGTTCAATGACATCCAGAGGGATTAGGCTTGCTCGCCTCCGGTCGGGCGATGTAAGCCGATGCAAGGATGAGGCCGTTCGTTGGCGATCGAGAAGGCGTTCTTCGATGCGTTTGCGACGGCGATGCAGAAGCTCAGCGTCAGCATTATTGACAGTGATTTGGTTGGTGTAATCACTTCATCTCGATCTGCTGATCGGGCTCTCAAGTTGGTAAAAGCTTGGAGACATGGACGCTGCTACCGAATTGTCATTTCATCCCCTTGTAGATGTTATTTCATCCCCTTCCTTGTAAGTTTTGCTCTGATTTAGGTTTCTAGGTCCTGACGTTTGCTCCGATTTAGGTTTCTCGTAGATTTGAACTCAGAGATAAAGAACTGCACCATTTATGCCTATTTATCTGAGATGATGGTAAAACACAATTCAAGTCAAGGTGACTAATTGAGGTTTCTGCTTGACTGTTCTTGCATTCATAAAAACTTCCATTCCGGCTAATTGGAGCATGTTCTTGCATTCATAAAAACTTCCATTCCGGCTAATTGGAGCAAGTAGATGTTGTTCTACAAGGAATTAGTATAGGATTCATTTGCACATGGGTCCACTTATAATTGAATTTGAATTGGTACTGATTTTAATTGAATTCGAATCACTGTTATTTAATTGAATTTGAATTTGCACATGTGTTGTATACTTGTGCTATAAGTCAAGAATCGTACGTTTTGTTGCTGTCATAAGGTTTAAAATTTTAAATTTATTGGTGACACCCTATTATGTGTGATATTTTTTGTATTTATAATAATTTTAAGTGGTAATAATCGCATGGTGACACTATATTTTGGTGATATTATATGATGACACTATATTGGTTATATTACATGTGTCACCAATAGTGTCATCCAAAGATGTCACCTTCACCCAAAGAAAAGTTGTCACTACATGTGTCACTATAGATCGATAAGCATGGTGACAACGTCACCACAGTGATCTCGTGAAAAAAATATAAAAACAAAGGTGTCACCACAGTGATAAGGGTGGTGACAGTGATGATAACGATAGGATGGTGACAACAATACGGGTGATGACATCGATAGGGGTGGTGACAGCGATAGCCGATTGGGATGGTGACAGCGATAGGGGTGGTGACAACGATAGGGGTGGTAACAACGATATGGGTGGTGGTGACAATGATAGGAGTGGTGGTGATAGCGATAGGAGTTGTGCCAACGATAGAGCGGTGACAGCGATAGGGCGGTGACAACGATAGAGGTGGTGACAACAATAAGGGTGGTGGTGACAACGATATGGATGGTGTGACAGTGATATAGGTGGTGATGACAGCAATAGGAGTGGTGGTGACATCGATAGGAGTGGTGGTGACAGCGATAGGAGTGGTGACAACGATAGGGCGGTGACAGCGATAGAGGTGGTGAAAGCAATAAGGGTGGTGAAAACAATATGGGTGCTGGTGACGGTGATAGGGGTGGTGGTGACAGCGATAAGGATGGTGGTGACATCGATAGGAGTGGTGACAGCGATAGGGCGGTGACAACGATAGAGGCGGCGACAACAATAGGATTGGTGGTGACAGCGATAGGAGTGGTGGTGACAACGGTAGGAGTGGTGGTGACAGCGGTAGGAGTGGTGACAGCGATATGGTGGTGACATCGATAGAGGTGGTGACAACAATATGGGTGGTGGTGACAGTGATAGAGGTGGTGGTGACAGCGATAGAGGTGGTGGTGACATCGATAGGAGTGATGGTGACAGCGATAGGAGTGGTGACAGCGATAGGGCGATGACATCGATAGAGGTGGTGGCTGCAATAAGGGTGGTGACAGCGATATGGGTGGTGGTGACATCGATATGGGTTGTGGTGACAGTGATAGGGCGGTGACACTAATCTCGTAAAAAAAAAAAAAACTGTCACCAAAAAATTTATTTATCATCATACATGTGTTACCAAAGTTGTGTCACCAAAGTCATTGACCGGTGTCACCACTTATAAATGTGGTGACACTAATCTCGTAAAAAAAACTGTCCCCAAATTATTTTTTTTTGTCATCAAAGTTGTGTCACCAAATTCATTGACATTGACCGGTCAATGGTCAAAATAAAAATGGGAAGGAAGGAAGGGAATGGGAAGGAGGGGCAAAAGTGTCATATTAGGACATTTTGCAAAAGGGAATATCAAAGTGGACATTTTGCAAAATGCCTTGTTAAAAATGGACAATTAGCTAAAAAGTCCAATTAATAACACAATATATAACGGGTGATGATAAGTTCACCGCTAATTTTTACTATTTACACCGCAAATCCACCGCATACCTATGCGGTGGCGTATCAAATTTTCCCCTGACCCACCGCATATACATGCGGTGGGTGCGTTGACCGTATGGCGACCACCTATGCGGTGCGTTCACCGCTAAGTTTTCTTAGGAATCAATAGTATTAAGTTAAAATCATTAATAAACCGTAGGAAAATCTTGCAACATTTTGTTAGTCATACGATACAGTATCGTATTCGAGCGATAGGATTCTGACAAATATATTTTAATTTACACAGTCCACGTTATCGAGAGGGTTAGGAGAGAGGGTGGTTTTGCAATCTGCTAGGAGGGCTGCCGCTAGGCAGAGACATACGTTGGAGGATGTACCAGATCATATGGAGATGGATAGTGACGTGGTAGGTGATGATACTGGGGCTGGCGTCAGGGAGAGCCAGACGTTGAAGGATGTAGTTGTTGTGAGCTGAATCTGCCATGCATTACAATAACTTTTATATCGTTTTTTGCATACATTTCATGCATTTGGGCTAGAATAGTACATAATCTATGTAGTTTATGTTTATTTGCCAAATTATGGAATCTACACCAGTTTCTGTTTAATTTTGCAGAATTCGAGGCAAATTACACCAGTTCTAAGAAAGGTCGGAAAAGCTGGGAAATCAACTACAGAAGTCCAAGGTCAAGAAGCAGCGGAACCAGTCGAATCAAGCTAGGAACCCAGCTTTACTCGATCTAGAGTACATTCTACTCGATCTCGACGAAGGTGTCCGAGCACAGGCCTTGTCGACTGAGCACTGATCGAGAAACTGAGTCAGAGACAACCCGACTCCGGAAGCCAACTTGATCTCGAGTAAACCTTGTCGAGATCGACAACACTGTGATGCCATGTCCGGAGTCGACGAGCTGTGCCAAGTCGAGAAGCCGAAGACGGAGAAGCCGAGCACCATCCTACTCGATCTCGAGGAAGTTTGTCGAGATCGAGGACCACCATGGCGCCAGAGTCCGAGCCATGTCGATGAAGAGCAACCTGAGACGCCGAGCCACTGAAGTCGACGACCCTGTTACTCGAGATCGAGGAAAACTCCTCGAGATCGAGGAAATCTTTCGGAGACGCGTAACGCGGTTTGGGCAGTTCTACTCGGTTTGGGAGTCCTTGGAGCCGAAGAAAGCCGAGTCTATCAGAGATCTATCAACAACTATCCATGGAAGAGAAGATCTATCAACAAGAAGATATTTACCTATTTTAGATGTACTTTTCCTTTTAGATTTAATTCCTTTATTTAATTTATTTATCTTTTAAGCTTTTTAGATAAAGATAGATATATTCTATCCTTGAATAGCAAGGAATAGAAGGCTATAAATAAAGCCTTAGGGGCTGAGCATTAGGCATCTTATTCCAATTCAAATTCAGAGAGAAGTAAGTAGTAGTAGAGAGAGAGAGTTTGTGGCAAGCAAGGTGGAAAGGCGAAAGCGGATTTGTCTTGTTTGGTTGTAAGCTTTCTTTATTTAATTCAATGCAAGTTAGTTTCTTTTGTTATTTGATGTCTTTCTTGATGATGAAGAGCGAGTAGTCCACCCACTTCTAGGGCTGGGGTGAGCCCGACGGTGGCCATGTAAGGTGACGCGGTAAAGGTACAATCTTGTTATGCAATTCATCTTCTATCCCTACGAGCATGATTCTTTTGCGAGAGTTGAAGGTGATCCTTGTTTGTGTTATTGAAAAGAAAGTGATCTTAATGCAACTTGGATTAATTATGTAAAAAGGGTTAGTAACAATTAGGGTTTATGCGAAAGCCTCTATATGCCTATTTGTTAATAACGAAAGTTATTTTGATGGAAAGCATGATCTTTTATGCCTTTATGTGTTACTTTGCGTGGTTATCGTTGTGGCATTGATACCCTGGCTTTGGAAGTTCTTTATATATTGAATTTATTTCGTCGAAATCTGAGTTCTGTGTTCGAAATCTGCAATTTACAGTTTCGGAATTTTTGTCGATCTAGAGCAGTGGGTTATCGATCTCGAGTTACTTGTTTTCGAGATCGAGTTGTGTTTAGTCTAGATCGAGTACAGTGTCTGAGATCGAGTTTCTGTGTTGTCGATTTTTGAAGTTTCTGTTTCTACTGTTTTTACTCTATCTCGAGTAGCTTCTGTCGAGATCGAGTAAGTTTCTGTCTTTGCTTTATTTCTTGCTTTCGTTTGTTATTTCTGCCTTTCTTTCTTTGTTTCTTTGTTTCTGTCTCCTGTTTGCTTTTTTGTGTAGATTTACAGCTACCTAGGATCCGCTGACACGCTTCCTCGTGGATCGATCCTGACTTTCTCTTACTACATTGGAGGGAGTCTTGTAATTATTTGCATGGGCCTAAATCTGGTTTGATCTATTTTATTATATTTCATACTCGATTTCCTCCTAACAAAAAATTGGCGTCGTTGCCGGGGAATCAATCATTCGCGCCTTAGGTAGTCAGTTCTCACTTTTCTCTTGAGTTACTTTGCAGGTATATGCGCCGTTCTGGTCGAACACCTGAGTTTGACGCCTTAGACGAACCGGAGCGCCTTATACACATCCAAGCTAAACTTAAAAGAGCCATGGCTGCTGCAGAAACACAGGAACAACTGATCGAGAGGCTCACGAGGGATCTAGCTGCCAGGGATGCTGCTCTCGCCACTGAGAGAGTGATACGTTTGGGATACCTGATCCTTCGCCTGTGGGCTTCAGATCAAGCACCACGCCGTATATTTACTCGATCTTGCAATGCTCTTCCAATATCTCCTGATTAACACAATTAACTAAACGAATTAATAACTACTAACCAACAATTCTTAACTTAAGAAATTTAAACAACTAATGTTATTCGGAAATAAACTAACTAATGGAAATTATCTAAGCTAACAACTAATTCAGCTCATTAAATTCAAACTAAACCAAAGCAACAGTTGATAACTTAATAAAATCAAGCAATTTAAACTAACGGAAAAACTTAATTAAATTGAAAACAATTAAAAGTGATGACAGAGGAAAGCAAGGAAACGAAGGCTGCGATGAAGAAGGCGCGCGCGAGAAACGCAGGCTGGGTGCGCAGAAGCCGAGCCGGGCACACAGGAGCAGGTCTCCTCAGGGTGTGCGGACGCCAAGCCTCGGCGACGATCGCTGGTGGCGAGGGCGGATGCGAGCACGATCGAAAGCGCGAAGCCGCGGAGCAAGGTTCAGGGCTGGTGCGCGCGCGGCGACGATGGAAGCGATCACGAGAGCAGGGGCCGAGACGCCTGGACGCGCGAGTGCCTGAGCGCGCAGGAGCAGGAGCCGTCGACGCCGGGCTCGCCGGAAGCGAGGACTTCCGTGAGCGACGCCAAGGGCTGTCTTCCTCTGCTTGCGACGGTGAAGGTTGTTCCTGGGTTTGATTTGGTGAAGGTAACAAGTTGAAAGGTGATGGTGATTGTGAAGGATGAAGAACGATGATGATGGTGATGATTAAAGACGGTAACAATAATATAAGAATCCGATAGGTTTTGGGATTGATAATCGAGAACCCTTTAATCCATAAAGGGTTTCTCAATTCTATTTCAATCTGATTAATTTCAATAGAACTACAATGTTTAAATAGAAAAACCTAAGATCCAATTCTACCGTGCAAGATAGAATCTAGGTTGATAAAGATAGAATTTTAATCCTAAAGATAAATAAACCTAGAAGATAAAACTTAATCTAAAATCCTAATATATGAAATAATAAAATATGATAATTAAGAAATATAAATAATAAAATAATTAACGCCGTTTCTTTAACGACTCCCAAGGTGGAGCCTTCTTCTTTCGCTTGAGGATGACATCATTCTCCTCCATTTGAAATCGACTCGTCCTCGAGTCGTCGCCTGGATCAAGATCGTTGTTTGACCCACAGAAGGCCATCTTGACCCGCATCATTCTCCCCCTCTTATCTTCGATTCGTCCTCGAATCGAGTCAGCGATGATCAGCGAGGAAGGAGCAGCAATCTTCAAAGAAGATGACGGAGGAATGGGTGAAATAGATGCCAGGAGAATTCGAGGTATATGAACCCCAAAAACAACACCTTCATGCGTGATCGTTGAACGGACTTGATCTTCAATAAGAATAGGATCAATGACCACACAAATCTCAGCAAATGGAACTTCATGAACATGCCCAAGAGGTACAATCGCTAACTCTTGAGACACGTCATCAAGTACCTCATCCTCGTCAACGGAATCAACATGCTCGTCCTGAACACTATCGCAGTCTGCTTGCAACACAATTTCGGAGGCTTTTCTGGGAGAATTTGGTAGCGTATGACCTACCGTTGGAAAGATCTCGAAGTTATCTACGCAGGGGCTCTGAGATGAAGTGGTTCCGAGGTCGGAATCAACGGGAAATTGCAAAACAAAATCATCGCGCTGAGCTGTTTTCTGGGCAACGAATTTGTCCACGATTTCTTCAGCCTTTCGAAGAGCTTCTTCCTTCTCCCATCTTTGGCGATCCTCTTCTTCTCTTTGGCGACGCTGATATGACGCATACCAAACATCCCAATCGACAATGTCAGATCTTCCACTTCGAAATTCCTTTTCTTTATATTGGCGCAACCATTGATTGTACCCTCGTTGGCGTTCTAGTTGAAGTTGTTCCCTAGCACGTCGTTGTTCTTCCTCTTGACGTTGAAGCCAAAGTTGGCGTCTTTTGGCTTCGCGTTGACGCTCTAGGGTTTGTTGTTGTAGCCAAGCTCGCCGACGTAACTCTTGTTGGCGTCGTTGTTCTTTGGCACGTTCCAAAGCAAAAAATCCATCCAATGGATCGGGATCATCTTCCCAATCTCCCCATATCTCCCAAGCCATCAAATCAAAACATTAATAACATCAACTCAAAAAAAACAAAGAGCGTAGCATAACCCGTCTCTGAATACCAATTGATGTATAGCAATCGGCTAGGCCGGCCAATTGCTAAACTAAAAGCGTCGATCTTGCTTATGCTCTTCGTATTCCGTGAATTGACACAAATTAACTAAACTAATTCTTATCTATTCAAAACTAAACTAACTAAAGTTCTTAACTTAAGAAAGCCTAACAACTAATAACTATGGGCTAACTAATTAGAACGGCAACAATTAAGCAATTGCTAAACTAAGTTAAAACTAGTTAACAATGGCGATAGACAAAGAAATCAGCAAGCGAGGCAGAGAGAGCACGAGCGCGGAAGTCCGGTACGCCTGGTCACGATCGCTGGATCCGGGTTCACTGGTGCGGCCACGGGAGCGCAGGAGCTTGGCTCCTCAGGGCGCTGGATGCGAGCACGGGTAGCCGAAGACGCGGGCGATGCCGGGGACAGCACTCTTGAGAGCGAGAGCTGGTGCGAGCGCACGAGATCGATCGAGGCGAGAGCGAGCGTGCGCTAGGGCGAGACAGCGAGAGAGCGAGGGCTGGGGCGCGAGCGTCTGTGCGCGCGGAGCCGACGAGGCCGCGCTCGCTGGACACGAGCGACGCCAAGGCTGGCCTGCTCTCCTTGTAGTCTCGGTTTGGTTAGGGGATGTGTTTGATTAAATGTTGATCAAGATTGATCAAAGTGACGGAGGTTGATGATGATTGCCGAATGTAACAATAACGTAAGAACCCGATAACTTAAACCCTTTAATCCATAAAGGGTTTCTCAATTCTATTTCAATCTGATTAATTTCAATAGAACTACAATGTTTAAATAGAAAAACCTAAGAACCAATTCTACCGTGCAAGATAGAATCTAGGTTGATAAAGATAGAATTTTAATCCTAAAGATAAATAAACCTAGAAGATAAAACTTAATCTAAAATCCTAATATATGAAATAATAAAATATGATAATTAAGAAATATAAATAATAAAATAATTAACGTCGTTTCTTTAACGACTCCCAAGGTGGAGCCTTCTTCTTTCGCTTGAGGATGACATCATTCTCCTCCATTTGAAATCGACTCGTCCTCGAGTCGTCGCCTGGATCAAGATCGTTGTTTGACCCACAGAAGGCCATCTTGACCCGCATCAGAGAGCAGGCAGGCAACAGGAAGTTGAGCGTGCAAGGCAAGCAGAAGCTGCGCTTGCCCTATACCCAACCACTGTAGAGGATTATATGCACCCGACTCTCATCGTGCCTGAATCGGCCATTCTAATCCCTGAAAACAACTATGAAATTCGCACTCAATTCCTAATTGAAATTAAACATCATGCTTTTCATGATAGATTTAATGAATGCCCTCTAAGGCATATTACCAACTTTACAAACATGTGTCGTACTCTTTCTGAAGGTACCACCTTGGAGTACATCCTAATGAAGGCTTTCCGCTGGTCTCTCGCCGGTCCTGCACTGAAATGGCTGGAAGGGCTGAAACCACGATCTCTCACGACATGGGCTCAAGTGAAGCAGGAATTTCTGAACAAGTTCTTTCCTCCTGCCAAGACAGCACTCCTACGCCAAAAGATCACATCTTTCAAACAGCAGCCTGGAGAGCCGCTAACAAAGGCTTGGGAACGCTATAAAGATCTACTGCGATTCTGCCCTACACATGGACAGCAACCCTGCGTAGTTCAAGAGATCTTCTTCAATTCTCTGGACTTGGCTGCAAAGGACAGAATCAACACATATACTCACTATGAGTATCTGACAATGTCGCCTGCTGACGCATGGGCTGCTCTCGACAAGCTGACCAACTATGACAACAAGCATGGGACTCCAGTCAACTATGAGGAGAATCCCTACGCCAGGCCAGCACCATCCATGCCCTTATATGAGCCCCCTAAGGAGATTGATCATGATGTAAGGGAGCAGTACTATAGAGACCAGAATAAGAAGCTCCTCAAGCAAGTAAAGTATTTTCTGTCAACCAGCCTTGTATTGAATGCGGATCACAGAGGCACACCACTACTGAGTGCCCACACACAGAACAAGTCAGGCTGGCAGAATACCACGAAGAGGCAGCTTACGCAGGGGGTCCCAATTGCTATATGGGGGACCAAAGGTTTCAGCAACCACAATGGAACCAAGGTGCCCCTAGGAACCCCCCACCTTACAGAGCTTCAGGAGATCCAAAAAGGGACCAGAAAAGGAATGATCTACAAACAGTCCTAGAGGAAATATGGAGGAATCACTCAGAAACTAAGCAGTTCTTCAACTCCGTCTACACTCAGATGCAAGGTGTCAAATCTAGGCTTGGGGAAATTGATATATGGAGGAAATCAGTTGATACACAGATTGGTCAGCTAGCAGCAGGAATCCCTAGACAGTCAGGTTTACTCCCTGGATCTTCAAAACCAAATCCCAAGGGAAAAACTGGACACATCGCTGCTGTAAAACTCAGAAGCGGCCATCAACTGCAAGAGCCAGAGGTCGGAAAGCAGCAGAACGAAGGAGAACAGCAAGTCGACCAGCAGCAAGTCGACGTCGACAAGCACTTAGTCGATCTCGAGCAAGGGCAACTCGATCTCGAGGAATAGCTAGGCCAGCCTTCGTCTGCACAGCACAACAACTCGACACCAAGGAATCTGGTCGATGTAGAGGAAACCCAACCCAAGATCGAGGAAGCTGCAGCACCACCGACATCTGTTCTGGCTCCTATTCAGAAAAAGAAGCTGCCTTTCCCCACAAAATCTCCAAAGGACCCAGCAGAGAAGAAATTTCAGCGCTTCATCTAGATGCTTCAGAAGCTCAATGCCACCATCCCCTTCACAGAAGCTCTCAATGAAATGCCATCCTACGTTAAATTCCTGAAGGAGATTCTAAGCAAAAAGAGATCAATGGTTGAGATTACAGAGGAATGCAGCCATTTGGACATACTGGAGAAGAGGCCAGATCCAGGTAAGTTTGCTATATCCATTGGATTTGGTCCATACAAAATTAATGCTTTATGTGATCTTGGAGCTAGTGTGAGTATAATGCCTTTAACAATTTGGTCCAAGATTAAGATAGGTGCCCTAGAGCCTGTGGATGCTAGACTTTATATGGCCAACAATACAGTAGTCATTCCTACAGGCATGGTGGACAATGTGCCAGTACAAGTAGGTAAATTCTTTGTCCCTGCTGATTTCTTAGTTGTTGATATGCAAGAAGACCCTGCTTGTCCAATTATTCTAGGAAGACCCTTCTTGGCGACAGTGGATGCCAACATAAGCGTGAGGAAAGGAGTGCTCACTTTCAACATCAGCGATGAGGTAATTGAGTATTCCTTGAATAAAACTGAAAGGCATATAGGTCCAATGGAAGAGGTCAAGTCTATCTCGGCTGGCTACATCACTTGCGGGGAACCCAAGGTAAGAAATATGACCCCTGAGGAGCTACAAAAGAGGGATATGGAGGCCCAGGTGGAGGAGATCATGGCCATCCTAAAAGAGAAAACAGAGAATCCACTCGACACGGACCAAGGTACGTCGTTATGGACTAACTATTTTTCGGATGCCTTGACAGGGACCAAGTATGGGGTCATAGTCGACAAAGATTCCTCGATATCGAGGACTCTAGTCGATCTCGACCAAAACCAGGAGCCTCCACCAGCACCAGCGTCATCGAGCAGCAGCACTGAAGCCCCAGACTCCTCGAGATCGAGTACCTTACTCGAGATCGACCAAGACTCTGCTGCCTCGACTTCGCTTTCCTCGACGCTGATTCCACCAGAAAGCCAGAAGTCCTCGAGATCGACCAAGCTAGTCGAGATCGACCAAGCCTCAGCAGCTCCTGCATCCTCGAGAAGTCCACCATCAGAAGCTGAAAGTTACTCGAGATCGAGTAATAGTACTCGAGATCGACCAAACACCGTGGTCCCCGATTCCGTCTCTACGAAGTTAAGCCAAGGTATGGATCTTTCTTCTCCCATTTCCATTAAAGATCTATCTATACATGGGAGAGGTTTGCCTTGGTATGTGCGCTTATGTAGGATTTCAAATGATGAGCCCAAGGAGTATGAAGTTGGAGACAAGCTCTATGTCTCTAAATCAAAGGATCATTGGTTCCCTAACAAATTCAACAAGAAAATGATGGGATCTTTCGTGGTGAACAAAATCCATTCTGGAGGATTACAGTTGATGGACAAGAAGGGAGTCCTATTTGAAGCCCAAGCTACATGGGCCCTGCAGATGCCACCTTGAGCTTAAAAGAGAAGTCGGCCTAGCGACTATAAAATCTAGAGCTTGTACATAGACATTTACTTTTTGGACATTGTTTTGTTTGTTTTTGGTTTTTGAACTTTTAGTTTTTCTATTGTGGGTATATGTCTTCTACACTTTTCAGGTCCATGGATAGAAGCAAGCTATGTTCAGACTCGGCCCAGGCGATTCTTTCACTTGATATTATGAAGCCCTGCACACCGGTCTAGTGAGTTTCTTTCTTTACCCTTGTTTTTATACAGTGAGGATACTGTAATGTTTAAGTATGGGGTGGGGGAAGGGCTTACTTTATGCATACTTGCCATATTTGACATTATTTGTGCATATTTAGAGTTTATTTCTTGAAATGCTTATACATGGCTATTTAGGAATTCATTATTAATTTATGTGCTTATATGCGTGTTTTCTAAAATTTGAAGAAAAATGACCCCATTTAAAATTTTTGATTAATGTCATGGAAGCTTATATTGAACTCGACGATGCAAAATTTGATTCATTAGAGATATAGCATGAAATTGCCTTGTAAAGGGAAGTCACAATGAAATGCATATTTTCTTGAAAACCATGAAAGGAGGTAAAGTTTGATGTTGCTTTTGACATGTTGCATGATAAGAGGATGGAGGACTTTATATTTCCATACAATGCTCATATGTTTAAATTCCTAGCCATACCTATGCTTATGCATCACAAAAGCCATATTATGCCTTATTTCATATATTGCTCCACATGATCTAAATAATTGCCCATTCTTTACCTTATTTCCATCTGGGGATTATGTTGAGAATGATGTTACATTATGGAGATTGTCATATGGTGATTGTTTTGTTGTTATCATTATTGGAGTTTGGCGGAATTGTTTGAAATATATGGAAAATTTAATGAGTGAAAGAAAATCCGATCAATGATCGACCCTGCTCGCTGAGATAATAGTTTGGCGAGATGGGACACCAGGTGAGGAGTCCAAAGCACTAAGTATCCGGGGCCATTCATGACACCCATGTTTGCAACTCGCGAGAAGGCAGTGCTGAGGTTAGAGAGGTAAAAGCATTATTATTGAGAAAAAAAGCATTATGAAAGGTGATGAATCTTATGAGAAGGAATGTGGTATGAAAGTTTGGAAAGTACTCCATTTCCCCGGATCATTAGCACCACATTGCCAAAAATTGCCTACCTTTAGCCTTTTAACAATCTAGTCCTTATTGAGCTTAATTAAAGTCCTCTTGATTATTAATGCTTTGTCACATGAATTGTTCTTACATAACCCTCCTTTTGTGAGTAGATGTTGCTTTTTAATTTGCACATGCATGGATTTGTAACACTAGTACTTTTTCGAGGATGGTAATTGACTGCAGGGTTATATGACAATGAATCTAATATGTTGAGAGTTTTGATTTCTTCCCATGAATGACAAATAAAAGTATTGTTTGAGGACAAGGAAGCTTAAGTATGGGGTGTTTGTTGTGAGCTGAATCTGCCATGTTTTACAATAACTTTTATATTGTTTTCTGCATACATTTCATGCATTTGGGCTAGAATAGTACATAATCTATGTAGTTTATGTTTATTTGCCAAATTATGGAATCTACACCAGTTTCTGTTTAATTTCGCAGAATTCGAGGTAAATTACAGCAGTTCTGAGAAAGGTCGGAAAGGCTCGGAAATCAACTACAGAAGTCCAAGGTCAAGAAGCAGCGGAACCAGTCGAATCAAGCTAGGAACCCAGCTTTACTCGATCTAGAGTACATTCTACTCGATCTCGACGAAGGTGTCCGAGCACAGGCCTTGTCGATTGAACACTGATCGAGAAACTGAGTCAGAGACAACCCGACTCCGGAAGCCAACTCGATCTCGAGTAAACCTTGTCGAGATCGACAACACTGTGATGCCATGTCCGGAGTCGACGAGCTGTGCCAAGTCGAGAAGCCGAAGACGGAGTAGCCGAGCACCATCCTACTCGATCTCGAGGAAGTTTGTCAAGATCGAGGACCACCATGGCGCCAGAGTCCGAGCCATGTCGAGGAAGAGCAACCCGAGACGCCGAGCCACTGAAGTCGACGACCCTGTTACTCGAGATCGAGGAAAACTCCTCGAGATCGAGGAAATCTTTCGGAGACGCGTAACGCGGTTTGGGCAGTTCTACTCGGTTTGGGAGTCCTTGGAGCCGAAGAAAGCCGAGTCTATCCGAGATCTATCAACAACTATCCATGGAAGAGAAGATCTATCAACAAGAAGATATTTACCTATTTTAGATATACTTTTCCTTTTAGATTGAATTCCTTTATTTAATTTATTTATCTTTTAAGCTTTTTAGATAAAGATAGATATATTCTATCCTTGAATAGCAAGGAATAGAAGGCTATAAATAAAGCCTTAGGGGCTGAGCATTAGGCATCTTATTCCAATTCAAATTCAGAGAGAAGTAAGTAGTAGTAGAGAGAGAGAGAGAGTTTGTGTCAAGCAAGGTGGAAAGGCGAAAGCGGATTTGTCTTGTTTGGTTGTAAGCTTTCTTTATTTAATTCAATGCAAGTTAGTTTCTTTTGTTATTTGATGTCTTTCTTGATGATGAAGAGCGAGTAGTCCACCCACTTCTGGGGCTGGGGTGAGCCCGACGGTGGCCATGTAAGGTGACGCGGTAAAGGTACAATCTTGTTATGCAATTCATCTTCTATCCCTACGAGCATGATTCTTTTGCGAGAGTTGAAGGTGATCCTTGTTTGTGTTATTGAAAAGAAAGTGATCTTAATGCAACTTGGATTAATTATGTAAAAAGGGTTAGTAACAATTAGGGTTTATGCGAAAGCCTCTATATGCCTATTTGTTAATAACGAAAGTTATTTTGATGGAAAGCATGATCTTTTATGCCTTTATGTGTTACTTTGCGTGGTTATCGTTGTGGCGTTGATACCCTGGCTTTGGAAGTTCTTTATATATTGAATTTATTTCGTCGAAATCTGAGTTCTGTGTTCGAAATCTGTAATTTACAGTTTCTGAATTTTTTTCGATCTAGAGCAGTGGGTTATCGATCTCGAGTTACTTGTTGTCGAGATCGAGTACAGTGTCTGAGATCGAGTTTTTGTGTTGTCGATTTTTGAAGTTTCTGTTTCTACTGTTTTTACTCAATCTCTAGTAGCTTTTGTCGAGATCGAGTAAGTTTCTGTCTTTGCTTTATTTCTTGCTTTCGTGTGTTATTTCTGTCTTTCTTTCTTTGTTTCTGTCTTCTGTTTGCTTTTCTGTGAAGATTTACAGCTACCTAGGATCCGCTGACACGCTTCCTCGTGGATAGATCCTGACTTTCTCTTACTAAATTGGAGGGAGTCTTGTAATTATTTGCGTGGGCCTAAATCTGGTTTGATCTATTTTATTATATTTCATACTCGATTTCCTCCTAACAACAGTAGTGGATCCTCCGGAGAGGGATAGTGAGACGGTAGGAGCTGATACTGGGTTGAGCCATCGTCTCAGTCACGTGTTGACCACAGTGACGGTTTGGGGCATACGTCACAGTCGTCTATAGAGACATATCAGAGTTTGGTGCAGATTGAGCTGGAGTTAATGTCTGACCACACGGATGACCCAGTGGTGCAGTCGACCGAAGAGTCTAGACCAGGGAAGGGTTATGAGATGATGGAGGAGTACCTACGAGGGGACCGAGCACAGCAGGCTGGAGCTGAGGGAGTGGATGAGCAGTTGCAGACTCAGCAAGACGGTTATCAGGCGTACTTTGGGACTGCGTTTGAGAGCGACCAATTGAAATCGTATGACGACTCGGCACCTCTGCTCGGAGATGTGGGTGTTGGGACGAGTCATGCTCGAGCGGGCGACCAGGAGCCATGGGTCGTTGGGTAGATAGATTTTGCGTCGTTCACACCGTTAGTATCTACGGGTGGAGGGAGAATGCCTGGGAGTCAGCATGCGGCGCCATCGTCGACGCCGAGGAGCTCGGAGCCTGAGCCGATTACTGGGAGTCAACAGGCGGCGCCATCGGCGACACCTAGGAACTTGGAGGCTGAGCCGATTGCTGGGGGTCGGGAGAGGCATGATCCGATGGGGGGGGACATCTGACGATGTTGGTCAGGACAGGGGAGGAGATCAGGTGGCACATGCCCCCGTCTGTGTAGGGCAGCGGAGGCGGAGACAACGTGGCGAGAGCAGTAGGGCAGGTGGTGATAGGCAGCATGGCGAGGGAAGTAGTGTAGGCGGTGATAGGCAGCATGGCGAGCCTAGCAGCGCTGGGGTAGTTCGGGCAGTTCTGCCCGAATGACCGGGGGGCCACATACCGTTTCACTTCTGAGAGATTACGAGGCCCACATTGCACAGGCTGTTTGGAGACGGGAGGAGGTAGCCTTGCGGAGGGGTGTGCGTTTGTAGAGACGGGGGCATTTGCTGGGCCGGGTAGAGGCGTTGTTGGAGGTGGATGGACGGGAGTCCTAGTTTCCCACAGTGCGTGACACTGGGCTCTGGGAGCTGAGAGATTTTGAGTGGGATCATGTGGATCACAGTCTGATCAGTGCGTTTGTTGAGCACTGGCACCCCGAGACGAACAATTTCCACTTTGCATGGGGAGAGATAACTATCACACTGCACGATGTGTTCTTCATACTCGGGCTTGGTTTGGACGGAGAGCAGTGTATTCATGTGGATGACATTGCCGCTGGGAGGGAGACAGTTGGGGACTTGTACGGCTTGACTCAGCACGAGCGAGAGAGCGCACGAGCGGGACAATGCACGTCCTCCGACGATGCGAAGAAGCTGCTTTCCAAAAGGCAAAGAATGTTGATGTTGCTAGGCGTTTCAAGAACGCATGTGTTGGCCTGTTCCAATCCAGATCGGTTGAAACTTTCGCCGCTAGAAGGAGGGGTATGCATGCAGAGTGGGGGCATATCGAAGGGCTTATGCCATATTTGAAGGCGACGTGGTTATGATATTACTCAAAGAATATAGTTCGTGCATGGACAGACGCAATCCAGCATTTTGGTACGACCATGACGAACTGGTGCACCTACTTTTTCCTTACAAAATTCATTATACACGTAATTTGTTTACATATAACGATCTTCACATGCGAGTCTCACTTATCTTGTAGGGTGGAGTCTACTCATTCTGTGTTGAAAAAGACCTTAAACTCTGCGGTCGGTGATTTCACTCACGTGATCAACACAATCGACCTGATGATGGCGGATCAAATAAGTGAGGTGAAGAATACAATGGGGAGAGCGAACAACACCTGGCCTACAGACTCCTGCGGCCTATGGATTTTCGATCGAATTCGGAATATTGTGTCAAAGGAATGTTTCAACCTGTTGTTCGAAATCTACATGAATATAGAAGCCGAGCCACCTTCGCCTGGGCACAACAAAAGTAAGGCCATTATTCTATAACCATGCAGAGATAGATACTGGAGGGACGTCTACGGTCTCCCATGCACACATGAGATGCAAGCTTGTAAAGACACCCAGATACCCATCAGACCATCCCAGATTCACATTTTTGGAAGCAATTGGATTTAAAGAGGCCGCATGTTGACAACGTCCAAGATAACACTCCCCTCAGCAGAGTTGATGTGGACATGTCGCGCATGATCAGTTTGTTCCAGAGTGGAGCTATGGACGAGGATACTCGTTGGAGAATCGCGTCGGCATTCAACGACGGGGATCGTCCCTCCCATACATCGTTGACCCCCCTGTCCCGGAGGACCGTAGACCGTCCGGGAGACTGAGGACTCGCCACCCCTGTTAGACGAACCCTCTACCTTGTGAACGTGAGCGTGCTCGGGCTCAACGTCGGGCAGATAGAGAGGCGACCAGTGGATCAGCACGAGGTCGAGGCCGAGGTCGGGGTCAACCATCATCAAACTAAACAGATGACGTGGAAGGCAATGAGGAGGTCACTTGGTCCAACGCCATTGCCATCGACGACCCTCCTAGGGGCCGAGGAGTAGGCAGAGGACGAGGTCGAGGACGGGGTCGTGGGAGGGGACGTGGGCGAGGTCGATCAGCGTCGGAGCCAATACCGGATATTGTAGGTGACATTCCTATGCCAGCACCTACGACACTTCCACCACAGAATCTACCTCACGTAGATTTCAATTGGGGCACTGGCAACATCGAAGAATTCAGGATTACTTTCGTACGAGCTGTCACAAATTTTGCAGGTGATGGTCACTGTGGGTATAGGTCTTTTGCTTGTCTTCTGAACTTGGGACAAGACGCATGGCCTCGAGTTCGATGAGAGCTGGGCGTTGAGTTGCAGCTGCATTCAGATCGGTGCCATTACTATCCTGCCTTAGATAAGCTCATCATGAGGGTCAACTATTTCAGCACGTGTCATGATGATACGTATTGGATGGAGATTCCGATCATGGGCGAGGTGTTTTCCACGCTTCACCAACGACCTTTGGTGATTTTCTCACAGATGATTCCTATGTTGTGCCTACATCTGTACGCCACCGGTGGCCCGTCAGTACCGGCCTATGAGGAGCTAGATGGAATAGCTTTAGTCGGCAACAGCAACCACTTCGTTCCGGTACGTTTCGTATTTCATATTCATTGATTTGTTAATGTTTTGTTTCTCTTTTCTGATGTCAATATTCACCTTTTATTCACAGATTTGGTTGTTGCATGGTTCACCTCTACCTCCAGTCTACGTTACATGGACACGGCATGACGATCGCACGGTCGACAGTTGGGAAGAGCAGTTTGCGGCGAGGATTGCACGATATATAGTTTACCGCTGTCGTGATGGTGGCCGTCCCTTATCGTATTAGCACTTTCCACTTTCTGGTGTCATTTTTCGAACTCCATATGTTCAATTGGGTTGTATCTTTGTCTGTGCCATTTCACAAACTATGTTCTATGACTTTTTTCGACCGACGCTTTTTGTCATCTAGGACATTTATTGTACTTTTGTTTTCAACTATTCTTATTGTGGATTGTCCAGCTACGTTATCTTTCTTTTGAACTCAACATTGAGACTACTTCCGTTAATGCCCCTATATTACATGTTAAATTCGCTATAAAGGACCACACCGCATATGCCCCTATATTACATGTTAAATTCGTTGTAAAGGAACACACCGCATAGGTATGCGGTGTGTCTCGGCCCTCTACCGGTCCGGTCCTCCAAATAGTTAACCACAAATCAAGTTATCCGAAACCCACCGCATGGGTATGCGGTGGGGTTTGAACGGAACGGACATACCCACCGCATTGTAATGCGGTGGGTGGCTATACGGGTCCACCCACCGCATATACATGCGGTGGGTCACCGCATACCAATGCGGTGGGTGCGTTGACTGTCATTAAACTCACCGTATAGATATGCGGTGATTAGCGGTGGAAATAGTAAAAATTAGCGGTGTAGATATCCGAGCCGATATATAACCCACAACATATAACATATAACAATATAAAACAATAAAAATTAAAAAAAAAAACAAAACCCAAAATAACCCATCAGCCCAAACCAAAGACCCGGGTCCCCTAAGCCCGAACCGAAAACCTGATCTGTAACCCGATTTCTAGACCCGGAAGAAAGGGATTCGGCTCAGGCCCAGATCCAAGGCCTGGACAACAGAAGAAAGGAAAGAAAGGAGAGACCCGGCCAAACTGTCTCCTCCTACCCCTGGCTCTGCGCGAAGACGGAGAGGAGGAAGAACGAGGTCCTCGCCGGAGCTCATTCATCTCCAGTCCGGCCACTCCCCCTCACTGACGCCCCTTCCCGACCATCACCAACCCAATAGCGACCCAAGGAAAAGAACGAAGAGCGAGACTCACCGAGGACTCCGAAGGCTCCACCTGTGGGATTCGACGGAGTCAATTGGGCTCCGTCGGAGTCGGAATCACGCAAGCTTGACCCAGGACGGAAGGGAATGGATTAAAGGAGGAGCTTTATGGCATTTTGGACTAGAATGGAAAAGAGTGGAGGGAAGGCTTACCAGCCCCGAATCGGAAGAACAGGGCACGAGAGGAAGGGGAATGGCTTGGCGGAGGTGCTGCTGACGGTTCCTAGGCTCGAACGTCGGTCGGATGGTTTCGTCGGATGCTTGACCGAGACAGGAGGATATGGAGTGGCGTTCGGTGACCTTAAGCTTCGAAAACAGAGAGCAGGGGAGGTTGCGGTTTCTCGCCGATGAAGAGGCAGAGGAGACTACAGCGGCGTTGGCACTCGGAGCGATAGGAGTTGACAGTGGTGGCTGACCGGCGAATAGGAGTGAAGGTTCGATAATGTAAAACAAAGTAATATAGAAATAATCTAGAAGGGGGGTTGAATAGAGTATGCCGGTTTTTCGCAGATAGTCTCAAGACTTTTGAAGCTCGTGCAAAACCCTTTGAGATTAGACTTAGTCTTTTCTCTGAAAACCTGAATCACAAAGTTAAACAATTCGAACCAAGTGCGGAAATAAGGTAAAACAGTAAGTAAAGTACTCGATGAATTGTTTACGAGGTTCGGCACGAACTTGGCCTACGTCCCCGTCTAGGGTTCTTCCACAACCCTAGGATTCAACCGGCTTTTATTGATTCACAAGACTTTGGATGCTAATAGCTCACCGAGAAGCCTCTCTCCTATACAATTGCAATCTAGTCAACTCACGTTCCCTTGGAGTCCTAGACCAATCTAGAAGAGCCCCACCTCTCTATGCTATCTAGTACAATCCTCTTACACTTAGTGAATCAATCGCCTAGTGTTCACTTTCTGAATTACAAACTCTCGAGTATAATACTATAACAAAATATATCCTATAAGCTCACTATGTAACTCTCAAATGCTTTGAAATGAAATAACAGACTCTTAAGGACTAGCAGAGAGCACACGAAGAAGACAGATCTCGCTTGAAGGCTTGAGTATATGAAAGCTTGTGTTCAAAAGATGTGTGGCTGTCTTCTTCTTCCTTTTCTTTATATTGAAACAAATCGGCGCCTAAGGATCTTCACCAACGGCTAGAGAGGATCATGGCTTGAGCTGGATCTTCTATCTTTGGAAACTTCGGAGGCCATGATATTCCGATTTGCATCCTCTCGATTTACAACATAAGGAAGGAAATAATATTCGAAAATGCTTCCTGAAAGGTTAGTGTATATATAATAATATAATGGAAGCATATAATAACATAAAATAATATTCGAACATAATATCATATAGAACAGGTTTTGTGTTTCATCAACACTGTTAAAGCTTCAAGACCTTTGACACAAACAGACTGTCAAGACCTTTGAAACTTATTCCGATTTTCATTAAGGGAGGGAGTTATCAATCTCCCCCTTGATGAAAGACAAAACTTGTGCATCCCTGCAACTTAGTCAAGCATATATAATATAAGTAAAATAGGACTAAGTACCTGCATGGGTTAGACAAATGTTGGATCAAAATTTTAAAGCATGAAAACCTTCCAACTGAAAACAAAACCAAGGTCTTCCAAGACCTTTAAATCGCAATAGTTGTAAAAAGTCTAACACCACCACAGATCATCTCCCCCTTTTTGTCTTTCAACAAAGAGAGGAGGTAAAACAGTCACCAAAAGTTTTGAAACAGTTTTTAAAAACCAGCAATATTTCAAAATTGGGGTTAGGGTAGGGTAGGGTAAGGTTAAGCTTCATCGTCCGGAACATCATCAGTGAGACGCGACCACAGACCTTGCAACAGCTTGGTTATCCCGCTCATCTCCGTCATAAACTCCTTGTGCAGCTCCTTGAAATCCAGGCGAACTTCCTCCAAGTCCAACTCGAGATTGTTCATGCGTTCATCAACGGTTGAGGCAGTGGGAAGAGCTTTTGAAGGAGAGGCAAGACTCCAAGTCCCTTGGGGGGGACAGAGTGATGCCAATCTTTTCAAGGCTCTTGGAGTCGAACTTACCCATATGACGCTGTTGTTTTTCATGTTTGAAATTGATTCTAGAAGCTTTGAAGATATGGGTCAAAAGGGTGGCAAAGGGGAGGGGAGTTCCTTTTCTGGCTTTTCTAGCGTGAGCCATGGATCCAAGGATAGTGTTGGCCAGATCAAGGTCAAGGCCATTTAGGATTCGATAAAGAAGGACCATGGCATTATCGGTAAGGAGCTAGCCAGAGTTAAGACGGGGTAAGAGGCAACGCACAATGATGTTAAAAATAATCTTTGCCTCTAGGATAAGGGATGAGTGGGTAAGCTGCTTTGAAGTGTCGTTAGATGCTTCGGGTAGGAGATATTTGGATCGGGCAAGGTCTAGGCACTGTTCTTTTGTGGGGTTCTCGGGAGAGGGTGGACAAGGTCTAGGTAGGCCAAGGAAATCAGCAAAGTCAATGGAGTTGAAAGAGATTCTAACCCCTTTGACGATGGATTCCAAAGACCAACCGTCGACATTGTTTTTGGCTTTTAGGTTTATGTAGAACAGGCGGGTAAGTTGGGGATAGTAGATAGATTCAAGGTTGAGAAGGGTCCAGGCAAGGGATTGTTTGAGTAGAGAGATGCAAGGTAAGTTCAAAGCTTCAAAGAACTCAAGATCTAAAAAATCGGAACAACAAATCCTACGAGATCGAAACTCATCTACCCACTTTCCAACTGTTTCAGCATTTTCAAACCATGAAGAGGGTAAGGATTGGTTTACCTGGATGTAGGCGGGTGGATCAGCATTCTTCCTTCGAGCAAGGAGAGGGAACCCTTCCTGGTACGCTTGGGAGAGGGAGGCTTGACAGTTGGGGCTTTTCGCTTCTTTGGAGACGGGGGAGGAGGAGGAGGAGGAGGAGAAGGAGAGGGAACAGGTTCAGGCTCCTCATCCTCTTCTTCCTCTGACCCCGAGTCCTCAGCGAACCGTGCGTCGTCTCCACCGGTATCCTCGTCCTCTCCGGATTCGTCTTGCTCCTCGTCCTCTTCCTCAGACTCCTCTTCAGAAGGAACCTCCTTGAGAGCCTCCGCCTCGGCTTCCTTCCGGATTCTCTCAGCTTCCTCCTCGACCAGCTTCCTTGCAAGCTCGGCCTCCTCCTCGGCCTTTTTCTTCCTTAAAGCTTCTTCTTCGACTTCCTTGGCTGCATCCCTTTCCAAAATAGCATCAAGATCCTCCTTTTCTTCCTCCTCATCAACCTCCTCAGCGATGACCTTCTTTTTCCCTTTCTGTTTGGCACTGAGAGGCTTCTTAGCAGAGCGTTTTTGAGAGCTCTTGGGTACTGTAGTCGTGCTCTCAGCGATGGTGCTCTGGACAACAGCAGGGACGATGGCTTGAGGAGTGGGTTCAGATGTAGGAGAAGTAGCAGTGGCCTGGCATCCCTTGGGGGTGGCGCCAAGTCTTTTGGGAGTGGAAGCTTTCTTTAATTTAGGAGCCATGGAGGTAATCGGCTAGGGTTTTTAGAACAGTTTAGGAGGTTGAAGAAAGAGAATTGGAAGAGTTTGAATAAGTCTGAATTGGTGAGGGAGTCGGGTACAGATTTGGGTAACTGAAATATTTTGTTCCAAAAATAAAATATCTCAACGGATGGAAATAAAATGTAACTTAAATAAAATTTTAAAATCCATTAAAAATATATTTGATCAAATATCTAAAAAGATATTAACCAAATATATGTGATCTGATATCTGTAATCTACCATTCAGTTCACAAACCTTGACATAATTCTCAAAGGTCTTGACACTGAGTAGAATTTATCTTTCGTAAAGGGAAAGCTCCCCCTACGAAAGTGCATCCTTGTTAAGCATCCCAATCTCTCGTCTAATGAAGATGAACCTGTCCTCTGTCAAAGGCTTAGTAAAAATGTCAGCCCATTAATAATCAGTTGAAATAAAGGAAATGGACACATCACCTCTTTCGACATGGTCTCTAATGAAATGATGTCTTACATCAATATTTTTGGTCCTTGAATGCTGAACATGATTCTTTGTAATGGAGATGGCACTTGTATTATCACACTTAATGGGAATGCCTTTCAGGTTGATGCCAAGATCTCGCATTTGTTGAGCTATCCAAAGGATTTGGGAGTAGCATGCTCCAGCTGCTATGTATTCGGCTTCTGTAGTGGATAGGGCAATTGAGTTTTGTTTCTTAGAATGCCAATTGATCAAAGATGCTCCTAAGAATTAGCAGCATCCTGATGTGCTCTTCTTATCCACCTTATAGCCTGCAAAATCTGCATCAGAATACCCGATTAATGTGAAATCCTTTTGCTTTGGGTACCATAGTCCAAGCTCCTTGGTGCCATTGAGATATCGAAAGATCCTCTTCACAGCCACGAGGTGAGATTCTTTAGGATCAGCTTGAAACCTAGCACACATGCAAACACTAAACATGATGTCAGGTCTACTAGCTGTGAGATATAGTAAAGATCCAATGATTCCTCGATACTCCTTTTGATTGACACTTTTCCCAGTCTTGTCTTGATCTAGAGATAATGTTGAGCTCATGGGTGTCTTGGCTGCTTTGGATTGATCCATCTTGAATTTCTTCAAGAGATCCTTAGTGTACTTGCTTTGGTTGATAAAGATCCCTTTCTTGGATTGAGGAACTTGTAATCCCAAAAAGAAGTTGAGTTCACCCATCAAGCTCATCTCAAATTCACTGCACATAATGTCAGAAAATTCCTTGCACAAAGATGTGTTAGTAGCACCAAATAATATCATCAACATAAATTTGAATAACCAAAATGTCATTTCCTTTGGTCTTAATAAAAAGAGTCCTGTCGATCAACCCCCTTTTAAAATCATTTTCTAAAAGATATTTTGACAAACGCTCATACCAAGCTCTTGGGGCTTGTTTCAAACCATAAAGCGCTTTGTCAAGTTTATAAACATGATTAGGAAATTCCAAACTTTCAAAACCTGGGGGTTGAGCCACATAAACTTCTTCTTCTAAGAAACCATTAAGAAAAACACACTTGACATCCATTTGATATAACATTATGCTCATAAAAGATGAAAATGCTAGTAATATACGAATGGCTTCAAGCCTGGCTACGGGAGCAAAGGTCTCCTCGTAGTCAATACCTTCCTCTTGATTGTAGCCTTGAGCAACAAGCCTTGCCTTGTTCCTCACGATCTTACCATTCTCATCTAGCTTATTTCGAAATACCCATCGTGTGCCAATGACAGATTGATGCTTTGGCCTAGGCTTCAAGGTCCAGACTTTGTTCCTTTCAAATTCGTTAAGCTCACTTTGCATAGCAATGATCTAGTCTGGCTCTTGAAGGGCCTCATCTAACTTCTTTGGTTCAATAAGAGAAAGAAACGCGTGAAAAGCACAAAGATCTTTAAGTTTAGAATGAGTTTGAACACTAGATGTAAGGTCAGAAATGATATCCTTTAATGAGTGTGATGAAGAGTATTTGAATTTTCTTTTGCTAGTCTCAGCTCCTTGATTCGTCACACCAGCAGGATTGATTTGAGGTACATCTGATTCCGTGGTCCTGTTAGGTTCAGTTACAGTAGTTTCTGGCGTCCCAACATTGTTGGATTAAACACCAAGGGCTTTGGATGAATCTTCAACACCTTGGGCCAATTCTTCAGTGTTGAGAATTTATTCCTGCATGTTCCTCTTCTCTGTTTTCTTGGTAGCAGTATCATCACCTTCCTCGTTCTCTACATGGATGTTAAGATCTATATTTGCAACACTTTCACTTAAAGAGCCGTCATTGCATTCATCAAATATAACATGTATACTTTCTTCAACTAACCGGGTCCTTTTATTGAAGATTCTATAAGCTTTGCTACTTGTGGAGTAGCCAAGAAATATACCTTCATCACTACGCGCATCAAATTTCCCAAGGTTATCTTTTCCATTGTTATGAACAAAACAAGTACAGCCAAAGGGTTTAAAATAAGATATAAGTGGTTTGCGGCCTTTGAAAAGTTCATAGGGAGTTTTCTTTAAGATGGAACGAATAAGACAACGATTCAAAATATAGTTAGCTGTGTTAACAGCTTCAGCCCAATAGGTTTTAGGTAATGCATTTTCTAAAAGCATAGTCCTAGCCATATCCTCTAGGGTGCGGTTCTTTCGTTCCACAACCCCATTTTGTTGAGGTGTCATAGGAGCAGAAAGGTTATGGGAGATGCCATATTTAGCACAAAACAAATCAAACTGAAGTTGATCAAACTCCCTACCATGATCACTCCGAATTGACACTATGGGCTCGTTTCTTAAAGTTTGCAACTCCTTACAAAGTATTGAAAACTCAAATAAGGCCTCTGATTTTTCTTTTAAAAATGCAACCCAAGTATATCTAGAAAAATCATCAACAACGACTAGCATGTACTTTTTACCATTGGGAGATTTGACTCGCATAGGACCACATAAATCCATATGTAAAAGTTCAAGGGGTCTAGAAGAACTTACAACCTTTTTGGGTTTGAAAGAGCTACGTGTTTGTTTACCTCGTGTGCATGCATTGCACATATCAATACCTTTGAAATCCATCACAGGTAGCCCTCTTACAAGCCCTTTGGACACAAGCTTCTGTAGTGTATGTGGACTCACATGACCGAGTCTCCTGTGCCAGAGCTATGGATCGTCCGTCAAAGCCTTTAGACAGGATAAGCTTCCTTGTGCCACTTGATCAGCATTCACAGCGTATATATTGTTGTAACGATATGCAGTCAGTATAACTTCACCTGTATCTTCTCTGCACACCAGACATCTTTTCTTGTTAAATCTGACATTGTTGCCACTATCACATAATTGAGAAACACTAACCATTCACAAGATAGACATTTTTAATACTATGGTTGGAATCACTCCCAACACTACCAATACCAACGATGTCACATTTTCCTTTGTCACCAAGAGTGATTGTTCCTGTGGATTGCTCCTTTAGATCATGAAAGAGAGAACTCTTCCCACTCATATGCCTCAAGCATCCACTATCAATAATCCATTTTTGCTCCTTTACCTTGGTGATCTCCTACAAAACAAACATCAACCTTTGTGGCTAGACCAATAAGCAAATTTGGATCCATTATTGGGATTAACCATTTTTGGTAAAATAGTGCCTTTTGGGACCCAAACTTGTGTTATCCGTTCTTTTCTCAAATGAACAGGAAATGTATTGCGAATGATATATGGATCCTTTCTTCTATAGGGGCAGGTCTCTTTTACATGTCCCTTTCGAGCACAATGGTGACATATAGGAGAGGTTCTGCTTCCTTTTGCCTTTACAAAGGTGGTAATGTGCTGCTTCTTTAAAAACCTTGGATTGTAACCAATACCACTTTTGTTTAGAGAACTTTGTTCCTCACCCAACATCCTATCAAGAGTGCCTTTGGATTTGGTAAAACTTATGAGGGATGTGTGTTGGTCTTGAATCGTATTATTCAGGGAGATCTTCTCGTTCTCTAATTCATGATGTTCACTTCTCAGAGACGAGAGATCTTGCTTGAGTTCATATTTCTCTGAGTCAAGAGTCTTGATTTTAATGTCAAGACCTGAATAAAAAGCTTTAAGACTTTTAACCCTTATAGACAGATCCTCAATAGTTCTTTCCTGGTCCACAGTTCTCTTAATAAGAGTGTTAGTCTGGGCAATAAGTTTATCTTCATTGGCAATCATATTAGAAAGAAATTCCGATAATACTTCTTTTGGACTTGCCATAAGTTCTCTTACAGTTACCTCAAGCTTCTCATCGTGGGATTCATCTCCTGAGGCCATAAGACAAACATTGGCCTTCTCATCATCGGAGTCAAGAGTCAGAATCGCTCCAAGTTGCCACCATGGCTTTCTTTTTCCATTTATCACCCTTCTTGGACTGACTCTTTTTCTTTTGAGGACAATCTTTCACAAGATGATCTGTTTCACCGCATTCAAAACAAGACAAAGGTTTAGTTTTCTTATCATATTTGTTGTATTGAGACTTACTCGAAATTTAGAAGACTCTGATCCATCCTTGTTGTTGAATTGTTTCTTCATTTTGAGGATTCGAGCAAGGCCTCTTGTGATAAGAGCAAAAGGATCATCCTCATCGTCATCCTCATCTTCGGAATTAGATCCATCTTTAGGCTCATCCTTCCTAGACTTGAGTGCCAAGTTCTTGGTGCTTGTTGGAAGTTCTCCATCGTCTTCATTAAGGATCATCTCGTGCGTGATCAGCTTCTCAAGCAAGTCATCAAGGGGCAGAGTGGTGAGGTCCTGTGCTTCCTCTATGGCTGTTACTTTAGGACCCTATTTTTCTTTTGGGAGGCACCTCAATATCTTCCTTACTTTCTCAACGTTCGTAAAGCTCTTGCTGAGAGAGTCAAGTTTGTTAGTGATTTCTGTGAATCGTGTGAACATGGCCTTGATTGACTCATCAGACTTCATTTTGAAAAGCTCATACTTTCGAAGGAAGATACTGATCTTGGTGTCCTTCACTTGGCTGGTTCCTTCATAGGTGACGACCAGCTTGTCCGAAATCTCTTTAGCTGACCTACAAGATGAAATACGGTTAAACTCATCAGTGCTAAGACCACAATAAAGTAACTTAATAGCCTTGTAGTTTTTGGAGACGAGTTTGGATGTATTCTGACTCCTTCTTTGCGACTTTGGTTCCATTTGGTCCGTCTTTCTCTGGAATCTTCGGGCCATTCTCTATAATGTTCCAAAGTTCCAGATCTTGATCTATAATGAACATCTTCATCAATGATCTCCAATGGACAAAGTTGTTTCCTACAAAGAGTGGTGGTCTGCTGGTAGACCTTCCCTGTGCAAATCCTCCGCTTGCTTCACCAGACATGATCGAAAACTCACAAGATTGTTAGATCAAAAGCAGTGAGTAAAGCTCTGATACCAATTGAAGGTTCGATAATGTAAAACAATGTAATATAGAAATACTCTAGAAGGGGGGTTGAATAGAGTATGCCGGTTTTTCGGAGATAGTCTCAAGACTTTTGAAGCTCGTGCAAAACCCTTTGCGATTAGACTTAGTCTTTTCTCTGAAAACCTGAATCACAAAGTTAAACAATTCGAACCAAGTGCAGAAATAAGGTAAAGCATTAAGTAAAGGACTCGATGAATTATTTACGAGGTTCGGCACGAACTTGGCCTACGTCCCCGTCGAGGGTTCTTCCATAACCCTAGGATTCAACCGGCTTTTATTGATTCACAAGACTTAGGATTCTAATAGCACACCGAGAAGCCTCTCTCCTGTACAATTGCAATCTAGTCAACTCACGTTCCCTGGGAGTCCTAGACCAATCTAGAAGAGCCCCACCTCTCTATGCTATCTAGTACAATCCTCTTACACTTAGTGAATCAATCGCCTAGTGTTCACTTCCTGAGTTACAAACTCTCGAGTATAACACTATAACAAAATATATCCTATAAGCTCACTGTGTAACTCTCAAATGCTTTGAAATGAAATAACAGACTCTTAAGGACTAGCAGAAAGCACACGAAGAAGACAGATCTCGGTTGAACGCTTGAGTATATGAAAGCTTGTGTTCAATAGATGTGTGGTTGTCTTCTTCTTCCTTTTCTTTATATTGAAACAAATCGGCGCCTAAGGATCTTCACCAACGGCTAGAGAGGATCATGGCTTGAGCTGGATCTTCTATCTTTGGAATCTTCGGAGGCCATGATCTTCCGATTTGCATCCTCTCGATTTTTCAACATAAGGAAGGAAATAATATTCGAAAATGCTTCCTGAAAGGTTAGTGTATATATAATAATATAATGGAAGCATATAATAACATAAAATAATATTCGAACATAATATCATATAGAACAGGTTTTGTGTTTCATCAACACTGTTAAAGCTTCAAGACCTTTGACACAAACAGACTGTCAAGGCCTTTGAAACTTATTCCGATTTTCATCAAGGGAGGGAGTTATCAAGGAGGAAGAACCAGAAGATTAATTTTCTTTCGTGTGTTTTTGTCGCTTTGAGAGGAGAAAGAAAGGGAGGCAGGGCCGGCATTGGAACTTTGGGGCCTAAGGCAATATAAGAAAATTAGACCTTTTAATAAAAAAAAATGTAGTTGCATTTTTTTATTTTACGAAAGAAAAACGCTAAAAACTCATTCAGACAAGATATTATAATTATTCAAAAAAACATCAAATCACATAAATATATAATTCTTGCATTATTGAATGCAAAAGTGTGAATTAACAAAAGAAATTCAGGAATCGGCTACAACAATACGAAAGTAATAAACAATTAGAATTTAGTGATGATCACAATTCACAAACAAATTTCAATAATTGATAAAATTAGCTCATTATGAGAAATAAAATTGAGCAATTTATCAAACCACGAATTGGATTTTATCTATTTATAAAATTGAGTAACTGAGCAATTGATCATGTACGTTCTTCAATTCAATTTTGTTTTAGTGATGTTGCCCATGTGGATGTGGCCTTTTTTGGTGGGCTTTTTAAATAGTTATACTTTAGATTAATATGTGGGCTTTCTATAATATATATAGGGTTTTTAAAAATTAGGGTCCATACATTTTGGGGGCCTTAGGCCCAAGCCTACTTGGCCTATAGCCAGGGCCGGCCCTGAGGGGAGGAATAGGATTGCGATTGGGATGCTGGGTTTGCAGGAGGGAGAAGGATAAGGAAATTGGAGTTTTAAAATTCGCGTATTCGGGATTTATTTACGGGTATTGATTAGCCCATTCAACACTCAATCTTCACCCACTCCCTCACTTCACCATACCCTGTCATTCGGGAACATTCATCACCATCACCAGTCTATCACTATCACCCGCCCTCAACAACTACCACCATTTCTGATCCACATTCCCGCTCCCATTCATCCTTTACCATTTTTACATCATCACCCTCTTTCACTCTCCCCCTCCTTCTCCTTTGTTCTCAGCCCGTCACCACCCTCGCAACCTCCCTCCTTCTCCTTTGTTTTGTTGAGAACAAGGCACCAACGCCACCCTCTCGTTCTTCCTCCTCCTTCCTCGAGCCCGGCAGCTGTAGCACCATCTCGCCACCTCCATCGACGTCCAGCGCCCCACCGAAGCGCCCAGGAGCTGCCAAGCACCGCCGACGAGCCACCGAAGCGCCACCTCCCTTGTTCGAGTGCGAATTAGATTTCTGGTAAGCCGTCCCCCTCCGTTTTTGATCGGAAGCATCCTCAAGTTTCACCATCAGATTCACCCCTGTCCGATGCAGGTCCCACGAGCCATCGTGATCCTCCGACGACGCCCAGACGTCTGATCGAGAGCTCCGAAGTCGCGAACCCCCTCGGTGAGCTTCCGCCTTTCCTTCTTTTGTATCCATTCAATTCCGTCCTTGGGTCGGGCTGTAGGTAGGGGTGGAAATGGGTCGGGTGATGGATGGGCGGAGCCATTTTTCCACCCGACCCATCACAAAAAAATTTCACCCGACCCATCACCCGTCCGTCTAATATTTCACCCATCACCCGATCCGTCGGGTGAATCGGGTGGGTCGGGTGGGTAATCGGGTGAAGTAAATTAAAAGAAAAAGAGTCATAGGTCATACTTATAAATCGATCATATTTGATAATTTCACAAACCACATCAACGTGAAAATCTTAATAATTGTATAAAAGGTGTATTCATACATTGTATCATTATCCTTATCTTACAAAGTTAGCATTAAAAGTTTAATATCAAAACAAATGCGATGAATTTTAGCCCTTTGCTAAACTCGTAGTTAAAAAAAGGAAATTTTTTTTGACTAAATCATGTCTTAACACACTAAATGCTAAGTCGTTGAAATGAGCGAAATTGTTAACATTCTAGTAGTGTATGCAAAACAAATAAAATAATTTTTTTAAAAAGATGTGATACGTGGTTAAATAAAATAAGTTTATATTCTTTTAGATTTTTTTTGTACAAAAACAATTAGAGAATAGAGAAGATAGAATTAGAAAAAGGAAAAATATGTAGTTATGTTAGGCTATATTTTTTTTTATAAACTAGGATTTTTTAAAAAATAATCGGGTGGGTTAGCGGGTGGTTAAGCGGGTCGGGTAATGGGTCGGGTGATGGGTCGGGTAATGGGTGAAAAACATATCACCCATCACCCGACCCATCACCCGTTTCACCCACCCATCACCCATCCATCACCCGAATTTTTTCGGGTTTTCACCCGTGTAATCGAGTCGGGTGGGTCGGGTGAGTCGGTCACCCACGGGTGATTTCCAGCCCTAGCTGTAGGCGAGTGGCGAGTGAGATTAAGCTGAGTGCGGGGCATCGGACGAACTGGAGAGCTCCGGCGAGCTCGAGAGTGACGGTGAGCGAGCGAGGCGAGCATGAGTGCGAGTCGAGCGCGGCTGCGAGGGAGAACTCGAAAGCCTGAGTGGGTGCGGGCTATCGGCGTGGGCGAGTGCAGCTGTGAAGGAGCTGGGCGGGGCTGAGGAGCGCAGCAACCGGCGTCGACCAGGTGCAGCGGCGGGAGCTTCACTTGAGGAAGGAGATGGCTCCTGCGGGATGTTTTGAATCGGGAGGGAGATGACTCCCGTGGGGTCCACCTTTTCAATATTATATTTTTGGTTTTAATTAGAAAATGATATCTACACCGCTAATCACCGCATAGGTATGCGGTGGGTTTAATGACGGTCAACGCAGACACCGCATACCTATGCGGTGGATGGAAGCGTATGCATACCCACCGCATGTCTATGCGGTGGGTGTGTCCGTTCCGTTTGAACCCCACCGCATACCTATGCGGTGGGTTTCGGATAACCTAATTCCGGGTTACCTGTTGAAGGACCGGACCGGACTGGCTGATTTCCTAACCTCACCGCATACGTATGCGGTGGATTCCGATTACATGTGCGCCACCTGTAGTTGTCATTATCCGAAAAAGCGCAAATGTTTAGGTTAGAAGGACGAGAACAGATCCGAAAAATCCACGAATTGATTCAAGACATTGATGCATAATGGTCAAACAATCGGAAATGACATAAGAATAAGTAAAAAAAAGTGTGATAAATGTCAAGGAGGAAAAAAAGCGTCTGTCGAAAAATGTCATAGAACACAGTTCTTGAAATGGTACAGACAAAGATACAATCAAATTCTACATATGGAGTTCGAAAAATGACACGAGAAAGTAGAAAGTGCTAATAGGAGAGGGGACGACCACCATCACGACGACGTTAAGCTCCATATCGTGCAATCCTCGCCGCAAACTGCTCTTCCCAACCATTGACCGTGCGATCGTGATGCCGTGTCCATGTAACGTAGACTGGAGGTAGAGGGGAACCAGGCAACAATCAAATCGTTGAATAAAAGGTGAATATTGAGATTAGAAGAGAGAAACAAAACATTAACAACTGAATGAATATGGAATACGAAACGTACCGGAACGAAGTGGTTGCTGTTACCGACTAAAGCTATTCCATCTAGCTCCTCATAGGCCGGTACTGTCGGGCCCCCGGTGGCGTACAGTGGTAGGCACAACATCGGCATCATCTGTGACAAAATCACCAAACGACGCTGGTGAAGCGTGGAAAACACCTCGCCCATGATCGGAATCTCCATCCAATACGTAGCATCATGACACGTGCCGAAATAGTTGACCCTCATGATGAGCTCATCTAAGGCAGGATAGTAATGGTACCGATCTGAATGCAGCTGCAACTCAACTGCCAGCTCTCGTCGAACTCGAGGCAATGGGTCTTGTCCCAAGTTCAGAAGGCAAGCAAAAGATCTATACCCACAGTGACCATCCCCTGCAACATTTGTGACGGCTCGTACGAAAGTAATCATGAATTCGTCGATGTTGCCAGTGCCCCAATTGAAATCTACGTGAGGTAGATTCTGCGATGGAAGGGCCACTGATGCTGGAGGTGGAATGTCACCTACAGTCTCCGGAGCTGGCTCCGACGCTGATCGACCTCGGCCACATCCCCTCCCACGACCCCATCCTCGACCTCGTCCCATGCCTACTCCTCGGCCCCTAAGAGGGTCGTCGATGGCAATGGCGTTGGACCCGGTGCCCTCCTCATTGCCTTCCACGTTATCTGCTTCTATTGATGATGATTGACCCCGACCTCGACCTTGTGCTGATCCATTGCTCCCCTCTCTATCTGCTCGACGTTGGGCCCGAGCACGCTCACGTTCCCAAGGTAGAGGGTTCGTCTAACAGGGGTGGCGAGTCCTCGGTCTCCCGGGCGGTCTACGGTCCTCCGGGTCAGGGGGAGTCAACGATGTATGAGAGGGACGATACCCATCGTTGAATGTCGACGTGATTCTCCAACGCGTATCCTCGTCCATAGCTCCACTCTGAAACAAACTGATCATGCGCGACATGTCCACATCAGCTCTGCTGAGGGGAGTGTTATCCTGGACGTTGTCAACATGCGGCCTCTTCCAATCAAATTGCTTCCAAAAAATGTGAATCTGGGACGGTCTGATGGGTATCTGCGTGTCTCAACAAGCTTGCATCTCGTGTGTGCATGGGAGACCGTAGACGTCCCTCCAGTATCTATCTCTGCATGGTTGCGAAGGCGAGTCGGCTTCCATCTTCGTGTAGATTTCGAACAACAAGTTGAAATATTCCTTCGACACAATATTCCGAATTCGATCGAATATCCATAGGCCGTGGGAATCTATCGGCCAGGTGTTGTTCGCTCGCCCCATTGTATTCTTCACCTCACTTATTTGGTTCGCCATCATCAGATCGATTGTGGTGATCACGTGAGTGAAATCACCGACCGTAGAGTTTAAGGTCTTCTTCAACGCAGAATGGGCAGACTCCACCCTACAAGAGTAGTGAGACTCGCATGTGAATATCGATATATATTGTAAACAAAATACGCATATAATGAATTTCGGAAGAAAAAAAGAGGTGCACCTGTTCGTCGTGGTCGTACCAAAATGCTGGATTGCGTCTGTCCATGCACAGACTATATTCTCCGAGTAATCCCATAACCACGTCGCCTCCAAATACGGCCTCAGCCTTTCGATATGTCCCCACTCTGCATGCATACCCCTCCTTCTGGCCGCGAATGTTTCAACCGATCTGGATTGGAACAAGCCAACACATGCGTTCTTGAAACGCCTAGCAACATGAAGATTCTTTGACTTTTGGAAAGTAGCTTCTTCGCATCGACGGAGGACATGTACTGTGCACAACATATGCCTGACACTGGGAAGAACTACTCGTAGCGCCGCAATCAAACCCAACTCTCGATCTGTGACAACAACGTTAGGAAGGTTACCTCGCATGAGGTAAACGAGCTGTCCAACGCCCAAATGTACGTATCTGTGTTCTCGTGCGACATGAAGTAGAACCCGATGGCGAAGTTCTTCTTTGTGCAAGTGAATCCAACGAACTCACACAAAGGGATCCCATACCTGCACCATGAAATATTTGACTTTGCAAACCCTGGTCGGAAGGGGTAAAAGAATAAGTGTAGATAGAAACGTACGCATTCGTCCGGTATGTACTATCTACGAGAATGACGTATGGAAAGATGTCCAGAAGATGGCGCGCGTCTGTATGGGCGATGAATAGATCTTGAAGCCTGTTGGGATCATCAGGGGATCTCCTCGTAGAGTAGAAGTAACCCTTCTCCCGCAAAACGCGGAGTGCTTCCTGGGTGACGGTTCGATCTCCTCTCGCTTCTGCTTTAAACTTTGCCCTTGCATTGTATACTTGGCGCCGCGATGCGAAGTTCAACTTTTGTCGTGATTCAGCTGTCATCTTCAAGGTGGCTAAAATCGTGGGGTACTAGCCACGGTCAGGGACAACGTAGCATCCCTCTCCTCTATATCCATCCGCCCGACGTACGGGTGACCGTCCAACGCACCGGGGAGTTCATGGTTGTGCTTGTCATGAAGAACGTCCAGCCCCCATTCGCCCCGTTTGAACTCCACGCCAGACAACACAAACGGACACCCCTCTATCTTCGAAATAGCTCTGTGCGTGATCCCGCTTGCAACATCTCCGGCAACTCGCGGCCTCTTACGGGGAGTGTACTCGCCGTACTTCTCACTTGCGAGCAATACACTGCCACGCCTTGCAAGAGTGCTCCCACAAGAACGCTTGATTGTCATAACCATATCAAGCTTTAAGGCGGTGCCACGACAGTGCTGGTCTACGTCTGCGATGTAGCGAAATCGGTAGTGTAATCGCAGTACTCCTGGTTACGGGGATCCACGTGGTCACCGTCGTCCGGCATCGGATCAGCCTGCTCCTCCAATGGTAGTTGTCGCCATGCAGACAGTACATATATATTACGTTACCCATTTTATGGTTTCCATTCGCTCTAATTCTAAACCTAAGTTATTCCACTAAATATAAAACACGGTACCTATATTCTGGTTTCCATTCGATATGATTCTAAACCTAAGTTATAGCTCTACATATATATACTACGGTTGCTATAATGTCATTGTAAACGATAAAGATGCAGCACGTACCGGAAGACGAGCGGGTGGAGAGTTATCGGCCATTGGAGTACTTGTATGTGCTTCGTCCGCTGCATTTGAAGGCGGTCAATTGGTGTCGTCGTTTGCCATATTAGAAAATGAGGTTGTGGGTGAATGGATTCCAACGGAGAGCGGAAGACTTCTTATACAATAACACCGCATAGGTATGCGGTGGTGGTTATGTACCGTTGACGGGGAAATTTTGAATTTGTGGGGCCCACCGCATAGGTATACGGTGGGGCCCACCGCATAGGTAGGCGGTGTACGGCACCGCATAGGTATGCGGTGCTAGCCACCGCATACCTATACGGTGTTAGCCACCGCATACCTATGCGGTGGGTGCCTTTATATAGTCCGTGCACGGGCTGTGAATATGTCGTGGTGGAAAAGCGATGATAATCTAGGCAAACTAGCCACGGCCAAAGATTTGTGTCTTCGGATCGAAATTTTTGACCGTTGACTAGTTTGCTCGGGTTATATCGCTACTTGCAACAAAATATAAAATCCGTATGTATGCTTGTCGTGGAGGAAAAGAAATGATAGCATAGGCAACATGCCACGTCCAGTGATTTCTTTCTTTGGATTGAAATCGTTGGGCGTTGGCATGTTGCTCGGGTTATATCGCTTCGATCTCATAGTCTTCAACTTATACAATGCAATAAGAGGTTATAACGGGAAAGACGTCATGTTGCTCGGGTTATAACGTGAAAGACGTCATGATAGTACACATGTGCATCCATGACGTCTTTGACGTTATCTTGCGGATGACTGTTGTTGATGCAACCAAACCCAATATCTGAAATATCCGTAAATGCTTTGGAAACTTACCGGTACGGGTACAACGTGGTCTTCTTCCGTCATCGGAGTTGTCGCCCAAATTACATCCGTCGAGAACCTCTTATAAGAGGACGAAGCTGGGAAATTTCGTCGGGACTCCCGACAAAATTTCCCAGCTTCGTCCTTCTATAAGAGGTTCGATCTCCCCCGACCGATGGAATTTGGATGACCAACTTCGATTAAGGACGCAGACCACGATGTCCCCGTGCCGGTAATTTTCCGCATCTTATTGTACCATCGCATACCTATGCGGTGGTACCAACCGGATACTATAAAGGGGCCTAAGGCCCCGTCGCCAACTCTAAACCCTATACCATATGTCCACTACCAAAGTGTATGATGCGGAGACAAGATCGGGCAATAGGTTCAGACTTACAGTCGAATGGTTTCGTAGGCCAACTGACGATTTATTGTGCAACTTTCAGCACAGCTGCCAGAAAGGATGGCCATGCTGCCTTTTCCAAGTTGTATGGGAAGAACGCGATACAGCGAGGATTTCACATTCGGTTGACCTAGAGTGCGTCCAAGGAGTCACTTACAAGGATGTCCGCATGACCAGGGCATACTCGTATAGGGATAACCCTGCCGCATATTATGTTCACGTGACGAATGCAATTACGGAGCTTGTTAGCGACTTCTTCTCCGATTTGGGAATGGCCAGTGCATCACAGGTGGCGAGATACGCAGTCGAAAAAGTTGTGTGTCGTGCGAACACCAAACTTACAAAGTACTCATTCCACCGAATAGAGATTCACATGTTGCCGATCAATGTAGAGGAGTCGGTTGGTAGTTGTTATGTACCATAGATACAATGTTGTCGGTTGGTAGTTGTTATGTATCATTTATGTGTAATTTATCAAGTGCCGATTTAAACCAAGAATCATAATTAATCATAATTTTCATGTACATCATTTGTACTACATAATTTGTAATATACGCCTAGCAACCGCATACAGATAATGGGTCATACACCAGAGGTTCCTGCTCTACGGAACAACTACCAACGGATTCCTCCACAAGACGCAGGTTAATATGGATCTCAAGTCGGTTGAATGCGTACTTCTTCACTTTATCGTTCGCCGGACGGACTACGTTGTCTACAGCGAACCTTGCAATTTGAAATGCGCAGCTTAGTCTGACATCGCTGAATAGGTCGCTGATTGCGCATTTGATTGCCTCAACCGCCTCGCGGTAGTATGACTCAGGGTCCTCCGTGTGTAATTGGTCACCCTTCACACACGCCAATTCAACCGGCTCCGAGAATGCGTAGATACCGCCTTAAACGCCTTTATAGCATACAACGTGAAAAAGGCAGCAGGAAAATGATTGACACCACCTCTTGTGCTGGCAATTGCACAAATAGTTCGTTATAACACGTCTAGTGAAAGGACAACTCAAGAATAAATGACTGTCATTTTCCTTACTGTCGTTACAAAGAACACAATCCATTGGGACTCTAATAAAATATCTATTTAGCCTTTCCTTGGTAGCAACTGCATCCTGTAGAATTTTCCAAACCAAGTTCTTCACTCGTGGGGGAATGGTAAGCTTCCAAATCCATTCATCCCCCAACACATTAGCAGCATGGTTATGATGTAAATAACTACAGTAGGTGGTAGTGAAAATACCATCCGGGTTGAATTTCCAAATTAATTCATCTTGGGGGCTCAAAGAAGGAATGTGAAGCTTAGTGATCTGTCTAACTATAAATTCCGGGAATAAACTATCCAATTTTCGAAAATCCCACTGTTTGTCACGAGTTATAAGGTGGTTAAGATGAAGATTTGGATCGTGTTGTGCCTGGAAGGGTTTCAAATCCACATTCGGCAACCATGGATCTCTCCACACCTTTATATTCTCCCTATTACCTATGATCCAATGTAATCCCTTCTTGAATTGAGGTCTGAGCTGTAGCAGCCTTCCAAATTTCCAAGATGGGTGAAGAGGATTTGCATCAAAAATATCTTCATCTTGCAAATATTTCTCCTTGATAACCTTTTCCCAAATGTTATCCGGGGATGTGAGTAGTTTCCATAACAACTTCATCTGGAGACTGATGTTATTGTCTTCAGCTAGACGGATGACGAGACCACCTTGATCCTTAGGCTGATAAATCCTTTCCCAACTAATAAGTGGGATGTAACGTTCAGACTCCATTTTGTTCCAGAAGAAATTTTTATGAATCTTGTCAATCTGATGAAGCACACCTTTCGGGAGTAGAAAATTTTGCATACGATAATTTGTTTTAGAGCAAAGGTTGGCTTGTATAAGAGTGGTTCGACCAGCTTGAGATAAGAAAGATGATTTTCATTTAGAAAGCTGTTTTTTGAGACTTTGAGTTGCTTCTTCAAATATACAGTTCTTTACTCTTCCCCGAAGAAGAGGAATACCTAGGTATTTTTAAAGATTTCTGGAAATTGGGATGTTTATCTCAGGAGCAAGAGAGCATGCTAATCTAGAAGACATGTTTTCAGAGACATGAAGCGAGCTTTTGTTGTAATTGATTGCGAGGCCAGATAAATTAGAAAAATTATTGAGCATATTCTTAATGGTATGGATGCTTTTGTGGGAAGCCGGAGCAAAAATGATAGTATTGTCAGCAAAGGTTAAGAAAGGGATTGGACTGCCATTTTTTGTGAGTTTAATTCCAACCAATCCGTCATCGAGAATTGCTTCAGCTTGTAGTTCCCTAGCTAAGTTTTCCATTACAAGAATGAAAATGTAAGGTGCTAGAGGATCTCCTTGTTGAATTCCCCTTTGGGTTTTGAATTGCTCGGCTGGCTGGTTATTAACAAGGACAGAAAAGGTTGTGGTGGTCAAACAAGACATAACCCAAGTTATCCATCTCGAATCAAAACCAAATTCATCAGAGTTGCTTTAATGTAATCCAATTTAACTTTGTCATAAGCTTTCTCCATTTCGAGTTTATGTGCCATCATACCCCTCTTGGTCGATTAAAGTGTTATCTTGAATGGAGCGGCCTTCTACAAAAGCACCTTGAAACGGGTTAATGAGTTTAGAAAGGATAGGTTTGAGTCTGTTAGCAATTAGCTTAGTAATGACTTTGTATATAGTATTGCAAAGACTGATCGGTCTGAAATGATTGATATTAGTAGGGTTGTTAGTTTTGGGAATTAAAGCTATAAAAGTTCAATTTATTTCAGCAAGAAAGGTTCCCGAATGGAAAAAGCCTTTAACAGCCCTGCATAAGGTCTGACCAACTATATGCCAGTATTTGGTGTAAAATTCCGGAAGATATCCATCAGGACCGGGATTTTGTCCTCAGGCATACTAGAAACTGTAGCCTTGATCTCATTCTTTGAAGGAGGTCTGAGGAGGTTGTTGTTGTCCTCTGTCGACACTTGAGGGGAAATGAATTTAAGAAGATCGTCTGTAACCACAGTTGAGGGTGGCAAAACAAATATCTCCTTCAATTCTTTAGAGATGTGAAAAGAAATGTCCTGACTATCACTAACAGTTGCAACATGTTTGGTGACAAAGGAAGTGGTGTGGTTTTTAAACTTCTTTACTTTAACTAGAGTTTGGTAGTACCTGGTGTTCTTGTCACCCAGCTTAAGATGTTTCGATTTAGCTTTTTGCTTCCAAAATTTGTAATTGAACTCCAATAGAGCCCAATGTTTTTGTTCAAATCTGGTAAGTTTAGCATTATCATTGAGTGATAATAAACCCCAGGGTAGTTTGGCTTGAAGTTCTTGGATTCTGATGTTGACCTCGGAGAGCTGTTTAGCAACATTGTTGTGTTGTGATTTACACCAATTTTTAGTGTTTTTCTTCAGCAGCTTTTGTTTCTGCATGAGTTTGTAAGCAAAGGAACCTACAACCTTATTTTGCCACACCCTTTTGATTATCTGTTCATAATAAGGATTAGAAGTCCATGCCATCTCGAACCTGTAAGGAGTACCCTTCAACTGTTCCTTAGTGCCAATCTGGAGAGAGTGATCGGGCAGTTATCAGAAGAGGAGAAGGGATGATGCTGAATACTAAGATTGGAGAACCTAGTGACAATATTTTGGTGAGCTAGCACTCCGTCCAGGCGCTCGTAAGTGTTGTTGTAAGCATGGGAGTGTTTTCGCCAAGTAAAAGGTGAACCTATGTATGGAATTGTGTGGAGATTAAGATCAAACTTGAGATCCTTTAATATTCTGAATCTGGCAAGAGTAGGAGCATTTCCCCCCCAATTTTTCAGAAATCTCCTCTATATCATTTAAATCACCCATGAGGAGGACAGGTAAAGAGTGGGTGTTGATAATATCAATAATTTCATGCCAAAAATTGGTTTTCTCATGTTCAGTAGATGGAGCATAGACAAATAATATAGTGAAGTGAAGATGATCGATTGAGACTTTAAGAAGACAGAATCAAGTACCCTGATCAAGAACAATGGAGTTGGATAAAACTGAGTTATTCTTTAGCAGAATCCAAAGACCACCTTTCGTTCCAATCGAGCTAATGAAAATCAACTTTTGAAAGCCAGCAGCAATGATCTGATTGTTAGAGGGTGGAACATTAGATTTGGTTTCGGAAAGAGCAAGGATATCAAGCTTATTATCATTTCTAATATGAGTAATTTCAGGCCAAAGGAGGGGGCGCTTAGAACCACTGATGTTCCAATAACCTACTCTTATCATAAAACTAAGAGGATAGTCATGCTACATGACTCATAGGAACCATAAGAGCTAACACATTTAATATCAAGTTTGATAGGTTTTTTATTATTATCAAAGATGGAAACCAGCTTTACAGATGGTGAATTGATCTAACGGTTTTCTACCCAGATTGTCATTCATCAGGATAACTAAAGCTAACATAAAGTTGGAATTACCTCTAATGTGTCTTGTAGTTCATATCCAATTGAATAGTATGCAATTCTTTCCATTTATCCACTGGGATGTAGATCGTCTTTGAATAATTTGTAGTCTGCATGAACTGGTTATAAAACTTGTTTGACTTATAGGGTTGCATCCCTCCACACCAGAAGTGCAAAGCAAATGGATGGAGGATAGCAGGATTGTTTTGTAGAAGGGCAGCAAGGAAACCATACCTTCGTAATTACATTGAGTTATGTACCACTGACTTGTGTGTAGCTTAGTGTGGTTGTTTCTGAGGGTCCATTCAGACATCCTATACTTGGAGCTGCTGTTTGAGATAAAAATCATAATCTGAAGATAGGAAAAATAAATAGGAAGCCACCAATACCAGATAGAAAGCCACCAAATCCTTATGACATGGAGGCTTGTAAGATAGCAGTAAACCTCCAACCAAATAAAGTTCATAATCCTGCTATACCAATTAACCAAGTAAAGACTAAAATTGGAATAAAGAGCAATATAGTTAATATTCTCACTAGAGGTAAAGTCTTGGTACCCAACACTAATTTGAAAACGGGAGAACCAGTGAACTGAAGAACAGCCAATGAAAGCAAAAACATAAACATAGCTAGATAAGAGACTAGAAAGGAAATTCTTAGGACTAATATGCAGGGGGTAGGAGGTGTTACAACACATAAAGTTATTTAAAATCAGCTGTCCAAACCAAGCGACAGCCAAACCCTGAGTCCTATAGATCAACATCATCAATTCTTCTTCTTTTTCGGCTTCTTGTTAGCTGGAGTGAAGGCCTCATCTTGATCCTCTTCCTCTTTGCGCTTGCTCTGCTCCATAGCGTTGATCATATCCACTTCTACTGGAGATCTTATGACTATACCTCCCATTCTTTTCACCACCGAATTGTCTGACCTGAGGGACAGATGTGAGACTTCCGATTCCACACGAGTGTCGATCATCTTGCCTTTGGCTTGAGCTTTAAGGAAAGCTTCATAATCAGTTTCAGTGAAATAGTTGGCAGGTTTTGTAACACTGGAGGCGCCGAGGCCATCAGGATGTGGAGAATGGATTTAGCCACATGGGCATTGTTGAGGGCTATAAGATGATTGATAAGATCATTAGGAGAAATAGGGGGGTTCGGAATAAGGGTGCTTCTGGGAAGGGTGGTGACATGAGTAGTGGTAGGGAGGAGACCAAAATCACCTTGACGCGGAAGCATGGATTGAGAGACAATGGGATCAAGGTCGACATGGGAGAATGGAGTGAAAGTGCTAGACAGATTGAAGAGTTTAGAATCGTGCCTGCTAGAGTTGAGAGAGGGGGGTAGAGCCAAGAGATCGACATTGGGATTCTCTTCCAACACCAGATTGAACTTGCGAGGGAGCGGAGCATTCAAAGGGCAATCATCATAAATATGATCATGCCCTCCGCAACAGCCACACCCGTCCGAGAAATCTTCATACCAAATGCGAAGCTTTATGGCTTCATTCTCATTCTTAAGAATGTGAACACAGGTAACCAGCTTAGACAGCAGAGAAACGCTGATGCAAGCTCGAGCGAATCTGAGTTTGTTGTGAATGTTTGAGACCTGATCAATCCTGATCAAAGAGCCCACACCTCCAGAAGTGAGGATGAAAGCAATGGCCTCGGCAGTGTAGAACTGGTGGGGGAGACCTGGGATTCTGATAAACACATCAGCATGCATCGTGTGTTCATCCATGGGGTTGAAAGAGTCTGACCAAGGGTACATTGCCATCAGAGAGCCTTGAACATGGTAAGGTATGTTGCTCCAAACAACTGCTCTATCTTCTCTATTAGCAAACCGGAAGATGAACCAATCATTTTCGATTGTATCCACCCCCAGCTGCCTTTGAGCGCCTTCCATTCAATCTTCATCTAGCCTGAGACTTGCTTAAGGTCCACCGGATTTTAAGAAAGGTGATTGAATTAGTACATATATCATATATTTATATATGATTGTAGAATTTCGTATGAAAAAGCATGTAAATCAATTTTCTCTCCATATAATTTAATCAATTTTTGTTAGTGATAAAACTAATCTAACCTTTTTCATATAAATTAATCTAATCTAGATTTTTTCTAGATAAAATATTTATAAAATAACTGAAGGTAATATGATAAGATTTATAACCACTTAAGATATAAGGTTGAATATTTATACTAAAAACTCATTTAATCATCACTTAAAATAGACACATAGGATGACACATGTATAAATAGACGGGGTTATCGTCTAACGTGATATAAATTTATTGGATCATCATTATTTGACGTGGTACAAAATTCAGCCTAGATTGCACCAGAGATCGACACTTAAGCAAATCATACCAGAACCCACTGATAGAATGCATTTAGGTAGGCATAATAGGTTGCATTTAACTTGGTTAAGATGTATATCATGCATGATTTAAGTAGAATTTGCATATTTTCTCTCTATGTTGGTGGAGTCGAAATCTACATGTTTTTATTGATTATTTCAGGTAACTGTGGATCCGAGAAGGAGAAATGGGTTGATGATGCATTAAGATGAGGAATTCTAGTTGATCAAAGAAGCTTAAATGAAGATCTAAAGAGGTCCTGGGAAGAAGAAGTGAGCCTAAACGAAGAACAAGTCTGCAGAAGTTGTCGCTAGACATGGTGAACTTGTTTTGCACTTTCTGGAGGCCTCGGCTGTTCGATTAACTATTATGACCATGCGTTGGAAAGCTCTTTTAAAGAGCTACAATTTTTCTGTGGACAACAAGAGCAAATTCAAGACTAATTTTCCGTGAAAGACCAATGCAGCAGCCGCAGCATGCTTGCCGCGGCCGCCGCCAGGATGGATGTCGCGGGCTGTGGAAGAGCTGCTGAGATTAGCGCAGTTTGAAGGTGAGAACTTTCACCAATACTTCACTAGATTGCATCAGTATGTTGACGACCTTGGTTCATGGGGTTATCAATTCAGCATCCGAGATGTAATTATTTGCATAATTGATGGGATGACTGTTGAGACGCGAGCGGCAACCGCTGAGTACATGAGTAACGGAGGCCTGAAACGGTTAGGAGGAATGTCGGGGTTGTGGGATTTTTTCTGTTATATGGATTACCATGTTGCACAAGAAGAATTGCTCACCACGTCTCCTCCTCCAATGTAGAACTCTGTCACATACCTGGAGGATCCATTCCATATCCTTACACAAGTGTTGCAAGAGCAAGCTGAAAGCAGTATGAACTTGGAGAATCAGATGAACAAACTCATTCAAATTTTAAGTGCAAAAGGTGAGAAGGAAAGGGGCTTAGAAGAAGGAGTTGAAGTCGTAATGGAGGGTGAAAATTCTGAGGAGCGGCAACCGTCGCAGGAGGGCGGCGACCGCCGCATTGCTACTAATGTACCCCCATCGACGTCTTCTTCTCTTGATTTTGAGAAACTCACCCCACCACCCCTTGAGGCTTTAAAGGATGCAATAGTGGAAGATCCTATCGAAGTCATTACACTTAGTTCATTCCCTCCTATATGGTTTCAACATGACAATGACATGCCGAATGAGGAGGAATTGGTTGCAGACAACGATAGTTTCTTAGATGATGGAGGAGATGGTCTAGTGCTTCCTGACATGGAATCTCATGAGTCAACGCATGAGGTTACATGTGATGGGTCTCCTACTCCATATGCAACATCCATTCTAAGCTCGCTCATTGATGAACCAGGTCTAGAGCCATCAGCTGAGGTTCAAGAAGTAGTAAAGGTAAACTTTTGCAATTTTGAAGGTAATGGTGATTGTTTTGATCCTTTTGATTGCTATTTTGAACAGCCACCAGCGGAACTGTGCTGGTGGTATCATATTCCTTCTACAGAGAGTCATCCTAGACTCTTTGATAGATTGAAAGGGTTCTTGAGTTCCACATTTTATGCTTTCAATTTATTGTGCTAGGATGTGCCTTGTAAGATGTGTGCACAGGAATATGATAGGCTACTGAGGGCCTTGGCGATATCTGATAGATAAGATCTTGAGATTGAGAATAAGTCAGGCCAATGACATTAAAGAAAGGCGTTTCTCGGGAGGCAACCCGAGGTATGTTTTCTAATTTAGTTATTTCAATTCCTAGTTAGCTAGTTTTCTTTTCAATAAATTAGGTTTCCCATTAGGCATTCGATAGTTGTTTTTGGTTTGGGATAGACTAAGCTTTCAAGAAAGGCCACCGAAATCCTCAGATCCGATCTATAGAGACCCATCCACCACATTGTGAGTATTTCATTCATCTCTTCCTCTATGTTTTTATTTTTTGTTGTCTTTTATGTTTCATTGAGGACAATGAAAGGTTAAAGTGTGGGGGAGCGATTGCATTGCATATAGATAGAGTTTGCTGTTGTGAGCCTTATTCGCCATGTTTTACACTTACTTTTATATCAATTTCTGCATACATTTCATGCATTTGGGTTAGAATAATACATAATTTGTGTAGTTTATGTTTATTTGCAATATATGGAGGTCTACACAAGTTTTTGTTATATTTCGCAGAAATCGGACGCACTTTAGAGCTTAAAGGAAACTCATGGAGAAGCTAAGAATGGTGCAGCTGGAGAAAATGCCATTTTTCTCCATTCTTCATTCTGAATCAAGCTTTGATGTCTTCATGAGAGTTGTAGCCCTCGGAAAGAGCTTTCCAAGGCATGATCATATGCGTCAATCCGACAAACGAGGACTCAGGAAAGTGCGTTTCAAGAACAGAGCAGAAAGCTGAGAGACTTAGTCGATATCGAGTTGTTTTACTCGATATCGAGTAAGCCAAATCGAGTCAGAGACACCAGACATCGACAAGGAAGCTGGGAGCTGGAGCAGGTTAGTCGATATCGACAAGAATTAGTCGATATTGAGTAAAACACTTGGTCGATTTCCATGTCCAGAGCCGAGATCGACGAAGCTGAGCACTGGGAGGCCGAGCAGAAGTTAGTCGATATCGAGTAACTTTACTCGATATCGAGGACAACCCAAGTCGACATGTGTTTTGTTGGCCGACATGGAGTTGCTGAGCACAAGACGAAGAAAACGCTAGTCGATATCGAGGACTCCTACTCGATATCATGGACGTCTCAGTGGCGGATTCCAAGCTATCCGATTATCTTATTAAGTTTCTATCCCGAAGCCGATGGTGATATTTTCAAGACCAAATTCTATCCACATCTATCAAGAGCTATCAAGTCAAGGAGAAGATATTTTATCTACTTTAGATATAGTTCTAGATTTAATTATTTATTCCATTATTTTATCTTAAGTAAGTAGATATAGATATAGATAGACTTTCTTAACTTGATTAGCAAGGGTTAGAAGCCTATAAATAAAGCCCTAGGGACTGGATTTTATTCATTCAATTCAATTTCAGTCACAATTAGTTACATAGAGAGAAGTTGGAAAGGCGAAAGCGGATTTGGCTTCCATTGGTTGTAAGCTTTCTTTGGTTTATTCAATGCAAGTTATTTCCTTTTGTTTATTTATGAGTTTCTTGATGATGAAGAGCGAGTAGTCCACCCACTTCTAGGGTCGGGGTGAGCCCGACGGTGGCCATGTAAGATGATTCGGTAAAGGTTTGATCTTTTTATGCAATTCGTCTTCAATCCTTGTGAGCATGATTATTTTGCGAAAGTTGAAGGTGATCTTTGTTTGTGTTATTGAAGCGAAAGTGATCTTAATGCAACTTGGGTTAATTATGTGAAAAGGGCTAGTAACAATTAGGATTTATGCGAAAGCCTCTATATTCCTATTTGTTAATAACGAAAGTTATTTGATGAAAAGCATGATCTTTTATGCCTTTATGTGTTACTTTGCATGGTTATCGTTGTGGTGTGGATACCCTGGCCTTGAAAGTCTTTAGTTTATTGAATTTATTTCGTTGAAAATCTGCGTTCTGTGTTCGATAGTTTACATCTTGAAGTTTCTGCTGTTTGTCGACTTCGAGTAGGTTCTTGTCGATATCGAGTTGATTTACTCGATATCGAGGAGAGTTTTACTCGATATTGGTCTCTTCTGCTTGTCTTCGATTTCTTTAGTCGATATCGAGGACTGTTGCTCGATATCGAGTAGTTTCTGTGCTTTGCTTTATTTTCCGCTTTTATTTGTTATTTCTGTCTTTCTGTTTGCTTTTCTGTCTGTGAGATTAACAGCTACCTGAGATCCGCTGACGTGCTTCCTCGAGGATCGATCCTGACTTCTCGCTGCTACATCAGGAAGAGGTCTTGTAATTATTTACGTGGGCATGAATCTGGTTTGATCTATTTTATTATATTTTAAACTCTATTTCCTCCTACAACAAATTGGCGCCGTTGCTGGGGAAGCAATCATTCGCGCCTTAGGTAGTTAAATCTCACTTTTTCTTTGAGGTACTTTGGAGGTATATGCGTCGTTCTGGTCAAACACCTGAGTTTGACGCCTTAGACAATCCGGAACGCCTTATACACATCCAAGCTAAATTGAAAAGAGCCATGGCGGCCGTAGAAACACAAGAACAGCTGATTGAGAGGCTCCAGAGGGAACTAGCCGCCAAAGATACTGCTCTCACCACTGAGAGAGCAGGCAGGCAACAGGAAGCTACGCGAAGGAGGCAATTGGAAGATGAGTTTTCCCAATACCCTACCACTGCAGAGGATTACATGCACCCGACTCTCCTCGTGCCTGAATCGGCTATTCTAATCCCTGAAAATAACTATGAAATTCGCACTCCTTTCCTAATTGAAATTAAACATAATGCTTTTCATGGTAGATTTAATGAATGCCCTCTTCAACATATTACCAACTTTACTGATATGTGTCGTACTCTTGCTGAAGGTACCACCTTGGAATATATCTTGATGAAGGCTTTTCGTTGGTTTCTGGCTGGTCCAGCATTAAAGTGGCTTGAGGGTCTCCATCCACGATCCCTCACTACTTGGGCTCAAGTAAAGCAGGAATTTCTCAATAAATTCTTTCCTCCTGCCAAGACAGTGCTCCTTCGCCAAAATATTACATCTTTCAAACAGCAGCCTGGAGAGCCGCTAGCCAAGGCATGGGAACGCTATAAGGATCTACTGCGATCCTGCCCTACACATGGACAACAACCTTGCATCATTCAGGAGATCTTCTTCAATTCTCTTGACCTTGCTGCTAAGGATAGGATCAACACATATACTCATTATGAGTATCTGACAATGGCGCCAGCTGACGCATGGGCTGCCCTTGACAAGCTGACCAACTATGACAACAAGTATGAGACTCCAATCAACTATGAGGAGAATGCATATGCCAGGCCAGCCCATTCTATGCCTCTGTACGAACCAGCTAAGGAGACCGACCCAGATGTCAAGGAGCAATACTACAGAGATCAGAATAGAAAGCTCCTCAAGCAAGTAAATTATCTTTCTGTCAACCGGCCCTGCATTGAATGCGGATCACATAGGCACACCACTACTAAGTGCCCACACACAGAGCAAGTCAGGCTGGCAGAATAACATGAAGAGGTAGCTTACGCAGGGGGTCCCAATCGCTATATGAGGGACCAAAGGTTTCAGTAACCACAATGGAATCAAGGTGCTCCTAGGAACCCCACGCCCTACAGAGCTCCAGGACATCCGGAAAGGGGCCAGAAAAGGGATGATCTACAGACCGTCCTAGAGGAAATACGGAGGAACCATTCAGATACCAAGCAGTCCTTCAACTCCGTCTACACTCAGATTCAGGGAGTCAACTCTAGGCTTGGGGAGATTGATATATGGCGGAAATCAATGGAAACACAGATTGGCCAGCTAGCAGCAGGCGTCCCCAGATAGTCATGAACGCTCCCTGGATCTTCAAAACGAAATCCTAAGGGGAAGACCAGACACATCGCTGTTGTGAAACTCAAGAGCGGACACCGACTACGCGAGCCAGAGGTCGGAAAGCAGCATGACGAAGGAGCTAAACAGCAAGTCGATATCGACCAGACCGTGGTCGATGTTGAGGAAGGGAAACTTGATATCGAGGAAAAAGATGTCGATATCGAGGAGATAACTGGCCACCATTCATCTGCACAGCACGACAACTCGACATCGAGGAAAGTAGTCGATATCGAGAAGGATGTCGTCGATGTCGAGGAGAATCCAGTCAACGTCGAGAAAGCTGCAACACCTCCGACATCTTTACTGGCTCCGAATCAGAAAAAGAGGCTGCCCTTCCCAACAAAATCTCCAAAGGACCCAGCAGAGAAGAAGTTTCAGCGCTTCGTCAAGATGCTTCAAAGGCTCAACGTCACCATACCCTTCACAGAGGCTCTTAATGAAATGCCATCCTACGTCAAATTCCTCAAAGAGATTCTAAGCAAGAAGCGGTCAATGGCGGAGATTACAAAGGAGTGCAGCCATATGGACATACTTGACAAAAGGCCAGATCCAAGTAAGTTTGCTAAAACTATTGGATTTGGTCAATATAAATTTAATGCATTATGTGATCTTGGAGCTAGTGTGAGTATAATGCCTTTAACAATATGGTCCAAGATTAAGATAGGTGCCCTAGAGCCTGTGGATGCCAAGCTTTACATGGCAAACAACACGATGGTCATCCCATCAGGCATGGTGGACAATGTGCCAGTACAAGTAGGTAAGTTTTTCGTCCCTACGGATTTCTTAGTTATTGATATGGCGGAAGACCCTGCTTGTCCAATTATTCTAAGAAGGCCCTTTTTGGCGACGGTGGATGCCAACATAAGCGTAAGGAAGGGAGTACTCACTTTCAACATCAGCGATGAGGTAATTGAGTATTCTTTTAATAAAACTGAAAGGCACACAAGTCCCATGGAAGAGGTAAAAGCTATATCAGCTGGTTACATCACTTGCGGGGAGCCTACGGTAAGAAATATGACTCCCGAAGAGCTGGAAAATAGGGATGTGGAAGCCCAGATGGAGAAGATCATGGCCATCCTGAACAACGACACAGAGGATTTGCTCGACATCGACCAAGGTAAGTCGACGTCGACTAACTATTTCTCGGATACCTTGACAAGATTCAAGTATGGGGTCGAAGTCACCCAGAATTCCTCGATATCGAGGAATTTGGTCGACATCGACCAACAGCAGAACCCTCCACCAGCAACAGCTTCGTCGAGTAGCAAATCCGATGACAAGAATTCCTCGATATCGACCAAATTGGTCGATATCGACCAAGCGCTACCTTCCTCGACGTCGCCATCCTCAAGCAGTGGCCCACTAGAAGCCGAGAAAAACTCGTCGATATCGACCAAATTGGTGGATATCGACCAAGCACTACCTTCCTCGACTCCAGCATCCTCGAGCAGCAGGTCACCAGAAGCAGGAAGTTCCTCGATATCGAGTACTTCTAGTCGATGTCGAGTAGAACAAGAGGTGCCCGAATCCGATTCTGCAAAGGTAAGCCAAGGTATTAATATTTCTTCTCCTATTTCCATTAAAGATCTATCTATACATGGGAGAGGTTTGCCTTGGTATGTGCGCTTATGTCGGATTTCCAATGATGAGCCCAAGGATTATGAAGTTGGAGACAAGATTTATGTTTCCAAATCAAAAGATCATTGGTTTCCCAACAAATTCAACAAGAAGAAAATGGGGCCCTTTGTTGTGAGCTGAATCTGCCATGTTTTACAGTAACTTTTATATCGTTTTCTGCATACATTTCATGCATTTGGGCTAGAATAGTACAGAATCTTTGTAATTTATGTTTATTTGCCAAAGTATGGAATCTACACCAGTTTCTGTTTAAATTCGCAGAATTCGAGGCAATTTACAACAGTTTTGAGAAAGGTTGGAAAAGCTCGGAAATCAACTACAGAAGTCCAAGGTCAAAGAACGACAGAACCAGGACAGAGCCCAGAGTTACTCGATATCGAGTTATGTTACTCGATATCGACAAAAGTGTCCGAGTAGTGGTGGTCGAATAGAGCTGATCGAGGAAACTGAAGACGAAGGCAACCCGACTCCGGAGCTTTACTCGATATCGAGTAGATTACTCGATATCGACAAACACCTTGATGCCATACCCGGAGTCGAGGAGCTGTACCAAGTCGAGGAGCCGCAGACCTGGAGAAGCCGAGCAGGAGTTACTCGATATCGAGTAAACTACTCGATATCGACAACCCAGAAGCACATGTCCGAGTCAGTGCCGAGGAGAGGCTACTCGACAACACCAGGCCAGCCAAAGTCGATACAAAGTTACTCGATATCGAGTAGATTACTCGATATCGACAAGACCTGAGGAGCTTGTCCGAGCCAGATCGACTACAGCTACTCGGAAATGCCCAACCAGAGAAGTGGACGACGCCAACCTTACTCGATATCGAGTAAATTACTCGATATCGAGGAAATCTTCCAGAGCCGCGTTACGCGGTGAAGCTGTCCGTGTCGAGGTGTCTTTGCTTGGAGCCGAAGGACTCCGAGTTTGCCGAGATCTATCCACATCTATCAAGGCATATCAAGATCTATCAACACATGGAAGATTTACCTATTTCAGATATAATTTCCTTTATGGATTTAATTCCTTAATTTCATTTATTTATCTTTTAGCCTTTAGATATAGATATAGATAAGATGTTCTTTCCTTGATTAGCGGGGTTTGAGCACTATAAATAAAGCCTTAGGGGCTGGTTTTTTATCGCGTTCCCTATATACACCGCAAATGACACGTCGAATTGGACGTTACAGCAACGTTGGATTAGACGTTGCAAAAACGTCCAATTTGACGTGTCATCTGTTGGGGAAATTGCCCAAGTGTAGGGGATCCGACGTTGTAACAATGTTAGATCAGACGTTGTTACAACGTCGGATCGGACGTTGTACCCTGGATGCCAACGGGCTCCGTCGGGCTTAGCAACGTTTATTTGAACGTTGCTACAACGTTACATTTGACGTTGCTGCTACCTCCAAATCCCCAGCGGCAAACTAGGGGCAGGCTTAAAAACGTCGGATTTGGCGTTGTCACAACGTCAGATTTGACGTTGTGACTACTTCCAGGTAACCAACCACTCCTATAAAAGGGAATGAGGACCTTGAATAACTCAACACAACAATTCGACATTCTCATTCCTTCCACATTTTCAATCCTTCCATGGAGCCGGTTACATCTGGAGTAGTAGGCTCCACGGGCAGAATTGATTATGCAATCGAAAGGGTTCGGTACCCAATGCCCCCGGAGGAGTCCAAATGTGCTTGCAGCAGTCCAGAATACAGAGGCATGCATCCATGCGCACTGTTTCAGGTCGTTTGTGAAAAAGAGAATCACATTTCTGCACCCTTGCGGGTCGGGTGTCTGGAGTCCAATGATTTTCATCCGGGCATTCGTGGAGCCTACGAGTGGAAGGTTGGTGATCTTCTACTTCAACATATCCGGTCATTCTTCGCCGATGTAAACAGATGTGACCACGTTGACGTGGCTCAAACGGTAGGAATAATAATGAGGGGAGCAAATAAAGAGGTCGCCACCTTTCCATTCAATGAGTTAAAGATTAAAATAATTCCGAAGACGAACTAAGAATAGTATGGTCGATATGAAGAAAAAATTATGTTGTTATCGATGTTGTATTTGTTAGTTGTGGTAATGCGTCGAAGTATGTAATTTGTTAGTTTTAGTAATGCCTCGATGTATGTAATTTGTTATGCCTCGATGTGAAATCTGATCGTTATCTATGAAGTGAAGCGTTTGCATGTGATTGTTTGTTGTTGTGATCGGGTAGAAACCATCGAAAATAATAACGCATACAATACGAAATACACAAATATAGCATACCGACAAAATACGAAATGTATGTCATAAACAAAGGGACGATAATGTATCTACTGCAGAGATCGAATGTAGCCCATGAAATGCTCATACATCTGGTCTAGCTGGGGATGCCCGACCAATGCCTGAATGGCATGGGTCATCTCGTCGACCCGGGCCTGGCGAGCAGCAGTCTCAGCGTCAACCTCATTCCCGTCCCCATCTGGTCCGATGTCGTCGTCTGGGTGGGTAGGCGCAGCCGGAGGAGCACCAGATAGTACCACTGTCGTGGGCAACACATGACCTCGACTCTGCGACTGGAACCAAGCGAGGTAGTCAGTTGTGACTCCTCCCTGACAGCTCTCGATCGTCCTCCTGTGACCAGTGACAGGGTAGAATCTCTCATCGTCCGGAGCTGCCCAACGGTGGTGCTGCATGTCGAACGTCAAGATGTAACGCCTCTGCAGGCGAAACGGGCGCTGCATGAAGGACGGAGGGATGACGACCAATGGCTGCTCCTGCACGCGGCCGAACTGTCGGAGCACCCTGTCTGGCATGTACGGCTCAAAGATGCCACAGAATCTGAGGGTGCCTCGATAGGTGGAGGAGCGAAACTGACCAGCGAAATCCAAGTCTCTGCCGAAAGGCATCCACTCGACCTATGTTCAGAAAATGATATAAGGGAAACAATCTTACTCGACATATGTAGTTAAAATCAAAGAAAGTTATAAACAGGTTACCTTATCGATGGTCATGCGCTCAAGCTGTGCTCGAAGCTTCTTCTCCCTCTTGCGCCTCGTCTTGTCGTTCCCCCTGATCTCGGCCGTCGACGGGTCGAACCGTGCCATGTATCGGGGATCAAGAGCAAATGCATCCCTGTCCGAGCGAAGACGACCCGTAAAACAAGGGAAGTACGACCAGATCCATGCCTGAAAATTATAAACCATTAGAGCACTTATTAAATGTAAATCGCAAGCAGAGGAACATATTTACAGTATTAAAGAAATGTGTTACCTGCAACAGTGCAGCACACCCACGTAGGCCTCTGGCATCGCCTCTCGTGGCCTCCCCTAATCCCCGGTAAAGGAAGGCAAGCACTCCTGCTCCCCAAGCTAGTCTCCCGGCGTGCGGCAAATCCCAAACTAGCCCGAACAACGAGAAGTGTACGCGGCTCTGGGACTTGTCGATGAAGAGCGTCGCACCCAGCAGCGTAGCCAAGAAAGAAACGGCGAGGTCGTGCTGCCACTCTACGCTCCCTGGCACTACGCCATCTGGGGTAAGGTCGGGCCACTGCTCCCGACGGTGGCCGTGCCTCTCCACCCACCACTCCGTCAACAACGGGATGGCAAAACCGCAAGCCGTCCTATGCTTCTTCAGCAGAGCCGGGGTCCAACCAAATAAATCCTGCAGTAGAGGCTCCAGCTGTAGTGGAAGATAGTCAGGGAGAGGCTCGCAAGGCAGTCCCTCGATCGGCAGCCCCATCAGACAGGCGACGTCGTGGAGGGTGATGGTCATCTCGCCCCATGGAAAGTGGAAAGAGTTCGTCTCCGGCTGCCAGTGCTCTATGTCCCTGGACCAGTTCAAATCAAGCAGCCCCAGTAGACCAGACTGAGCTGCCGCCTGCACCCATGTCCCTGGACCCTCGTACATGTAGTACATGAACGGATGGAGGTGTGATGCCCGATGATGAACCTTTAGCAATTTATGCCGATAGGTCGGGTCCGTCCATAGCAGCTGAGCCCTATGGTTCCTAAACGAGACCAAAAGATCTCCTGGAGGCAAGTCGCCATCAGGGTGCTCATCGTCCCCCTCCTCCTCGTCGCCCCCCTCCTCCTCCTCGTCGCCCCCCTCCTCCTGCTCCTGAGCCTCATGCTCCTCGTCACTCTCGTCATCGAGGTCCTCCTGCTCGAACTCAAGGTCCTCCGGTATATCCGCATGCTCCTCCTGTGTGACATCCGCCCCCACAGCAGGTGTGAGGCAGTCAGATGATGCTGCGATGACCGCATCCCAAGCAGCGTCTCCATGAGCGTGTCCGGAAGTACTGGCAACAATCATAGGATCTAACGCCGGCTGCGCTGGCGGTTCTATGTCCATCAGAACATGTGATGTGGGCTCCACAGATGTATGCATGTGGAAGAACGTACGGTCATCGTCAGTACCGTCCTCCGGCCTGAACGGTGGCGGGGCTGTATCAGGCTGAACCGCCGTATCTCTGACGGTCAAAGTCTCCTGCTCCGCAATAGCCATGAGATCTAACACCGTCTGCGAAGACGAGTCAGTGATGATGACCTCCTCCGGACGGGCGCCCTCTACTGCATCTGGAGGCGCATTGCGGTCTCGCCCGAGAACGACGCGAATAGTCCTGTCGTCCCGTCTCATCCGAGAATCCTATTAAAATGTTTTATTACAGTAGTTCACTGTAAACAACTTCATTTGTAATAATTTGTTTCTATAATTTCTTTTTTGTTTGTTTCGTCAAATTGCATTCAAATTAAATAAGGTTCACTTAATTTCTTCTAATACATTTTATTTTGTAACAATTTTTTATAAGAACTATTATTTTTTAACAATTTTGTTTCTATAATTTCGCGTTGGACATTAAAGTAGTTATTTTGTAACAATTTGTCTTAAATATATTGTGCATTCAAATTAAATAAGGTTCACTTAATTTCTTCTAATACATTTTATTTTGTAACAATTTTTTATAAGAACTATTATTTTTTAACAATTTTGTTTCTATAATTTCGCGTTGGACATTAAAGTAGTTATTTTGTAACAATTTGTCTTAAATATATTGTGCATTCAAATTAAACAAGGTTCACTTAATTTCTTCTAATACATTTTATTTTGTAACAATTTTTTATAAGAACTATTATTTTTTAACAATTTTGTTTCTATAATTTCGCGTTGGACATTACAGTAGTTATTTTGTAACAATTTGTCTTAAATATATTGTGCATTCAAATTAAACAAGGTTCACTTAATTTCTTCTAATACATTTTATTTTGTAACAATTTTTTCTAATAACTATTATTTTTCAACAATTTCGTTTCTATAATTTCGCGTTGGACATAAAAGTAGTTATTTTGTAACAATTTGTCTTAAATATATTGTGCATTCAAATTAAACAAGGTTCACTTATCCGATTCATACGATAAACTTATTCGTTATAAAATTCAACAAATAAATAAGAAAATAAAATGAAAAATAAAATAAATAAAATCAAACTAACCGATGGCGTACTCGTCAGGGGAGAAACCTCCTGCGTCCGCCTCTTCCGGCCACCACCACCATCACCGGCGGTCCTCCCGGCGCCACCACCATCACGGCCACGGCCAACACCACCAGCAGCCAGCCCCCGGCCTCGGCCACCAACAGCCACCGCGCGCCCCTCACCTCGGCCACCAACAGCCCCTAAGCCCCCATCGCCGCCGCGCCCCTCACCTCGGCCACGGCCAGGCCCTCTGCCCCCCTCAGCACCGCCTCCTGGCCCTCTGCCCCCATCACCGCCGCCTCGTCGTCCTCCTCGGCCTCCTGCCCCTTGAACCTCTCGCCCAGATCTGCCCTCGCCTCGGCCACGGCCTGGCCCTCTGCCCCCATCACCGCCGCCTCCTGGCCCTCTGCCCCCATCACCGCCGCCTCCTCGGCCTCCTGGCCCTCCTGGCCCTCCGCCTCCTCGGGATCTCACCATTGATCTCGCTCTCAATCGATCTCGCTCCAATTGAACCTCGGCCAATCGATCTCGCTCCCAATTTGCAGATCCGCTCTCGTGTGGAGGAAGAAGAATGACGACGTCCAATTCGATGTTGTGTTTTATATATTAAGCACAACAACGTCGGATTCGACGTTGTACACAGCGGGACCCTTCAACTTACAACGTTGAATTCGACGTTGTGCACAGCTGGGCCCTTCAACTTACAACGTCTAGTTTGACGTTGTAATTCAAATTACAACGTCAAAATAAACGTTGTAGTTATCTTTTTTTTTAATTCAACTGCAAATTATAAATAAATAAAATACATTATTTGGACATTTAGATCATTGAAATTAACTTGGCATATTTCATAAAATACTTAAATGAAACGATAATACATATTGTACATACGCCGGTCTCCGGGCACCTCTATCTCCCAAAAACCCTTCCGGCATAATCAAATATGAAAACGATAATACATATATTACATACCCCGATCTCCGGTTACCCCCACCCCCCCTTTGAAAATACATATATTACATACATTACATACGATAAGTCTACAACTACGTGGTGCTAACGGCACTGGGTGTACAACTACCAACAGACTCATCTAGATTGGTAGAGATGTCGATCTCTACGTCGATGAACGCGTACGATCGCAACCTATCGTTTCCTGGACCCACCACCCTCTCAATTACGTACGTTGTAACTTCACGGATACAATGCCGACATACATCGGCGTAGAACGTGTCCAGCATTTCCGTAATGCCTCTGCCCATGTCGGATAGGTAGGCCTCTCGGTCGTTTGTATAAATCTCCGTGTCGTAGTGGCATCCGAACTCCCCCGCAACTGATCTCCTTGAGCCACTCTGACATGAGATGCGGAAAAGGCAGCATGGGAATGCCCCATTGTACCTCCGGTGTTGGCAGTTGCAGTCGCTGGCATCGGGTGGATAACGGTGTTTCGTCCCTCTAATCTGATAGTTGATCCCCTCGGACGTTTCTGCGTCTTTTATGAAGTAAGTGGGAAGTCTACGATTGGGGGCCGCCATTAGGTAGTAATTGTGTGGAAGGGTTTGTGGTGGATGGAGTGTGGGTGTGGGTGTGGGTGGCTTTTATAGGCACTTTAGCATACAACGTTTAATGTAACGTTGCATAAGGTTTGCAACGTTGGATTGAACGTTGCATCGGGGAACCCTAGGGCTGGGGTTTAGCAACGTTTAATTAAACGTTGTATAGGGTTAGCAACGTTTGATATAACGTTGCATAGGGTTAGGGCAACGTTTGATATAACGTTGCATATGCTAGGGTTGGAAGGGTTGATAGCAACGTTTCTTTAAACGTTGCTAGGGTATAGCAACGTTGTATCCGACGTTTTGTATTGACCTTATTATTTTCTCGATTTCGAGTTAATTAAACCGATATCCAGTGATTTTGAAAGTGAGTATGAACATATAGAATTAATATTTCGATCATCTTAGTAGGTTCCATTTAAGCGAAAATGAAAATGATTCATATGTTAATGTTTCAATTTTCTTAGTAGGTTCCATTAAAACGATTTTGAAAATGATTCATATGGAAATGTTTCGATCTTATTAGTAAGTTCTATTCAAGTGAATATGAAAATGGTTGATAGGTTAATATTTCGATCTTCTTAGTAGGTTCCATTCAAGCGATTATGAAAACGATTCATATGTTAATGTTTCGAATTTTAATACCAAAGAGTGTACATAGAGTTCACATCGAAGACGCATTACCAAATATATAACTTACATAATAAATATAAAGTTCCAGCGCTAATCGACCGTTGAATACACAAAATCAATTGGATCAGTTGCTCCCAACAGACTCTGCAGGTCCCGCTGGTTGAATATCAATCAGCGCTTGCTGGAACGCGTAAGTCTCCTTAGTTTGTTGGGCGGGCCGCGCGACTAAGTCAACCACGTACTCGGCAATGCTGTTAATACGCGCCTGGCTCACATCGCAGTAAAGACTTTTGATGTTATCTTTTGTATGGGCCAACACGCGAGTATAGTACGACTCGGGATCTCGGTCGGACTCCATACAACGGAAATACACCTCCCTTGACATCTCAGACCGGCGATGACACTGCACAGAGAATAAACAGCATGGAAATAAAATGCGATATTTCCTGTGCTTACAGTTGCAAATGTGACGTTCAGCCGGCACACTGTGCCTCGTCACTGTAATAGTGTAACGGGTGCCATCCGAGAACTCAACTGTCTTCTCGAAACTGTACGGAGTTGAAGGCATGGTAGAGGGCTTTTTGGGTGTTGGGTGTTGGGTGTGATAAAGTGGAGGGGGGACCAACGGGGCCTTATTTGGTGATTGGGAACATCCCCAATTTACAACGTTGGAATGGACGTTGTAATTGGGAACGTTCCCAATTACAACGTCCATTCCAACGTTGTAAATTGGGAACCTTCCCAATTACAACGTCCATTCCAACGTTGTAAATGGGGGATGTTCCCAATTACCACGTCTGAATGTACGTTGTAATTGGGGAATGGTCCCAAATACAACGTCTGGTGTGACGTTGTTACGACTGACACATAGAACGCGTAATTGACGTCATGTATGGTCCCCCTCCTTTGCCCTTATATATACCTCCACCATCAGACCGATTGAATGCATCCATTGACCTCACAATTCAAGACAATAGTTACTATTTCATTCGTAGATCTGAAAATGTCATCCTCAGAAAGCGAAGAAGCGATGGAGGTTGTACGAGTCGCCCCCCCCCCCCCCCCACGACGAAACAATTGCGTACCACAGGTAAAATCCAATGGCTGTATTATCTGTCTCTATGTGTTTTTCCATTATTTAACCCGAAGTAAATATATACCCTTTAAGTAATATCAAGTGCACATACGTTGTTATGCCTTTATCTAGTTTCAAGACTTTACATGTACGTTTACCGACACCCGTACTTGGCAATCCTGGAACGAAATGGTCGACCATTTCAAGCAACTCCGCTTGAAGAACAACATGGTCTTAGTAATCAAGCGATCGTGGTCGACCGCTTCAAATCGACCGGGTGGCGTGTTGTTAGCGTGCGAGCAATATGGAGTGTTTCGCAGAAGGGGGAAGCAGATTCGAAGCACGCAGAGCAAACTAAGCAACTGCCCGTTCTCCTTACTCGGTCATGAGGGGGGGCCGAATATGTGGACGATGACCGTGCAAAATGGAACGCACAACCATGAGCTCCCTCAACGATTGAAGGGTCATGCTTACGCCGGAAGAATGACACCAGGGGAGCAGAAAATGTGCAAGTGGATGAAAGACATAGGAACTCCGCCTAAGGCCATCTCGTACGGGCTACGACAAGCAGATGCGAATAGCGTCACCTCATCGCGATCACTGGAGAACACCCTCAACAAGCTCGCCGTTGAAGAGAGAGGAAATCGAACGATGACCCAAGATACCCTCCATCGTCTCCGAGAAAGGGGCTACTACTACGAATTCAGGAGGAGCCCAGACAATGACAATGTATTGAATGACCTTTTTCTCGCACACCCGGATGGGATTCGTCTCTTGAACAAATACCCTTACGTCGTCGTCATGGATAGTACGTACAAGACAAACGCGTAAGTACTATATCCTATGTCTTCCTACATTTCTTCCATAAATAGTGATATGCTAATGTGCGTACGTTGCGGCACCGCGTCCACAGGTACAACGTCGCGCTGTGCGAGATAGTCGGCTTAACGCCAACGGGAAATAACTTTTGCATCGCATATGCCTTTATGGCCCACGAGGACACGGACACGTACACTTGGGTGCTCAACAACCTACGTGTTATTTTTCAGGGTAAGGTGCCCGATTCGATTATCACAGATCGAGAGCTGGGCCTTATGGCTGCACTTAGGGCCGTCTTCCCCGAGGTGCAACATCTACTGTGCTGGTTACATGTAACTCGCAACTGTGAAGACACCGCTTTGAAGATTACAAAAAATCTGGAAATTTCAACTCTATTCAAGAATCAGGTGTGGGGTTTATTCTCGTCTTCGACGGAGGAGTCGTTCGAGAGGCGGCGTAGATTTCTTCACGCCCAATGGCATCCCTTTCCTGGGGTCATGGGGTATCTGGAAACAGTGTGGCACATCCACCGGACGAGCCTTGTCAGATGTTACACCGACCACGTCCTACACTTTGGAACGAGGACAACCAATAGGTACGCATATCGTTTTCGTCGTTACCCTTGTCACTCCTTTACTACATTTCGACAGTCGTTCACCTCAAGCACATGATGCATTGTGTAGGGTTGAAGGCCAACATAAAGTGTTGAAGGAAGCACTACACTCGTCCACTGGTGATTTCTGTGTCGTGGTGGATGCCATTCATCGGGTGAACGAATGTCAGGTGCACGAGCTCCAGACTGCGTTGGAGATAGATCGTTTCAAGTGGCCAACTAACGCACACGAAGTCCCCTTATTCGATCAGATTAAGCACGTGGTTTCAAAGAAGTGTTTCGAACTTCTCTACGATCATTGGAGGAAAGTCGTCTCCAAAACAGTAGCTCCAGAGTGCGTCGACCGTCATTGGAGAATATGCCATGGGATACCTTGTGTGCACGACGTTCAGCGTTTTGTTGATGAAGGAATTCAAATAACACCTGACGACATCCACCCATTCTGGATGGATCTGACGTGGGATGAATCGGACAATGCGATCTTACCCTATGCCAGGTCGGCTTCGTACACTGCATCTAATGAAGCTTGTGACCCTGATTTGCACCCACCGGAGCGGGGTAGCATACGGTCAAAGGGCAGACCTAGAGGGAGGAGGAACCCGTGCAGAACGAATCCCTTGCGATCTGAGCAACGTCGGGCGAATTTTGAAAGAGAGGAAGCCAGAGCAGGTCGCCACGGTAGGGACCGACAGTCCGGACATCCGTCTGACGCACAATATTAGGGATTTAGCTGGGGAGACAACAATGTGGACCCTTTCATGTTCAGGCACATTGCGGCGGCCGTCAACACCGTGGGAGATGGTCACTGCGGATATCGAGCTTTGGCGCAGCTGATGTTACGGCCAGGGGAGGCACGATTCGCAGATATGAAAGGGTTATTGTGTAACCATCTGTAGCATAACGATCACCTTTATGCTGGTTGTTACATGGGAGGGTATTCGGTCCGGGAGTTTGTCGACCTACAGAGTTACTCTGGCAGAGTGGGAGGTGACCGGAGATACTGGATCGAGTTGCCTATCATGGGTCTTGTGTTCGCAACCGTCTACCAGGTACCCCTTGTCGTCTTATCTTGGCACATGCCCTTCACATGCCTCCCTATGTACACCGAACAACCAAATGGCGCACCTCAAGAGGCCATACTGGGCATGGCATGCATCGGGAACAAAGATCATTTCGCAGCGGTGAGTATGATCTCACTCCAACCATAAATTAACTATCATTAATTACCCCACTTAACATTATACTATACTTTTTGCCCTTTTTGCAGATATGGCTACATCCCAACGCCCCTTTACCTCCTCCAACGCATGAATGGACGGCATACCATCACCCGAGCGTCAACGGATGGGATACTCCCTTCCAAGACCAATTTGATAGATTTAGAGCATTGCGGATTTAGGAAGGTCGCCCTCTACACCATGTTTAGGAGTCATGAAAGTTGGAATTATCTGTGTCGTATCTGTTTGTTTTCTTTTCTATGAAGTTCAGAGTTGAAAGTTGAATGTTTGTTGTTATGAAGACGTAGAAACAATATAAAAAAGCAATCGTTCGACCAAAACAAACATCAGTTGGCCCCATGTCTAAATTTACAAACGGGTTTTAATGTTACATTTCAACAAGGGTTGTTGTATTAAACGAAACAACTACCGACCGACTCTTAGGAATGTTTGGGTTATATACTAATCTGCACCTGCTGGAACGCATATGTCGTCATCAGATCTTGGGCAGGGCGCACTACTGTATCAACTGCATACTCTGCTACTCTGCGACAGCGCGACGGAGACATGTCGTCGTACAAAACGACCAGGATATCCGTTATCTCCTCAATCATCCGTGTATAGTACGATGCAGGGTCGTCGTCACACTCCTGACACCCGAACTGCAACTGTGTTGACCTCTCTAGCATATGGTGAACCTGCACAGAAAGTAGATTGCATCGAAAATAATGTATATAGTTCATATGCTTGCAGTTGCAAGCATCCTCCTTAGGCGGACGAGGGTGTCTCCCCACTTCAACAACGAAATAGGTTCCATCATTGAACTTGGCATATTTGACAAAGGAATTTGGGCTTGATGCCATTACGTGTGTTTCGTGTATGCCAATAACGCAAAATGTTGGTGTATTTATAGATGGCGTAATTAGCAACGTCCAATTAAATGTTGTCATCCGTTCACATAACACAACGTCTAATTAAACGTTGTAACAACGTCCAATTAAACGTTGCTGCAACGTTTAATGTAACGTTTGTTAGCAACGTCATATTTGGCGTTGTATAAAGGAGGCCTCACAAAAAACAAGAAAGGATTTCTCACTATAAATTACGCCATGCTAGGGTCGAAATTACAACATCTCGTTTGACAGAAGAAGAGATGGCGGCCGGTAACACACCAAGACCTTTCTTCTCAGTCACAGGGAGTGGCCCTAGGGATTTTTTTTGGTGGGTAGAAGACGTCTCGCTCACAGAAATACTGGTAAGCCCCCTTCGGTCTCACATCCGATTTACAACGGACCCAACTCATTAAGTAGATCTTGACATCTGCAGCCTCTGCCTTCCAACTTCGAGGAAGAATACGGGCTGGGGGGCGTTGAAAGAATAACGCTGACTAATGGGCCAGGGAGGAGAGGCACCAGCATCCGGGTAGAGCGCAACAGCTCCGGGGCACTCTGGCTCGCACAAGGATGGAATACGTTCGCGAGATCGCGTGGCGTGCGGGTAGGCGCGGGTTTGATGTTTAGCTACTTAGGCAACGCTCGCTTCCGGGTCGTCGTAGTGCCGCCGGAGAATGTTTCACCATCAGAGGAAGAGAACAACAATGATTTCCGCTGAGGTGTGACATGGCAGCGACCCGGAAAAACTTATTTACTAAGTTATTTATGCTGTAATCGTCTATCATCAATATGAAAAATGAGGCAGTCTATAAGTTTTCATGTAACGTGTTTTTCCCTGAAATAACCACAAATCATATTTGAAAACCCTCCGCGAGGGGCAAAACGCTCCAACAAAATAAAAGATGCAGCATCGCACTAAGTTTTCGCCAACATCCTACCCAACAAAAATAAAGATAATAGAACTTCAAAGTTGATCCAAGTGTTGCTGGTACAAACGTCAGACTTAACGTTGTCTTTATTGTAAGTTCTAAGTGTTGCAACGTTGTATTGAACGTTGCTTTCTGGCCCGACGAGGCCCACTTTAGCAACGTCGGATTACACGTTGCTAAAGTGTCCGACCCGCCCAACTTCCTTCAATTCACAACGTTGTGTAGAACAAATGACAACGTCGAAATGAACGTTGCTGCAACGTGAAATCGAACGTTTTTACAACGTCATATTCGACGTTTCATTAACAGCGCTAATCGTGGATTTGCGGTGTATATAGGGTGACCCTTTTTTATTCATTCAATTTCAGAGACAAGTAGTTACACATAGAGATAGAGAGAGAAGAGGTTGTAAGTTTGAGTTTATTAATGCAAATTAGTTCTTTTTCATCAAAGATGTCTGCTATTGCGATGAAGAGCGAGTAGTCCACCCACTTCTGGGGCTGGGGTGAGCCCGACGGTGGCCATGTAAGGTGATGCGGTAAAGGTACAATCTTTTTATGCAATTCGTCTTCTATCCCTATGAGCATGATTCTTTTGCGAGAGTTGAAGGTGATCCTTGTTTGTGTTATTGAAATGAAAGTTATCTTAATACAACTTGGATTAATTATGTGAAAATGGTTAGTAACAATTAGGGTTTATGCGAAAGCCTCTATATGCCTATTTGTTAATAGCGAAAGTTATTTGATGGAAAGCATGATCTTTTATGCCTTTATGTGTTATTTTGCATGGTTATCGTTGTGGTGTTGATACCCTGGCTTTGGAAGTCTTTTAGTATATTGATTTATTTCGTTGAAAATCTGAGTTCTGTGTTCGAGAATTTGCAATTTAATGTTTCTGTCTTTGTCGATCTCGAAGAGTTTTAGTCGATATCGAGTTCTGCTTAGTCGATATTGATTAGGGTTATCGAGATTGAATTTCTGCTGTGATTTCTGAGTTTCTGTCGTCACTGTTTTAGTCGATATCGAGTACATTCTTTTCGATATCGAACAGTTTCCGTCTTTGCTTTCTTTTTCTGCTTTGCTTTGTTATTTCTGTCTTTCTTTCTGTCTTTCTGCTTTTCTGTCTGTAAGATTTACAGCTACCTGAGATCCGCTGACACGCTTCCTCGTGGATCGATCCTGACTTCCCACTACTGCATAGGGAGGGAGTCTTGTAATCATTTGCGTGGGGATAATCCGGTTTGATTTATTTTATTATATTTTGAACTTGATTTCCTCCTACAACAAATTGGCGCCGTTGTCGGGGAAGCAATCATTCGCGCCTTAGGTAGTCAGATCTCACTTTTCTCTTGAGTTACTTTGCAGGTATATGCGCTGTTCTGGTCGAACACCTAAGTTTGACGCCTTAGACGAACCAGGGCGCCTTATACACATCCAAGCTAAACTGAAAAGAGCCATGGCGGCTGCAGAGACACATGAACAGCTGATTGAGAGGCTTACGAGGGAACTAGTTGCTAAAGATACTGCTCTCACCGCTGAGAGAGCACGCACTACAAGGGAAGCTGAATGTGCGAGGCTATTGGAAGATGACCTTGCCCAATACCCAACAACTGTAGAGGATTACATGCACCCGACGCTCATAGTGCCTGAATCGGCCATTATAATCCCTGAAAATAACTACGAAATTCGTACTCCTTTCCTTATCGAAATTAAAAATAATGCTTTCTTTGGTAGATTTAATGAATGCCCTCTTCAGCATATTACAAACTTTACTGACATGTGTCGTACTCTTGCTGAAGGTACCACCTTGGAGTACATCTTAATGACGGCCTTTCGTTGGTCCCTATCTTGTCCAGCACTGAAGTGGCTTGAAGGGCTGAAACCGCGATCCCTCACGACATGGGCTGAAGCAAAGCAGGAATTTCTCAACAAGTTCTTCCCTCCTGCCAAGATAGCACTCACTACTACAAAATTGGGCAAATAACTCGTAGTATATAACCCGGGTGTGCCATTCATGGTGTATAAAGGAGTGAGACTGGGAAAAATAGATTTAGATGGCCTTTATACACCGGTTAGTGTACCACCCGGTGTATAAAAGAGCATTTTTTTAAGAAAATAACTCTGAAGATAAACGCCCGGGTTATATTGTAAAATAAATCCATTAATAATCCGGGCTATTTGACCCTATTAAAAAAATATAGAATAAGAAAAGGTAACGTTTCGGCTATATACACCGCAAATCCCCACGTCCTTAAGGACGTGCTTGCACGTCCTTAAAGACGTGCTTGCACGTCCCTAAGGACGTGCAAGTGGAGGGAGAGCCAAAAAAAGCGGGACGTGCTTGCACGTCCTTAGGGACGTGCAGCACGTCTTTAAGGACGTGCGGTTTTGCACGTGCTTAGGAACGTGCTGCACGTCCCTAAGGACGTGCAAGCCCGGCTTCTAAAGGCGAAGAGGACGTGCCTCTTCGTCTTCCTTCCTTTCTTCTTCCTTCGTCTTCCTTCCTTCGTCCTCCTTCTTCCTTCTTCCTTCTTCCTTCTTCTTCCTTCTTCGTTCTTCCTTCCTTCTTCCTTCTTCCTTCTTCCTTCTGCTTCGTCTTCCTTCCTTCTTCCTCCTCAGAGACCGAGAGAGAGAGACCCAAAGAGAGAGAGATGGAGACAGAAAGAGAGAGAGAGCTCGAGGCGGCGGTGGCGGCCTTGGAGGCGGAGGCGACAGTGAGGGAGGCGGTGGCGGTGGCGGTGGAGCCGGTGGCGGTGGCGGAGGGGCTGGAGGTGCTGGCGGAGGCGGCGGTGGCGGAAGAGGTTGGTGGTGGTGGGGCGGCGGCTGGCGCCGGCGATGGAGCCCCAACAGTGGCCGAGGAGGAGGGTGGTGGTGGTGGGGCGGCGTCTGGCGCCGGCGAAGGAGGCCGAGCAAGGGCCGATGAGGAGGCGGAACCGCCGCGGAAGCGACGGTCCATTGAGGTGTTCCCGATCCCGACTCCACCGGTACGTTATTTGAATTACTTTTTGTTTAATTTATTTTTAGAGTTTGAAAATAGAAATTTATAGAATATATGATTGATAATATATATTGTTTAATAGAATATAATTGAAAATAGATTTTTTGATTTATTTATATATTATAATGTTTTTTATAGTATATAGTTTGATAGAATAGAATATAATTGAAAATAGATTTTTTGATTTATTTATATATTATAATGTTTTTTTATAGTATATAGTTTGATAGAATAGAATATAATTGAAAATAGATTTTTTGATTTATTTATATATTATAATATTTTTTTATAGTATATAGTTTGATAGAAGAGATTATAATTGTAATTTGATAGAATATAATACATAGAAAAAAATTACAATTGAAAGACAATAAAAAACATTAAAATATATTATAATACTTCAAAAGTATTTAATTAACATTAAAATATATTTGAATATATTCAAATATATTCAAATACATAAAAATAAATTTATATTGAAAGATAATAAAAAACATTATAAAAAATATTAAAATAATTCAAAATACATAAAAATATAATAAAATACATAGAAATAAATTTAAATTTAAAGAAAATAAAAACAATAAAATATAATAAATTATAATAAAATACATAGAAATAAATTTAAATTTAAACCACGTTGGCATCTTTAAGGGCCACTGTTGGGGGCTGTTCGAATCGAGGTCGGAGGAATCATTCAACCGACGTCGTCGGGCGCTACGATCTGCATGGCACCCATTCCCAGGTGTGGTGGCGTATTTGGAGTCGGTTTGGCTTCCATACAGCAGGAGCATAGTTCGGTGCTACGTAGATAATGTCTTCCATCTCGGCACCCGTACGACAAACAGGTACAACCTTACTTCATATCTCCCATTACAATATAATATAATATCGAATATTTAGTGGTATGCACTTCAATGTGTACAGAGTTGAGGGTCAACACAAGGTTCTGAAGGAGGCACTTCACTCATCGACTGGTGACTTCCGCATCGTGATCGATGCAATCCATAGAGTCAATGATTGTCAACTGCATGAGCTGCAAACTGCTTTGGAGATCGACCGATTCAAATGGCCAACAGCGGCGTATAAAGTCAACCTTTTCGATGAGGTAAAGACTTTAATCTCCAAAAAGTGCTTCGATTATCTGTACAAGATGTGGCAGGACATCGTGAACCAAAAGGTTCCTCCGGTATGCACGGACCGACATTGGAGGGTTTGTTACGGGATCCCTTGTGTCCATGAGATTCAGGCATACGTCAACTCCGGCACTCCGATACCCGCCGAGGACATCCACCCATTCTGGATGGATTTGACATGGACTGATCTCGACGACACCCCACTGCCGTATGAGCTGTCATCTTCATACACGGCTTCCAACGATGTATGCGAGGATGAGCTGCACCCACCCTCATCAGCAAGCGTCCGAAGGAAGGGGAGGCCTCGGGGGTCGAGAAATGCCTGCAGAACCAACCCGTTGCCATACGAGGAGGTAAGGGAAAGGTTTGAGAGAGAAGAAGCGCGTGCTGCTCGAAATGCTGCTCGGCCTCGTCCACAAGCGACCTCAGCTCGACGTGGACGTGATGACGTGTTCGGAGGGTTCAACTGGGGTCAAAACAACGTTGATCCCTTCATGTTCGGTCATATTGAGAGGGTGAGGGACACTGTTGGAGATGGTCATTGTGGCTACCGTGCTTTGGCGGCTTTGACATCACCGATCGGCGAGACTGCTTTCCCGGAACTCAAAACGTTACTATGCAATCACTTGGAGGATCACGCCGATCTGTACGCCGGTTGTTATACGGGAGAGTACCCATTCCAGCAGTTCGTCGACTACCAGAGATGTGCCGGAGCCACACATGGTGATAGGAGACGGTGGATAGAGCTTCCCATCATGGGTTTAGTATTTGCGACGGTATATCAGATTCCTCTCGTCGTCCTAGCTTGGCATAATCCGTTCACATGTCTCCCCATGATCTCGCCGGCATCTGCTAACAACCCTCCACAATCAGCAACTCTTGGTGTAGCCTGCATCGGAAACCAAGACCATTTTGCCGCGGTACGACTTCAAACGTCTTTTTTATTACCTATTCCTGCTTTTAATACATATGTCAATACTCTAACTCTAAATTTTTGTTCTCATAGATCTGGTTGCGTCCTAACGCTCCTCTTCCGCCGGCTCCACTAGAATGGGTCGAACATCATCATCCGAGCGTCGAAGGATGGGATGCTCCGTTTCAAGCTCAGATTGAGAGATTTAGAGCCTTGCGTGCCGATGCCGGCCGTCCTTTACTATTTTCCTAGATTGTATTCCACAACTTTATTAAACTTATGAATGTAAACCTTTTTTTCCGTTCCTTGTAACTTTATTCGCATATTATCCGAATGAAAACCTTAACAATTCTTGTGTTCTGTTTAATTTGACCCTAAATCCTTCAAATCCACCTTCAATTTTATCAATTAACATTACAAAACCTAAACCCTAACCCTAAACCCTAAACCCTAAACGCAAATAGTGGACGTGCAATGTTTAAATAGTGGACGTGCAAGCCGGAGGACTTGCACGTCCTTAAGGACGTGCTTGCACGTTCTTAAGGACGTGCAAATCCTTAATCCGGATTTGCGGTGTATATAGTGGCACCCAAAGGTAAAGTTAAACCGATAGCCTCAACCAGTACGTTCTCCGGCAACCCTCGTCTCTTCGCACTCACCATTGCTCGTCGGTTGGCTCCTCATCCCGCCTGTTGCCGCCGTCGCTCGCCTTTCGCGACCTTGACCCGGTATCGCTGGTGGCTTACTATTCCCGTCGGCCGCCCTTGGTTTATTCTTCCCGGCGTTCGCTGTTCACAACTCTGAAACGGTAATTCGCTGTTCACAACCTCGTCCCACTCTTTCACGGAGAAATATCCCGGCGTTCAGTGCTCGACTGTACGGTTTGTTGCTGCTACTTTCTTGAGTCTCTATTGCTACTGTCATCCTGAAGTTTGATGTTCATCAAACAGTACGTTTTGTACAGAGTTGTTAGACGAACTGCATTTCACCCCATCTTTGTTGAATTGCTGCGTCAATTGAACAAAAGGCAGATTTTTTTCAAGCTTTTCTTACTCTATTGTGATTAGATTTAGTTGAAATTTTGGTTAATGTGAGATGAATTTGTGCTGAAATTTGTGAATTTGTGCTAATGTAAGTGTATTTGTGATGAACTTGTGCTGAAATTATGTTGAAATAATGGTTGATTAGGGTTATATGTGTTGATGTAGTTTGATTGTGATGAGTTCGGATTTTAGGGTTAGCCTTGATCTCCCAAAGGTAGATATAATGCTCTTTTGATATTTTTCATCCAAGGACTTTAGATAGTTGCTAAACCTAGGAAAATTTTGGTTCTTTAATTGGAGTTGGTGCAAATAAAAACTTACAAGTGCAATCCAGGTAAATTTTGTTTTATCCAATCAGTTTAGGAGCTTCAAGTGCAATTTAGACTTGGTGAATCGCAAAATTAAGTGTTTTGAGAACATTCAAGGGCTAGGATTGATGATTACCTCCTAGCAAGAAAGTGTTTTCATCTTTCCCTTTGTTTGTGTCCTTCTTTTTTGTTTATGGTTTCCAGATTTTAAATCCCACACAAAGTGTTTCAATTTTTTTACATAAGGATACATTTAGAATAATATTAAGTCCACTCGAGAATCAATGTCCTTTATTTTTTAAGTACCGGGCTGGATTGCTTCATTGCTACTTAATAAAACTGATAAATTTGGAGAAAATCAAATGAGATGGCATCGATGTCTTTATTAACCGAGAACTGATTGCTCCTTTGCTAATTGTCAAAACTATTCTTGAATCAATGTCCTTTTTTTAAAGGACTAGGGATGGATCCCACATCACACTAGATGAACTGATTGCTTCTTTGCTACTTTTCAACACAAATAGGTACCTTGTGAGCGATCATCACATCACACTGGATGAATTTATAATGTGTATTTTATTAAAGTATGAGCATACATGCCAGAGAAATAGTTTTGCTTTTACTTGTCTTATATCCATGAAGGTGACAGTACATTTCCAATCTGGCTATTTGGCATGTGATGGAGATAGTTTGTTTACATAGATCATCAAATAATGGTTGTTTGATGCATATCCGTTCTCCTTTTTAATCTTACAGCGCCTATGTGGTTATACTAGTCCAGTGGAATGCATGGCTTTTGATTATTCAGAGGCTTTAGTACTTGCTGGTGCTTCTTCTGGTACAATAAAGTTATGAGATGTGGAAGAGGCAAATAGTTAGTTTTATCCTTACCTTTTATGGGCTGACTTAAATAATTACCATCATCAAATAAATCGTGAATAGGGTTTCTAAATATATTTTCCTGTTTTTGTGGTGGTTCGAACTCTTACCGGTCATAGATCGTCATGTACTGCTGTGGAATTCCATCAATTTGGCGAGTTTTTTGCATCCGGTTTTGCCGACACTGTCCTAAAGATATGGGGTATACATTAAATTTAGCCCTGATGGTCGTTGGGTTATTTCTAGTGGACTCGATAATGTTCTCAAGGTAATTTTGTTTCCATTCCTTTACTTGCTCCATATATTTATTCATTTTTCATGTAATAATGTCACATATTCCAGAACAGGTTTGGGATTTGACTGCTTGAAAGTTGTTGCATGATTTCATATTCCATGATCTCCCAACAAGATCCATAGATTTTCATCCTCTTGAGTTCCTTTTAGCCACAGGTTTGTTCTAATTTAATTCTAAATTTCACAAGTTTAAAACTTGACATCTTCATATTCTAAAAGTGATGAATTTGAACTCATTACTCATCAATTCATCATGAACAGTGAAGGTGTCATGTTAGCACCTTTTTTTAATAATCCATGTGTTACATTTCACACACATTTTTAGCATTTGACATATTTTGTTTTAATCTTGGCATTTCGCTATTCACTTTTGCTTTCAGACTCACTTTTGCATGGTTCATTAATATATATGGGTTGTAGGACTCGTGACCTCATATTACTATGTTAGTGTTGATGTTCTTTCGGACTCACTTTTGCATGGTTCATTGTTATGGGTTGTGGGATTTGGGACCTCATATTACTATGTTAGTGTTGATGTTTTCTTAGTCCACCATCTGCTTCATTTTTCCAGGTTCAGTAGACGGAATTGTTACATTTTGGGACTTGGAAACATTTGAAATGATTGGATGATCTACCAGAGCTGAGTTACTGAAGTTTTAGGTGCTAAGTAATTGCAACTGCTCTTGTATTTTTCTGAAAATATATATGTCTCGTTTGTATCTGTATGCTTGAGTGCTAGAATAGAACTTAACAACTGGTTAAGAAAGCAAAAGGAGATAAATCAAATTAAAAAAGGTGGTTTAGTTTGTTGGATATTTATTTATTACTAGAATGGTGTGTTATATGAACTAGTGAGAAGGTTTAGTTTGTTGGTAATAATTTATTCTTATTTTGTTTATCTACTATTTCAGATCTTACAGTTTTTTGAATTTGAGAGGCAGAATTGAACTTGGGTGTGTTTTTTAATTATGAATGCAAGAAATCATTTTATAATGATATTTTAGAGAAGTGAAAAATTGGAGTTGAAGAAAGACAAGTTTTTTTATGAAAAGGGATGGTGGGTCCGTTAGAAAATTGCTAATGGAATGTCTGAATGTCCAATTAAAAAAAAACATGATACTCTACATTTGAAATGATGTGAATAAATATTGATTTGCATAAAACTAGAAATGTTGGACTTGAACTACCTGATTCAAAAATTTGTTGATGTGTAAATGATTGATGGACTGAGTTGTCATCCATATGAAATTGAGTCAAACATAAATTGAACATTGTAAGATCAAGAGCAAGATTGTTTTGTTATAGTTATACGTCTTCCATAGAGAAAGGTTTCATTATGTAGTATTTACTCATTCTTTGACTGTTCAAGTAGTATGGTTCTCAACTCAGTGGTTGTTTGTACCTTCTTCCCTTACCATCCAACCTGCTTAGATGTGGTGCCTTAATAGATTTGCCTTGAGGTTTGATAATTTGAGCACCAATTTGAAAGTAGTTGGTTGTCCAGAGGGCTTGTACAGGACTTGGTGCCTTTGGTGAGCATTAGGCTTACTTTTGATGAAATTCTGGAGTCTTGAGTGGTTTTCAAACTTAAGTGGTTATGCCCATTCACGTAATGTTTTCCTTTGATAATTTTTGTTTTTGGGATTATTGTTTCACATATAGGAGTTTACTCATGTTTTTTTTTGGTCACTTTTAAAGTCTCACTGGTGCAATATTACAAATTATTGGATATTTCAGGCCACATGAGTGCATGTAATGTCTTTCCATCCAGATGGGACGACTCTCTTTTGCGGTTATGATAAAGATTTCAAGGTTGAGCATAATATCTATATTGCGTTAACAACAGGTTCATTCATGGGAGCCTGTCGTATGTCATGATGCTATTGAAATGGGATGATCAACACTGGGTGACCTTTGCGCTCATGAAAGGAAACTTAGAGGTTGCTCATACTACCGTAACTCGGTTGGGGTTTGGGCTGCTGGTAAGAATATTTTGGTTTTTTTAAAGTCCCTTGTCTGAGACAACTCCTTTGTTTTTATGATTTCTTTCTTTTTATATTTCAGCATATCAGATATTCCGTATAATGCAAGAAATAGTCGAAGAAGAGGAGGAAAGCAATAAAGGGAATTTGAGACATTGTTGGAAAGCAAGAAAGATTGAAGTCTTCCCCCCCCGCCCCCCGCGTATTGGGAAGTGCAAGTATGTTATTGAAACTTTATTTTGTGCTTTTTCTCTCATCTGAACTACCTGGTTTTTTCGACTGAAGAAATAATAGTTAGTTGCATCTAATTGAACATGCCTTACCTTAATTCTTAATTACCTTTGTGACATTCTTTAATCTGTTTAAGTCCCAAATCTCTATGAAACATGACCAGTTGGAATTTGATCGTATTAGCTTACTCTAGATATCTTGTGAGTTGTGATTATGGATATCTATTTATAGACCCTGTTTTATTTTTGCACTATGCCAAGGAAATGAGAACTCTTCACTTGGTAATAGTGATCGATGTTTTTTATGTAAGCTATCTTGGTTTCCTAACATTTTAATTTTCAATTGAAGGTGCCTATAAACTACCTATTGGGAAAGTTGTGAAAAGATGCTCAATTACAACTGGTTTAGATGATGTTGATGGTGGGTCTGTTAAAATGGCATATGCCATCTCAAATAATGATGCAGCAAAGGCACCGAGTTTGTTTAGGGGATCGAGGACTTATACGTAAATGATATGGTATCTCATGGTCTCCACTCCCCATCCTTCCGTTGACCCTAAGATAAGTTGCAACCTGTGGACGTATAGTCATATATAGATGATTTAAATTGTTATAGTTTTTTTTTTTGACAGTCATATATAGATGATTTAAATTGTTATAGTTTTTTTTTTTGACAAAGATTTAAATTGTTATAGTTGCTTCTATATGTATTGGGAAATTTATCTTAATGTTATATGTTTTTATATAAAAGAGTTTTCTAGCTATTTCGTAACGAACCCAAGAAGAAAATCATAGGGGTTCTATTCGGTTCAACTGAACCGTGTAGAAGACCCTTTTTTTTGAAAAAAAAGTAGACTTTATAACCCGGATCTATAAGGTCCGGCATATAATGAACTTTATATCCCGGATGTTCAATAAATCCAGAAAATATACATAGCAAAAAATAACCCGGATATTTTAACATCCGGGTTATATTATTACACAAAATAACCCGGACTTTTCGGTGTATAAAGTGAGTGGATAACCGGATTTTGCAAATCAAATAACCCGGGTGGTCGGTCCGGGTTATATAGTGTATAGAGAATATAACCCGCTGACCATTAACCCGGACCATATCCGGGTTATAAAGGGTCAAATATCCGGGTTATATTCCCTTTTCTGTAGTAGTGACTCCTCCGCCAGAAGATCACAGCTTTCAAACAGAAGCTTGGGGAACCGCTGGCAAAGGCCTAGGAAAGATATAAAGATCTGCTGCGATCATGCCCTACTCATGGACAGCAACCCTGCGTAGTTCAAGAGATCTTCTTCAATTCTCTGGACTTGGCTGCAAAGGATAGAATCAACACATATACTCACTATGAGTATCTGACAATGCCGCCTGCTGACGCATGGGCTGCTCTCGATAAGCTGACCAACTATGATAACAAGTATGGGACTCCAACCAACTATGAAAAGAATTCCTACGCCAGGCCAGCACCATCCATGCCCCTCTATGAGCCCTCTAAAGAGATTGACCCAGATGTCAAGGAGCAGTACTACAAAGATCAGAATAGCAAGCTCCTCAAACAAGTAAAGTATCTTTCTGTCAACCAGCCTTGCATTGAATGCGGATCATAGAGGCACACCACTATTGAGTGCCCACACATAGAGCAAGTCAGGTTGGCAGAATACCATGAAGAGGCAGCTTACGCAGGGGGTCCCAATCGCTACATGGGGGACCAAAGGTTCCAGCAACCACAATGGAACCAAGGTGCCCCTAGGAACCCCCCGCCCTACAGAGCTCCAGGACATCCGGAAAGGGACCAGAAAAGTGATGATCTACAGACAGTCCTAGAGGAAATACGGAGGAATCATTCAGACACCAAGCAGTCCTTCAACTCAGTCTACACTCAGATTCAAGGTGTCAACTCTAGGCTTGTGGAGATTGATATATGGCGGAAATCAGTTGATACACAGATTGGCCAACTAGCAGCAGGAATCCCAGACAGTTAGGTTCTCTCCCTGGATATTCAGAACCAAATCCTAAGGGGAAGACTGGACACATCGCTGCTGTAAAACTCAGAAGTGGCCATCAACTACAAGAGCTAGAGGTCGGAAAGCAGCAGGACGAAGGAAAACAGCAACTCGATATCGATCAGACCTTGGTCGATATCGACAAGAGGCAACTCGATATCGATGAAGGTTTACTCGATATCGATGACAAAGTGGGTCAACCTTCATCTGCAGAGCACAGCAACTCGACACCGAGGAAGCTAGTTGATATCGAGGAAGAACTGGTCGATATCGAGGAGACCCAAGTCGAGATCGAGAAAGCTGCAGCATCTCCGACATCTGTTCTGGCTCCGAAAAAGAAGCTGCATTTTCCTACAAAATCTCCAAAGGATCCAGCAGAGAAGAAATTTCAGCGCTTCATCAAGATGCTTCAGAAACTCAATGTCACCATACCCTTCACAGAAGCTCTCAATGAAATGTCATCCTATGTCAAGTTCCTGAAAGAGATTCTAAGCAAGAAGAGATCAATGGCTAAGATTACAGAGGAGTGCAGCCATTTGGACATACTTGATAAGAGGCCAGATCCAGGTAAGTTTGTTATAACCATTGGATTTGGTCCATACAAAATTAATGCTTTATGTGATCTTGGAGCTAGTGTGAGTATAATGCCTTTAACAATTTGGTCTAAGATTAAGATAGGTGCCATAGAACCTGTGGATGCTAAGCTATATATGGCCAACAACACGGTGGTCATTCCAACAGGCATGGTGGACAATGTGCCAGTACAAGTAGGTAAATTCTTTGTCCCTGCTGATTTCTTAGTTATTGATATGCCAGAGGACCCTGCCTGTCCAATTATTCTAGGAAGACCTTTCTTGGCGACGGTGGATGCCAACATAAGTGTGAGGAAGGGAGTACTCACTTTCAACATCAGCGATGAGGTAATTGAGTATTCCTTTAATAAAACTGAAAGGCATACAGGTCCCATGGAAGAAGTAAAATATATCAGCTGGCTACATCACATGTGGGGAGCCTAAGGTAAGAAATATGACTCTTGAAGAGCTGGAAAAAAGAGATATGGAAGCCCAGGTGGAGGAGATCATGGCCATCCTGAACGAAGAAACAGAAAATCCACTCGACACAAACCAAGGTACGTTGATTTGGACTAACTATTTTTCGGATGCCTTGACAGGATGCAAGTATCGGGTCGTAGTCGACCAGAACTCCTCGATATCGAGGACTTTAGTCGATATCGACCAAACTCAGAAGCCTCCACAAGGACCTGCGTCGTCGAGCAGCCAGCCTAAAGCAATAGACTCCTCGATATCGAGTAAACTACTCGATATCGACCAAAAGCTCGCTGCCCTGAGTTCTCCTCCCTCGGCCAGCACTACACCAGACAAGCTGAACAACTCGATATCGACCAACACCTGGCCTCCTTGACTTCTCCATCCTCGAGCAATCCACCACCAGAAGCTGAAAGCAACTCGAGATTGAGTATAGTTACTCGAGATCGACCAAACACAATGGTCCCCGAATCCGTTTCTGTGAAGGTAAGCCAAGGTATGGATCTTTCTTCTCCTATTTCCATTAAAGATCTATATATACATGGGAGAGGTTTGCCTTGGTGTGTGCGCTTATGTAGGATTTCCAATGATGAGCCTAAGGAGTATGATGTTGAAGACAAGCTCTATGTTTCTAAATCAAAAGATCATTGGTTTCCGAACAAATTCAACAAGAAAAGGATGGGACCTTTCTTGGTGAACAAGATCCATTCTAGAGCAGCTGATGGACAAGAATGGAGTCCTATTTGAAGCCCAAGCTACATGGGCCCTACAGATGCCACCTTGAGCTTAATGGAGAAAGTCGGCCTAGTGACTATAAAATCTAGAGCTTGTAAATAGACATTTATTTTTTGGGACTTTTAAACATTTGTTGCTTTTTGTTCGTTTTTGGTTTTGAACTTTTAGTTTTTCTATTATGGGTATTTTTCTTCTACATTTCAGGTCTATGGGGATAGAAGCAAGCTATATTCGGACTCGGCCCAGGCATGTTCAATCGAGATTTTGAAGCCCTGCACACCTGTCTAGTGAGTTTCTTTCTTTACCCTTGATTTAATACAGTGAGGACACTGTAATGTTTAAGTATAGGGTGGGGGAAGGGCTTACTTTATCCATATTTGGCTTTATTTGACATTATGTGTGCATTTTTAAAGGTTTATTTCATGAATTGCTTATACATGGCTATTTTGGAAATCATCATTGAATTATGTGCTTATATGCATGTTTTCCAAAAGTTTGAGAAAAATGACCCCCATTGAAATTTTTTGAATAAGTGTCATGGAAGCTTTAATTGAACTCGACGATGCAAAATTGGATTCATTAGAGATATAGCATGAAATTGCCTAGTAAAGGGAAGTCACAATGAAGTGCATATTTTATTGAAAACCATGAAAGGAGGTAAAATTTAAAGTTGCTTTTGACATGTTGCCTGATAAGAGGATGGAGGACTTTATATTTCCATATAATGCTCATATTGTTATATCCTAGCCTTACCTATGCTTATGCATCACAAAAGCCATATTATGCCTTATTTTCAGACAGTGCTCCACATGATCTAAATAAATTCCATTCTTTACCTTATTTCCTATCCGGGGATTATGTTGAGAATGATGTTACATTATGGAGATATTATATGGTGTTTGTGTTGTTATCATATTTGGAGTTTGGAAGGAAAATGTTTTGAAAAATATGGAAAATTTAATGAGTGAAAGAAAATCCGATCACCTTAGGAGATAAAGGTAGATCGACCCTGCTTGCTGAGATAATAGTTCAGTGAGATGGGACACACAGGTGAGGAGTCCAAAGCACTAAGTATCCGGGGCAATTCATGACACCCATGTTTGCGACTCGCGAGAAGGCAGTGCTGAGGTTAGAGAGGTAAAAGCATTATTATGAAAAAAAGCATTATGAAAGGTGATGAATCTTGTGGAAAAGGGATGTGGTATGAAAGTTTGGAAAATACTCCATTTCCCCGGATCATTAGCACCACATTGCCAAATATTACCCACCTTTAGCCTTTTACCAATCTACTTCTTATTTTGAGCTTAAATTAAAGTCCTCTTGATTATTAATGCTTTGTCACGAATGAATTGTTTTTGCATAACCCTCCTTTTGTGAGTAGATGTTGCTTTTATATATTTGCACATGCATCGATCTGTGACACTAGTACCTTTTCGAGGATGGTAATTGATTGTAGGGACATATGAGAATGAATCTAAGATGTTAAGAGTTTTGATTCCTTCCCCTGAATGACAAATAAAAGTATTGCTTGAGGACAAGCAAGCTTAAGTATGGGGTGTTTGTTGTGAGCTGAATCTGCCATGTTTTATAGTAACTTTTATACCGTTTTCTGCATACATTTCATGCATTTGGGCTAGAATAGTACAAAATCTATGTAGTTTATGTTTATTTGCCAAAGTATGGAATCTACACCAGTTTCTGTTTAAATTCGCAGAATTCCAGGCAATTTACAACAATTCTGAGAAAGGTTGGAAAAGCTCGGAAATCAACTACAGAAGTCCAAGGTCAAAGAACAACAGAACCAGGACAGAGCCCAGAGTTACTCAATATGGAGTTATGTTACTCGATATCGACAAAGGTGTCCGAGCAGTGGTGGTCGAATAGAGCTGATCGAGGAAACTGAAGACGAAGGCAACCCGATTCCGGAGCTTTACTCGATATCGAGTAGATTACTCGATATCGACAAACACCTTGATGCCATACCCGGAGTCGAGGAGCTGTTCTAAGTCGAGGAGCCGCAGACCTGGAGAAGCCGAGCAGGAGTTACTCGATATCGAGTAAACTACTCGATATCGACAACCCAGAAGCACATGTCCGAGTCAGTGCCGAGGAGAGGCTACTCGACAACACCAGGCCAGCCAAAGTCGATACAAGGTTACTCGATATCGAGTAGATTACTCGATATCGACAAGACCTGAGGAGCCTGTCCGAGCCAGATCCACTATAGCTACTCGACAATGTCCAACCAGAGAAGTGGACGACGCCAACCTTACTCGATATCGAGTAAATTACTCGATATCGAGGAAATCTTCCAGAGCCGCGTTACGCGATGAAGCTTTCCGTGTCGAGGTGTCTTTGCTTGGAGCCGAAGGACTCCGAGTTTGCCAAGATCTATCCACATCTATCAAGGCTTATCAAGATCTATCAACACATGGAAGATTTACCTATTTTAGATATAATTTCCTTTATTGATTTAATTCCTTTATTCCATTTATTTATCGTTTAGCCTTTAGATATTTAGATATAGATATAGATAAGATGTTCTTTCCTTGATTAGCGGGGTTTGAGCACTATAAATAAAGCCTTAGGGGCTGGTTTTTTATTCATTCAATTTCAGAGACAAGTAGTTACACATAGAGATAGAGAGAGAAGAGGTTCTAAGTTTGAGTTTATTAATGCAAGTTAGTTCTTTTTCATCAAAGATGTCTGTTATTGCGATGAAGAGCGAGTAGTCCACCCACTTCTGGGGCTGGGGTGAGCCCGACGGTGGCCATGTAAGCTGATGCGGTAAAGGTACAATCTTTTTATGCAATTCGTCTTCTATCCCTATGAGCATGATTCTTTTGCGAGAGTTGAAGGTGATCCTTGTTTGTGTTATTGAAGCGAAAGTGATCTTAATACAACTTGGATTAATTATGTGAAAAGGGTTAGTAACAATTAGGGTTTATGCGAAAGCCTCTATATGCCTATTTGTTAATAACGAAAGTTATTTGATGGAAAGCATGATCTTTTATGCCTTTATGTGTTATTTTGCATGGTTATCGTTGTGGTGTTGATACCCTGGCTTTGGAAGTCTTTTAGTATATTGATTTATTTCGTTGAAAATCTGAGTTCTGTGTTCGAGAATTTGCAATTTAAAGTTTCTGTCTTTGTCGATCTCGAAGAGTTTTAGTAGATATCGAGTTCTGCTTAGTTGATATCGAGTAGGGTTGTCGAGATCGAATTTCTGCTGTGATTTCTGAGTTTCTGTCGTCAATGTTTTAGTCGATATCGAGTACATTCTTGTTGATATCGACCAGTTTCCATCTTTGCTTTCTTTTTCTGCTTTGCTTTGTTATTTCTGTCTTTCTTTCTGTCTTTCTGCTTTTTTGTCTGTGAGATTTACAGCTACCTGAGATCCGCTGACACGCTTCCTCGTGGATCTATCCTGACTTCCCACTACTGCATAGGGAGGGAGTCTTGTAATCATTTGCGTGGGCATAATCCGATTTGATTTATTTTATTATATTTTGAACTTGATTTCCTCCTACAACACCCTTCGTGATGAACAAGATCCATTCTAGAGGATTGCAGCCGATTGACAAGAATAGAGTCCTATTTGAAGCCCAAGCTACATGGGCCCTGCAAATGCCACCTTGAGCTTAATGGAGAAGTCGGCCTAGCGACTATAAAATCTAGAGCTTGTAAATAGAGATTTATTTTTGGGACTTTTGGACATTGTTGCTTTTGTTTTTTTGTTTTGAACCTTTTAGTTTTTCTATTGTGGGTATATGTCTTCTACATTTTTTAGGTCCATGGGAATAGAAGCAAGCTAAAATCGGACTGAGCCTGGGCATTTACATTCGATATTATAAAGATCTGCATGCCTGTCTAGTGAGTTTTCTTCCCCTGTATGGGTTTGTAACACTAGTACCTTTTCGAGGATGGTAATTGATTGCAGGGTTATATAAGAATTAATCTAAGATGTTGAGAGTTTTGATTTCTTGCCCTGTATGACAATTAAAAGTATTGCTTGAGGACAAGCACGCTTAAGTATGGGGTATTTGTTGTGAGCCTAATTCGCCATGTTTTACACTTACTTTTATATCAATTTCTGCATACATTTCATGCATTTGGGTTAGAATAATACATAATTTGTGTAGTTTATGTTTATTTGCAATATATGGAGGTCTACACAATTTTTTGTTATATTTCGCAGAAATCGGACGCACTTTGGTGCTTACAGGAAACTCATGGAGAAGCTAAGAATGGTGCAGCTGGAGAAAAGACCATTTTTCATCATTCTTCGTTCTGAATCAAGCTTTGATGTCTTCATGAGAGTCGTAGCCCTCGGAAAGAGCTTTCCAACGCATGGTCATATGCGTCAATCCGACAAACGAGGACTCAGGAAAGTGCGTTTCAAGAACAGAGCAGAAAGCTGAGAGACTTAGTCGATATCGAGTTGTTTTACTCGATATCGAGTAAGCCAAATCGAGTCAAAGACACCATACATCGACAAGGAAGCTGGGAGCTGGAGCAGGTTAGTCGATATCGACAAGAATTAGTCGATATCGAGTAAAACACTTGGTCGATTTCCATGTCCAGAGCCGAGATCGACGAAGCTGAGCACTGGGAGGCCGAGCAGAAGTTAGTCGATATCGAGTAACTTTACTCGATATCGAGGACAACCCAAGTCGACATGTGTTCTGTTGGCCGACATGGAGTTGCTGAGCACAAGACGAAGAAAATGCTAGTCGATATCGAGGACTCCTACTCGACATCGAGGACGTCTCCGAGCTATCCGATTTTCTTGTTAAGTTTCTATCCCGAAGCCAATGATGATATTTTCGAGACCAAATTCTATCCACATCTATCAAGAGCTATCAAGTCAAGGACAAGATATTTTATCTACTTTACATATAGTTCTAGATTTAATTATTTATTCCATTATTTATCTTAAGTAAGTAGATATAGATATAGATAGACTTTCTTAACTTGATTAGCAAGGGTTAGAAGCCTATAAATAAAGCCCTAGGGGATGGATTTTATTCATTCAATTCAATTTCAGTCACAATTAGTTACATAGAGAGAAGTTGGAAAGGCGAAAGCGGATTTGGTTTCGATTGGTTGTAAGCTTTCTTTGGTTTATTTAATGCAAGTTATTTCCATTTGTTTATTGATGAGTTTCTTGATGATGAAGAGCGAGTAGTCCACCCACTTCTAGGGTCGGGGTGAGCCCGACGGTGGCCATGTAAGATGATGCGGTAAAGGTTTGATCTTTTTATGCAATTCGTCTTCTATCCCTGTGAGCATGATTCTTTTGCGAAAGTTGAAGGTGATCCTTGTTTGTGTTATTGAAGAGAAAGTGATCTTAATGCAACTTGGGTTAATTATGTGAAAAGGGTTAGTAACAATTAGGGTTTATGCAAAAGCCTCTATATTCCTATTTGTTAATAACGAAAGTTATTTGATGAAAAGCATGATCTTTTATGCCTTTATGTGTTACTTTGCATGGTTATTGTTGTGGTGTTGATACCCTGGCCTTGGAAGTCTTTAGTTTATTGAATTTATTTCGTTGAAAATCTGCGTTCTATGTTTAAAAGTTTACATCTTTAAGTTTCTGCTATTTGTCGACTTCGAGAAGGTTCTTGTTGATATCGAGTTGATTTACTCGATATCAAGGAGAGTTTTACTCGACATTGGTCTCTTCTGCTGGTCTTCGATTTCTTTAGTCGATATCGAGGACTGTTGCTCGATATCGAGTAGTTTCTATGCTTTGCTTTATTTTCCGCTTTTATTTGTTATTTCTGTCTTTCTGTTTGCTTTTCTATCTGTGAGATTTACAGCTACCTGAGATCCGCTGACGTGCTTCCTCGAGGATCAATCCTGACTTCCCGCTGCTACATCAGGAGGAGGTCTTGTAATTAGTTGCATGGGCACGAATCTTGTTTGATCTATTTTATTATATTTTAAACTCGATTTCCTCCAACAACATTTGCATATCATGTTTATGTATGTTAGCATGTTTATTTATTTCGTTATATTTACTTTTACTCATATATCACATTTGAAAAAAAAATCACAAAAATATCATGAATTGCATTTAGATGTTATTAAAGATATCCATCTTGGTTTAGCTTCTCCTCTAATTTATTTTTATGATCTTAATGCATAAATCCCATGATTTGATTGAATTGCTTGAAAATGATTTTTGGAACATGATTTGAGAATATAATTGAGCAAGTATGGTTCTTAGTTGAGGTTTAATTGAAATCTAAAAAAATATAACCCTTGTGAGTTTGTTTTGGCCTTTTAGGGACTTTATATATTATTCCCTTTTGCTTTTATTCTGTAATTATACTCTCCATATGCTTCTTATTTCAATACCGTATTGCACATGTTTGTGACTTGTGAATTTCAAATGATTGAGACATGTTTTCTTTAGCCATATTATACCTTAGTATTGCACATGTCTATTTCTTTTTTATAGCCAATGATTAGCCTGACCCTATTCGGGAATTAAGTGGAGAATTGGTGAAAAATCTATATGTTGGAGTTGCTTTGAGTGGAGATGATGTATGTATGGTTGTGCATTGCGAAAGGCATAGCCGAAATAAGGTAACCCTTCTTGCATAATAGAGATGACTTGTTACTAGGGGCCTAAGAATGATAAAATTCACTTAGGAGTAGAAGTCTAGTAAGCTTGGACCTAGGGAGGATAAAATTCACCTAGGGGCAAAAGTAAGAATAAAAGAAAAGAAAAGAAGTCATCTTCCAAATGAAAAAATTGCATAAGTTGTATGGCTATTGAAATCGAAGAGTGATTATTGATGTGTATTGGACTTTATGTTATTGGAATGGTTTGCGAAGTATGGAAGTTTTGGTGTTGTTTTGGTTGGTTGTTGTTCCTTTTTCCCGTATTTTTAGCACCACAAGCCTTAATATTTCTCATGTCTTATGTTTCTACCAAAGCCCCATTACAACCCTATAAAAGTCCTCATGATGTTGTTTGCTAGTGATGACTTTCACGGTGTATAGAGCATTTTGGATTGAGTTGAGAGTTGGACTTTAAACCCTAAACACATGAGAGCTTGAGTGAAACACATTATCCCGGTGAGGTTGGATTAAATTTGCCTTTACTAATGGATCGCTCACATATTTGCTAGGATATTTGTTCTCTTATTCATGCCTCCTATTGCTTGATGTTGCTTTTATAAAATTATAGCATGAAGATCTTATTTGTGGGATGATTTATTCTATATTTGTTTTTCACTGCTTGAGGACAAGCAAAAGCTTAAGTGTGGAGGAGTTTGATAGCATGCATTTAGGTAGGCATAATATGTTGCATTTAGCTTAGTTAAGATGCATATCATGCATGATTTAAGTAGAATTTGCATATTTGCTCTCTATGTTGATGGAGTCGGAATCTACACGTTTTTATTGATTATTTCAGGTAACTGTGGATCCGAGAAGGAGAAATGGGTTGATGATGCATTAAGATGAGGAAGTCTAGTTGATCGAAGAAGCTTAAATGAAGATCTAAAGATGTCCTGAGAAGAAGAAGCGAGTCTAAACGAAGAACAAGTCTGCAGAAATTATCGCTAGAAATGCTGAACTTGTTTTGAACTTTTTGGAGGACTCGGTGGTCCAATTGACTATTATGACCATGCGTTAGAAAGCTCTTTCAGAGAGCTACAACTTTCCTATTGACAACAAGAGTAAATTTGAGACAGATTTTCCGTGAAAGACCAATGCAGCGGCCACAACATGCGTGCCGCGGCCGCCACCAGGATGGATGCTGCGGGCTGTGGAAGAGCTGCTGATGCCGCGGCCGCAGCATATGCAGAGGCCGCAGCATAGGTCGTCAGCGCGACGTTTCATTTAACAAGAACCCTAGTTTTATGTTGGATGTTTTGTGGCCGACTTGGATTTATTATAAGGCCGAATTTATGTTATTTTTACACTACTTCTATTCTATTCTTACGTTCATCAAACAATTAGAGATTTGAGCGATGTCTTCCATGAGGAACTAAACTCATCTGTTCTGTTTATAATTTGAAGCTTTATATGGATTGATTGTGAGTTTCTAATTCTCGTTCCTTGTTTCCTATATTTGAATGCTTTACCTTCTTTGTGCTTTATTGTCTATTGTTTTATTCTATCTAGCCCGCGCAACTAGTTAGAATCAATTCAATTGCTAAAGTTTTGTAGATTCCTGATAGTGAACCTTAACCTAACTAGCAAACTTGTTCCTTTAGGGCTGATTGAACTAATTGAATAAGTAGGAAGTTGGATGTGTTGTTAAATCCCTCTTTAGGGACTACAAATACCTTGGTTAATCTCTGAACTTAAAGCTATCAATTGGGTTAAATCCTTCTTTAGGAACTGTTCGATTGATAAGGGTTTCTAGGACTGATTGGACTAGTAACTATATTAGGTCGGGACAAGGGCATTCATAGGAAGACTAAAAGGACAAGAGGAAGTTACAATATCGATTCAACCAAATAAAGTGGATAGTTGTAGGTAGAGCGATCTTCTCTAAATTGTTTTGCATCAATTTTGTTTATAGTTTATTTTGTTTTCTTTTTATTTCAATCAATCAAAACCCCCCTTTCTACTAATTGGTAAATACGCATTGCTGAGAAATACTTGATTCTCTGTGGGATCGACCTCTTACTTGCTTGCTATACTAGTTTGTAGGTTTGAGTTTTATTTTGATACGGTTTACGCGACTAAAAAACCGTTCATCACCCACCACAAAGGATTTTCATGTCTATGTGTTTAGCGTTATACTAGCACAATATTCGCAACTCGGCCCGACGCTAGCCTCCGGCTCCTCGATCCCGCATATCTCCCCCTCGCTCTCCTTTCTCATTTCCAGCTCGCGAGCCCCGTGCCCCAGAGACCCCCACCCCCTCCCCACCACCTCTTAGCCTCTGACCGCCACCCTACACCTCGCCTCTACCCCGCTCCACCCCGCACACCCACCAGTGCCTCCACCCCCGAGCCCCCGACGTCAAATCTCCATGCCATACCCTGGAGACCCCCCCCCCTCTCGTGTGTCTCCCCTTCCGCGCTTCCCCCACAGGGCCACCACCACTGCCCTCGAATCCAAACAGTCTCGGCCAGCCCTCGACCCACCCACCTCCACCCCCGCCCGGCTAACCCCTCAAATCAGACCCCCCACCACTACCCCCTACGTCGCAGCCAGCAGGCGTACCAATAATTAGTGCCTCGAGCCTATTTTAGACACAAATCCCTGCACTAGTACCAAGAGCCCACACAAAGTACAGGCGGCGGCGGGGGCAGGGGTCTAGTACCAGGATGCGAATGCCCCATTAAGGGGTCTAGTAAGCTTTGGGTTTTACTGCTTGGATCTATTCGATTTAATTGATTGCTTGATTTCATTTAACTTTAATTGATTGCTTGATTTCATTTCGTTGCATTTAGTTTAGTGCTTCGATTTACTGTTTTGTCTACTACCTGTGGTAGTTGATTTTCTTGTTTTGGCGCTTTGTTTTCTTTGGTTCCTTGAGTTGCTTTAGGATTGTGTATTAGCATTGATAGGATTTTGTCAGTTTTGATAGGTTTTTGTGAATTGATTGTTTTCTTAGATTTGCTAGTGGGCTTTTCCGTTCTCTCTGGTTTGTTGTTGTGTTTATTTGCACTTTGTCTGGACCTGGTGGTTAGTGTTGTGTGTTTTAGTTTTCTTCGTATGCCTCATGTTGAGTTCCTTGCGGGGTCTTATAAGAATGAATCACGGACGCGCTGGGTGCAAGCATGTGACTTGGGAGTTGAATGTGAGGTCTTGGAATATTGGCACTTTGACAGGGAAATCTATTGAGTTGGTCAAGATCCTCAAGGAGCGCGGAATTGAAATTGCGTGCATTCAGGAGACGAGGTGGGTGGGTGAGAAAGCAAGAGTGATCGATGGTTGGAAATTGTGGTATTCCGGTAATTGCAAGAGAAGGAATGGAGTTGGGATTCTCGTGAGCGAGAAATGGAGAGATCGTGTTGTTAAGGTGGATCGCAGGAGTGATATGATGATGATTATAAAGCTCGTTTTCGAGGATGGTATACTTAATATTGCGAGTGTGTATGCCCCTCAGGTGAACCATAGTGATGAGGAGAAGAGGATCTTTTGGGAGGAGATGGGTGAATTGGTCAGAAATATCTCAGAGAATGAGCGTTTAATTTTGGGTGGTGACTTCAATAGCCACATAGGGCAGGGCAGTGATGGGTACAATACGGTGCACGGAGGTTTTGGGTATGGAGTGCGGAACGACAGGGAGCTCACTCTTTTTGAGTTTGCAGTGGCTTTTGATTGCGTTATTGTGAACTCCCTCTTTGCTAAGAGGGACAACCACCTAGTGACTTTTAAGAGTGGTAATGGGTGCTCGCAAATTGACTACTTCCTTATCATGAAGGGAGATAAGAGCAAATGTAGAGATTGCAAGTGCATTCCGTTTGGAGGTTTGACTACCCCGCACCGTCTTCTAGTGTTAGAGCTTGAGTTCAAGGGTTGCAGAAGAAGGATGGTCGGCAGGCACATTCCTAAAATGAGGAGAATGGGGCGCTCTTGAGGGAGAAGATTTTAATAGAGGTAGAGAGGGGAGGATCGTGGACAGCTAGGAGAATGGGGCGCTCTTGAGAGAGAAGATTTCAGGGGAGGATCTTCAGAAGCCTTGGGCTTTTCTCGGGGGAGTAGCAGACAAAAAGGCAACGAGACTTGGTGGAATGAAGAAGTGCGAGAAGCGATCAGGGTGAAACAGATGGCATTCAGAAGATTGGTGCGTAGTACCAGCGAGGACAAAAGGGAGTGTCGACTAATAGAATACAGACGTGCCAAGAAAGAAGCCAAAGTGGTTGTGGCAAAAGCTAAAGAAAAGGCATTTGAGCATATGTATAATGCTTTGGATGAGAAGGGGGAGACATATTGCTTTTCTCCCTGGCACGGGCCAGGGAACGTCAAAGTAAAGATTTGGACAGACCAAGATGTATTAGGGACGATTCGGATAGAGTGCTTGTGGATGACACACTAATTCAGCAGAGATGGTAGAGATACTTCTCTGAGTTGCTTAATGACAGTTTTAGAGCAACAGATGGTACTTCGAGCAGGAGTGGTGGTGAGGATTTTTCATACTGCAGACGCATATATTATGAGGAAGTGAAGGGGGTTGTAAGTAAAATGAAGAGTAGAAGAGCTGTGGGGCCTGATGAGATTCCAGTTGAAGTGTGGAAGTGTTTAGGTGTTAAGGGAGTGGAGTGGCTTACCCAACTTTTCAACGTTATCCTCAAGACTGCGAGGATGCTGGAGGAATGGAGATTCAACAAGTTAATCCCATTATATAAGAACAAGGGAGATGTACAACAACGCAACAACTATAGGGGTATTAAACTCCTCAGCCACACAATGAGTATTTGGGGGAGAGTTATTGAATGACGACTGAGAGGGTTGGTTATCGTTTTCGAGAACCAGTTTGGTTTTCTGCCCGAAAGGTCAACTACAAAGGCTATTCATCTAATTAGGCGCTTGGTGGAGAAATACAGAGAACAGAAGAAAAATCTGTATATGGTTTTCATTGATTTGGAGAAGGCATTCGACAGAGTGCCAAGAGACCTTATTTGGGAATGTTTGAGAGCTAAAGGGGTTCCAGAATCCTACATGAGGGTTGTGAAGGATATGTATGAGGGTTCATAGACGAATGTGTACTCTCGCAGTGGGGACCCCGAGTAATTTGCTGTAAAAGAGGGCTTGTACCAAGTGATAACTCCACTCCCTTGATGAAAAGCGAAATAAGTTTCAAAGGCTTTGATAGTCAGTTTGTGTCAAAGGTCTTGAAGCTACAGCTGTGTTGATGAAACACAAAACCTGTTCTCTATGATATTATGCTCGAATATTATTTTATATTATTATATGCTTCTAGATTTTATATTCTAACACTTCAGGAAGCTTTTCGAATATTATCTCCTTCCTTAAAGCTTGAAGATGAGAAGGACACAATCGGAGATCATGGCTCCAAAGTTTCCAAGTATAGAAGATCTCGAAGATAGCCATGATCAGCCTAGTCGTTGAAGAGAAGATTCTTCTTTGTTGGAGGCACCGATTAGTTCTCTATAAAAGAAAGGAAGAAGAGAAGACAGTACGACACATCAGTTGAACACAAGCTCTCATTCGTACTCAAGCCTTCAAGTGAAATCTGTCTTCTTCGTGTGCTCTCTGCTAGTTCTTAAGAGTCTGTTATTTCATTTCAAAGCATTTGAGGGTTACATAGTGAGCTTATAGGATATATTTCGAGAGAGTGTTATACTCGAGAGTTTTTGTAACTCAGGAAGTGGACACTAGGCGATTGATTCACGAAGTGTAAGAGAATTGTACTAGATAGCTGAGAGAGGTGGGGCTCTTCTAGATTGGTCTAGGACTCCAAGGGAACGTGAGTTGACTAGATTGAAATTGTATAGGAGAGAGGCTTCTCGGTGAGCTATTAGGATCCTAAGTCTTGTGAATCAATAAAAGCCGGTTGAATCCTAGGGTTGTGGAAGAACCCTAGACAGGACGTAGGCCAAGTTCGTGCCGAACCTCGTAAACAATTCATTGCGACCTTTACTAACTGCTTTACCATATTTCCGCATTTGTTCGAATCGTATAACTTATTTGTGATTCAGGTTTTCCAGAGAAAAGATTAAGTCTAATCTCAAAGGGTTTTGCACGAGCTTCAAAAGTCTTGAGATTATCTGCGAAAAACCGGCATACTCTATTCAACCCCCCTTCTAAAGTATCTTTATATTACTTTGTTATACATTGTCGAACCTTCAATTGGTATTAGAGCTTTACTCAGTGCTTTTAATCTAACAATCTTGTGAGTTTTTGATCATGTCTGGTGAAGCAAGCCGAGGATTTGCACAGGGAAGGTCTACCAGTAGACCACCACTCTTTGTTGGAAACAACTTTGTCCACTGGAGATCGTTTATGAAGATGATCATTATAGATCAAGATCTAGAACTTTGGAACATTATAGAGAATGGTCCGAAGGTTCCAGAGAAAGACGCATCAAATGGAACCAAAGTTGCGAAGAAGGAGTCTGAATACATCCAAGCGGATCTTGAACTCGTCTCCAAAAACTTCAGGGCTATTCACTTACTTTATTATGGTCTTAGTACTGATGAGTTTAACCGTATTTCATCTTGTAGGTCAGCTAAAGAGATTTGGGACAAGCTGGTCATCACCTATGAAGGAACCAACCAAGTAAAGGACACCAAGATCAGTATCTTCCTTCGAAAGTATGAGCTTTTCAAAATGAAGTCCGATGAGTCTATCAAGGCCATGTTCACACGATTCACGGAAATCACCAACAACCTTAACTCTCTTGGCAAGAGCTTTACGAACGTTGAGAAAGTGAGGAAGATATTGAGGTGCCTCCCAAAAGAAAAATGGGGTCCTAAAGTAACAGTCATAGAGGAAGCCCAATACCTCACTACTCTGCCCCTTGATGACCTGCTTGGGAAGCTGATCACTCATGAGATGATCCTTAATGAAGACGATGGAGAACTTCCAGAAAGCACTAAGAACTTGGCGGTCAAGTCTAAGAAGGATGAGCCCAAAGATGGATCTGATTCCGAAGATGAGGATGACGATGAGGATGATCATTTTGCTCTTATCACAAGAGGCCTTTCTCGGATCCTCAAAATGAAGAAACAATTCAACAACAAGGATGGATCAGAGTCTTCTAAATTTCGAGGTAAGTCTCAATACAACAAATATGATAAGAAGACTAAACCTTTGTCTTGTTTTGAATGTGGTGAAACAGATCATCTTGTAAAAGACTGCCCTCAAAAGACGAAGAGCCAGTCCAAGAAGGGTGATAGATGGAAAAAGAAAGCCATGGTGGCAACTTGGAGTGATTCTGACTCTGACTCCGATGATGAGAAGGCCAATATCTGTCTTATGGCCTCAGGAGATGAATCCCACGATGAGAAGCTTGAGGTAACTGTAAGAGAACTTATGGCAAGTCCAAAAGAGGTATTATCAGAATTTCGTTCTAATATGATAGCCAATGAAGAGAAAATTATTTCCCAGACTAACATTCTTATCAAGAAAACTGTGGACCAGGGAAGAACTATTGAGGATCTGTCTATGAGGGTCCAAAGTCGTGAAGCTTCTTATTCAGGTCTTGACATTAAAGTCAAGACTCTTGACTCAGAGAAATCTGAACTCAAGCAACATCTCTCCTCTCTAAGAAGTGAACATCATGACTTAGAGATTGAGAAGATCTCCCTGAATAATAAGATTCAAGACCAACAGACAGCCCTCATAAGTTTTACCAAATCCAAAGGCACTCTTGATAGGATGTTGGGTGAGCAGCAAAGTTCTCTAAACAAAAGTGGTATTGGTTATAATCCAAGGTTTTTAAAGAAGCAGCACATTACCACTTTTGTAAAGGCAAAAGGAAGCAGAACCTCTCTTATATGTCACTACTGTGCTAGAAAGGGACATGTAAAAAAGACCTGCCCCTATAGAAGAAATGATCTATATATTATTCGCAATACATTTCCTGTTTATTTGAGAAAAGAACGGATAACGCAAGTTTGGGTCCCCAAAGGCATTATTTTACCAAATATGGTTTATCCTAATAATGGATCTAAATTTGCTTATTGGTCTAGATACAAAGGTTGATGTTTGTTTTGCAGGAGATCACCAAGGTGAAAGAGCAAAAATGGATTATTGATAGTGGATGCTCGAGGCATATGAGTGGAAGGAGTTCTCTCTTTCATGATCTAAAGAAGCAATCCACTGGAACAATCACTCTTGGTGACAAAGGAAAGTGTGACATAGTTGGTATTGGTAGTGTTGGGAGTGATTCCAACCATAGTATTAAAAATGTCTATCTTGTGAATGGTTTGAAGTATAATTTGCTTAGTGTTTCTCAATTATGTGATAGTGGCAATGATGTCAGATTTAACAAGAAAAGATGTCTAGTATGCAAAGAAGATACAAGTGAAGTTGTTCTGACTGCATATCGTTACAACAATATATACGCTTTAAATGCTGAGCAAGTGGCACAAGGAAGCTTAACCTGTCTAAAGGCTTTGACGGATGATCCAGAGCTCTGGCACAGGAGACTCGGTCATGTGAGTCCACATACACTACAGAAGCTTGTGTCCAAAGGGCTTGTAAGAGGGCTACCTGAGATGGACTTCCAAGGTATTGATATGGGCAATGCATGCACACGAGGTAAACAAACACGTAGCTCTTTCAAACCCAAAAAGGTTTTAAGTTCTTCTAGACCCCTTGAACTGTTACATATGGATTTATGTGGTCCTATGCGAGTCAAATCTCCCAATGGTAAAAAGTACATGCTTTTTGTTGTTGATGATTTTTCTAGATATACTTGGGTTGCATTTTTAAAAGAAAAATCAGATGCCTTATTTGAGCTTTCAAAACATTGTAAGGAGTTGCAAACTTTAAGAAACGAGCCCATAGTGTCAATTCGAAGTGATCATGGTAGAGAGTTTGATCAACTTCAGTTTGATTTGTTTTGTGCTAAATATGGCATCTCCCATAATTTTTCTGCTCCTAGGACACCTCAACAAAATGGGGTTGTGGAACGTAAGAATACAAAATGATTTTTCTGCTCCTAGGACACCTCAGCAAAAAGATTTTACATTAATCGGGTATTCTGATGCAGATTTTGCAGGCTGTAAGGTGGATAGGAAGAGCATGTCGGGATGTTGCCAATTCTTAGAGGTATCCTTGATCAGTTGGCATTCAAAAATACAAAACAAGGTCTTCCAAGACCTTTGAATCGCAGTAGTTTAAAAAAGTCTAACACCACAGATCATCTCCCCCTTTTTGTCTTTCAACAGAGGGAGGAGGTGAAACAGTCACCAAAAGTTTTGAAACAGTTTCCAAAAACCAACAATGTTTCAGATTCAGGGTTAGGGTAGGGTAGGATAGGGTTAAGCTTCATCGTCCGGAGCATCATCCTTGAGCAGCGACCTCAGACCTTGCAACAGCTTCGACACCCCGCTTATCTCCGTCATAAACTCCTTGTGCAGCTCCTTAATATCCCGGCGAACATCCTCCAAGCCCAACTCCAGGTTGTCCATGCGTTCATCAATGGCTGAGGCAGTGGGAAGATATTTTAAGGGAGAAGCAAGACTCTAAGTCCCTTGGGGGGACCGAGTGATGCCTATCTTCTCAAAGCTCATGGAGTTGAACTTACCCAGATGACGCTGTTGTTCTTCATTTTTGAAATCGATTCCAGAAGCTTTGAAGATATGGGTCAAAAGGGTGGCAAAGGGGAGGGGAGTTCCTTTTCTGGCTTTTCGAGTGTGAGCAATAGATGCGACAATAGTATTGGCCAGATCAAGATCAAGGCCGTTCAGGATGCGGTATAAAAGGATCATGGCATTATCGGTAAGGAGAGAGCCAGAATTTAGGCGGGGTAGGAGGCAATGCACAATGATGTTGAAAATAATTTTTGCCTCGAGGGTAAGGGATGAGTGGGTAAGCTGTTTTGATGTGCTGTTGGATGCTTCGGGTAGGAGATATTTGGATCGGGCAAGGGCAATGCACTGTTCTTTAGTGGGGTTTTCAAAAGAGGGTGGACAAGGTCTAGGTAGGCCAAGTAAATCAGCGAGGTCAATAGAGTTGAAAGAGATTCTAACTCCCTTGACGACGGATTCCAAAGACCAACCGTCGACATTGTGTTTCGCTTTTAGGTTTATGTAGAACAGGCGGGTAAGTTGAGGATAATAGACAGCTTCAAGGTTGAGAAGGGTCCAGGCAGGGGATTGTTTGAGTAAAGAGATGCATGGCAAATTCAAAGCTTCAAAGAACGCAAGATCTAAAAAATCAGAACAGCATATCTTACGAGTTCGAAACTCATCTACCCACTTTCCAGTCATCTCAACATTTTCAAACCATGAAGAGGGCAAGGATTGGTTTACCTGGATGAGGACAAGTGGATCAGCGTTCTTCCTGCGTGCTTGTGTGGGAGCAGTCCTCTTGGCAGGTGCCTCAAGGCTTCTAAGGGTGCCCTTCTTGGTATGGTTGGGAGATGGAGGCTTCGCTGCTGAGGCTTTCCGCTTCTTTGGAGACGGGGGAGGAGGAGGAGGAGAAGGAGAGGGAACATGTTCTTGCTCCGCATCCTCTTCGTCCTAAGACCCCGAGTCCTCAGCGGACCCATCAGCGTCGTCTCCTTCAGCATCCTCGTCATCTCCGGTCTCGTTGTCCTCCTCTTCTTCTTCCTCTGGTTCCTCCTCAGTGGGAACCTCCTTCTCAGCCTCTTTAGTCGTGCTCTCAGCGATGGTGCTCTGGACGGTAGCTGGGACGATTGCTTGTGGAGTGGGTTCAGGTTGAGGGGAAGTGGCAGTGGTCTAGTGTCCCTTGGGGGTGGCGCCAAGACGTTTGGGAGTGGTGGTTTTCTTTGATTTGGGAGCCATGGAGATTTTCGGCTAGGGTTTCAGAACATGTTGAAAGGTTGAAGAAGAAAACGAATCGGAAAGGGTTTAGATAAGTCTGAAGTGGTGAGAGAAACGGGTACGGTTTGGGGTTTAAGTAGAGTGAGATAATAAAGTTGATGGGACGGGTTTATGGTTCCAATATGGGTAATCATAACATTGCCATTTTGAAAAAAATTCAATTGAAAATTCAAACCTTCTTCTCACAATTTAAAATAGGAGGGAATAAATTCGAAAATATCTTACCCAAAAATAAAACACATGCTCGGATAAAATATTTGACATATATAAAGAAGTTTAAAAAACCATTGAAAACTATATTTGATCAAATATCTAAAAAGATATTAACCAAATATATGATCTGATATCTGTTCTCTACCGTTCAGTTCACAAACCTTGACATTATTCTCAAAGGTCTTGACACTGAGTAGAATATATCTTTCGTAAAGGGAAGGCTCCCCCTACGAAAGTGCATCCTTGTATGTGATATATATAAAGAAGTTTAAAAAACCATTGAAAACTATATTTGATCAAATATCTAAAAAGATATTAACCAAATATATGATCCGATATATGTTCTCTACCGTTAAGTTCACAAACCTTGACATTATATCTTTCGTAAAGGGAAGGCTCCCCCTACGAGATGATCTGTGGTGTTAGACTTTTATAAACTGCTGCGATTCAAAGGTCTTGGAAGACCTTGTTTTGTTTTTGGTTAGATGTTTTTCATGATAAAATTATGATCCAACATTTGTCTAACCCATGCAGGTACTTAGTCCGATTTTGCCTATATTATATATGTTTGACTAAGTTGCAGGGATGCACAGGTGTTGTCTTTCATCAAGGGGGAGATTGATAACTCTACTCCCTTTATGAAAATCGAAATAAGTTTCAAAGGCTTTGACAATCAGTTTGTGTCAAAGGTCTTGAAGCTACATCTGTGTTGATGAAACACAATACATGTTCTCTATGATATTATGCTCGAATATTATTTTATATTATTATATGCTTTCAGATTTTATATTCTAACATTTCAGGAAGCTTTTCGAATATTATATCCTTCCTTAAAGCTTGATGATTCGAAGGACACAATCGGAGATCATGGCTCCAAAGTTTCCAAGTATAGAAGATCTCGAAGATAGCCATGATCAGCTTAGCCGTTGAAGAGAAGATTCTTCTTCGTTGGAGGCACCGATTTGTTCTCTATAAAAGAAAGGAAGAAGAGAAGACAGTACGACACATCAGTTGAACAAAAGCTCTCATTCGTACTCAAGCCTTCAAGTAAAATCTGTCTTCTTCGTGTGCTCTCTACTAGTTCTTAAGAGTCTGTTATTTCATTTCAAAGCATTTGAGAGTTACACAGTGAGCTTATAGGATATATTTCGAGAGAGTGTTATACTCGAGAGTTTTTGTAACTCAGGAAGTGGACACTCGGCGATTGATTCCAGAAGTGTAAGAGGATTGTACTAGATAGCTGAGAAAGGTGAAGCTCTTCTAGATTGGTCTAGGACTCCAAGGGAACGTGAGTTGACTAGATTGCAATTGTATAGGAGAGAGGCTTCTCGGTGAGCTATTAGGATCCTATGTCTTTTGAATCAATAAAAGCCGGTTGAATCCTAGGGTTGTGGAAGAACCCTAGGCGGGGACGTAGGCCAAGTTCGTGCCGAACCTCGTAAAAAATTCATTGCGTCCTTTACTTACTACTTTACCATATTTGTGCATTTGTTCGAATTGTATAACTTATTTGTGATTCAGGTTTTCCATAGAAAAGATTAAGTCTAATCTCAAAGGGTTTTGCACGAGCTTCAAAAGTCTTGAGATTACCTGCGAAAAACCGGCATACTCTATTCAACCCCCCTTCTAGAGTATCTTTATATTACTTTGTTATACATTGTCGAACCTTCACCAAGGCTCGGCTTTGAGCCCGTTCCTCTTTACAGTAGTCATGGATGTAGTGTCAGGAAGTATCAAGGGTGGGATCCCGTGGTGTACTCTGTTTGCGGATGATGTTGTCCTAGTGGATGAGACTAGGGTAGGGGTCAGCAGCAAGCTTGATTTATGGAGGGATAAGCTTGAACAGAAGGGTTTCCTTTTGAGCAGGACAAAGACGGAGTATATGGTTTTCAGGTTTGGCGAAGGGGAAGTGGGTGACGAGGGGGTCCTGTTGGGTGGGGAACTTGTTCCGAAGAAAGACAGTTTCATGTATCTAGGATCTGTGATGTAGAGCGATGGAGGGGTAGACATGGATGTCAAGCACCGAATTCAAGTAGGTTGGCATAAATGGAGGGCTGCATCAAGAGTCTTATATGACAGAGAAGTCCCACTTAAACTCAAGTGTAAGTTCTACAAAGTGGTGGTGAGACCAGCTTTATTATATGGGGCAGAGTGTTGGGCGACAATTAAGGCACAAGAACAGAAACTCATGGTGGCGGAGATGAGGATGCTTAGATGGATGTGTGGGGTCAACTTGCACAACACAATCAGAAACGATGCTATCAGAGAAAGGGTAGGAGTGGTTAGTATTCAAGCTAAGTTGCGGGAAGCGAGACTGCGATGGTATGGACATGTTCAGAGGAGAGATCCGAGTGCGCCAGTGCGCAGATGTGAACACTTGCCTATTGACAGTGTCTGGCGGGGCAGAGGTCTCCATATTAGAGCTGGCGTGAAGTGATTCAACAAGACCTGGTTGTTTTGGGACTCACTGAGGAGATGTCACGCGATAGAGTGAAGTGGAGGAGTGCTATTAGAATTGTCGAAAGCTAGTAGGGTGCAGTGCTTCCAGCATCGCGCTTTCCTGCCGTCTCATCTTGTTTAAGCGCATCTTATTTTTCTTAACTCTTGTGTGTTGTATGTTTTTTCCTTATTTTCTTGTGATTGTTTCTAATGTGGAGTCTTGTCCTGTCTTCGATGACTTGTCTTAGGTCACTAGGAAACACCCTCTCGACCTAGTCGGGGAAAGGGTGTGTACAACTTGACCCCCAGACCCTGCTTTAAGCGGGATATACCGGGCACGTTGTTGTTGTTGACTAAGAAAAAGATTATTAATTGATGGTTAATTTATAATGTAGTGTTAATTGAACTGAGGCCATCAAGATTGGTCCTCTGTGGACCAAGGCGTTTCAAGGATCCGATCATTCCGAGAAAGAAGAAGGCGCCACCATGGATTCAAGCTTGTTGAAGGGTCGACGTCGAGGATCCTAGGGTCGGCACCGAGGATTCTATAGGTCTTGCCGATTTTGGCTTGGAGAATTATTTTACCTATTTTTAACTATTTTATTATTCAATTATGTAAATAAAAAGGAAGACTTGTCTACCTTCATAAAAAAAAAAAATTTTTAGAATATTCTTATTTCGTTTTCAAATAGATAGAATTAGTTGATATTATCTTAGGTTTTATTTTAATTATTCCTAGATAGATAAAAATTAGTTAACTTAGGGTTTCTCCTCTGTATAAGAGGTCAATCTCATCCTATTTAAATTGTCATTTGCATTTGAAAAAAGATACGTTGAAATTAAGAAGGACACGTTGAAATTAAGGAGTACTTGGCTATTCAAATTGTCATTTGCATTTGAAAAAAGATACGTTGAAATTAAGAAGGACACGTTGAAATTAAGGAGTACTTGGCTATTCAGCCCTACCAATCTACACACGTTTCATATTTTCCTAATCAATTGAATTACTTTGCAATTTCGATCGGCAATTTGTGGAGCAGCCGCATTTGTTGACCCCCATCTCGTTTTTTATTCATTTGAGTTGTGGTTTGTCCGATCCAAATCAATTACATTACAATTAAAAAGTGAGTCCACTGAATTCAATGGGCAACCTTAAGTGCGGCCGGCGTAGCCATTGCAATTTGTCCGTGAGTGTTGTATCGGCAATTGAACGGGTTAATTAACACAATTGTTAATTAACTACTCCCAGACCGTATATGTTTTATCGTGTGCTGGAGGCTAAGCGTAGAATCGGATTCCATTTGCATAGAGTCATTCATTAGGATACGAATTTGGCCTCATCGAGACGGACGGAAATCAAGCAGCATACACAAGATTGAGCTTTTTATTTAGCAATTGGCTAGGCTAGCCAATTGCTATATATCATGAACAATGTTAGAGTGAGGGCTATCTCGAGGCATGTAACTTATAGCGCAGTTCCAGAATAAATCGTTCGAGAACCTTGTCTCTCGCTTCACAAAAAAAAAAATATAGTGTTAAGTATATAATGATAAAATAATGTTTTCTAACCAAATTGTAAAAACGAAATTTTTTTCTAAATATTCAAGTTTTCTAAAATAATTACCACAATATTCAACCTTTCAAACTATTTTAAATAAGAGTGAGACTATAAGCAAGATGTCAGAATGACTATTGACAAGATCGTTACCACCAAATTGTAGGACAAGTCCTTGTTTACTTTTAAAAATATTTATGAATTTGCCCGAAAGCAAAACTGAAACCCTATTAACATTCATATACCTATTAAAATCGTTAAACCTTAATCCCGAATACATGATAAAGTGATGCGAAACTCCATTTTCCGACCGCTGCGCACACAAATTCAAACCAATTTCTGCTAATTCGAATAAAAGTTTCCAAGGCTCTAACAAAATTAACTTTATACTGTAAACAAAATCAAATTCCAATCATTACCAAAGTCGGAGCCTTTTTTCCAATTGAATTTCTGAAATTAATGAATCTCAACCATGTTCAAGGCTCCAGGAGAACTGAAGAATACCTATAGATAGGGTATGCGGTGGTGGACGAGTGAGCGAGGCAACTAGGTGCCGGCGGCCACAGACAGAGAGTAGACAGGCACCGTTAGAGAGCGTAGTCTTGGATTAGGTTTTAATTGTGGTCTTGCCAAATCTCCAATTACGTTGTAAAATGAAAAGGATCTGTGTGCAATTGCATATATTATGTCTTGTTAATAGCCCTTTTGTCATCTTGTCACTAGCCCTTATGTTTAAATAATATTCAAAGATTTCTGCTTTTTGTTTTTTATTTTTTAAAAGGTACCCTTACTTTATACTAAATTACAAACTTGGACATAACTTTTTAGTTTTCGACAATAATAATCAAGATGCAATATGGAATACTTATAAATGACTTTTGGTAGTACTAACTACCTTAATCTACTAACTATATTATGAATAATGAATTTTCTATGGTTTCAAGCCCACCACGTTTTGCAACTAAAAACGTAAAGATAGAGAGGTTTGACCGATACCTGAACGTAATTACACTGGACCACTGGCGTTCCTTAGCTTCCGGTTTTCTAGAGGTGGCTAAGCTTCAACCAAGTCTCCCTTAGTTCAAGCACAGCACAGATCTGTTTCGTTTCCTACCTCAAACCCTAATCGCTAACTCTCAGTTTTTTATTTTAGAGCGTGAAAGGATTGGAATCAAGAAAACTAATTATTCAGAATATAGAGCTCGATTAAGTAGCTTTCCCTTTCTTAAAAACAAACTTTTATTGAATCTGGAAAATATTACAACACACAAGCACTCTTAATTTAAAACTTACAAACACACTTAACACTCATATCACAAGATCCATTGAAGGGTTTTGAACTTTAGAGTGATGAAAACACCAATCTACTCAAATTCCAAACTGACGATGCCCCAAAAAGTAGCAAAAAATGGAAAGGGACCAAAAAGAGGTAAAATCGGAAGAACCCGTCCGCGGATGAAGACTTTATGAAAGCGGACGAGGTGTCAAGCATGCCCCCTCCCACGTGTCATCTCTTGAATGACACATGGCGGTAGGGCCATGATAAATGGCCGTAAAAACGAATCGACGTGTCCCAGGGGAGAGATCGACGACCACTATAAAACCCGAAAAGCTCTCTAAGATAAGGGCTTTTTCAGAAAACAAAAAGGAGAATTTCAGAGTGTGTGTGTGTGTGTGTGTGAGAGAGAGAGAGAGAGAGAGAGAGAGAAGGTAATCCTTAGGATAGTCCAATCCATTGAGGGAATATTACCTGACTGATCCGCGGATAGCCCCCCAAGCACTGGGAAAGGGTGGACTGGCCGTGTAGATATAGGTATCGGACGCTTGATCTCCGGGGTCTTTCCCCATATTTCCTTCTCCCTCCAATCTAGAGCAGACTTTCTCCTATCCGAAGGGCATGGGTAAGATCATCACCCGATAAGTGGAACGAGCCTTGCATACGGCTCGACGGCACTGGGATCGGTATATTCATCGGACGTGGATGCCGAATCCGGGTATGACCGTTTGAAAGTCCTTGGTCTCGGTGGAATAGGTAAAGGTCCCCCCCCCCCCCCAACTAGGATAGATGATAGGGGGAGGGGGGTCTTAGGTAAGACCGTCGACCAATTAAAAGGGGACGCGTGGCTCATCTCCCCCACGGGGACGTGGAAGGAGATCTACTGTTCAATTGTGGTTTCATCACTAGCGCCGTCCGTGGGAACAATCTCACATTAAGAGGTCCCGAGGTACAGTGACAAGGCTACGTTCGAAGTGAAACTTGCCGTAGACCACTATCTTTGTTTGATATAGGAAAATGAGTGAACATATGAATGATGCATCTAACATGATGATCCAGGACGCTGAAGGGTTTGCAGAATCCAGCATGCATGCTGTCTCCCCTCACCCTTCCGGGATCCCCACTGACGCAGGTTTCTCGCCATACATACCCTAGCACTTCGGGCAACACGGAGCAGTGAATGAGGATCAATACTTCCATCCGCCGAACCCAGAATATGCATTCTTCTACGGATATAATGGGTACCAGGCGTATCAGTAAGGGAATCTGTACACCGCCTTCCCCCATAACATGCACGGCAATGACCATCAGGACTACTACCAGCCGAGGGGTTTTGAGCACCCCGGGCAACCCCATCACTGTGGTGATCAGCACGCCGACAAATATCACCGGGTTGAACGAGCCTCGTATATCTCCACGTCGATAAGGACAAACCCGCTCCATACGCGAGCAAAGGGACCGGACTTTATACCATCAGTCTTCACAAATGAAATCTGTCGGGCCCCTGTACCAAAGCGCTGGAGGGATATTAGCCTGATGAAGAAAGACGGCACGACTGATCCTGATGATCACATGTGCCACTTCGTGACAGGCATGGGAATAAACGAGTACAACGATGCGATGTTATGTCGCACCTTCCCCTCAACACTAACGAAGATTGCTCTGACCTGGTTCACCAACTTGCCTCAAAACTCGATCGCCTACTTCTCACAACTTTCCCAAGTCTTCAAATCACACTTTGGAAGCTCGCGGTCACGTAAGAAGACCATGCTAGACCTGAACTCTATTAGACAAGGGCCGAATGAAACGCTAGGACGGTTCTTCGCACGGTTCACCAGTGTGGTGGTACAGATTTCGAATTTCAACCATAAGACCGCGGTCATAATCATCATGGGGAACCTCGCTGAGGGGAATTTCAAAACTTACCTCTTCAGGAAAAAACCGAAGAACTACGGCGTGCTGAGGGACATGGTATCTACTCAAATTGAGGTAGAAGAGGCCGCGGCGTCTAGCTCAAGAGTGAATGAGAGCCAGCAGGGTTTTTTCGGGAAAATAGCTGGGAAATTCCAAAAAGGCAAAGGGGTTGGGAAATAGAGGAAGCAATACTCTGCAGGATATTCGCCCGCGTCCTGACGGGACGAGGTCCATCTCAACGACGAGCGGAGGAATCCTGCCGCAGACCAAAGGGAACGTGATCAAGGAGAACGGGGCAATGGAGAACGCGCCTCTCCTCGGAAGAATGAAGGGTGTCGTGACCACGAGCGGCCCCGTCACGACCCCTAGGACCGCCGGAAGGAAGGCTACGGCGAGGGGCGACAGGGCCATCAGCAGGCCTCGAGGGGGGATTACCCCCAACAATAGGAAGGCTGGTATGAGCGGCCACGTTACCCTCCCCCCATCCGAGGGGAAGGGTGGGGTCGCAAGTGGAAAGGCGGTCGAAAGGGCAAAGCTCAGCCGGCGCAACGATCAATTAATCAAGCCTCGCGGAATGAGACACGAAGGGAAGGGTCGAGAGTCAACCAGATCCCTGAACCAGAAGGTTTCATCGACACTCTAGCCGGGGGACCCTCGGTCTCAGGAACCAGCAGATAGGACAGAAAGAATTATGAAAGGGAGGCAAAACAGCCTCAGTCAGCAGCCAGTCAAAAGATTGCTCTGCAACCGCACGTTGAAGTCATTTTCACCGCGAACGACGCAGAGGACGTCTGCACGCCCCACGCGGACCCACTGGTCATTCATGCACAGATCGCAACCAAGACAGTGAAGATAGTTTTCATTGACACTAGGTCATCGGTAGACATCTTATCCTGGGAAGTTTTCTCCCAATTGGGTGTCTTCGCGTCGGCCTTAAATCCTTATCACGACACATTAATAACCTTCTCTGGAGATGAGGTACAGGTAGCCGACACAATAGAGCTCGCGGTGGTCCTAGGGTCCATACCCAGCCGCCGAATGGAAAACATTGTCTTTACCGTGGTCAGGATACCGACCACATGCAATGCGCTCCTGGGTGATGACATGTAATTTAGTCATATTTTAGGATTGCATTTGCATATTAGTTTAGAGCATTTTCATGCATATTTATCATATTTTATATTTTATTTAGTTTATTTTGCATTTTCGGAGTCTACACCGGGTTTTTATTGATTTCAGGCACTTTGAAAATGATATTGTGAAAATTCGAGACTTGATACGAAAGGACAAACTGGATTGAATCGGACTCAAGAAGCCAAATGACCAAGTGTGAAAATTGCTAGATTTAGAAGTAATTTATGTGGGCTGAAATTAGAATGAAGTTTTGGGTTACTTTTTAATTCTATAAATTGCTAGGCTGAAATTGTAATTTGGTTAAAATTGTTATCATATATACTCGTATGATCAGAAGAAGGGGGCTCTCTCTTCGTTTGTTTTTGGGGGGGAACGCCGCCGGCCTAGGCTTCGGCCGATTTGGTTTGTTTAGCTTTAGGTTTTAGTTTATATTTTGTTTTTCTTACTTGTTTTCGGTATTGCACTTTAGATTGAAGGCAAAGATTTCTGGTTTGCATCTAATTTTTAGCATGTCTTTAATTTATTCTATTGTTGTCTATATTATGTTTAGCTAAATTTTCTGTTCTAGGGTTAGGGTGAACCCGACAATGTCGCAAATTGTTTGATTTCGATGTTTGCTTGAACTTAGTCTGAATTTTATAAATTGTTTTGATCCTAGTTGCTTGACCTAATTGATGTGAATCGATTAGAATCCTTTTTAGATTCAAGATGCTACCGCTGCGAATTGAAATTGGATAAATAGATGAAATTCATGAACCCGAAATGAGGATTGGTTTAATCGGAACCCTAGGATTGAACTTGAGGAATCAACAATTGTTATTGTAACATTTAAACGATTGTTGAGAACTTTTGGGGATTAATAAATTATCGTGGATTCTTAGGTTTGAATCGGTTCGGCAGAATGCGACAACGAATGTTTAATTGATTTTCTCCAAAGGTCTATAAAGAATTTAAAGGGTCTAGATTTTGTTAATTTAGACACGATTACTACAACATGTGATAGCTGAGTAGTGATGACTTTAGATAATTTACCTTCAATTTGACATATTAAGGAGATGAAGTTCGAGTGAATATCGGGTTGAATTCTTTGTGGCATTGTCGTGGGAATCTTTAACTCTAGAATTACTTATCTTATATATTTTCTTCATAATCTTTGCTTGTTTTTCTCAGTTTAGGTTAAAATGAAATCCATCTTTCTTGGCTTAGCTTATTAGTTCTAGATAACAATTGATACATATATAATCCCCGTGATCGATATCCGTACACTGCAATTGATCTCGTATTCTTGCGAGGTTTGTTCAGGCTACACTATTCTTGTGTTGGTTTAGACAACATCATGTTTTGGCGTCGTTGCCGGGGATTATTGATATTATTGGTTGTTTCTATAAACTAGTTTGCTAAGTCTTTCTTTTGCTTTTTGTTTTTTTTTTCCTTTCTTTTTGTGATTTCATGTGTGTTCTTCTAGAGATGAATTGCATTCCATATTGGGATGTTTTTTCATCTATTGGTCATGCCACTTTGGAAAATCAATTCTCGATGTATGAGAACCATGCCAATTGCGAGTTTTGCAGGGGTTTTGGGCATATGATCTCTGAATGCCCGGTGTTGTGGGCCCCCATCTACAAGGATGTTGATGATATATCTCATAGGTGCAATTCTGATGAGTATTATAAGAGCAATCACGCTCATGAAAGGGCTCCGATAGGATTTCAGTTTCGACCTCCACAACCTCCTCCCGAGCAAAGACCTTATTCACACCTATCAACGGAGGAGCTACTCGCTAAGATTGCGGCAATTGAAGCCCAAATTGCTCACCTTACCATGAATGCTCAAACGGTTCCAGAGAGCTGCTCGAGCCAAACAGATGTCAGTAACAGTGACAATGACAATTGCACTGTCGTATCTATTGAGATTCAGGAAAGTCTAGAAGAGCATATACATAAGGTCTGAGATTAATGATCCTGGAAAGGAGGAATCTAGAGAAGAACCCGGATTGGTTGTTCCCCGAGTATACATGTCACCATCGCTATTTTCTGAAGTGATGGTTCAAGAGAATGTTAAGGAACAATTCGGGACATTCGCTGGACTACTCTCCAAGTGGCATATAGATGACGTTTGAAAGGAAGTTCTCATTGACATACCGCCATACACAAAATCCCAAGAGGAAGTTTTTCTATTCGAAGAGGGTGGTAACGATGAACACACAAAAGGACAAGATGCTAAGGAGAAGAGCACATCTTTCGGGAGCTTGAGGTTCAATGGATTCCAATTATATCGCTCCGAAAAGACTTTACTAGATGGGTGGATCGAGCCATGGACCATCCATTCGGGAAGGTTCAAGCGTTTTTGAGTCAACCTAAGGTAAGTTTTCCTTTTCTTTTATTTAGTTAAGATTTTTTGTTATAATAAAAAAAAAGGAGCACGCCCGTGTGCCATATAGCGCGGCCGCGCGTATAGCCCCTTTCTTCCATGTTGTTCAGCAAACAAATAAAAAAAAAACGCTTCTGCGTTCCCCTCTCTCAAACCCGCCTCTCCCTCTGCCGCCTACCTCTCAACCCGGTGGAAGCATCGACTACCCACGCCCGTCCTCTCTCACCTGACCATCTTCACCACCGAGCCCATCGCCTCCCTCTCCTTTCTTCCCCCGGTGCCCCCACCAGATCTCCTCTCCCTTCTTCCACGCCACCCTCGTCCCCTGCATCTCTGCCCCTTCTCTCTCTCCGACCATCCTCATCTATCTTCACTGCCCACTCCTCACCGCCAGCCCGCCTTTCTTTCTCTCTTGGTTCGACGCCGACACCCAACATCACCATCTCGCCGGCGCTCACCTAGCCACTCGCCCAGCAGCAGCCGCGTAGCCCTCGCGCTCACCAGCAGGCTACACCGGCCCGAGCATCACTCTTCTTCTTGGTATGTATCCTCAAGTCTTGTCCCTTATACTTTGATTTTTCCTATACATTTCTTGCTATGGTTCATGATAATTTGGAAATTTCGATTTTTAGGGCTATAGTTGATGGAATCGATTTGGGGAAATTGGGGATTTGTGATTCGGATGAGTTCATGAGACTCTTTGTGCTTAATTCTTACCTATTGCATCTCATGATCCTTGATACTTGTGGTTAATGTGATTGATTGATTGAATTTGATGAGTTTGGACTCCATTGAAGCTTGTGTGTTATTTTGATGATTGTGTTCTTGAGTTTTTGCAAGTTATGTGAGAATATTGATAAATTTAGTGACTTGCTTAAATTTTGGATTAGCGGTCAATTGGAAGTCATATAAACACATGTGTCAGATTCATCAATTCGACCTTTTGAATTTGGTGAGAATTGTGCTTAGAAATTTTCAAGTTTGTGTTGTATTGAATTGACTTGTGAACTTGCTAAATTTCTAAGCATGGGGTTGCTTGTGGTGGTGTTTTCGATCTGAATGCATGTGTGATGGTCTAGATGCACTTCTAATTCTTGCTAGTTTTGCACTCTCTGAAGTCACTTGAATTCTTTTATTGTTATCGGCATGTGACTGAGTGCAACTGAATACTTGTTTTGATTAAACCTTGGCTTTTGATCATTCTGCTGGACTTTTGTTGGTTATATGTGATGATTTCATATAGTCTGTTTGATCTGAAGTGTCTTTCACCTAGGGTTGATTTTGTTTGGGTGGTTTTGATTTGATCATGTTGGCATTTGAGTTGTGAAAGTGCTGAATTTTATTGGTTATTGGATCCTGGTTGCTATTGTGATATCGTTGTGCTTGTGAGAATGGTATCTGCTGCTGTTTTTGTGCTTTGTGCAGGCCAAAAACAAAAGAGATGCAACCGAAATTTGATCAAATATCACAGATGGTTTCAATCAATTCATTGCACTACCACCTCGGACTAGGAATGCTGAAATTTGCTCGATTGTGCCTGATTCTTTAGTGAGTTTCCTCTTCCCTTACTCTTTATCATTCGCTACTTTGGGGACAAAGTAGATTTTAAGCACGGGGCAGGGAACTTCGAGTGTAACTCCGTTTTTCCATATAATTTTTTGTTTCTTTTCATTTTTTTTTTTCTTTTTCATGTGCATTTCATACATTTGCATTTGCATATAGATGTTTTGAGATGAACCCTTGCTATAAAAATTTCTTGCTCTTCTTGAAGAACATGTCACTTCCCTGTCTGAAATTGGTTGATGATATTCTCTAAGGCATGTTAAAAAAAGCTTGTGATGATTTGGATTATTGGGTTTATGTTATAATTCTTTCAAAACTAATCATCTTGAGACTTGTTGAGATTGAGATTCTAAGACAGAAGCCGTGAGCTTCTAAGCCTAGGGCCGACATCATGAGTCCTCTTTCTTTTGTGTGTGAATTTCTCATCTTGATTGCTCTATCTTCAGAACTTGCGTTAGAACCTCTCGAGATCACATGTATGCACTACTACAATACTGCAATTAGACATCATGTAATTTAAGTCTGTCAAAAAAGCAACCGATGTTGATTTAGTCTATTACATTAAATAATAAATTTGTGATGTTAAAAAAACATTAAGACAACAGTTGAATTTTTTGACAGACGTTAAATAGTAATTTTGAAAAAGCTTAAAACGCGTGCCACATGAAATTTTATAAGTGTTTGAACGCCCGCCCATACTTAGAAATTTTTTTTAAACACCCGCCCATACTTGGTCAAAACAAGAGCTCCCTCATACTTGTGTGAACAGATTGAAGTCCACAAAATGTCTCCTTTCTCCGAGCTCTCTGTCTCACCATCTCTCCTCATACTTGATGTCACCACCACTACCACTACTGCCACAGTCGCCACTACCACCCTCGCCGCTGCTGTCGCCACCGCCGCCACCACCATATCTCCTCTTTCTCCCAGCTTTCATCCTCGGCTTCTCCTCCTCTCTCCCCAGATCTGAGATCTATCTCTCACACTCGAGATGAGATCTCCCCCCCCCCCCCCCCTCTCTCTCTCCCTCTCTCGATCTTCCTCTGTTGCCTCTCTTACTCTCTCAACGATCTCTCTCTGCGGCGCAAGCTCCCAAACGACGACGCATCACCGACCGCCATCAGGACCACCGCTTCATCACCGACTGCCTTTATGGTAGGGCGCTACTCTCCTCCTGTTACTTTGTTCAACTTCATTGAGTTGTTTACTCATTTGATTTGTTCGAATTTTTGAGTTCTATGCTTCTTAGTTTTCCCAGTTCGTTGATTTCAACTTGTTTGGGGTTTGTCATTTTGAAATCTGGACTTGTTCTTGCATGATTGAGATTAGGGCTTCAATTTAGGGTTTCTTTGTGGGATATATAAACTTTTTCCTGTGAGATTCCACCAATTTTGTGTTCATTACAGGGCATTGGGAGCAAGCTCTTAACTTCTCAATGATAAATAGATGAAAATTCTGATTTTGGGATAGTTGTTTGGACTGGATTGTTCTATCTTGCAAATCATTCGAGCACTTGAACTTTTAGGGGAGGAGATATCATTGTTATTTGCTTTATGGTACTATAATAAATCCATGAATTATTACCCGAACCTGTTATGGAGTTGATTCATTGTTGATAATGGTTATTTGCTGTATACTTTTGTTTATTGATTGATCTTTCAATTGAATAGCTAACACATTAGGAAAATTAGTATCCTAAATGGTTTAGTTACTTTAATGTATTATATGACTTCCTTTCTGTGATGCTGGATAGTGGTTGTTGCTGATGGAATGGTTGGGGCTGATATGTATGACTTGGTTCGTGTTGACAATGACAATTATATAGGTGAAATTATTCATCTAGAAGGCGACTCTACAACCATTCAAGGTACTTAAACTAGCTTTAAAAATTTTCTTGTTAAGAGTCCTTGTTACGCTCCTTTCCTTTTTCATCCTGTTATGTGCGGTTTAGTTGGATCATAGTTCATGTATCATGGCTTTTGGAAAACATTGTCTTTACCGTGGTCAGGATACCGACCACATGCAATGCGCTCCTGGGTGATGACATCTAATTTAGTCATATTTTAGGATTGCATTTGCATATTATTTTAGAGCATTTTTATGCATATTTATCATATTTTATATTTTATTTAGTTTATTTTGCATTTTCGGAGTCTACACCGGGTTTTTATTGATTTCAGGCACTTTGAAAATGATATTGTGAAAATTCGAGACTTGATACGAAAGGAGAAACTGGATTGAATCGGACTCGAGAAGTCGAAGGACCAAGTGTGAAAATTGCTAGATTTGGAAGTAATTTATGTGGGCTGAAATTAGAATGAAATTTTGGGTTAGTTTTTAATTCTATAAATTGCTGGGCTGAAATTGTAATTTGGTTAAAATTGTTATTATATATACTCGTATGATCAGAAGAAGGGGGCTCTCTCTTCGTTTGTTTTTGGGGGGGGAACGCCGCCGGCCTAGGCTTCGGCCGATTTGGTTTGTTTAGCTTTAGGTTTTAGTTTATATTTTGCTTTTCTTACTTGTTTTCGGTATTGCACTTTAGATTGAATGCAAAGATTTCTGGTTTGCATCTAATTTTTAGCATGTCTTTAATTTATTCTATTGTTGTCTATATTATGTTTAGCTAAATTTTCCGTCCTAGGGTTAGGGTGAACCCGACAATGTCGCAAATTGTTTGATTTCGATGTTTGCTTGAACTTAGTCTGAATTTTATAAATTGATTTGATCCTAGTTGCTTAACCTAATTGATGTGAATCGATTAGAATCCTTTTTAGATTCAACATGCTACCGTTGCGAATTGAAATTGGATAAATAGATAAAATTCATGAACCCGAAAGGAGGATTGGTTTCATCGGAACCCTAGGATTGAACTTGAGGAATCAACAATTGTTATTGTGACATTTCAACGATTGTTGAGGAATCTTCGGGATTAATAAATTATCGTAGATTCTTAGGTTTAAATCGGTTAGGCGGAACGCGACAGCAAATGTTTAATTGATTTTCTCCTAAGGTCTATAAAGAACTTAAAGGTTCTAGATTTTGTTAATTTAGACACGATTACTACAACATGCGGGTTGAATTCTTTGTGGCATATTAAGAGGATAAAGTTCGAGTGAATATCGGGTTGAATTCTTTGTGGCATTGTCGTGGGAATCTTTAACTCTAGAATTACTTATCTTATATATTTTCTTCATAATCTTTGCTTGTTTTTCTTAGTTTAGTTGAAAATCAAATCCATCTTTCTTGGCTTAGCTTATTAGTTCTAGATAACAATTGATACAGATATAATCCCCGTGATCGATATCCGTATACTCCAATTGATCTCGTATTCTTGCGAGGTTGGTTCAGGCTACACTATTCTTGTGTTGGTTTAGACAACATCACTGGGCAGGGTATCCCTTTACAAATTTTAGATGGCCGTTTCCATTTACCACTTCAAAGGGAAATTCCCAGTGCCCGGGGGAGGAACGGGAGAAGTCTGTGGCCAACAGTCAGAGAGTAAGAGCTGCTACGTGACCTCTCTCTGAAAAAAGAAGGAGGTAATGTGTATTCACGAAACAAGTCAGAGTAAAGTTGAAGCCTCGGAAGAGAACCTCCTAGCAGAAGGGGCAGCGGCGAGTGACCAACGAGAAGGGACTCTAGAAGCAGAACTCGATGCCAGGCCCACGGATAGAGAAGTTTCCACCACATACCAGAGAACCGTCCACCAACCTTTCCCCAACCCTGAAGAAAGAATCTATATGGGGCAAGCACTAGGGCCGGAGGAGAGAGAGCGCTTTCTCGAAATTATCCAGCAGTCACGTGAGGTGTTCGCCTGGTCACCTAGGGACCTAATGGGGGTCCCCGCGTCCATAGCAATCCATACACTTAGGATTCGCCACTACGCTTGACCCATAGCCCAAAAGAAAAGGAAAATGGCACCTGAAAGATCTAGCGCCGTGAAGGAAGAAGTAGAGAAACTACTGCAGGCCGGCTTCATCGAAGAAGTGGACGACTCGGACTGGCTTTCAAACGTTGTCCTTGTCAAAAAGGCCAATGGGAAATGGAGAATATATGTTCACTTCTAAGAATTAAACAAATCGTGCCTGAAGGACAGCTACCCCCTGCCGTCAATTGACGAGTTGGTTGATATAACCGTAGGGAATGAGGCGTTAAGCTTCTTGGATGCTTATTCAGGGTACAATCAGTTCCACATGGACCCCTTTGACAAGAAGGCCACTACCTTCATCACCAATCAGGGGATTTTCTGCTACGGAGCAATGCCTTTTGATCTGAGGAATGCTGGGGCAACCTTTAAAAGAGTCGTCGATAAAATCTTTCGCGGATAGCTAACGAAGAATGTGTCGATCTATGTGGATGATATAGTGGTGAGAAGCAGGAAGAAAGAAGATCACGTGGCTGACCTCTAGGAGACCTTTGACTCCCTAAGACGAATCTGAATGCCGAGAAGTGTGTCTTTGGTGTAGATTCAGGAAAATTTCTCGGCTTTATGGTCAATAAACTACCTGGGAGTGCACTCCGCCACAGACCATCATGGAAGTGCAGTCCTTGAACGGGGCAGTAAACTACCTGGGATGATTTTGTTCATGCTTAGTCGACAAATCGCTGCCTTTCTTCGCACTGCTAAAGAAGAAAGGGCCGATAGAGTAGACTCCGGAACTTCACCATGCCTTCGAAGAGTTAAAAGCCTACCTACAACATCTTCCCACTTTGCATCAACCCCAGAAACTAGAAAGCCTACAACCCGGTGTACTATGTGAGTCAGGTGATGCAAGACGCGGAAACAAGATATGAACCAGCGGAAAAGGTGATTTTGTGTCTGATATTCGCGGCCAGGAGGCTGCGTCCGTATTTCCAAGATCATGTGATCGAAGTGCTGACGGATCTCCCTTTGAGACAAATTCTTCACTCGGCCAGCCTCTAGGGATGGTTGACGAAATGGTCCATGGAGCTCTCCGAGTTTGAAATAGCCTACGTCCCCCGCAAGGCGTATCTCGCACAAGTCTCGACAGATTTCATCTACGAGACCAGCTTCAAAGACGATGGAGGCGATACTCAGAACAGATGGACCATGAAAGTGGATGGATCCGTGAACAAAGACGGTTGCGGAGCTGGGATAACCCTCACCTCTACAGAGGGAGAACAGTCATGCTTCGCTCACAAGTTGGATTTCCAGGCGACAAACAACAAAAGAGAGTACGAAGCCCTAATTGCTAGGCTAGAGATGGCGCTGACCCGCGGAATCCAAGCAATAATCGTGTACACCGACTCCGAGGTCATGACGAAGCAGGTCGAGGGAGAATATGAAGCCAGGACCAGCCTACTGCTAGACTACTTGCGAAAGATCATGGCTTGGAAAAGAGCATTTTTGCACTTTGACTTGGAAGTAGTTCCCCGGGAAATGAATGAGCAGGTGGACCTTTTAGCTCGGATCGGGGAGGCTATGCCCCCCGAAGCTGAAGGAATGTTCGAGTTCGAAAAGAAAAAGCGGCGAGGACTCATCCAAGAGGTGTACGCGGTTCAACTGAGGGGCCAGGGGACTGGCGAACCCCAATCGCGGAGTACTTGGAGGAAGGAACGCTTCCCCGAGACAAGCTAGAAGCCAAGAAAATGGTAAACCGAGCGACGCATTTCACAGTCTGTGAGGGTAGCACTACAAGAAAAATGGGCTATCGCAACGACATTTCGCAACGACAAATTTATTGTCGTTGCAAAAAACTATAGGTTGTATAAAAAGGGCTTCAATTTCCCCAACCTATTGTGCGTCATTGAGACCGAAGGAAAACTCATTGTAAAAGAACTACACGTTTGGGTATGCGCGCATCACCAGGGGTCAAGAGCCTTGACGACAAAGATTTTGAGGCTGGGGTATTACTGGCCAACGATGAGGGCAGACGTGTAGAGCTATGTACGGAGCTGCGACGCTTGCCAGAGACATGGAAACATCGAAATTGCACCCGCCAAGCCACTCCAGAGAATCTACGGGTCCTGCCCATTTGCCCTGTGGGGAACGGATATCCTAGGACCCTTCCCCATGGCCCCAGGCCAGCTGAAATATGTCCTCGTAGTGGTGGACTACTTCACCAAATGGGTTGAGGCAGAAGTCATGGGTTTGATCACGGCGGATAAGGTTCGGAAGTTTCTCTGGAAGAACTTGATAAGTCGTTTTGGGGTCTCGGAAGCCATCATCACCGACCATGGGACTCAGTTTGGCTGTGAAAGAATCCGATTTTTTTGCGAAGGCCTCAACATCATGTTAAAATTATCATCAATAGCACATCCCCAGACTAATATGCAGGCAGAGAACACCAACCATAAACTCCTGGAAGGAATAAAGAAAAATCTGGGGAAAACCGCCAAGGGCCGATGAGCCGAATTACCTCCTTTGTTGCTCTGGTCATATCGGACGTCTTCCAAAACGCCCACGGGAGAAATACCCTTTGCACTGATGTTCGGGGCAGACGCAGTTATCCCTGTCGAAAGGCTAGTTCCCTCGGCCCGGATCTAAACCTATGAATCCAAAGCCAACGACGACGCCCTTGAGGTGGAACTGCATCTTCAAGAGGAAAGGCAAATGCTAGCGGCACTAAAGGCGCAGGAATATAAGAGAAAGACCGAGAAGTACCACGATCGACGTCTTAACCCGCGCCAATTCGAGAAAGGGGACTTAGTCCTCCGCCTAGCCCTAACTGGCGAAAAATTAGATGCAAAGTGGGAAGGTTCGTACGTGGTATTTGAATGCATCCACACCACGGCCTACAAACTTCAAACGCCCGAGGGCGTGTTCCTCAACAAGACATGGAACGTGGAACACCTGAAGAAGTATTATGTGTAACTGGTTGTTGTTCAAAAATCGCCCAAGTCACCCCCGATAAAGTAAATAAATCAAAGTTGTTAGAGGGTGCTTTTATGATGTTTCTTTTGTGCCTGATGAAATTATCAAGACACATGACGCTGGAGCTTGTTCCGCGTCGGGCATCTGGTCGTAGCACGAGCCTCCCGGATCGAAATACTTTCTAAGTCCCAGGACGCTGGAGCTTGCTCCACATCAGGCATCCGGTCGTAGCACGAGCTTCCCGGATCGAAATACTTTTAAGTCCCAGGACGCTGGAGCTTGCTCCGCGTCGGGCATCTGGTTGTAGCACGAGCCTCCCGGATCGAAATACTTTCTAAGTCCCAGGACGCTGGAGCTTGCTCCGCGTCGGGCATCCGGTCGTAGCCCGAGCCTCTCGGATCGAAATACATCTTAAGTCCCAGGATGCTGGAGCTTGCTCCGTGTCGGGCGTTCAGTTGTAGGATGAGCCTCCCTGATCGAAATACTTTCTAAATCCCAGGACACTACAGCTTGCTCATCGTCGGGCATCCGGTCGTAGCACGAGCCTCCCAGATCGAAATAGTTTCTAAGTCTCAGGACGCCGGAGCTTGCTCCGCGTCGGGCATCCGGTCGTAGCACGAGCCTCCCGGATCGAAATACTTTCTAAGTCCCAGGACGTTGGAGCTTGCTCCACGTTAGGCATCCGGTCGTAGCCCGAGCCTTCCGGATCAAAACACTTCTTAAGTCCCAAACCGTTGGAGCTTGCTCCGCATCGGGCATCCAGTCGTAGCACGAGCCTCCCAAATCGAAATATTTCTTAAGTCCCAGGACACTGGAGCTCACTCCGTGATGTCCACTAAAGTGACCATGTCTTTGTATACATTTTAGCTCCTTATTCTATATACTTTGCATATTTCAAGCTGGGAATATGTTGAATTTATGTAGTATACGCTTATTTGTCAATTATAGAGGTCTACATAAGTTTTGCCTTAATATTAGAGAATTTGGATCCATTCCGGAACTAAACCAAGAAGAGAAGACAAGAGCTGCATTTTACTCGACTTCGAGCAAGTTTCCTCGACTTCGACTAAATCCAGAAAGCAAAGCTTAATCGAGGACGGAAGAAGAAGCCAACTCGAGTTCAAGACTTTACTCGACGTCGACCAAAGTTGGACGAAGTCGATCAAGCAAAAAATCGAGCAGTGTCCCAGAATCGACCAAGCCAGTTGAAGAAGAAAGGAAGAAGTCGATATCGACTTGACTTAGTCGATATCGAGTAAAAGTCGGTCGATTTTCCCTCCTGAAGCCGAGATCAAGTTGCTGGAGCTGAAGCCGAGAAAAGCTGGTCGATATCGAGTAAGCCTACTCGATATCGAGTTGACCCCAGTGGCCGATTTCGAGCTAGTCCGGGTCTTGTTAAGGTTCTATCCCGAATCCGATGGAGATATTTTCGAGAGAAGATTCCCAACACATGAAGATTTAGATATTTATCTTTTTTATCTTTCTAAGTAGAGTTTTATCTTTAGATATTAGATAGATATTCCTTCCTTGATTAGCAACGATTGGAAGCCTATAAATAAAGCCTATAGGGCTGGTTTTTATCGATTCAATCAGACAATTCAATCTTAGGAAGAGAAGGAGAGTAGAGAGAGAGAGAGTGGAGGCCGAGAGAAGTTAAGGAGCGAGAGCAAGTTGGCTTCGATCGGTTGTAAGCTTTGGTTTAATTTAATGCAAGTTTATTTTCCATCAATGATGTATGCGGTTGCGATGAAGAGCGAGTAGTCCACCTACTTCTAGGGTTGGGGCGAGCCCGATGATAGCCAGGCATGTTTGGGGTAAAGATCCGACCTTTATTATGTTTTGAGCATCTACTACCTTTTGTGTGTTTATTATCTATCTAATAGAGATCCATGCTAACAACTTGGATTATAAACATAAAATCGGTATATACAATTAGGGTTTCTTGAAAGAATTGTCTAATTGTTGGAAAAGGCAAAAGCTTGATCCTTCGATGCGATTTGCATGATTATCGTTATTTATCTTACCTTATGCATGTTTGGTTATTGTTGTTGCAAACCCCGATCTTGGAAGTTTTCATTCACATAGTTTATTCCGAATCCAAAAAGCTTTGTTCTTTATTTTAAGTTACTGTTCTCCTCGACTTCGACCACCCCTTGGTCTATGTCGACTTCTGACTTTCGATCGAGCAAAGATCGATGCTGCTTGTGTCTTTGCAGTTAACACGATGTCGAGTTGGCCTTCTCGAGATCGACCAAAAATCCAGTGACTTTGCCTTGCTCGAATTCGATTGTGCTTGACCTCCTATCGACTACCCTTAGTCGAGGTCGAGTACCCTGTGGTCGACAACCACTTGTGAGATTCTCCGCTGCCTAGGATCCGCTGACAAGCTTCCCTGAGGATCGATCCTGACTTCTCGCTGCTACATCGGGAGGAAGTCTTGTAATCATTTGCATGGGCACGAATCTGGTTTGATTTATTTTATTATATTTTGAACTTGATTTTCTCCTACAACACCCCACGTCGGGCATCCGGTCGTAGCCCGAGCCTACCGGATCGAAATACTTCTTAAGTCACGGGACGCTGGAGCTCGCTCCACGTCCGGCATCCGGTCGTAGCCCGAACCTACCGAATTGAAATACTTCTTAAGTCCTAGGACGTTGGAGCTTGATCCGCGTCGGACATCCGGTCGTAGCACGAGCCTCCCGGATCAAAATACTTTTAGCCCGATCCCTGAAAAGAAAATTTTTCGGACGCCCACCTAGCGCGAGAAGGTTCACCCCCTCCTCGACCTGTTCGGAACTGGTCGAGTCATGTCCTGGCATAAACGGGTCCCATTGGGCAAAGGTCCCTCCGGGTGCGGCTCCCTCCACTCCTCGTCAATTTCTTCACCATCCGCGGTCATTCTGCGGATGGTGAAGAAATTGACCCCTGGCCGAGATAGAGAACGTCATAATCACCGCGCGCAACCCTCACTAGGAAGTCTCGAAGGATGCAAGACGTCAGAAGGACTCGCTCGGGTAGGACGGGGTCGTACTCGTCCTCGAAGCGCAGAGGCAACGACTGCCCAGACACAAGTAGGGGAAGGCTTGGTGAGAAGTTCATAATCAAAGAAGGAAGGGGCGGAAACAGAGTTAGAGGAACTAACCAGATGGTGCAACTGCTCCGGAAAGTCGATGGACTGGAAAAACGCCCAGTTGGTCCGTCCAGATAAACAAAAATGCGCAAAGGAACCCCGTTTTAATGAGGTTTTTAGGGGTCACATGCCACACAGAAGACATCCAGCACATGCTCAAAGGGCCCCTGAAAGCTGCAAAAACGACGTGAAGAAACGAGTGAGCACTATTCTAGGCCAGACATGGCGGACACCCGTAAGGTGATGCCTTGCTCTGGGAAGTGTAGCTACTGACTCCTCGAAAGAACCGAGGACAAATAGCCCGTGGCATGTGTCCTCGTCGGTAGAAAGACGGCCAGGAACCCGTGACCCCTTGTGACCTCAAAGAACTGAAAACTCGAGAAAGGACCGGCCATCCCCCAGGAACAGTTCTCCTCACTCCTATGGAGCCGAACTTTTCTCAAACCAAGTTTTACCGGGTCATCCCCAAAGAAGGACAACTCCGACGACTCCAACTACCCTTAGCGTACGAACTGTTAGAAGACGACGCTCGGGAAGGGATCATCCTCCTTTCACGGTCATATCGGGAACACGAGGTCAAGGTCGACTGAAACCCGGATGGGATCTACTAGCTAATAGAAGGATGAGCTAGCTTCACCTCGGCCAACTGCATGCGAGTGGGGGCCATCCTCAAGTTTACGAAAAAAGGGGAAGGAATCAGATACGAGGTTTCCGTGGTTGACCCAGATCCTGAGTACGCGAGCCCCGACCCGACCGCGTAAGAATCTAAACCCTCCTCTCAGGGTTCTTCCCGCAGCAGCATTGGAGCCGTTTAAGGAAATTTGTCTTAAAGGCATCTTTGGCCTAGAATAAAAATTGTATTGTCCAATGATCGGAAAGTTTTTCAATCTTTTAACGATCAATAATTTCTTGTCACCCTGAGCGAAGGTGCTAAGAACACCAGAATGAAGGAACAACAGGTTCCCACCACTAGAGGGAAAAGAAGAAAAAAGATGAGCTGGCTCGACAAGACGTTTGGCCAGTCGAACCTATCAAATGTGGAGTAGGTCGATTATCCACGTAAAGCGGAAACAGTTGACAAAGGCCCACGTGTCTAAACACGACCCCCACGACGGGCACTATAAAGAGGAAAAGAATCAGAAGGAGACGCCTCGGGCCACCCCATTCCCACCAGGCAACCATGAGCTCCGATGGCCCACCGCGCGCGTTCTATAGATTCATCACCAACGAGGAACAGTTGCAAAAGCTCAGACTTCCCCAATCATACGAGCGAATGGGAGAAGACGCCCACGAGCTTGTCTACCTATGGTCTACTACGTGCCAAGATTTCAAAGTAGACGTCGAAAGGGATGCGGACGGGGCGTACTGGTACACTCTCTCCAATCGAGTGCGTGTCAGCTCCGCACTCCTTTTTGTCTACGAAGGAGACTTTCACTTCGAGGTTTATGTGTCGGACCCAGACCGCTCGCCCAGCCGTGACGGAGGGAACAACCGCTCGGACTCGGGGCCCCCCAAAACGGGTCGCGTCTAGGGGCGCGAGTAGACACCTAAAGCCACTAAGGCCGAATGCACGTTTCCCTTTTTCCAAAGCCTTAATGTGACCGATGATAATAAAAGCTTTTAGACATCCTCCTTCCCGAGACACCTAAAGCCACTAAGGCCGAATGCAAGTAAAAACTGTGATTTTCGAGAAATCTATAAGAAAACTACAGTCAAAGGCTGAATCAAAAGGCACTTTTAGACCTCCTCCTTCATGAGACATCGAAGAACTAAAAAGGTAGAGGAATGTCCGAGCATTACCCACTATAAATTGGGCCATAAGAGGGTCAAAATGAAAAGACCTCGCTCAAAGGAAGAAGATATGGCGGTCGGTAACACTCCAAGACTTTTCTTCTCGGTCTCAAGGAGCAGCTCAAGGGACTTTTTCCGGTGGGTGCAAGACCCCTCGCTCACACAGACGCTGGTAAGCCCTCCTTTTTGTCTCATGTCCGTTTTTCCATAGACCCAACTTACCAAAGAGGTCATCACATCTACAGCCAACTTCGAACAAGAATACGGGCTGGCAGGCATCGAAAGGATAATGCTGGCCAACGGATACGGGAGGAGGGGCACCAGCATCCAGGTGGAGCGCAATAACTCATAGGCGCTCAGGCTCGCACAAGGATGAAGTACCTTTGCAAGTTCATGCAACGTCCTCGTGGGCGTAGGCTTGGTTTTCTCCTACATGGGCAATGCGCGGTTCAGAGTCTTCATCATGCCACCGGAGAACGTCGCACCCTCGGACGAGGAAAACGACGATGATTCAGTTTAAGGAGGGACACGGCGAAGACCAAGAGGATCCTGTTAACTTAGTTACCTGCTGTAATCTTCTATCAATAGCACAAAAACTAAGGCAAACTAAGTGATTTCAAAAGAAGGGGGGAGGGGGAACCAATCCCCCCAAATTACTTTCATAAGATTGGACTATTTTTCGAGCAACGTGTCTTTCCCTAAAAGAACGACCGCGAAACATGTCCAAAAACCCTACGCGAGGGGTTAAACATCACAATAAAACGAAAGGCGTAAACATCGCGCCAAGTCTTCACCGACACATTACCAAAACAAAAATAGGAATAAGACTTCAAAGGCCGTCGCCGCTGTGTTCGATCTCCTCCTCGTCCTCCAAAATCCAGTCTTCCCGGCTCTCGCTCGGAGGAAAAGGTTCCAAGGGGACTCCGGGATTCTCCGCGGACCGCTTCACACTTTGGTGGATGCCGGCCTTCATGCATGCGTAAAAGCAGTCCCGATACTGGTCTTGAATGAAGTCCTGGCCCGCTTCCTCATTGAGCCACTCCGGAACCGCGCTCTGCATAAAGGAGAGGCCGTTTGGAGTCCTCATCCAGTCGTCCACAAGCTTGGTACGGTTATGGGCCACCTCTAACCTGGAGAAGACGATGTCACCGTCAGTGCGGGCTTGGTACCTCTCTAGTTCAATCTCTCGGCGGTTGGACTCGATGACGGATTTAATCTTCTCCTCGGTCATTATGGCGAGCTTCGCCTCCAGATCCACTACCCGTGACGCTACGCTAGACTGAACGGAAGACAAGGTTTGTTGAAGAGTCTCTGTTCGGCCGCTCCGCCTCTAAGTCTTCTACCAGCTTAGCGCCTCTGGCTTTCTCCGCGGCAAGACCCTGCTCCACCTCTCCTACACGATGGTGAAGGGCCTCGGCCTCCTTTTGGGGCGTCCCGATCTCCACCAACTTCTCTTTCAGCAGCTTAAGGTCATCTTCAAGGCTCTTGGCGTGACGGATCAGGCGCATGTGCCTCCCCCAGCCGCTATGGGTGAACGCGCGCCCCTAGCCACGAAAAAGAAGGGAAAGGAATGAAATATTAACAGTTAAGCAAAAAGAAAGGTAACCACGGCAAGCTCGACCCGCTTACCCAATGGAACCAACGCTCCTACTTCATTATGAATTGCTCGTCGGTCAGCTGATCGAGATACTGCAGCTCGGGTGCTCCGAGCTCAGGAGGAAAAAAAAGCTGATTGAGGACCTCCGTGTCAAAACCCGCCATCTGGTAAGAGGGATGACTCTGTGCGTCCAATTGAAAACCATCGCGTCCCAATCAACCCCTTCCGAAGGAGGATAGGGGCATAAACTTCTTTTCTTCAGCCCTGACATGGAGGTCCCGACCTCAGTAGGAGAGTGGTCGAGGCACCATCGGAGTCACTAAAGAAAGCGGAGAATCCTCAGTGACAGGAGAAGCATCGACGTCTATCACAAGGGGAACAATCTCCGCTTGCGGATCAGGTGAGGAAAGAGCGAGAGGTAGCGTCTTCTCTTTCGTCGATTTCTTAGTCTTAGGCTTAGGTGCGGAAGTCTTGGGGCGTTTCAATGTCTTCATCACGTCGGAGGGCATCTTCCTCTTTGACGACGAGGTTGGGGCAACGACGCTTTTCACAGCGTCCACCATGGCTTTCAACCCTCGGGCTTCTGCAGCGAAGGAGAAAATGTTAGCATGAGATAAACAAAGGGGAGAAAATGATGGGGGAGACTCAGACCAGCCATCTCCAGTCTCAAAGGGGAGAGCTCGTCCCGCCAAGAAGGCTTCGTAGAAATAGCAAAATCTTGCTCGATCTTCTTCAGATCGTCTACGGCCGTCTTCTCCACTCGTTTGTAGAAACGCGGCTCAGTATGGAAGTCCAAGACATGGTGAGAAGGGTCCCAGACCAAGAACCACTTGTGCCTTCACTCTAGCTTGCTAGAGTTCCGTTCCACGATCTGGACGCTGAGCTTGGCCTGGAATAAATTCTTGTGGGTGCTTCCATGGGCCATAGTGAGCATATTGGAAAGGAGGTTCAGAGAAGGTTGGACCCCAATCTCCAAACAGCGCATAATGAAAGAAGCGAGAAAAAGCCAGCTATTGGGCACCAACTGCGCCGGGCTAAGGCTGCACGCCTTCAAGTAACGCTTAAATAGACCAGGAAGAGGGAGCCGGAAGCCCTGCACCAAGCTGTCTATGTAAACGACCAGACAGCCCGGATAGGCATCCAGGTTGCCTCCCCCTTCCGCGGGAAGACACAGCGTGACCCCCTCTGACCAAGGGAAAAATCGTGCAATCATGCCCAAGTCCTCCAAAGTAGTAAAAGTTTCTCCTCCGCAGTCTTGGGTGTTAGGCGCAGAAACTAGGATTACCTTCTCCGGTGAGACGACCAGGATGGGGGCCGTGGAGGAAGGGTTGAAGTCTCCTCTGAAAGAGAACGACGCTAAGACACCCTCGTCGTAGAAAATCGGGCGCAAGTCTCCCAACATCATGAAAGAACTCCGTTCAGTTGGGATAAAGACAGGTCCAGATGGTAGGTCAATCCGCGTATCCCAATCCTTGTAGGAATGTTGGGATTCAGAGGACTCAATAATCGAATCAGATCCAGATGTTGAAATCTCCACATCAGATTTCGACAATGCCGAGCCCGCGGGAGAAGATGGCTCGCCACGCGTACGATGGTAACCTTCTCTGGGACCGCGATACCTCCCATTAAAAGTTTACCCTCCGATCTCCCAGGAGGGAGAGAGCTATCGACAGCACGAGCGCTGCCAGAACTACCTTGAGAATCGGACATGGAAGACCAAGTTGGGGGAACCCTAAAAAGAAGTGGCTAGAAACATAACCTAAAGCCAGAAACAAGCAAGGGCACAATAAGGATTTTCCCTAATCCGCGACTGAAAACCCAAAAAATAGAAGCAACCAGTAACCAAGAAAGAGGCGCGGAGAAAGGGCAAGAAGAAATTTACCTGAACAGGATTGGAGAAGCGGATGATATCAACTACAAGAAGTGAAGGCTCTAAAAACGAGAGGCAGTAAAAAATAAAGGGGAATGAGGATCCCTATTTATAGGCCTCTTCGACCGCCGTTTTCTCTCCCTCGCCATCAATGCACGTGTCGGGCCCCCGATGCCCATCAATCATTTAAATGGGCCTGGGATGGCGAGACCCAATTAGGCCCACTCGGGGCCTAACAACTTTCCATTTCCTGCCCTAAAGATAGTGAGGGCAACAGAACCAATGAATGAAGTCGGACCGCGACGCGACCGGTCCACTCCCGCCGCGGCCCTAGGAGCTGTAACGATGCCCCAAAAACTAGCAGAAAATGGAAAGGGACCAAAAAGAGTAAAAATCGGGAGAACTCGTCCGCGGACGAACACTGCATGAAAGCAGACGAGGTGTCAAGCATGCCCCCCTCCCACGTGTCCTCTCTTGAATAACACGTGGCGGCAGGGCCATGACAAATGGCTGTAAAAATGAATCGACGTGTCCCAGGGTAGAGATCGACGGCCACTATAAAACCCGAAAAGCTCTCTAAGATAAGGGCTTTTTTTGGAAAACAAAAAGGAGAATTTCGGAGTTAGAGAGAGAGAGAGAGAGAGAGAGAGAGAGAGAAAAGGCGATCCTTAGGAGAATCCAATGCATTGAGGGAATATTACCTGAATGATCCGCAGATAGCCCCCAAGCACTGGGAAATGGTGGACTGGCCGCGCGGATATAGGTATCGGACGATTGATCTCTGGGGTCTTTCCCCGTCTTTCCTTCTCCCTCCAATCTAGGGAAGACTTTCTCCTATCCGAAGGGCATTGGTGAGATCATCACCCGAGAAGTGGAACGAGTCTTGCCTATGGCTTGGCGGCGCTTGGATCGGTCCCTTCGCCGGATGTGGATGCCGAATCCGGGTAAGACCGTTTGAAAGTCCCTGGTCTCCGCGGCACAAGTAAAGGCCCACCGACTAGGATATATGATAGGGGAGGGGGGTCTCAGCTAAGACCGCCGAGCAATTAAAAGGGGACGCGTGGCTCATCTCCCCCACGGAGACATGGAAGGAGATCTACTTTTCAATTGTGGTTTCATCAAAAATACTTCTACTTCTCTTTCTGATTTACAAGACTCCTTCTCTCTTAGCATATGTTTTCTCTCTCTGGAATTCGGTGCCTTGAGAAACCTGAAAATGGCTCTATTTATAGAGCTGAAAGGAGAGCATTGGATGCCTTCCAACGTCTCTTTTAAAAATGGCCGATAGATGGGCCCCTACGCACTCAGAAAACATTAAAAGCACACAGTGCTAACTCAATAATATAACTCACATGCTGAACAGTAAAAAGAAAAAGACAAAACATGTAAAGGCTGGTGAGATTCCTTCAATGATTCAACTGCACTCGTTCAGATTTCTGACTCTTTCTTCGCCCATAGTTGCTTCCAAGTCATCATCATCATAATCTTGCACTAAATCTATAATATTATCAAACTCTAGATCTTGATCATTATCGAAATCGAGATCAAGCATTAATCCTTCAGTGTATTCTCGATCCCATGCAATCAGCATATCAATCATCTTCTCATGACCTTTTTTGTCTAAAAAGTGACCGGCTTCTATATGTGCCAAATAGATCTCAATGGACTCGGTCCTGTCTATAGCCTGCTGCATCAATGGCTTGAGTTGTGGGGTTACAATGAAGGTTGCATTTCTAACTTTGAATATCCCACAATCAGTGTGTCGATACTTGGTGATGTGGTAGTAGATGTAAAAGAATCCTTTTTCTCTTGCCTCCCATGAATGCCTTACTATGTCGATCTGTCTCTCTACTACTGGATCTATCACATACCAGTATTCTTCAGTAAATAACAGGATGATCAAGTAGTGTGGTAACCGCATTTTTCATTGGTTAACATCCATACAAGCATTGATAAATCGACAACCATTTATTTCTTCTATCCTTTTGAACTTTTCTGCTCTGAGGAAGACCTGGTTCTGGAATTTAGTGAAGTATTTGTACATAGAGCTCTGCTCCTCTTCCTTTGGCCATTCTTTTTTGTATTTGTAGAGTCCATTACACATTCCATATTTCGAGGCTTTTAGGTACTCTGCATCATAATGTGTCATAATTGGTAATGAGATTCCTCCTACTCCGACACCATTATTTATACAAAAATGGTTACACCATTCTCTGAACACTGCTGGAGTATAGTGATCCCTCGAGGTTACTGTTCAGTAGAAGTCTCTAAAATCTCCCATCCTCCATCTTCTGCAGATGTCTTCCTGTAGTTCAACAGGTAGTTGGAGAACTTTTATTATTATCTCCATGTTAAGGAATCGTATAACCGTTCTGTGTCTCATTTGTAAGAGTCCACGACGGAATCTATTTTGAGTAAACATTCCAAAATCAACAGAAATGTAAAAACTTGGAGGGGAAACCCATCCTTGGTATTCTCGTATTTCTCCTGAGAGATTAATATCCCATGGGTGGGTTACCCATTGGGCATTTTCCCACCGAATCTGAGTTCTTTGGTCCATCAGCTAATTCTCTAGTTAAGTTGTCTGCTAGAGAATTCTTTGATCCTTGTACATGTGCAACAATAAAGGTGAATTGGTTAAGGGCTAGTTGCCAACGCATGAGTCTCCCATGCGCTTTCATATTATCAAGATTATTATTTATGAAGCCCAATATTCCTTTACAATTCGTTATGACTATAAATGGTTTAGGGGATAAGAAGATTATAAACTTCTAGATCCCGCGATAAATCGCAAGAATCTCCTTTTCCATGACAGTGTAATTATATTCAAATTTGTTGAAACTGCCACTGTTGTACCTGCAAAGCTTATTATCTTTCTTTAGTTTCAAAACATCTCCCCAATGATAATCGCTAGCATCTGTTTCGAGAACTAACTCATCGTCTTCATTAGGTAAAGTCAATATTGGAAGTTTTTCACATCTTCTTTTTAGCTCTTGGACTTTTTTAGTATCTAAATGAGTCCAATTCCAAACTTGATTTTCTTTAATTTAACCTGCAGAGGTTTTCTTAATTTACCAGAAGCATAAGTAAGACAACCTAGAAATCTTTCTAATTGTTTTCTATCCTTGATTTCATTAGGAAATTTTTCTACCTTTTCCAGGATATGTTCTTGCAAGACAATTTGGCCTGTTTTAATCGTTAATCCTAGGAACTCAATTTCAGGTTCAGCATAGATGCATTTCTTTTGTCTTAAAATTATTCCATGGTCAATGCATTTTTGAGTTATAGCTTTCAAGTCATGCTTATGTTGCTCTATAGTTTTAGAGAAGATTAAGATATCATCAATATAAACAAGACAACAATGTTTAAATTTTTGGAAAACATTGTCCATTCTTCTCTGAAATATTTGTGGTGCATTTTTCCAACCAAAGGGCATGTCTACCCATTCATAGTGTTCTTGTGGGGCACTAAAGGCGGTAAGTGGAATACTCTCTTCATCCATCTTTACCTGCCAATAACCACTTTTGCAATCCATTTTAGGGAACCAAGTGGCACCCTATATTCTATTAAATAAAACTATCTTATTAGGGATATAATATTCATCAAAAACAGTATTATCATTAAGCTTTTTATAATTGATAACCATTCTAGCTTTTCCTCTTTTTTCTTCAGCATGATTCCTGAGCATAAAGGCAGGGCTAGAATGAGGACTTTTACTTTCTCGGATTAATCCTTTCTTTAAGCGCTTATCAATTTGCTCTTTAAATTCTTGTTGATCCTTGTAAGTGTAAACCATTTGTTTTACCCTAATGGCGGCTTTTGGATCTATTGATTCTATGGTAGCAAAGGATTTATCTTTTTCCCAAAATTTTAAAGGATTTTCAGAATATGACTCGTTACACATTTTTTCTTGTTGCTTAAGGATTTTCTCTTTTAAAGTTACCTCACACATAGAGAGTGCAAACTCTCTTTGTGTAGGAAGAATATATTCCTCACCACGCTTAGTGCGCGTAAATTCTATTGCTTGTGTATAGGTTTGTTTAATCTTTTTTTACCCAATCGTCTTCTCCATGATTGTTGAAGACCATCATCTCTAGGTGTTGAGTAACCGGAACATGGAGTATTTGGAAGTTATTTCCAATTAACATATCATGTGAGGGCTGATTAGTAGCCCAGAGTGTAGAAATTACACATTGGACTACTCCTATCATGATAGGTACATCAGAAGCTAATTCTGAATGAACCATGATACTATCATCAACTATTCTGACTTGAATTGGTCTATGAGATTTCTGCCAAATAAACTCAGGAAATAATGCCTTCTTACCAAAGCATACCGAAAATCCACTGTCTACAAAGGCACATAATTCATATTTATTGAACCCTTCTAAGAAACTACTTATCGGGATATAAATGCTATTGGGGTTGGTAATCCTATAATTTTTCTTTAGTGATTCCCTGCTGACATGTTCATGCTTTTTTCTACTCTCGTATTATCTTCATAGAGATGTCCGAGGTCTATTAATTCCATTCTCATACCTATTTCATCTTCAAATAATGGATCTGTGAGAGATTCTTTGATATCCTTAGCTCTTGGATCATTTTCATTGATTGGTTCACTATAAGTCTTAATAGTATATCATATTATCTTCCTTTTTGGCTCAGAACGAGATGATCCTTCTTGATTTTCTCCAACCTTTAGGACTGTTGGTGATGCCGTGCAATTATCGATGACTCCTGGTGACATTGAGGACAATATGAAGGTTCCATTTGATGGCCCTGTCACTCGTGCAAGGGCCAAGAAGATTCAAAATGCAACTAAGGCCTTTCTTGTCCGTCACCATGGAACTTTAGAACAAGGGTTCAGGCCACCCTGGATCACTTGGCTCAAGGTTACACCACCAGCACCGAAAGTGAGCTTGCGTCCACACTCAGAGCTCATGAAGACTCGTCAGCATCCCCCATGACTCACCATGACTCGGCATCTCTATGGAAGCACTCGGCCGAGTGGGTCAAGGGAATGTCGAGTGGAATCTTGGGCTTGGCCGAGTGATCTCTTGTGGGCCGAGTTCCATAACATTAATTACTTATGTTATTAGTTCATGCAAATTAGATTAATAAGGTGAAAATTAATTATATCTCTTCTAGATATAATACTTAGCCACCAAGTTATTGAATATCTTACTCATTAGGAAATATTTATCTTATGTTATTTTATTTATCTTTAGATAGAATTAATCTATCCAAACCCCTTTCCTTTGCAAGGAAGGATTGGTTAAATCTCTCATAGTTTTTCTATAAATTCAAGTTATGCACTTTGAATTAATCAGATTGAATTAGAATTGAGAACCCCTTTTATGGATTAAAGGGTTCTTGGTTATCAATCCAAAAACTATCATTGTTCTATGTTCATTGAGAGCTTTCGGCCACAAAAACCCCTAACCCTCACCTTGGTTCTTATCGAGATCGAGAACCCTAGCGCACAGCCCTAGTCGACACAGCCGTGTAACCGAGGACCTTAGCGCTTGGCGACAACCGCTGCCAGCGTCGCTCCTAGCGAGCGCGGACACCCGCTCCTGCGCTCCCGCTCTCGCTCGCCTCACTCGCCAGCCCTCTTCGCTTCCAGCGAGCGTTACCCCCGCGCGCTAACACTCGCACAACCTGAGGCCTAGAACCTGTGTGCCCGAGACCTGCGCGCCCAGTCCTCGCTACTCTCTCTCGCCTTCCCTTGATTACTTTCTGTCGCTAAATCTGTGTTCTTTAGTTGCTGAAATTGGTTAAGTCTAAATCTGTCGCTACTGCAGAAATTTAATTATTGGTTTTAATTATTCCAAATCAGGAGATATCAAAGAGCATTGCAAGATCGAAGCAAATATACGGCGTGGTTCTTGATCTGAAGCCCACAGGCGAAGGATCGGGTATCCCAAACGTATCAAGTGGTATCAGAGCGACAGATTTATTTTTCGTGCCTTATTTTTTACCATAGCCGCTACATAAAAATTAAATCTTTATTATTTCACCGATCAAAATTGGCACTTTATTTTTGTTATTCTTTGTTTGGATCTTTAATTTGGATGATATTGAGTTCTTGACTGCAAGTTGTGATCTTTTATTCCTAGTTACTACATATCATGCCTATGACTGTGATTCTTGGATTAAAAGCATTATATAAACTTGCACCACTAAAGAACCCTATTTTCTCCAGTTTCTAGCCTATTTTCCCTATTTTCTTTATTTTTGCTTACTTTTAGATCATCGTAGCTTGTTATTTAATTTTTATTTTTATTTTTTTTTCTCCCTTATTTCGGTTTCTGCATTACTTTACAGCAGCTATTACATAGCCAAAAAAAAAACAGAAAAAGCCGAGAGCATATTCAAAAAAAAAAAAGGAGGAAAAAGAAAGAAAAGTTTAGCATACATTACCTTGTTGAGTTAGTAACTCTTCTATTGTTATTTCTTTTCTTGCTACGTGTTAGATGATCTAATCGGTTTTAAGCATTACAAAAGAACCCTACTTGTGTGATTTTGTGCTGTGCCGACACTGGAGCCTTGGTCACACCCCTCTTTCTCTGAACCGTGTTGCAACCGTCAGATAATAGTTGACGGAGTGTGTGCACTTGATTGCCCTTGTGAATGCTATTTTCGATTCGTACACATTCATATTATTCAAGCATCACATTGTAGATCTTATTCTATACACATTCAGCCGCTTGTTTATACTTGCTATCCTTGATATCCGACTTGTGGTTGATTTAAATTGCAATTTGATTATTACTTGCTGTCTTCAGTATTGCAAAATTCTGTGTCTAGGGGAATTGCTTGAATATTGTGCCTTGTTTTCTCGCTCTTTGATTTCTAAAACTTGAATCACTCTTAGGAATCACTAGAGCTTGCATTACTTGGTTTCTTGTCTTTGCTTCGTTTACTTGTTGCTCTTCTGATATTGTAGGAACATGTCGAACGATAGCGACCCCAACCATTCCCCTACCCCACCTGATGGCATTTCTGCTGATAATATGCAGTTCATTATTAACTCTGCTGTCCAAGAATCTACTCTGATTATCCGTAAGGAACTGGCAGAGGCTGAAAATCGTCGGGCTATTGAACGCCAGGAGGACCGCGTATTCTGGTCTGACCTCATCAAACGGGCAGTTGCGCGACAATTGGAGGAGGCGAAACAGGCGGAGGCTTTTGGATCTACACCTCCCTCTAGAGGTAGGCCGCCCCCACCACCTACGGCTCCTACATCTCCTTCAGGTAATGTTCCACCTACAGGTAACCCTTCTGGTTCAGTTAAACCTCCCCCTTCTGGTCAATTACATTATCAGCTTAAGTCTGCTACTCCTAACCCTTTCACTGGAGAGAATGACAACGATCATCTAGCGGGCTTCAACGGACACCAGGATCGCCGTGAGCATACTCCACCACGGCATCAGCAAGGGAGGCCCATTCAGCGTCAGCAGCAGCCATTTCATACCCGTGCTAACTGGGATGACAGCCGCAGTAACAATGATCTATATGAGACGCCACATCTGGAGGATGCTTACCATGAGGTAAATCCTAACTTTGATGATTTACCCCCTCCTAATTTTGGTCATCCTAGATTTGATAATGCTCAAGCTATACAAAGACGAGATGTTAAGCTTAAATTAGAAACCTTTGATGGTAATACTGATCCTGAAGCTTATCTTGTTTGGGAAAATCATACTGACTATCTGCTTGAACATTTACGCTATGAGGAAACGGAGAAGTTGGAAGTTGTTATATTGCATTTAGTAGGTAAAGCTCGCACCTGGTGGTTCCGCACTCGGGAGATGCGTCGTCGTCAGGACAAGCAACCTGTTGAGACTTGGCCACAACTTCGCTATCTCCTGAAAAAGAGACATGTGCCTGAGGAATACACGGAGTCCATGAGGATGCAACTGGCAACCTGCCGCCAAGGGACTCGCTCTCCTAATGACTATAGGGATGAGCTGGAACGACTCTCCCATCAGGCTAATGTTTATCTTACTGAACGTGCTTTGTGTACTCAATTTCTTGCAGGTCTTAATATTTCTATTAAAAATCCTTTATCTATCCATTCCATTAGAGATATTAACACTTTGACTCATAAAGCACAGCTGATGTATGAGCAACCGCAGCAGCAGCTTCAGCTACAGCGGAACCGATTTGACCAGACCTCTCAAGGTCGCAGGTTTGTTCCCTTTAACTCTTCCAGTCAATCTAAGCCTTCTACTTCTAACCCTTCTATGCAGCCAAAGGGAGTTTCCAACTCACCTCAACAGGGTTATCAGGTTGAAACTAGAAGAGTTGTTGCACCGTCTACAGATCGCAATAAAGACATCCGCTGCTTCACTTGTGGTGGTTCTGGACATGTCTCTCGCAATTGCCCTCAGAAAAAGAAGGTTTCTCTCAATGATTTGGGAGACCACTACTATGAGGAGGAGACTGTGGAGGACCATGTAATTTCGAGTGAAGTGGAGGAGGACTAGCCGTCTGAAATTATTGAGGAGATCGACACATCGGAATATGACAACGTCCTCTGTCTTGTCAACCGGCGGGTCCTACACATTCAGGAATCTCCCATGGCTGATCAAAGGGAGAACATCTTCCACGATAGATGTGTGGTTTGCGAAGCTACCTTAAACCTCATCATCGATGGTGGGAGTTGCTGCAATCTCATCAATGAAAAGGTAGTAGATTTCCTCCATTTACCTACTACTCCTCGTGCTACTCACTATGGATTGAATGGTATCACTGATGATGGATCTGATATAATGGTCACCAAACAATGTTTAGTTTCTCTTTCTATTGGATCTTATCATGATAAAATATTATGTGATGTTGCTCGCATGGATTGTAGTCATATATTGTTAGGGCGTCCTTGGTTATATGATCGTTCTGTTCTTCATGATGGTCGTGCAAATACATATGCTTTCACCTATGACGGGAGGAGAGTTACTCTCCTACCCCTTTCGCCACAAACTATTCTGAAGGATCAGGTTCGCAAGCAGCAACAAAGGGACGCCGAGAGAGAAGTTGAAAGGATGGAGAAGCTCAAAGGGAGCTCGGCACAACAGGCCGCCCCCGCAGCCCAGCATGCCGCGCCCGCGGCCCCACCAACAGCAGTCGCGGCCCCTGCAGCCGCCCCTGCAGCCCCCTTGGAGCCTGCTCCTCCCCATTCGACGTCGACTAAGCCCTCTTCTGCTTCACTTAAGGGCTCTGTAGAACGTCGTTCATTGGTCTCTCAACCTCAGAAAGGGACCATCACATGGAATGCTCATCGACCTCATATTCTTCTGGTAATGAAACAGGTATTACTTAATGTTGAATTGAGTCATATTCCTGCACCTATTGCTGCACTTCTGCAGGATTATCTAGATGTGCTTCCAGCTGAGCTACCCCAAGGCTTGCCTCCTATTAGAGGTATTGAACACCAGATTGACTTTGTGTCTGGGGCAGCCTTGCCTAATCGCTCCGCTTATAGAGCTAGTCCTGAGGAAACAAAGGAGTTGCAACGCCAAGTCACAGAGTTGATGGATAAAGGCTTTGTTCGTGAGAGCCTGTCTCCCTGTGCCGTGCCAGTCATATTGGTTCCAAAGAAGGATGGCTCCTGGCGCATGTGTGTTGATTGTCGCGCAATCAAACAAATAACGGTTAAGTATCGCCACCCTATTCCTCGTTTAGATGATATGCTTGATGAACTTCATGGTGCTGCTATTTTTTCTAAAATTGACCTTAGAAGTGGATATCATCAAATTAGGATGAAACAGGGTGATGAATGGAAAACGGCTTTTAAAACTAAGTATGGCTTATATGAATGGTTAGTAATGCCTTTTGGATTAACTAATGCACCTTCTACTTTTATGAGGCTTATGAACCATGTGCTTAGAAGACACTTAGGTAAATTTATCGTTGTCTATTTTGACGATATCTTAATCTATAGTAAGAATATGCATGATCACTTAAGTCACTTAAAATTGGTTTTTGATTGTCTTAGGAAAGAGAAATTATATGCCAATTTAAAGAAGTGTTCTTTTGCATCCGAGTCTACCATTTTTCTTGGTTTTGTAGTGACTGTATCTAGATTAAAGGTGGATGAGGAGAAGATTCGTGCTATTCAGGAGTGGGCCAGGCCGACAACACCCACTCATGTCCGCTCATTCTTGGGCCTTGCTGGCTTCTATCGACGTTTTGTCAAAGACTTCAGCCTGATTGCCGCCCCCCTACATGAGCTGACTAAGAAAGATGTGACATTTCGCTGGACTGACTCACATCAAAAGGCTTTTGACGCCCTCAAGGACCGCCTGACACACGCCCCAGTGCTGCAGTTACCTGATTTTGCTCAACCTTTTGAGCTCGAGTGTGACGCTTCTGGCACTGGCATTGGAGGGGTCCTGCTGCAGAACAAGCGTCCCATCGCCTACTTCAGCGAAAAGTTGGGCACCGCTGAGCTCAACTATTCTACCTACGACAAGGAGCTATTTGCACTGGTTCGCTGCTTACAGACTTGGCAACACTATCTCTGGCCTAAGGAGTTTTTGATTCATTCGGATCATGAAGCTCTCAAGTACCTCAAAGGACAAGCAGTGCTCAGCAGGCGACTTGCTCGATGGGTGGAGTTTATAGAGACCTTTTCCTATGTGGTTCACCACAAGAAGGGAAAGGATAATGTGGTAGCTGACGCGCTATCACGCAGGTATGTCCTCTTAAACCATATAGATGCACATGTTTTGGGCTTTGCTATGATAAAGGAACTGTATGCTTCTGATGGTTTCTTTAAAACTATATATGCTCAATGTGTGTCTAAAGGTGAAGTTGATTCATATTTTCTTGATAATGGTTATTTGTTTAAGATGGGCAAGCTTTGTATCCCATCTTCTTCTATTCGCCGATTGTTAACTCAAGAAATTCATGAATCTAGGGGACATGGTGGTTTCGAAAAAAACCTTAGCTGGACTTAAGGAACATTACTTTTGGCCTAAAATGTCTAATTATGTGCTGAGATTTGACAAAAGTTGTGTTACATGTGCTAAAGCCAAATCAAAATCTAATGCTAATGGTCTATACCAACCTTTGCCAATTGCTAATGCACCCTGGGAGGATGTTTCTATGGACTTTATTGTAGGATTGCCTAGAACTTCTAAGGGTCATGATTCCATATTTGTTGTTGTAGACAGATTTTCCAAAATGGCTCATTTTATCCCATGTCATAAAACTGATGATGTTATTCATGTTGCTCATTTGTTCTTCAAAGATGTTGTTCGCTTACATGGATTGCCATTATCTATAGTTTCTGATCGTGATCCTAAATTCTTAAGCTCTTTTTGGAAAACTCTATGGTCTAAATTGGGTACAAAATTGCTATTTTCTACTTCTTGTCACCCACAAACTGATAGCCAAACTGAGGTCACAAATAGAACTCTTGGGGCTCTCCTTAGAGTCATGCTGCGAACTAACCTCCGGAGGTGGGAAGACTGCCTACCATTTGTAGAATTTGCATATAACAGGTCTAGGCACTCTGCAACTAAGCTGATCCCCTTTGAAGTGGTATATGGCCGAAATCCACTCACTCCTGTGGATATGCTGCCTCGGCCATACAAGGAAAAGGAGAGCGTGGATGCAGCTAAGCAAGTGGACTTCATCAAACGCTTGCATGACCGTACCAAAGCACAGCTGGAGAGGAAGACTGCACAATACAAGGCCACGAAGGACAAGCATCGCAAGGATGTGCAGTTCAATATTGGTGATCTGGTCTGGCTGCATCTCAGGAAGGAAAGGTTTCCGCAACAACTGAAATCTAAGCTGGACCCCAGGGGAGATGGACCATTCAGAGTGGTTCAGAAGATGGGTCCTAATGCATACAAGCTGGATCTCCCTGCCAATAAGTACAACGTCCATTCTACATTCAACGTCGCCGATCTATCCTTGTTCGTGCCTGACGATGACTCTGACGACGATTTGAGGACAAATCGAAGTCAAGTGGAGGAGAATGATGCCGTGCAATTATCGATGACTCCTGGTGACATTGAGAACAACATGAAGGTTCCATTTGATGGCCCTGTCACTCGTGCAAGGGCCAAGAAGATTCAAAATGCAACTAAGGCCTTTCTTGTCCGTCACCATGGAACTTTAGAGCAAGGGTTCAGGCCACCCTGGATCACTTGGCTCAAGGTTACACCACCAGCACCGGAAGTGCGCTTGCGTCCACACTTAGAGCTCATGAAGACTCGTCAGCATCCCCCATGACTCACCATGACTCCGCATCTCCATGGAAGCACTCGGCCGAGTGGGTCATGGGAATGTCGAGTGGAATCTTGGGCTTGGCCGAGTGATCTCTTGTGGGCCGAGTTCCATAACATTAATTACTTATGTTATTAGTTCATGCAAATTAGATTAATAAGGTGGAAATTAATTATCTCTTCTAGATATAATACTTAGCCACCAAGTTATTGAATATCTATCTCATTAGGAAATATTTATCTTATGTTATTTTATTTATCTTTAGATAGAATTAATCTATCCAAACCCCTTTCCTTTGCAAGGAAGGATTGGTTAGATCTCTCATAGTTTTTCTATAAATTCATGTTATGCACTTTGAATTAATCAGATTGAATTAGAATTGAGAACCCCTTTTATGGATTAAAGGGTTCTTGGTTATCAATCCAAAAACTATCATTGTTCTATATTCATTGAGAGCTTTCGGCCACAAAAACCCCTAACCCTCACCTTGGTTCTTATCGAGATCGAGAACCCCAGCGCACAGCCCTAGTCGGCACAGCCGTGTAACCGAGGACCTTAGCGCTTGGCGACAACCGCTGCCAGCGTCGCTCCTAGCGAGCGCGGACACCCGCTCCTGCGCTCCCGCTCTCGCTCGCCTCACTCGCCAGCCCTTTTCGCTTCCAGCGAGCGTTACCCCCGCGCGCTAACACTCGCACACCCTGAGGCCTAGAACCTGTGTGCCCGAGACCTGCGCGCCCAGTCCTCGCTACTCTCTCTCGCCTTCCCTTGATTACTTTCTGTCGCTAAATCTGTGTTCTTTAGTTGCTGAAATTGGTTAAGTCTAAATCTGTCGCTACTGCAGAAATTTAATTATTGGTTTTAATTGTTCCAAATCAGGAGATATCAAAGAGCATTGCAAGATCGAAGCAAATATACAGCGTGGTTCTTGATCTGAAGCCCACAGGCGAAGGATCGGGTATCCCAAACGTATCAGTTGGAGGTAATGAACCTGATCCCCTAAAAGGACAAGAACCTAGATCTATACTATGCCTGACTAGTTCTCTTATAATTTTATTTTCTAGTTTTTTGTTTAACGCTGCTACCATGCTCGCTGTGTCTTCATCTACCACAAACGATTTATCTCTTCTGCTCGTAGTAGTTCCCTGATTCCTCGGAGTAATACTAAGATTAGGATTGAACCTAAAACTAGTGTTTCTGGATACACTTGGACTTCTAGAGAGACTGACTGGTGGTTTAGCATTCGTATGGACTCTACCTTTCTCATCTATGGTTAATACTTTATCATTACTAGTGGCTGTATAATTCTCAAATGCGTTTACCCAAATGGTCTTAAGTCTTATTTGATTAGGTCTTAGCTTAACAGACACAACCTCTTTACTCGGACCTACAACTTCGTGTTTCTCAGCTTTCACTATATGGCATTTTCGTGGAGGATTTGTAGTATTCTCAAGTTTATAAACTACCTTCCACTTTAATTGTAAAGGACAAGTTCCCTTATGCATACTGATAACTTCTATTAACAATTTTACGGCTAAGAATTTAGATGCATAATGATCTTCTGTTTGTAACATAATAGTTAGGTCTACAGATCCAAGAAACTGCTCCTTGACTCAAATTACAGACTATTCCACTAATGCATTGATTGTTGTAGGAGGAAATCGAGAATTGCAATAAAATATAAATAAAGTACAGCAAACCAGATTCCGTCCCTTGCAAATGATTACAAGACCTCCTCCTGATGTAGCAGCGGGAAGTCAGGATCGATCCACGAGGAAGTGTGTCAGCGGATCCTAGGTGGCGGAAAATCTCACAAGTGGTCGACTACAGATGCTCGATCTCGACTAGGGTTTAGTCGACAGAAGATCGGACAAGTTGAAGCAAGCAGTAGTAGTCACTGGATGTTGGTCGATATCGAGGAGCTCTTACTCGATATCGAGTAAAGCTTTCATCGATCTCGGGTACCTGCATACCAGAAACTACAGCGATCTCGTCGATCGAAAGTCAGAAGTCGATGTCGGGCAGTTTTGGTCGATATCGAATAGAGCAGAAACTAAAACGAATGCAAGAACTTTGAATTGGAATTAACTCAATAAACTAAAAGACTTCCAAGGCCAGGGTATCAACACCACAACGATAACCATGCAAAATAACACATAAAGGCCTAAAAGATCATGCTTTCCATCAAATAACTTTCGTTATTAACAAATAGGAATATAGAGGCTTTCGCATAAACCCTAATTGTTACTAACCCTTTTCACACAATTAACCCAAGTTGCATTAAGATCACTTTCACTTTAATAACACAAACAAAGATCACCTTCAACTTTCGCAAAAGAATCATGCTCGTAGGGATATCGTCGGGCTCACCTCGACCCTAGAAGTGGGTGGACTACTCGCTTTTCATCGCAATCGCAGACATCTTCGATGAAAAAGAACTAACTTGCATTAATAAAGTCAACCAAACTTACAACCTCTTCTCCTTCTCTCTCTTTGTGACTAATTGTCTCTAAAATTGAATGACTAAAATCCAGCCCCTAAGGCTTTATTTATAGGCTTCCAACCCTTGATAATCATGGTAAGAAAGTCTATCTATATCTATATCTAACTATCTACTTACTTAAAGATTAAATAATGGAATAAAAGAATTAAATCCAAAAAAGGAAATATATCTAAAGTAGGTAAATCCTCCATGGAGTTGATAGATCTTGATAAGTCTTGATAGATGTGGATAGAATCAGATAACTTCGTATCCAAGCAAGCCTAACTTGACTCGGACTGCCCAGCAGTAACGCGGCCTAGACAAGATTTCCTCGATATCTAGTAATTTACTCGATATCGAGTAACTTCATCGTCGACTTCGGCCTGTCTCGTCTTCTCGAGTAACTTCTCTTCGACACTGGCTCAGACGTGCTCTGCAGGTTTACTCGACATCGAGTAATTTTCTCGATATCGAGGAAAAGTGTTGTCGACTCTGGGTTGCTGGCTTGCTCGGTGTGTTCTCTCTTCGGCTTTCTCGATCCGGGGTTGCTTCCTCGAGCACAGGTGCGGCTTCTGATCTTGGTCGATATCGAGTTAATTACTCGATATCGAGTAAAGTTCTGTTCTCGAGTTGTCTTGTCCTCTCAGCTTCTCGATCAAGCTTCTCCTCGACCAAGCTTGGGTGCATACTTTTTGTCGACATCAAGTAAAGCTTCTTGATATCGAGTAACATTCGGTTTCCGCTTGATTTGTCTTGGTTCCGCCGCTCTTTGGTCTTGGACTTCTGTAGTTGACTTTCGAGCTTTTCTTCCTTTCTCAGAACTGCTGTAAATTGCTTCGATTTCTGCGAATTTAAACAGAAACTGGTGTAGATTCCATAATTTGGCAAATAAACATAAACTACATAGATTCTGTACTATTCTAGCCCAAATGCATGAAATGTATGCAGAAAACGACATAAAAGTAACTATAAAACATGGCAGATTCAGCTCACAACAAACACCCCATACTTAAGCTTGCTTGTCCTCAATCAATACTTTTAATTGTCATTCAGGGGAAGAAATCAAAACTCTCAACATCTTAGATTCATTGTCATATGTCCCTGCAATCAATTACCATCCTCGAAAAGGTATTAGTGTCACAAATCCATGTATGTGCAATTAAAAAGCAACATCTACTCACAAAAGAAGGGTTATGCAAAAACATTTCATTCGTGACAAAGCATTAATAATCAAGAGGACTTTAATTTAAGCTCAATAAGGAGTAGATTGGTAAAAGGCTAAAGGTGGGCAATTTTTGGCAATGTGGTGCTAATGATCCGGGGAAATCGAGTATTTCCAAACTGAATTTCCACATTCCTTCTCCATAAGATTCATCACCTTTCATAATGCTTTTGTCAATAATAATGCTTTTACCTCTCTAGCCTCAGCACTGCCTTCTCGCGAGTCGCAAACATGGGTGTCATGGATGGCCCCGGATACTTAGGGCTTTGGACTCCTCACCTGTGTGTCCCATCTCACTGAACTATTATCTCAGCGAGCAGGGTTGATCTACCTTTATCTCGTGAGGTGATCGGATTTTCTTTCACTCATTAAATTTTCCATATATTTCAATTTTCTGTCAAACTTCAATAATGATAACAACACAAAAACCATATAATATCTCCATAATGTAACATCATTCTCAACATAATCCCCGAATAGGAAATAAGGTAAAGAATGGGAAATATTTAGAACATGTGGAGGAATAATATGAAATAAGGCATAATATGGCTTTTGTGATGCATAAGCATAGGTAAGGCTAGGATTATAAACAATATGAGCATTATATGGAAATATAAAGTCCTCCATCCTCTTATCATGCAACATGTCAAAAGCAATTTCCAATTTTACCTCCTTTCATGGTTTTCAAGAAAATATACACTTCATTGTGACTTCCCTTTACTAGGCCATTTCATGTTATATGTCTAATGAATCTAATTTTGCATCGTCGAGTTCAATTAAAGCTTCCATAAAATTTATCAAATTTTCAATGGGGATTATTTTTATAAACTTTTTGGAAAACATGCATATAAGCACATAAATCAATAATGAATTCCAAAATAGCCATGTATAAGCAATTCAAGAGATAATGCACAAAATAATGTCAAATAGATCAAATATGCATGAAGTAAGCCCTTCCCCCACCCCATACTTAAACATTACAGTGTCCTCACTGTTTAAAAACAAGGGTAAAGAAAGAAACTTACTAGACAGGAGTGCAGGGCTTCATAATATCGAGTGAAAATGCCCGGGCCGAGTCCGATTTAGCTTGCTTCTATCCCCATGGACCTGAAAAATGTAGAAGACATATACCCACAATAGAAAAACTAAAAGTTGAAAACCAAAAATAAATAAAAGCAACAATGTCCAAAAGGTCCCAAAAATACATGTCTATTTACAAGCTCTAGATTTTATAGTCGCTAGGCCGACTTTCTCCATTAAGCTCAAGGTGGCATTTGTAGGGCCCATGTAGCTTGGGCTTCAAATAGGACTCCATTCTTGTCCATCAGCTGTAATCCTCCGGAATGGATCTTGTTCACCACGAGGGGCCCCATCTTCTTCTTGTTGAATTTGTTAGGAAACCAATTATCCTTTGATTTGGAAACATAAAGCTTGTCCCCAACTTCATACTCTTTAGGCTCATCATTGGAAATTCTACATAAGCGCACATACCAAGGCAAACCTCTCCCATGTGTAGATAAATCTTTAATTGAAATAGGAGAAGAAAGATCCATACCTTGACTTACCTTCGCAGAAACGGATTCGGGGACCTCAGTATTTGGTCGATCTCGAGTACATTTACTCGACATCGAGTTGTTTTCTTCAGATGGTGGGCTGCTGCTCGAGGATGGGGGAGTCGAGGAAGCAAGGTGTTGGTCGATATCAACCAGTTTGGTCGATATCGAGTAGTCTTTCTCGGCTTCTAGTAGATTGCTCGTCGATGAAGGCGAAGTCAAGGTAGGAGGATTTTGGTCGATATCGACCAATTTCCTCGATATCGAGGAGTCCGTGGCCTCAGGTTGGCTGATCGACGAAGCTGTTGCTGGTGGAGGGTTCTGAGTCTGGTCGATGTCGACTAAATTCGTCGATGTCGAGAAATTTTGTCCCACTTCGACCCCATACTTGCATCCTGTCAAGGCATCCGATAAATAGTTAGTCGACGTCGACTTACCTTGGTCGATGTCGAGCAGATCCTCTGCGTCATCGTTTAGGATGGCCATGATCTTCTCCACCTGGGCTTCCATATCCCTCTTTTCCAGCTCTTCAGGAGTCATATTTCTTACCTTTGGCTCCCGCATGTAATGTAACCAGCTGATATAGATTTTACCTCTTCCATTGGACCTGTATGCCTTTCAGCTTTATTAAAAGAATACTTAATTACCTCATCGCTGATGTTGAAAGTGAGTACTCCTTTCCTTACGCTTATGTTGGCATCCACCGTCGCCAAGAAGGGCCTTTCTAGAATAATTGGACAAGCAGGGTCCTCCGCCATATCAATAACTAGAAAATCAGCAGGGACAAAGAACTTACCTACTTGCACTGGAACATTGTCCACCATGCCTGTTGGGATGACCACCGTGTTGTTGGCCATATAAAGCTTAGCATCCACAGGCTCTAGGGCACCTATCTTAATCTTGGACCATATTGTTAAAGGCATTATACTCACACTAGCTTCAAGATCACATAAAGCATTAAATTTATATTGACCAAATCCAATGGTTATAGCAAACTTACCTGGATCTGGCCTTTTCTCAAGTATGTCCATATGGCTGCACTCCTCTGTAATCTCAGCCATTGACCGCTTTTTGCTTAGAATCTCCTTGAGGAATTTGACATATAATGGCATTTCATTAAGAGCCTCTGTGAAGGGTATGGTTAAGTTGAGCTTCTGAAGCATCTTGATGAAGCGCTGAAATTTCTTCTCTGCTGGATCCTTTGGAGATTTTGTTGGGAAAGGCAGCTTCTTTTTCTGGTTCGGAGCCAGAACAGATGTCGGAAGTGTTGCAGCTTTCTCGATATCGACTTGATTCACCTCGACATCGACAAGATTCTTCTCGATATCGACCACTTTCCTCGATGTCGAGTTGCTGTGCTGTGCAGACGAATCGTGGCCAAGTTGTTCCTCGATGTCGAGTTGTCCTTCCTCGATATCGAGTTTCCTCTCCTCGACATCGACCAAGGTCTGGTTGATATCGACTTGGTGTTCATCACTTTCGTCCTGCTGTTTTCCGACCTCTGGCTCGCGTAGGTTATGCCCGCTCTTGAATTTTACAGCAGCTATGTGTCTGGTTTTCCCTTTGGGATTGGGTTCTGAAGATCCAAGGAGGGTTCCTGACTGTCTGGGGACGCCTGCTGCTAGCTGGCCAATCTGTGTATCAATTGATTTCCTCCAGACATCGATTTCTCCAAATTTCGTATTGATGTTCTGGAACTGACTGTTGATGGTGCCCTGATTCCGGCGCATTTCGTCAAGGATAAGCTGTAGGTCATCCTTCCGCTGGTCCCTTTCTGGATGTCCTGGAGCTCTGTATGGCTGGGGGTTCCTAGGGGCACCTTGGTTCCATTGTGGTTCCTGAAACCTTTGGTCCCCCATATAGCGATTAGGACCCCCTGCGTAAGCTGCCTCTTCGTGGTATTCTGCCAGCCTGACTTGCTCTGTGTGTAGGCACTCAGTAGTGGTGTGCCGCTGTGATCCGCATTCGATGCAGGGTTTGTTAACAGAAAGATACTGGACTTGCTTGAGGAGCTTGCGATTCTGATCTCTGTAGTATTGCTCCTTGACATCTGGATCAATTTCTTTAGAGGGCTTGTAGAGAGGCAGAGATGGGGCTGGCCTGGCGTAGGCATTCTCCTCATAGTTGATTGGAGTCCCATACTTGTTGTCGTAGTTGGTCAGCTTGTCGAGGGCAGCCCATGCGTCAGCTGGCGGCATTGTCAGATACTCATAATGAGTATACGTGTTGATCCTATCCTTAGCAGCCAGGTCAAGAGAATTAAAGAAGATTTCCTGAACGACGCAAGGTTGTTGTCCATGTGTAGGGCAGGATCGCAGTAGATCCTTATATCGTTCTAATGCCTTTGCTAGCGGCTCTCCAGGCTGCTGTTTGAAAGATGTAATCTTCTGGCGGAGGAGCGCTGTTTGGCAGGAGGAAAGAATTTATTGAGAAATTCCTGCTTTACTTGAGCCCATGTAGTGAGGGGTCGTGGACGGAGACCCTCAAGCCATTTTAATGCTGGACCAGCCAGAGACCAACGAAAAGCCTTCCTCAAGATATATTCCAAGGTGGTACCTTCAGCAAAAGTACGACACATATCAGTAAAGTTGGTAATATGTTGAAGAGGGCATTCATTAAATCTACCATGAAAAGCATTATGTTTAATTTCAATTAGGAAAGGAGTGCGAATTTCATAGTTATTTTCAGGGATTATAATAGCTGATTCAGGCACGACGAGAGTCGGGTGCATGTAATCCTCTGCAGTGGTAGGGTATTGGGCAAGCTCATCTTCCAATTGCCTTCTTCGCGCAGCTTCCTGTTGCCTACCTTTTCTCTCAGTGGTGAGGGCAGTATCTTTGGCGGCTAGTTCTCTCCTAAGCCTCTCAATCAGCTGTTCTTGAGTTTCTACGGCCGCCATGGCTCTTTTTAGTTTAGCGTGGACGTGTAGAAGGGGTTCCGGTTCGTCTAAGCCGTCAAACTCAGGTGGTTGACCAGAACAGCGCATACACCTGTGAAGTAACTCAAAGCAAAAGTGAGATTTAACTACCTAAGGCGCGAATGATTGCTTCCCCGGCAACGGCGCCAATTTGTTGTAGGAGGAAATCGAGAATTGCAATAAAATTTAAATAAAGTACAGCAAACCAGATTCGGTCCCTTGCAAATGATTACAAGACCTACTCCTGATGTAGCAGCGGGAAGTCAAGATCGATCCACGATGAAGTGTGTCAGCGGATCCTAGGCAGCGGAAAATCTCACAAGTTGTCGACTACAGATGCTCGACCTCGACTAGGGTTTAGTCAACAGACGATCGGACAAGTCGAAGCAAGCAGCAGCAGTCACTGGATGTTGGTCGATATCGAGGAGCTCTTACTCGATATCGAGTAAAGCTTTCATCGATCTCGGGTACCTGCACACCAGAAACTACAGCGATCTCGTCGATCGAAAATCAGAAGTCGATGTCGACCAGTTTTGGTCGATATCGAATAGAGCAGAAACTAAAACGAATGCAAGAACTTTGAATTGGAATTAACTCAACAAACTAAAAGACTTCCAAGGCCAGGGTATCAACACCACAACGATAACCATGCAAAATAACACATAAAGGCCTAAAAGATCATTCTTTCCATCAAATAACTTTCGTTATTAACAAAATTGGAATATAGAGGCTTTCGCATAAACGCTAATTGTTACTAACCCTTTTCACACAATTAACCCAAGTTGCATTAAGATCACTTTCGCTTCAATAACACAAACAAGGATCACCTACAACTTTCGCCAAAGAATCATGCTCGTAGGGATAGAAGGCGAATTGCAAAAAAAGATCGTACCTTTACCGCATCATCTCACATGGCTATCGTCGGGCTCACCCCGACCCTAGAAGTGGGTGGACTACTCGCTTTTCATCGCAATCACAGACATATTCGATGAAAAAGAACTAACTTGCATTAATAAACTCAACCAAACTTACAACCTCTTCTCCTTCTCTCTCTATGTGACTAATTGTCTCTGAAATTTAATGACTAAAATCCAGCCCCTAAGGCTTTATTTATAGGCTTCCAACCCTTGCTATTCAAGGTAAGAAAGTCTATCTATATCTATATCTAACTATCTACTTACTTAAAGATTAAATAATGGAATAAAAGAATTAAATCCAAAAAGGAAATATATCTAAAGTAGGTAAATCCTCCATGGAGTTGATAGATCTTGATAAGTCTTCATAGATGTGGATAGAATCGGACAACTTCGTATCCAAGCAAGCCTAACTTGACTCGGACTACCCAGCAGTAACGCGGCCCAGACAAGCTTTCCTCGATATCGAGTAATTTACTCGATATCGAGTAACTTCGTCGTCGACTTCGGCCTGTCTCGTCTTCTCGAGTAACTTCTCTTCGACATTGGCTCGGACATGCTCTGCAAGTTTACTCGACATCGAGTAATTTTCTCGATATCGAGGAAAAGTGTTGTCGACTCTGGGTTGCTGGCTTGCTCGGTGTGTCCTCTCTTCGGCTTTCTCGATTCGGGGTTGCTTCCTCGAGCACAAGTGCGGCTTCTGATCTTGGTCGATATCGAGTAAAGTTCTGTACTCGAGTTGTCTTGTCCTCTCAGCTTCTCGATCAAGCTTCTCCTCGACCAGGCTTGGGTGCATACTTTTTGTCGACATCGAGTAAAGCTTCTCGATATCGAGTAACATTTGGTTTCAGCTTGATTTGTCCTGGTTCCGCCGCTCTTTGATCTTGGACTTTTGTAGTTGACTTTCGAGCTTTTCTTCTTTTCTCAGAACTGTTGTAAATTGTTTCGATTTCTGCGAATTTAAACAGAAACTGATATAGATTCCATAATTTGGCAAATAAACATAAACTACATAGATTCTATACTATTCTAGCCCAAATGCATGAAATGTATGCAGAAAACGACATAAAAGTAACTATAAAACATGGCAGATTCAGCTCACAACATTGATCACTAAACTTTTTGTGCCTAATGTCACAAACAAAATTAATGCATTGCACATCTTTACCGTAGTCTTGTAATGGAGTTATAATTACTTGGATGCCACATATGAAAATATATTTAAACTTTTTATCTTTGTTATGCTTTTGAATATTTGCCCAATTGATTAAGTTTATTTCAGTTGCTTGATTTTCATTGTTTTTGATAGTTACATCTCCGAACATTTCTTCACAAAAATACTTAACATATTTAGAGAACAATGATTTTTAACAAACTGTTCTTCAGCGATGATCGGGAAATCAACCCCTGATCTAGTCATTTCTTCAACTTGTTCCTCATCAATATAGGTTTCAGCTTGCTGAAGTTGAGCTAAGGTGGTCATTTCATATTAATCAGAGAACTCATTAGGAGATTCTCCTTCCATCATTTCATTAATTTCTTCACCTTCTATTGACTCATTTTCAGATTATATATCTTCTTCAAGCTTTTCTTCTATTATCTCTACTATCCCTTTGTTATTTCATAGGGCTAGATCTACTGCTTCATGTTCTGATAGCTCGATGTAATCCAAACTACATAGGGCTTCTGCTAATCTATTGTTCTTCTTGTTTTTGCATTCGTTAGCATAATGATCGGATTCTCCGCATGCCCAACATTTGCAGTTTTTCTTTTCCTCATGACAGAACGAGGCTTTCTGGAAAAATCTTCTATTTTTATGAAAATGGTTTTTTATAATACTTCTTATAGTATTTTTCGCCTCTTTGTTTATTGAAACTTTTTCTCTTTTAGTTTCTTCTTTCCTGATAATCTCTATTGTTACATCCCCACTCTATTGGCGTCTACCAACAAGTTAAGAATTGTTTTTTCATTCTTTGGGTGCTTCTTACGTCTCGACATTTTTTCTCGACCCATTTCCTAACATAGGAAATTCTGTTACCAAGAGAATATTTACTTCCATTTTTAATTAGCTCTCGATATTCTTCACTTATTTGTTCATTAATCGGGGCAGGAAGTTTATCAAAGAGAATCTTTGCCATTTTAACGCTTCTTTATCTTCGTCTTCCTTTTCTCTAATGAATTCTTCTTCTATCAAATCACATATTAACGTGAACATATTCACTGGACTTGCCAAATTCCTAAGTTCTTGTTTCACTTCATCACCAATAGCTCCATACCAGTCGGCAATACATCCATAGAAACTATGTTCTATGTAATTAAGAAATTGACAAGAGTTCCATCCTACGTTCATGTTTAATACACTCTTCATACTTTTCTTCTAGAACTCTATGATTTCACGCCTATTCCTTACACCATCTAGGTTTAATTTATAACATGTTTCACTTATAGGTTCTAGAACTCTATGTTGTTGGCAATTTTGCCCTTCCCAAACTAGTGATAAAAATCCAAACTTAAACACACAACCAATAGATTAGGCAATCAAGCAATTGTTAAACCAAATAACTACTAGTATAGCAAGAAAGTCCGGTGTCGAACCCACAGGGAAAAGCGATTTCCTATTCAATAACTCTAGACAAGACTCTTTAAAACAAAAGCAATAACCTTTAGACAAATAACAAATATAAAAGTAACTAGATTGCAGATCACAAAGAAAATTGATATCAAGATAGAAAGAACATTTCACCTTTAATTCTCTGACAATGGTGGGAATTCATGGTCCTCGGATTGATTTCTCAATTATTCATATTCTTAGGTCTACTTGACTAATGTTGAGAGATCTGCATAGATTCACTCATCTTATTCGATATCACTAAAGAATAGCATTAAGAACTCAAGTAACCAAGACCAATTGGCGCATTGACTCTATTCAATTAAGACAGATAGGCGCATACCGAACTCAATCCTAATCAAATATCCTCAACATAGATCAACTGAAATCATCCACTACAAAGACAAAGAGACATCACTATCATCAATACCTTTGTTTTCTATCAAGAAAACAACAACGAATTCATAGCTAGAGATGCAATTCCTAACATGTTGATCAGGCATAGAAAGGAACACAAATGTAAATTAAGCACAATATCATAACTAAGAACATGAATAATCAAATAAACTCAAATCCTCACAATCCAAACAACCATGTCTTCGAATCACGGGCGAAACTATGAGTTCAGCAACTCATAGGCCAATTCTCTCTCTCTAATGGTGTTCATAGTTTCACACAATAGCCACACACGGAGGAACTAAACTGAAAATAACTTAGATAGAGTCTCCAAGGGTCGATAAAAACCCTAGAGGAATTAATAAGAAATAATATAAAATAATAGTCTTCGGATCCAAAACCGCGTATTCGGGACCTTGCTCGATGTTCCTCATATTCCTTCAACGAATTCCAATATCGTGCCTCCTTGCTCCTCCTTAGCTCTTCCTCATCTCCCATGTGCTCCAAAACATGCTTCTTAAGCTCTTTCCATAGTCCATCCAAGGTCGGAATATACTTCTGCAAAATAAACACTGAAAACGCATAGATTCCGAACTCCACTACTTCACAAGTAATAAACGGAACTAGACTCAAAACATAGCAAAACCAATACCTAAAAGCAATAAGAAACACCTATAATTCCTAAATGAAATATACATTATCAGTTTGGCATAATGCTTACTCCAAATCTTTCTTTCTTTTCTAAAAACTCTTTAGGCTTTAACCTAGATCTGTAATTACTGGTTGAACCATGTTCATAACGTCTGAAATTTCTTCTAGCTTCGTTATCTTCTACTGGTTCATCTCCATTTAGCCTTCTTTGCCTTAATATTTCATTTAACCTTTGTTGGACTTTAGATATAGGAATGTTTTCCATGTCTTTTGGACTAATTAATCCCATTTGCTGATATACAGCTTCTTCGTCTGAGTTCTTTTCAGACTCATCGTCGCTCATAATTTCTTGGTTCATGAAGTTGGTTTCAATGGTTTTTAGTTTTTGTAATTTCAGCTTCCATTCTGGGTTATCCAACTTAGTGCTAAATCTCCTTATTTGTTGAAATGGATGTTGATTCATTTTTAACGATTTGATTTTCGTCCTGATTTTTTTCTTCAACAATCGCTTTTTCCTTTATATCTAATTTAGTAGAAAACTTATTTTTGGATTTTTTTTAAATGGATAACTGCATTTAAAAGGATCTCCTTTCTTATTTTCACCACCTGATGTTTGGCTTATCTGATGGCTAATTTCGTTAATGACTTTTAGATTGGTTGAGTGATGCACTTCACCTGTTTCTTTTACAATCTTAAAGATTTTACTGCTAATATCAATATATAACTGTTCTAATTTTCTAACTTCAAGTTTTAGCTCTATGTAAAGGCTCGGATTTATAAATATAATTTTTTTGGAAAAAGAGAATTATAAATTAATTTAAATCGAATTAAAAGCTCGTTTAACGGATTTCGACCCGAATTTCCATTTTCACGAACGATTCCGTCCTTTTACCTTGTGAATCCAAAATAATTATCGGATGGCGATATCCTTTTAAGTTTTAAAAAATCTAATTGATCGAGTAAGCGGTATTCGGGGAAACTAACATTCGAGAGCTAATTGCGGGATCCGAAATTCACGTATTCAGGATTTATTTCCGGGTATTTAATTTTAACGGTTACCCATAATTAACACCCGTCATCTCCCCGTCAGATCCTTTCACATCCCCATCCACCCTCCTGCCTAGCTCCTACTACACCTCTACCCCTGTTGCATCTGTAAACCCATCCCTCTCCATCAACATCAATTGCCATCACCACTCCGCTCTCTTCTTCTACACGCCTTCAGTACCATCACCTCCATCTTCCCTTCAACTCTCCCTCTTTCATTTCATTTCTTCCCTCCAGCTGCTCCCTCCCTCTCCATCACCATCGTCCCACACTTACATCTTCATCACCATTGTTCCATCACTGTACACCACCGTCACCGCACCTTCAAACCACCGTCTCTTCCTTCTTCTTCCCTCCTTCCACCTCTAGCTGCCAACGGAAGGTCCCACGCACTCCTCAGAGCCACCACCAGCAGCTGGAGCATCTCAGACGCTCCCCAGCGCCGCCGCAAGCCACCGGAACACCGTCGCCCCGTTCGAGTGTGAACAATCTTCCAGTAAGCCGTTCTCCTTCATTGCCTATACAAATCACCCCCGAGCTCCTCCTTCATACTCACCCATGTCCGTCACAGGTCCGACGAGCCATCACGAGCCACCAACGAAGCCTAAAACTCCGATCGAGAGCTCCGAAGTCGCGAGCATCCTCGGTGAGCTTTCGAACCTCCTTCCTTTTCCTTGGTTCGTTTCAATTCTTTTCTTGTCCTTCGGTGGTCGGAGTGTGCGTGAGGTCTGAGTGTGGAGAGGCTGGGCGAGATCGAGAGCTTCGATGAGCATCAAGGGAAGTGAGGCGAGCTCGTGAGAGGCGTGAGCGAGCGTCGAGGCTGAGCGAGCTCGAGAGTGAGGCGGGAAGCGACTGCGAGGCAAGGGAGCTTGGGAGAGAGCGCGAGGGGGGAAGGACGAGCATCGAGCAAGCGAGCGAGTATGCGAGGCGAGGCGGAGGAGCGAGCCACAGTCGCCAACGGGCGCAGGTGCAGGCGAGCCTACCGGAGCTTCTCCATTTGAAAGAGGAAGAAGATGAGTCGTGGGGCCCTGCCCAGTCAGCACATGTGGGCCCCACAATTACTAAACTGGTTTGGAGTTGGTTCGGTTCGGTTCGTTTCGGTTGGATTTAAATGAGTTTGGTTCGGTTTGGGTTTTACAAATTAAGGGAAGGTTAGTTTTGGATTTTATAAATATAAGGGCGGTCTTGGTAATTTAAATAAGGGTTGGTTTTATTAAATAAAAATAGTTGGAGATTTTTAAAGGATTTGGAAATAGGTTATGGAAGTATTTAATAAATGGTATTTAAAATATCATATAATATTATTTGAGACTTAAAATATATCATTTGAACTTGAAGATTTAAAAAGAAGTTTGGAAAAGCATTTCAAGGTTGGAAAATGATTTAATAAACAAATTGGGAAAAAAAGGGGGATTTGACGAGCATTTTCAAGGGTCGAAATTCTTAATTGATTGATTTGACTTTCAAACGGTTTTGGAAATAACTTGGGAATTATACTTGTTCGGTGACTGACTAGCATAATATTTTGATATGAGTGACTAATAGAATGATATTGTGGTGATTTTTAGAAGAGATTAAGTGTTTGATGCTTATGATGATAATTATGATATATATATATATATCCTTGTGGAAAGTATAAGTATGATATGGAGGTTATCTTAAGTTGATAAGAGATAGTTGATCGTGATGAACTGAAAGTATGGTTGATGCGAGCTTGTTAATTATCTGTTTGTATGAATGTGTGATATACGTTTCATATGTGACTTTTGTGCCTTGCGTAAATTAGACTTCGACTGATGATGTTATTTATGGGATTACTAGGTGATCTTTGATCTGTTGGATTGCTTGCCATTGCTAATTATTGTTTGGATTCTGCGCTTCTTCATGTAAGTCCTCTGAGGCTTACTCAGTAACCAGTACCTCCTGCCTGATGTGTCATATAGTATGTAGGTGTTGCATATGCATAAAAGCATGTCATGTAGTATCATGCTTAGGAATTGCACTTACGAATGAGCATCCTTATTATGTTTGCGTTTGAATACAGAACTACTGTTATCTGTGAGTCCTAGAGTCCTTGCTAGGGTCATAGGGCAGCCCAGCTTCATCGGGTGTTGTCCTCCTCGAGTCATTTATATATGTATCACGAGATACGAGATGGGCATGAGATATGATATGATATGATGATGAGATTTGATATGCTATAGCATCGAACTGGCCAGTCTCCACCCTATTTGGAAGAGGGGTGGTGGTAGAAGAGGGATATACCACTTGGTATTCTTTGTTAAGGCCTTACTTAATATCCTGCGTATATGAATTAGAAGCATGATAGTGTGGTTAATATTTCAGTACTGCATGAAGGCATCTTGTATTCTAGGTATAGGCGTATTATATGTCCTCAACGCGGTCAGATGACCCGCGGGCGGACTCTTGGCCTGACTTTGTGGTATAGTTTCAAGTACCCGTTTCACTTCTTGATTTCGTGCTGTTATGACGGGGTCCATTTATATGGCGGAGAGTGAGTGTTGAACCCTGACTTCACCAAATTTATACTTTTGGGATTTCTCCCTACTTATACTCTATTTTGACCCGGCTCTGCCGTGGCGGCCGTTGTATCGTTTTCAGAACTTATGCCCTTTGCATGATAAAGGGTTTTCCGCGTCGTAGACTTAGGACAGGTACAGGGGTTTACCCCGGGGTCTCCAACGGACCATCCGGATTTGGGTGCCAAATCTCGCTTTAAACTACAACCCTTCGGTTTCAAACCTTCAATCTGTACTCGGAGCGCAAGATCCTAACGAGGGGTTTTATCCCTGGAAACGTAACTTGGGAATCATAATCCTGGATTGTTACAATCTATAAGTTGATCTTAAATGGCATTTAAAATTGCTCCAAAATGCTTATCATTTAGATCTAAGTGGAAAGCATGAGGATAAGTCTTATGAGGGCAATTAGTAGACACCTTCAAATTGTCTTATAGATAAATACAGATTATTTTTAATTATCTTGGCTCTGATACCAAATTGCAGGATCAAGGTTCTAATTATAAAATTTTTACGCAGAATATAAATTGAACAAGTAATATATAAGGATATTAATGCAAATTATAAAAAAAGATATGGTGATTATATATTATTTTTACTTTTTATGGGAAATTATAAAAGACAAGTGGGATCCTTGTGAATATTTTGGTAAATACTTTCAAATCCTAAATATTTTGGTAAATATTTTATTTTTTGTGAATAAAGTGGCTAACCACTCAGTAAAAATATATAGCTTTTATTTTAAAAAATTGTAAGGAATTTTTATTTTTGAATTTGCAATCTAAGTTATAAAAAGAGTCCTAAAAGATTAAAAAATTCAAATTAAAACAAAATCGTGTAAATTAAATATACCACATAACAATTATAAAACATAATTGAATTAAATATTTACCCTACAATTGTTCAAACATGCTAATTATGAACCGAATTGTGTATTATACCAAAATATTATTTTATTAATTTATCTTAGATATGATTTGAAAAAGAAATGACACCAATTTAATTACCTCCTTCGTCTCATGATTTACGTTTTTTTTACTTTTTGACACACTTTTTAAGAACCTAAAATCACTATAAAATATCAATTTCTTATTTATTTTAATTTTATAGTTAACGGTAATAAGTATGAAATTATACAAAAAATTATCAATAAAAAAATTAATATTTTATATAATTTTGATTATTGTTAAAAAGCGATCGGAGTAGTAAATGAGTTAAGTTTTGAGATTGAGGTAGTAACTTATAAAATAAATTATTTATGCATTGATCCTTAATTAAAACAATTCTATATTTGATTTCTAAATTAAAAATTAGGCAATAATTCTATAAAGCATACATGGTTAAAAATATCTAAGTGATGATTATCTTATTTAAATAAAATGTTGTAGTGATACTTATCTTAGTTTTTGGTAGATTTTGTTATAAGTTATTATTGAAATAGTTGGTGATAATTAAGTGAATTAATAATGTAATTGTTGGGTAAAATTAGTATCAAATATTCAAATTCAAATTAGTTTTAAAAAATTAAAAAATCATCAAAATTAAAACCTGGGTTAGTTATAATAAATAATAAGATTTTTAGTTAGTAGGGTCAATTTTAAAAAATATTAAATAACTAAAAAATGTTTAAATATCCTCCATTAAAGGAATAAAGATGGAGCATATGAGAGGGATTAGAACCCGAAGGAAGTGGGATGACAAAATGTGAGTCAGTTGTAACTTTCATTTTCACTCTTTAGAGGATTATTTAAAATTCGAGTGGGTTACACATGCTGAAACATAATGTTAAAATATATTGATTTTATGATTAAATATGCAATCTTTCAAATAAAAAAGGGATAAGCATTTCACAGTTAGTGCGATCTTCCTACCATATGAATAATCAAGTGTGCCATGATGTTTTATTTCTTAAATATTGAATAATTATCTTTATATTAAATATTGAAATATTTTAATTGGTAAATAGATAAACATCCCACAAAATGAGGGATTCGAGAAATAGAAATAACTTCTATACTGCTCTATCGCTAAACATTTAGCAGCTAGCCTTCATCATGGTTGATAATCACCTACTAAATTCACCCTTGATGTACGGTGATCATACGTAAGATTTTCTTACAAACCTTTAGTTACTTTTAGTTTTTAGTCTACTTGAAATTTACTGAGTAATGATTATATATGCAGTTTCGTGATGCTGTTGAGGCAAAGTGTGTGGCTCATTAGTTCAATAAACAAATTGTTTAAATACTATTAATTTATTAATTCAAACAAATCTCGTTGTTATGTGTTTTCAAATCATTGGTTAAAAAGTCTTGGATAAATTAATTTAAATTTAAGATTTTTTTTGCTAAGTGTCCATTTTTAATATGTCATTTTGCAAAATATCCACTTTCATATTCCCTTTTGTAAAATGCCCATTATGACGTTTTTGCCATTCCTTCCCATTTTTCATTTGACTTCTCTCCTTCCTTCCCATTTTTATTTTGACCATTGACCGGTCAAGGTCAATGACTTAGGTGACACAACTTTGGTGACACGTGTATGGTGATAAATAAATTTTTTGGTGACAAATTTTTTTTTGCGAGATTAGTGTCACCACCTTTATTAGTGGTGATACATGCGGTGACAATTTACGGGTCAGCTAATAATCAATAATGACATGGGTTTCTCAGTCGTTCCCTTGGGTTTCAGGTTGACTCGTACTCCTGGGGTTGCTGGCTATTTGCGACGCTTGGGTTGGGCGCGGAGTCGGGGCTGGTGGCTGCGCGTACGGTTGGTTTGGGCTCGACTTTCGTGCAGCGGTTGTAGTCCCTTTCTTCCTCTCTTTCCCGGGCTTTTCAGGTGGCTTCCTCCCTCCCTTTGTTTACTTAAAGCTCTTTTAGTTGAAACCATGAAATATGATAGAATGAGTAAGCTGAATTTGGAACCCCAAAATTGGAAATTAGGTGGTAGTCTATTGACGACTTTGGATGCCAACTTGACCCTTTGGAGTGTACACATGATTAATTTGTTTGAAATTTCATGGATGTGGTGCAGATTGGAGAAAAAGGATAGCTTTACAACTTATAGAAATTACCTTAGTATCTATAACCAGGAATTTGGTACTCTCAAAAATGCCTATAGACTCATGAATCTTAATTTTGAAAGCTTTCTCCTGGATGATTATATTTGATATTTACTTGGAACCCTTTTACCACTAAATGTGGGAGCATGGTGAAACAAATGAGAAGTAGTGAACAAAAATGCTTGGGTGAGTCCCTTGCTCTTGAAATTCCTGGAAAAAAATGAATTTGCTTGGGTTGATCCCCTTTCTATTTCAACCATTCTTACCTTTGCATGTATTTGGCACTTGAATTTCTCCTATGAAAAAGATAACATGATTCCTAAAACCGTGATATGTATGCTGGCATCTTCTCTCCTTGACTCAAAATGAGTTTGTGAACAATGGGACACACATGAACCAAAAGGAACCTACGAATGAAATTGAAACCATGTGGTGGGTCACCCTTATTGAATAAAAATCTATGAACCCAGAGGAAGGTAATCCTTGTTCTCTCTATGATCTCTTCTTGATCCTTAGGGAAGGAGTCTTGGCCTATGACTCTTTTTCTGTCACCTCTTGTCTCTTGGATTACGATCCCTTCTTTTCTTTGAATGTTATGATACAGATTTGGGACTATATGAGATGGGAAGACGGCAATTCGAAACAACTAATTGAACAAATAATGTTGCAATGGACAAAAAAGGTATTAACATCCCTCTTCTTATCCTCTAGTTCCTTGGACTTTGGTTATTGTTTGAAATTTTGCATCCCCTCTCATCTTGTGAGATCAGTGATAGGTTTTGACACCACCAATCATATAGACAAACAGATTGCCTTCGAACCCATGACATATAAGAAAGGAAAAACAAGATGCTCGACCCAACTCCCTCGTGAACCCAATGACTATGAATCAAACCTGAGAACAACAAAGCCACCGACAAAAAAAGACATAGTGATAAACAATACAACTCAATTAAAAATAGAATATCCGGGATGAAAATCTGCACATGGAATTGTTGTGGGATCGGAAAAAACAATATATGGACGGACATTGAAATTTTTTGCAAAATGGAAAGCATACAAATCATGGTCCTAATGGAAACTAAAACGGAAAATATTCCTTCTCAGCCGGATTGGCAAAAAGCTGGCTTTGATTCGATTTGCTGGTCTCCTACTGTGGGTAGATCGGGAGGAATTTGCGCTCTATGGAAAAACTATCAATTAACAAATGCAAAAATTGAAATAATGACAACAGACGACCATTTCATTACAATGAAAATTGAAGATACCTTTCTAGGAACAAATTTTGTTGTTTGTTTTGTCTATGCACCCCCTCAAGAAAGTAAGAAAAAATGATTTCTGGAATAAAATTACTACCCATATATGTGACTTGGATATCCCTACTATTGTAATGAGGGACCTGAATGAGATACAGAACATAAATTAAAAACAGGGGGATCTCAAACAAACCCAACTAGATGTGAACGATTGCTAAAATTTAAAGACGACTGTAGGCTTCTTGATATACCAACGATAGGAAATGAGTTCACTTGGAGAAAAAATAGAACGGACATAAATAACATCTACGAAAAGCTTGACAGAACTTTAGTGCAAGATGAAATGCTTCAATGGTACCCAAACGTAGCTACCAGAAACCATGCATTCTCCTCCTCAGACCATTGTCCAATATCGATTCAAATCGAATCACATGAAAACAGAAAGGCTAGACCATTTAAGTTAGAAAAATTGTGGCTGCAAAGACAAGATTACAGAAACATAGTAATTCAGGCATGGAGAATGAGATGTGAAGGCTCTCAAATGTTTCAAGTAGTCAAAAAAACCCAACTACTAAAGAGACTAACAAAAAAATGGAACAAAACAACCTTCGAAAACATTTTTCGACAATTAAAAGAAATTGAGGAAAAACTAATACAGTTACAACATGATCATATCCAAACAAACCAAAATGAAAATAGCAAAAGACAACAAAAACTTATAGAAAAGAAAAACAAGCTCATACAATACCACAAAACGTACTGGCGCCAGAGGGCGAAAATAAAACACCTAAAACTCTCCAATACAAATTCAGGATATCGCCACAAAGTAGCGACAAGACATAGAAACAAGAAAATCATTAGAGAAATCGTAACAACGGGAGGAACACCAATTATGGGGGAAGAAAACATTAGAAGAGAGATCCAGAACGATTTCAAAAATCGATTCAAAGAAGAGAGGATCAACTATCAACTTTTAAATGAGTATCTACATCTAATAGATACAGAAATTACTCAGCAGGAAAATGAGTTCCTCACAAAACCAATTACAAATCAGGAAATAAAAAAGGCCTTTTTCTCGATAGGAAAAGATAAATCCCCAGGATCAGATGGAATGACCGCATAATTCTACCAGCGATACTGGGATATTGTTGGACCATCTATTATAAAAGCAATTAAAGGATTCTTCCATTCCGGGAAAATGCTCAAGCAAATTAACCAAACTTTTATATCCCTAATCCCTAAATGTGAAAATCCGAGAACAACAAACAATTATAGACCAATTAGCCTCTGTTCTACACTCTATAAGGCTATTGCCAAAATCTTGGCAGAAAGACTTAAAACGGTTCTAGGAAAATTGATCCACCCACTCCAAGGAGCATTCATTGCAGATACACCAATTCAAGACCATGTACTCATTGCACACGAAATTTTCCACTCCTTCCGCTCTAAAAAGGGTCGTGACGGTTGGATCGCAATCAAACATGACATGGAAAAAGCATATGACAGAGTGAATAGGGAATTTTCGTTTGCCATAATGTCCAAATTTGGATTTTGCTAGAGATTCTGCGGTTGGGTTAAAGAATTTATCGAAATAGTGTCATTCTCCATCCTAGTAAATGACAAACCAACTGATACTTTTCAGCCCCAACGGGGTCTAAGACAAGGTGACCCTATTTCCCCCTACCTTTTCATCATAGGAGCAGAAATCCTAGCATGAAAATTACAGCGACAAAGTGAACAATCGAGGAACACTATCGGTTTCAAAACCTCTAGGGACGGTCCTCCAATCCCTTTCCTCTCATTTGCGGATGACATCATTATATTTTCTAAAGCAACCCCGGAAGCCTGTCGAACGGTGAAAACTATAATCGATGATTACTGCGAGATCTCGGGCCAAAAAGTAAATTTTCAAAAATCCGCATTCCAAGCTACAAAAGGAATTACAAATGAACAAAGACAACGAATCCAATCCTGCCTACAAATAACCAATCATGTTGCCTTAGAAAAATATCTCGGATGCCCTATTATTAACGGAAGAGTGAATAAAAACACGTTTGAAGAAGTCATTGGGAAAACCAAGACCCAACTAACAAAATGGAGAGCTAATGAACTCACCCAACAAGGACGTGCGATCCTTATCCAAGCAAACCTTGCAGCGAAGCCAAGCTACATAATGCAAAATTTCATGCTTCCCGCAAGCATTCATACCGACCTAGATCGACTAAAGAGATGTTTCTTTTGGAACAAAGAACCTAAATATAAGCCCCTTATTGGATGGGATAAGATCTGCAGACCAAAGAGAGAAGGAGGGCTCAGACTACACAAGACTAAAGACGTGAACAAAGCACTGCAAATGAAATTGCTTTGGAAAATCCTTGCGGAGCCCCAAAACGAATGGGTTAAAATTATCCGAGATAAATATCTTAAAAATGAGAAGATATGGAACTATCAACGGAAAAGGAACTCCTCTTGGCAATGGACGAAACTAATGGATATTAAAGAGGAATTCTGTGCAGGGCTTATTTGGCAAGTGGGAAACGGAAAATTATAAGATTCTGGAAAGACAACTGGCTTCACAGTGAAGGAAACCTTCGAGAAAAGTGCATCTTGGATCAGGTTGACGAACAAGAAACTGTTGACCAGTTTATGAAACCAATAAGACTTGGGATAAAGAAAAATTGAGTAACTGCCTCCCGTCGGTCATTGTTGATAAAATTCTAGATATTTATATCACTTCAAATGAAATTGAAGATAGGTTATATTGGAAATCAAGTAAAAATGGGTGGTTCTCTACTGCTAGCGCTTTAGACCAAATCACGAGAAGATCTGGAAAATTGATTGTCCGCCTAAGATTAAAAATTTCCTTTGGAAAAACCTTATAAACGGAACCCCAACAAAAGTCAGACTACAAGAAAAAGGAATTCATATGCCTTTGGAATGCCCCCTTTGCCCCCATCATGAATAAGATAGCACCCATCTCTTTACCGAATGTCAGACATCCCTGACTTTCATCGGGAGTTTAGATAGGCAGATTGAACAAACAATTAGGAACACTGACAAAGAAAATAAGTCATATAAGAATATAATCTCAGAAATATTCCACCAATTATCTTCGGAACACAAATCGATCCTTGCCTTCACCCTTTGGGGTATATGGACATTGAGAAACAGAATAACCTTTGAAAACAACGATATCAGTACGATGGAAGACTGGATAAAAAGTATAAAACAATATAGGACTACTTGGAGGAGAGAACAAAGTGAGGAACAAGAAGATGTTATCGATACATTAAGACCAAGCTCCCAAAAAAAAAGACAAAACAACAAATTGTAAAATGGAAAAAACCTACTGAGGAGTTTGTTAAGCTTAATTTTGATGGTGCTCGGACTGGGTCGGACCGTGCTGCTTCTGGCTTTGTTATCCGTGATAGCCTTGGAAGGATCCTTTCCTGTGGTGCCCATAGCCGTGGTATGGTATCTGCTGTGCAAGTAGAATGCTATGGTCTTATTGCTGGTCTTCAGGAAGTTTCGAAGCGAGGTTTCGCTTGGCTTGTGGTTGAAGGCGACTGCTTGACCGTCATCAACGTCTTGTGGGGTCTTTGGCAGTGCCCGTGGGAGATCGAGATGACGTTTTCGGATGCCTTTGGCCTTTGTCGATCTTTCGAGAGCGTCTCCTTCATGCACGTTTTCAGGGAAGGTAACCGGGTGGCTGATCGGCTTGTGCATTTGGGCCTGTCCTCGTGTTTCGTTGTCGATTGTGTTCCAGCTGAGATCGTGGATCTTGTCCACTGGGACGCTATTGGGCGGTGGGTCAATCGCGATTGACCACCCCCAAATCCTTGCCTTGTATCAAAAAAAAAACATGCGGTGACAATTTTTTGTTGGTGTCGTCTTAGTTTTTAGAGTTTTTTTTAACGAGGTCACTTTCACTACCCTTATCGCTGTCACCAATCTTATCGATGTCACCAACCTATCGCTGTCACCACCCTTATCGCTGTCACCACCCTATCGCTGTCACCACCCCTATCGTTGTCACCACCCCTATTGCTGTCACCACCTTATCACTATCATCACCCTTGTCGTTGTCACTACCCTTATCGTTGTCACTACCCCTATCGTTGTCACCACCCTATCGCTCTCACCACCCTTATCGTTGTCACCACCCCTATCGTTGTCACCACCCCTATCGTTGTCACCACCCCTATCGTTGTCACCACCCTTATTCGTTGTCACCACCCTTATCTCTGTCACCGACCACTTTCACCACCCTTATCGTTGTCACCATTGTCACCACCCTTATCACTGTGGTGACATCTTTGTTTTTAGAGTTTTTTTTACGAGATCACAGTGGTGATACTGTCGGTGGTGACACATGCGGTAACAACATTTTTTGGTGACAGATTTTTTTTTAGAGTTTTTTTACGGGATCACTGTCACCACCCTTATCACTGTCACCACTGATGTCAACACCCTTATTAAAGGTGACACTGTTGGTGACACATGTAATTTCATAAAAAAATATAAAATATAGTGTAATCAAACATAATATGATCAAAATAAAAAAACATATAATTTTATGAAAAATATAGTGTAATCAAACACAATATCATGGAAACATAGTGTAATCAAACAAAGAAAGACAAATCAGTATTTACCGATTCAGAAACAAAGAAAGACAAATCAGTATCCACTGAGAATAGAATTATCATTATCTCACGTTTGACATCCGAATGACAAAGACCAAATATTATAATACCAATGATGAAATCAACCCTTAATTAATTACATGTCTGATGCTTATCGGGATTCAGGGAAACAATATCCACTTAGACATGTGGTTATATGGAAAAAGATTTGTGAAGATAAAGAACTATGAAATTGAATTGTATAGGTCTAGTTCCATCAAGGCACATTAGATCATTACCATTGCTCGCTTTTTTTTCAATGACAAGATCCAAAAAGTACTTCACGCTATAACAAAGTCTGTCAGCTCATTTGCAGCTCAAACGCATCCAAAATCATGAACTTAGGGAGCCATCGTCGATCGGTGTAGAAGGTGGTTTGGAACAACAGAAACATTACAAAGCATCCGCAACCTCACAACAACCACAACTATTAAAATTAAGACCTCAAATATTGCAGATCCCTTACAACCTAGATCTACAAATCAGAGAAATGAAACTGAGAAAGATAAGAAGCAGGGAGTGAAAGATGAACTTGCGATAGGCGGTGTAATCAAGCTTGATGATCCATTCAATCTCTGCATAGAATCCCTAATCTCAAAGCCTCCAAATCCATATAACACTGAATATCAGGAAAAAGAGGCAACAAAATAGACGGATTTAGGCGGGGGCAAGCGGGAGCATACGCTCCCCTTTCATCCGACGAATCACCTATATTTGTTCTACGCGTCGATAGCTTCGTTTGATATATTATAAGCCTAAATCCGATAAACGAGTAAAAAGTTATGACTGTTTGAAAGTTAAATATAGATTAATTATTTCAAATGTCTTTTATAAAAGAGGTTATAAATCACCATTCTTTTATATTTTACTTAATTTGATATTTTGTCAATATAATTCAACCAGAGAGCTTCGAAACAATAGATTATATTACTAACTTTGATAATTATATAAGAAATTATGCAAGTTTAAAGTTTGTATATCTTTTTACACATTATTGCATGCTAAGAGAACAACAAATTGCATATTGACTTTATAGGTTTCAAACGATATATTTTTAGACGAAAAAGAAAAAACGACATTGTTTTTTTTACAAAGATAAAAAAATATATAACTACTAATGATACGATTTTAAATTAAAACACCACCGTTTTGAACAAAAAACATTGTGTTTTGAACTAAAAAAGCATTGTCTTAAACTAAAATATCATCGTTTAATATAAAATATCATAGTTTTGGTTCGCTAAACATACTATATAAAAAATATATCGAAGAGTGAATCAACCATTTGTATAAAACTTCGCCCCCCCCCCCCCCCCCCCCTCGATAAATTTCTGGCTCCGTCCCTGACAACAATTGAACAAAATCAATCAAATCTCAAAGAAGTACAAAAGGGAGAAGATGAAGACCTCGCAATTCAATCACAAAATCAAAGGGGAGAAGATGAAGACCTTGCGATAAACTATGGAAGGACGAGAGTGAGCAAGAGTATTTTTAGCAACCTGCAAGTTGGGTGTTGATTTGCAGGTTCTTGTAGATCCAACGGCCGAATCTCGATTTGTGGCTTCTGGAAGATCGGTAGAAGCTTCATCGATTCGATTTGGTTTTCGATTGATCGATTTTATAAAACAATTGATTGATGAGGATTGAGGAGATACTCAAAGGAACGAGCAGAGCAGTCAAGAAACGAGGCGGAGAGAGACGAGATCAGATAGGGAGATCGAGTGAATAAGAAGTCGAAGAAAGAGTTTAGGAGATGGAAACCTCCATGGACGGGAGGGATGAGCAGGAGGTGAGAGAAGTCATGGCTTCAAGGTATCGTCTGTGGTGTGTAATCTGAATTGCTAAACTAGGTGAAGGGGGGGTCAGAAGGGATAAAATTAAAATAGGGGTAAAATGGGTATTATGAAAATAATTGGACAGTTAGCAAAAAGTATGATTAGGGTGGACATTTAACAAAATGGTTATATAAAAGTGGACATTTGACCAAATTATTTCTTAAATTTATTAATAATATATTGATTTATTATTTTCTGACTTCAAAAAATCTTGGATAAAAAATAATATGCTAATTTGGAGAAGTTGTTATGATTTGGTCAACAAATTCAATATTTTAATAAAAAAAATGAATTTAAGTATATTTATTTCAAATATACACACACACACACACACACACATATATATATATATATATATATATATATATATATATATATATATATATATATATATATATATATATATATATATATATATATATATATATATATATACATATATATACATATATATATATATATATACGTACATATATATACATATATATATACGTACATATATATACATATATATATACGTACATATATATACATATATATATATACGTACATATATATACATATATATATATATAAATATATATATATATACATATATATATATATATATATATATATATATATATATATATATATATATATATATATATATATATATGGGGCATGTTAAGTGAATCACTGCCACATCACGTGTATCGTTCGCAGCTGCTTTAGTATTATTTATAGGTATAGATAGATAGATATCATTTTAATGTCAATATGTTTGAGATTATAAAGGAGGCCTAAAGGCCAAATTTATTGAAGTAAAGCTTTCACAACTATTCCAATAGTATATTGTATCTAAGACATGAATATATAACTTAATATAAAGTAATAACTTGGGGATTACCGTTTAAGATTGACAAAGAAGTTGGTATTATATATACTTGACCGAAAATAGGGTTACTAATTTCAAACCATCTAACTAATTTAGAAGGATGGTTGAAGAGAATCATCTAAATAAATGCTAATTGTAGAAGTTACTAAAAGATATAACATGACAACTTAGATGATTTAAAATTTTATCAAAACACGATGGTAGATATGACAAACCCATAAAAAAAAATTAAAATGAATGATTGTGCTAACAACTTTAACCTCATTTATCCTAAATTCATTGAAAGGAAAAGGGGAAAAGTAGTATATAGTTGTGTATGGATATAGTGTGTGACCATTTACATGGATAATTTGCATAAAAGTAGTACATTATATACCATAATCAGATTATTTGTAATGGCCCGGATATAAATATCCGGGTTACGTTTCGAAGGTCGGATACATTCGTTCGGATCTTTCAATCCAGGTACGGGTCAAGGTTTCAAACCTCTTTAAGCATGTATTTTAAGCGGGGATTTCGAACCCCAAAGCAATTGTAGGGTCGTTGGGTACCCTTAACCTGTCCTAAGGTCTAAGTTGCGGAAATTCGTTTAAGGAGAACGGAATGGAAAGCGAAAGTAAGTACAACTTGCCACGGCGGAGCCGGGTCAAAACCAAAACCATAAAACATAATCAAATAATACTTAGCCAAATTAGTGGGTTAGTTCGGTTCTTCATTTTCGTCCAAGAGGATTCCCCATCATAGAAGCATGGAGTAAGCAAGGAGCAAGTACCTAACACTATCCACGAAGTCAGGCCCAGAGACGCATGCGGGCCCTAAAGACCACACTGAGGTCATATAATACGCCTATACCTAGAATAAAGGATGATCTAGTGTAGTAGTAGTAGTATAGAATTTTAAACACACAAGGCATGCTTTTATCAGGATATAAGATAATGCAGAAAGACTATAAAGGGCCCAGACAATTCCAAGTGGCATATCCCTCTCCTAAGTCCACCCTCTTTTTCATGAGTGGACCTGGCCAGTACGGTACCCATTGTTTCCTCATATATGTGTGCTTTCACCAAGCATAACATAACGTAAATCAAGATCATGCCCGATGGTGCTGGGCTATCGTCTCATCGCATATAATGACTCAATGACTCAGGGCAAACCCGATGGTGCTAGGCTATCCTATGACCCTATCAAAACTCTAGGACTTACAGATAACGACCGTTATGTTTTCAAACACATCAAGTAACTGAATGCTCATTCGCAAGTGCAATCCTAGCATGATACTAAATGGCATGCTTTTATCATATGCAACACCTACGCACTATATAACACATCAGGCATGAGGTCCGGGTTACTGAGTAAGCTCCCGTAGGAAACTTGCCTGGAAATGCCGAACAACAAAGATAACGCAAGAGAAGATCCAAAAGCAACGAACCCCTATAATCACATAGATTTCATAAGCTATTATACTAACTTCCACACACACAGAAATCTAGTTCCAAATGTTTCCAAACCAACGGAATGAAACCATTTCAAAATCCTTTAAATGCATCAACTTCAACCAAAGCCATTGGTAAATCTCATCAATACCCTTTCCGAATTCATTTTCCAAACTCATCATAGACGTATAAACCGATTAAGAGAATCCCTACGTTTAAATAGAACCTTCAAATATAGTTAAAGCAGTAAGTTCGATAACTCGAGTTCGGTCAAATCCTCAAATCATTTAAGATTAAACTAAAACTCCAAAACCCTATTTCTGAAATTCATTGACACTTAAAATAACCCGAAGAGGATTGAATCAAAAGACAACAAGGAAATCCAAGGGGGGAATAACTCAGCCAAGATACTGGGGTGTGTTGTGGTCACGAGAGGGCCGGTCGCGGCCGCGACTCACTCCCAAGATCCCCCCCGCGAGAAGACTCTCTCGCTGGCCGTGACTGACGGATCTCATGACCGCGAGAACCGTGGTCGCGACCGCGAGTGGTCGTCTTCAACCTCCGGACTGTGTGTTCTTGCTCGCCGCAGTGACCATGGTTTCACCGCGACGAGACTCGAACCCAACCTTGTTCGTTTTTTCTCGTTTTTTGCTTGTTTCAAATCCGTTTTAGTTCAAACTTGTTTTAAAACATATCTTACTCAAAATACTACTCAAAAAACACAAAAACGACTCAAATCAGGACTAGAGGGGAGAGCGGAAGAGGGATTACCTAGCTTCTTGGAGGCTCTTTGAAGATCTTAAGGGAGAGAGGTCCTTAAAGCCAACGATTTCTTGCTACGACAGTGCCTAGGAAGGTTGGATAAGAATTAAAAGAGCACCTTTATTGTGCTTCAACCTTGAAATCGAGAGATTCAAGTGAAGGGGAGGTTACCATTTCTCAAATCTGAAAAACGAGAGAAAAAGGGCTTGAATCCACACCAAACCACAGTGGATCTAGGATTTCTTGACCTTAGAAGGTAGAGAAGGAAGTCATTAACACACGACAACAAACGGATTCAAGGAAGGAGGAGAAACAAGGGAAAATGAATCATTTTACCAAGGATTCGACATTTCTGGGCTCGGGGTCGCGGCGGCGAGGAAGAACACCACGACCGTGAGGAAGAACTTGCGTTTCTGGGTTCTTCGTCGCGGCCGCGAACTAGAACAGAACGAGCTTTTCGCTTGGAAACGGCCTTCCGATCTTGATTTCAGGGTTCTTTTTGTGCAAGGAGGACTCATTGGAGGAGACATGATGGTGTTTATGGGTGGAGAAACACAAATAAAAGGTGACGGAGGAGGGATTTTGGATTCAAGGAGAGAAAAGGAGGAAGTTTTGGTTTTTGGATTTGGATGAGGGTTTAGATCTCCAACTTTTGGGAGGCTAGGGTTTCTTGGCTCATATTTTTTTGGCTTGAGGATCCATTTGGGGTTTGATGCTCCTATATATAGGTAGAACAAAAGAGCTCTCTAGGATTTTTATTAGCTACAAGACAAAATACTCAAGAAGAAGAGAAAGAGAGAGAGAGAGAGTGTGTGACGTGTGGAGGGAGTGAGAGTGAGGGTGATTCCGCTTTTCCGACTCTAAATCCCGACATCCCGTCCCGAGACTCTACATTTAAAATCTGACCGAAACCAAATTCATTTCAAACGACTCTCGAATTCTCAAAATTAGATTCCGCTAGCTTGGGTTTAAAATCCACCAATTTGAAAACTCAAAAAGTGTTGGGGT